>OX460344.1:46380414-46980414 GCA_949782905.1 Rangifer tarandus platyrhynchus | reverse complement strand
AGGGCTGTCCCTGGGTACCATTGTGACAGGAGGGGTGTGCTTGGTTACCACTAGCACAGGATGTGTGTCCCTGGTTACCACTGACTGTCACAGGAGGGGTGTCCTTGGTAACCATGGTCGCAGGTGGGTTTCCCTGGTTACCACTGACTGTCAGAAATGCGTGTCCCTGGTTACCACCGACTGTCATATGTGCGTGTCCTGGTAACCACGGTCACAGGAGAGGTGTCCTTGGTTACCAGTGACTGTGGGTAGGGGTGTCCTTGGTTACCATGTTCACAGGTGGTTTTCCCTGGTTACCACCGACTGTCACAGGAGGGCTGTCCCTGGGTACCGTTCTCACAGGAGGGGTGTCCTTGGTCACCACTGGCACAGGAGGTGTGTCCCTGGTTACCACTGACTGTCACAGGAGGGGTGTCCTTGTTTAACATGGTCGCAGGTGGGTTTCCCTGGTTACCACTGACTGTCAGAGATGCGTGTCCCTGGTTACCACCGACTGTCACAGGCCGGTGTCCCTGGGCACTGTGAATGTCACAGGTGGGTTTCCCTGGTTACCACCGACTGTCAGAGAAGCGTCTCCCTGATAACCACGGTCACAGGAGAGGTGTCCTTGGTTACCAGTGACAGTGGGTAGGGGTGTCCTTGTTTACCATGGTCACAGGTGTGTTTCCCGGTGTGTTACCACCGACTGTCACAGGAGGGCTGTCCCTGGGTACCATTGTCACAGAGGGTTGTCCTTGGTTACCATGGTCACAGGTGGGTTTCCCTGGTTACCACCGACTGTCAGAGATGCGTCTCCCTGGTTACCACCGACTGTCACAGGACGGCTGTCCCTGGGTTCCATTGTCACAGGAGGGGTGTCCTTGGTTACCATGGTCACAGGTGGGTTTCAATGGTTACCACCGACTGTCACAGGAGGGCTGTCCCTTGGTACCATTGTCACAGGACGGGTGTCCTTGGTTACCATGGTCACAGGTGGGTTTCCCTGGTTACCACCGAATGTCAGAGATGCGTCTCCCTGATAACCACGGTCACAGGAGAGGTGTCCTTGGTTACCAGTGACAGTGGGTAGGGGTGTCCTTGGTTACCATGGTCACAGGTGTGTTTCCCTGGTTACCACCGACTGTCACAGGAGGGCTGTCCCTGGGTACCGTTGTCACAGAGGGGTGTCCTTGGTTACCATGGTCACAGGTGGGTTTCCCTGGTTACCACCGACTGTCAGAGATTCGTCTCCCTGTTTACCACCGACTGTCACAGGCCGGTGTCCCTGGGCACTGTGAATGTCACAGGTGGGTTTCCCTGGTTACCACCGACTGTCAGAGATGCGTCTCCCTGATAACCACGGTCACAGGAGAGGTGTCCTTGGTTACCAGTGACTGTGGGTAGGGGTGTCCTTGGTTACCATGGTCACAGGTGTGTTTCCCTGGTTACCACCGACTGTCACAGGAGGGCTGTCCCTGGGTACCATTGTCACAGGAGGGGTGTCCTTGGTTACCATGGTCACAGGTGGGTTTCCCTGGTTACCACCGACTGTCACAGGAGGGCTGTCCCTGGTACCATTGTGACAGGAGGGGTATCCATGGTTACCACTGGCACAGGAGGTGTGTCCCTGGTTACCACTGACTGTCACAGGAAGGGTGTCCTTGGTTACCATGGTCGCAGGTGGGTTTCCCTGGTTACCACTGACTGTCATAGATGCGTGTCCCTGTTTACCACCGACTGTCATATATGCGTGTCCCTGGTAACCACGGTCACAGGAGAGGTGTCCGTGGTTACCAGTGACTGTCACAGTAGGTGGGTCCTTGGTTACCATGGCGACAGGTGGGTTTCCCTTGTTACCACCGACTGTCAGAGATGCGTGTCCCTGGTTACCACCGACTGTCATATGTGCGTGTCCGTGGTAGCCACGGTCACAGGAGAGGTGTCCGTGGTTACCAGTGACTGTCACAGTAGGTGTGTCCTTGGTTACCATAGTCACAGGTGGGTTTCCCTGGTTACCACCGACTGTCAGAGATGCGTGTCCCTGGTTACCACCGACTGTCACAGGCCGGTGTCCCTGGGCACTGTGAATGTCACAGGTGGGTTTCCCTGGTTACCACCGACTGTCACAGGATGGCTGTCCCTGGGTACCATTGTCACAGGAGGGGTGTCCTTGGGTACCATGGTCACAGGTGGGTTTCCCTGGTTACCACCGACTGTCACATGAGGGCTGTCCCGGGGTACCATTGTCACAGGAGGGGTGTCCTTGGTTACCATGGTCACAGGTGGGTTTCCCTGGTTACCACCGACTGTCACAGGAGGGCTGTCCCTGGGTACCATTGTCACAGGAGGGGTGTCCTTGGTTACCATGGTCACAGGTGGGTTTCCCTGGTTACCACCGACTGTCAGAGATGTGTCTCCCTGATAACCACGGTCACAGGAGAGGTGTCCTTGGTTACCAGTGACAGTGGGTAGGGGTGTCCTTGGTTACCATGGTCACAGGTGTGTTTCCCTGGTTACCACCGACTGTCACAGGAGGGCTGTCCCTGGGTACCATTGTCACAGAGGGGTGTCCTTGGTTACCATGGTCACAGGTGGGTTTCCCTGGTTACCACCGACTGTCAGAGATGCGTCTCCCTGGTTACCACCGACTGTCACAGGCCGGTGTCCCTGGGCACTGTGAATGTCACAGGTGGGTTTCCCTGGTTACCACCGACTGTCAGAGATGCGTCTCCCTGATAACCACGGTCACAGGAGAGGTGTCCTTGGTTACCAGTGAATGTGGGTAGGGGTGTCCTTGGTTACCACTGGCACAGGAGGTGTGTCCCTGGTTACCACTGACTGTCACAGGAGGGGTGTCCTTGGTTACCATGGTCGCAGGTGGGTTTCCCTGGTTACCACTGACTGTCAGAGATGCGTGTCCCTGGTTACCACCGACTGTCATATGTGCGTGTCCCTGGTAGCCACGGTCACAGGAGAGGTGTCCGTGGTTACCAGTGACTGTCACAGAAGGTGTGTCCTTGGTTACCATGGTCACAGGTGGGTTTCCCTGGTTACCACCGACTGTCAGAGATGCGTGTCCCTGATTACCACCGACTGTCACAGGCCGGTGTCCCTGGGCACTGTGAATGTCACAGGTGGGTTTCCCTGGTTACCACTGACTGTCAGAGATGCGTCTCCCTGGTTACCACCGACTGTCACAGGCCGGTGTCCCTGGGCACTGTGAATGTCACAGGTGGGTTGCCCTGGTTACCACCGACTGTCAGAGATGCGTCTCCCTGATAACCACGGTCACAGGAGAGGTGTCCTTGGTTACCAGTGACAGTGGGTAGGGGTGTCCTTGGTTACCATGGTCACAGGTGGGTTTCCCTGGTTACCACCGACTGTCAGAGATGCGTGTCCCTGGTTACCACCGACTGTCACAGGCCGGTGTCCCTGGGCACTGTGAATGTCACAGGTGGGTTTCCCTGGTTACCACCGACTGTCACAGGATGGCTGTCCCTGGGTACCATTGTCACAGGAGGGGTGTCCTTGGTTACCATGGTCACAGGTGTGTTTCCCTGGTTACCACCGACTGTCACAGGAGGGCTGTCCCTGGGTACCATTGTCACAGGAGGGGTGTCCTTGGTTACCATGGTCACAGGTGGGTTTCCCTGGTTACCACCGACTGTCAGAGATGCGTCTCCCTGATAACCACGGTCACAGGAGAGGTGTCCTTGGTTACCAGTGACAGTGGGTAGGGGTGTCCTTGGTTACCATGGTCACAGGTGTGTTTCCCTGGTTACCACCGACTGTCACAGGAGGGCTGTCCGTGGGTACCATTGTCACAGAGGGGTGTCCTTGGTTACCATGGTCACAGGTTGGTTTCCCTGGTTACCACCGACTGTCAGAGATGCGTCTCCCTGGTTACCACCGACTGTCACAGGCCGGTGTCCTTGGGCACTGTGAATGTCACAGGTGGTTTTCCCTGGTTACCACCGACTGTCAGAGATGCGTCTCCCTGATAACCACGGTCACAGGAGAGGTGTACTTGGTTACCAGTGACTGTGGGTAGGGGTGTCCTTGGTTACCACTGGCACAGGAGGTGTGTCCCTGGTTACCACTGACTGTCACAGGAGGGGTGTCCTTGGTTACCATGGTCGCAGGTGGGTTTCCCTGGTTACCACTGACTGTCAGAGATGCGTGTCCCTGGTTACCACCGACTGTCATATGTGCGTGTCCTGGTAACCACGGTCACAGGAGAGGTGTCCTTGGTTACCAGTGACTGTGGGTAGGGGTGTCCTTGGTTAACTTGTTCACAGGTGGGTTTCCCTGGTTACCACTGACTGTCAGAGATGCGTGTCCCTGGTTACCACCGACTGTCATATGTGCGTGTCCCTGGTAACCACAGTCACAGGAGAGGTGTCCGTGGTTACCAGTGACTGGCACAGTAGGTGTGTCCTTGGTTACCATGGTCACAGGTGGGTTTCCCTGGTTACCACCGACTGTCAGAGATGCGTCTTCCTGGTTACCACCGACTGTCCCAGTCCGGTGTCCCTGGGCACTGTGAATGTCACAGGTGGGTTTCCCTGGTTACCACCAACTGTCACAGGTGAGTGTACATGGTTACCACTGACTGTCAAAGGAGGGCTGTCCCTGGGTACCATTGTGACAGGAGGGGTGTGCTTGGTTACCACTAGCACAGGAGGTGTGTCCCTGGTTACCACTGACTGTCACAGGAGGGGTGTCCTTGGTTACCATGGTCGCAGGTGGGTTTCCCTGGTTACCACTGACTGTCAGAAATGCGTGTCCCTGGTTACCACCGACTGTCATATGTGCGTGTCCTGGTAACCACGGTCACAGGAGAGGTGTCCTTGGTTACCAGTGACTGTGGGTAGGGGTGTCCTTGGTTACCATGTTCACAGGTGGTTTTCCCTGGTTACCACCGACTGTCACAGGAGGGCTGTCCCTGGGTACCGTTGTCACAGGAGGGGTGTCCTTGGTTACCACTGGCACAGGAGGTGTGTCCCTGGTTACCACTGACTGTCACAGGAGGGGTGTCCTTGTTTAACATGGTCGCAGGTGGGTTTCCCTGGTTACCACTGACTGTCAGAGATGCGTGTCCCTGGTTACCACCGACTGTCACAGGCCTGTGTCCCTGGGCACTGTGAATGTCACAGGTGGGTTTCCCTGGTTACCACCGACTGTCAGAGATGCGTCTCCCTGATAACCACGGTCACAGGAGAGGTGTCCTTGGTTACCAGTGACTGTGGGTAGGGGTGTCCTTGGTTACCATGGTCACAGGTGTGTTTCCCTGGTTACCACCGACTGTCACAGGAGGGCTGTCCCTGGGTACCATTGTCACAGAGGGGTGTCCTTGGTTACCATGGTCACAGGTGGGTTTCCCTGGTTACCACCGACTGTCAGAGATGCGTCTCCCTGGTTACCACCGACTGTCACAGGACGGCTGTCCCTGGGTTCCATTGTCACAGGAGGGGTGTCCTTGGTTACCATGGTCACAGGTGGGTTTCCCTGGTTACCACCGACTGTCACAGGAGGGCTGTCCCTTGGTACCATTGTCACAGGACGGGTGTCCTTGGTTACCATGGTCACAGGTGGGTTTCCCTGGTTACCACCGACTGTCACAGGAGGGCTGTCCGTGGGTACTATTGTCACAGGAGGGGTGTCCTTGGTTACCGTGGTCACAGGTGGGTTTCCCTGTTTACCACCGACTGTCAGAGATGCGTGTCCCTGGTAACCATGGTCACAGGAGAGGTGTCCTTGGTTACCAGTGACTGTGGGTAGGGGTGTCCTTGGTTACCATGGTCACAGGTGGGTTTCCCTTGTTACCACCGACTGTCACAGGAGGGCTGTCCATGGATACCATTGTCACAGGAGGGGTGTCCTTGGTTACCATGGTCACAGGTGGGTTTCCCTGCTTACCACCGACTGTCAGAAATATGTGTCCCTGGTTACCACCGACTGTCACAGGCAGGTGTCCCTGGGCACTGTGAATGTCACAGGTGGGTTTCCCTGGTTACCACCGACTGTCACAGGATGGCTGTCCCTGGGTACCATTGTCACAGGAGGGGTGTCCTTGGTTACCATGGTCACAGGTGGGTTTCCCTGGTTACCACCGACTGTCACAGGAGGGCTGTCCCTGGGTACCATTGTCACAGGAGGGGTGTCCTTGGTTACCATGGTCACAGGTGGGTTTCCCTGGTTACCACCGACTGTCAGAGATGCGTCTCCCTGATAACCACGGTCACAGGAGAGGTGTCCTTGCTTACCAGTGACTGTGGGTAGGGGTGTCCTTGGTTACCATGGTCACAGGTGGTTTTCCCTGGTTACCACCGACTGTCACAGGAGAGCTGTCCCTGGGTACCATTGTCACAGGAGGGGTGTCCTTGGTTACCACTGGCACAGGAGGTGTGTCCCTGGTTACCACTGACTGTCACAGGAGGGGTGTCCTTGGTTACCATGGTCGCAGGTGGGTTTCCCTGGTTACCAATGACTGTCAGAGATGCGTGTCCCTGGTTACCACCGACTGTCATATGTGCGTGTCCTGGTAACCACGGTCACAGGAGAGGTGTCCTTGGTTACCAGTGACTGTGGGTAGGGGTGTCCTTGGTTACCATGGTCACAGGTGGGTTTCCCTGGTTACCACCGACTGTCACAGGAGGGCTGTCCCTGGGTACCATTGTAACAGGAGGGGTGTCCTTGGTTACCACTGGCACAGGAGGTGTGTCCCTGCTTACCACTGACTGTCACCGGAGGGGTGTCCTTGGTTAACATGGTCGCAGGTGGGTTTCCCTGGTTACCACCGACTGTCAGAGATGCGTCTTCCTGGTTACCACCGACTGTCCCAGTCCGGTGTCCCTGGGCACTGTGAATGTCACAGGTGGGTTTCCCTGGTTACCACCAACTGTCACAGGTGAATGTACATGGTTACCAGTGACTGTCACAGGAGGGCTGTCCCTGGGTACCATTGTGACAGGAGGGGTGTTCTTGGTTACCACTGGCACAGGAGGTGTGTCCCTGGTTACCATTGACTGTCACAGGAGGGGTGTCCTTGTTTAACATGGTCGCAGGTGGGTTTCCCTGGTTACCACTGAATGTCAGAGATGCGTGTCCCTGGTTACCACCGACTGTCACAGGCCGGTGTCCCTGGGCACTGTGAATGTCACAGGTGGGTTTCCCTGGTTACCACCGACTGTCAGAGATGCGTCTTCCTGGTTACCACCGACTGTCCCAGTCCGGTGTCCCTGGGCACTGTGAATGTCACAGGTGGGTTTCCCTGGTTACCACCAACTGTCACAGGTGAGTGTACATGGTTACCAGTGACTGTCACAGGAGGGCTGTCCCTGGGTACCATTGTGACAGGAGGGGTGTGCTTGGTTACCACTAGCACAGGAGGTGTGTCCCTGGTTACCACTGACTGTCACAGGAGGGGTGTCCTTGGTTACCATGGTCGCAGGTGGGTTTCCCTGGTTACCACTGACTGTCAGAAATGCGTGTCCCTGGTTACCACCGACTGTCATATGTGCGTGTCCTGGTAACCACGGTCACAGGAGAGGTGTCCTTGGTTACCAGTGACTGTGGGTAGGGGTGTCCTTGGTTACCATGGTCACAGGTGTGTTTCCCTGGTTACCACCGACTGTCACAGGAGGGCTGTCCCTGGGTACCATTGTCACAGAGGGGTGTCCTTGGTTACCATGGTCACAGGTGGGTTTCCCTTGTTACCACCGACTGTCAGAGATGCGTCTCCCTGGTTACCACCGACTGTCACAGGACGGCTGTCCCTGGGTTCCATTGTCACAGGAGGGGTGTCCTTGGTTACCATGGTCACAGGTGGGTTTCCCTGGTTACCACCGACTGTCACAGGAGGGCTGTCCCTTGGTACCATTGTCACAGGACGGGTGTCCTTGGTTACCATGGTCACAGGTGGGTTTCCCTGGTTACCACCGACTGTCACAGGAGGGCTGTCCGTGGGTACTATTGTCACAGGAGGGGTGTCCTTGGTTACCGTGGTCACAGGTGGGTTTCCCTGGTTACCACCGACTGTCAGAGATGCGTGTCCCTGGTAACCATGGTCACAGGAGAGGTGTCCTTGGTTACCAGTGACTGTGGGTAGGGGTGTCCTTGGTTACCATGGTCACAGGTGGGTTTCGCTTGTTACCACCGACTGTCACAGGAGGGCTGTCCATGGATACCATTGTCACAGGAGGGGTGTCCTTGGTTACCATGGTCACAGGTGGGTTTCCCTGCTTACCACCGACTGTCAGAAATATGTGTCCCTGGTTACCACCGACTGTCACAGGCAGGTGTCCCTGGGCACTGTGAATGTCACAGGTGGGTTTCCCTGGTTACCACCGACTGTCACAGGATGGCTGTCCCTGGGTACCATTGTCACAGGAGGGGTGTCCTTGGTTACCATGGTCACAGGTGGGTTTCCCTGGTTACCACCGACTGTCACAGGAGGGCTGTCCCTGGGTACCATTGTCAAAGGAGGGGTGTCCTTGGTTACCATGGTCACAGGTGGGTTTCCCTGGTTACCACCGACTGTCAGAGATGCGTCTCCCTGATAACCACGGTCACAGGAGAGGTGTCCTTGCTTACCAGTGACTGTGGGTAGGGGTGTCCTTGGTTACCATGGTCACAGGTGGTTTTCCCTGGTTACCACCGACTGTCACAGGAGGGCTGTCCCTGGGTACCATTGTCACAGGAGGGGTGTCCTTGGTTACCACTGGCACAGGAGGTGTGTCCCTGGTTACCACTGACTGTCACAGGAGGGGTGTCCTTGGTTACCATGGTCGCAGGTGTGTTTCCCTGGTTACCAATGACTGTCAGAGATGCGTGTCCATGGTTACCACCGACTGTCATATGTGCGTGTCCTGGTAACCACGGTCACAGGAGAGGTGTCCTTGGTTACCAGTGACTGTGGGTAGGGGTGTCCTTGGTTACCATGGTCACAGGTGGGTTTCCCTGGTTACCACCGACTGTCACAGGAGGGCTGTCCCTGGGTACCATTGTCACAGGAGGGGTGTCCTTGGTTACCACTGGCACAGGAGGTGTGTCCCTGGTTACCACTGACTGTCACCGGAGGGGTGTCCTTGGTTAACATGGTCGCAGGTGGGTTTCCCTGGTTACCACTGACTGTCAGAGATGCGTGTCCCTGGTTACCACCGACTGTCATATGTGCGTGTCCCTGGTAGCCACGGTCACAGGAGAGGTGTCCGTGGTTACCAGTGACTGTCACAGTAGGTGTGTCCTTGGTTACCATGGTCACAGGTGGGTTTCCCTGGTTACCACCGACTGTCAGAGATGCGTGTCCCTGATTACCACCGACTGTCACAGGCCGTTGTCCCTGGGCACTGTGAATGTCACAGGTGGGTTTCGCTGGTTACCACCGACTGTCACAGGACGGCTGTCCCTGGGTACCATTGTCACAGGAGGGGTGTCCTTGGTTACCATGGTCACAGGTGGGTTTCCCTGGTTACCACCGACTGTCACAGGAGGGCTCTCCCTGGGTACCATTGTCACAGGAGGGGTGTCCTTGGTTACCATGGTCACAGGTGTGATTCCCTGGTTATCACCGACTGTCAGAGATGCGTCTCCCTGATAACCACGGTCACAGGAGAGGTGTCCTTGGTTACCAGTGACAGTGGGTAGGGGTGTCCTTGTTTACCATGGTCACAGGTGTGTTTCCCTGGTTACCACCGACTGTCACAGGAGGGCTGTCCCTGGGTACCATTGTCACAGAGGGGTGTCCTTGGTTACCATGGTCACAGGTGGGTTTCCCTGGTTACCACCGACTGTCAGAGATGCGTCTCCCTTGTTACCACCGACTGTCACAGGCCGGTGTCCCTGGGCACTGTGAATGTCACAGGTGGGTTGCCCTGGTTACCACCGACTGTCAGAGATGCGTCTCCCTGATAACCACGGTCACAGGAGAGGTGTCCTTGGTTACCAGTGACAGTGGGTAGGGGTGTCCTTGGTTACCATGGTCACAGGTGTGTTTCCCTGGTTACCACCGACTGTCACAGGAGGGCTGTCCCTGGGTACCATTGTCACAGAGGGGTGTCCTTGGTTACCATGGTCACAGGTGGGTTTCCCTGGTTACCACCAACTGTCAGAGATGCGTGTCCCTGGTTACCACCGACTGTCACAGGCCGGTGTCCCTGGGCACTGTGAATGTCACAGGTGGGTTTCCCTGGTTACCACCGACTGTCACAGGATGGCTGTCCCTGGGTACCATTGTCACAGGAGGGGTGTCCTTGGTTACCATGGTCACAGGTGGGTTTCCCTGGTTACCACCGACTGTCAGAGATGCGTCTCCCTGATAACCACGGTCACAGGAGAGGTGTCCTTGGTTACCAGTGACAGTGGGTAGGGGTGTCCTTGGTTACCATGGTCACAGGTGTGTTTCCCTGGTTACCACCGACTGTCACAGGAGGGCTGTCCGTGGGTACCATTGTCACAGAGGGGTGTCCTTGGTTACCATGGTCACAGGTTGGTTTCCCTGGTTACCACCGACTGTCAGAGATGCGTCTCCCTGGTTACCACCGACTGTCACAGGCCGGTGTCCCTGGGCACTGTGAATGTCACAGGTGGTTTTCCCTGGTTACCACCGACTGTCAGAGATGCGTCTCCCTGATAACCACGGTCACAGGAGAGGTGTCCTTGGTTACCAGTGACTGTGGGTAGGGGTGTCCTTGGTTACCACTGGCACAGGAGGTGTGTCCCTGGTTACCACTGACTGTCACAGGAGGGGTGTCCTTGGTTACCATGGTCGCAGGTGGGTTTCCCTGGTTACCACTGACTGTCAGAGATGCGTGTCCCTGGTTACCACCGACTGTCATATGTGCGTGTCCTGGTAACCACGGTCACAGGAGAGGTGTCCTTGGTTACCAGTGACTGTGGGTAGGGGTGTCCTTGGTTAACTTGTTCACAGGTGGGTTTCCCTGGTTACCACTGACTGTCAGAGATGCGTGTCCCTGGTTACCACCGACTGTCATATGTGCGTGTCCCTGGTAACCACAGTCACAGGAGAGGTGTCCGTGGTTACCAGTGACTGGCACAGTAGGTGTGTCCTTGGTTACCATGGTCACAGGTGGGTTTCCCTGGTTACCACCGACTGTCAGAGTTGCGTGTCCCTGGTTACCACCGACTGTCACAGGCCGGTGTCCCTGGGCACTGTGAATGTCACAGGTGAGTTTCCCTGATTACCACCGACTGTCACAGGAGGGCTGTCCCTGGGTACCATTGTCACAGGAGGGGTGTCCTTGGTTACCATGGTCACAGGTGGGTTTCCCTGGTTACCACTGACTGTCACAGGAGGGCTGTCCCTGGGTACCATTGTCACAGAGGGGTGTCCTTGGTTACCATGGTCACAGGTGGATTTCCCTGGTTACCACCGACTGTCAGAGATGCGTCTTCCTGGTTACCACCGACTGTCCCAGTCCGGTGTCCCTGGGCACTGTGAATGTCACAGGTGTGTTTCCCTGGTTACCACCAACTGTCACAGGTGAGTGTACATGGTTACCACTGACTGTCACAGGAGGGCTGTCCCTGGGTACCATTGTGACAGGAGGGGTGTGCTTGGTTACCACTAGCACAGGATGTGTGTCCCTGGTTACCACTGACTGTCACAGGAGGGGTGTCCTTGGTAACCATGGTCGCAGGTGGGTTTCCCTGGTTACCACTGACTGTCAGAAATGCGTGTCCCTGGTTACCACCGACTGTCATATGTGCGTGTCCTGGTAACCACGGTCACAGGAGAGGTGTCCTTGGTTACCAGTGACTGTGGGTAGGGGTGTCCTTGGTTACCATGTTCACAGGTGGTTTTCCCTGGTTACCACCGACTGTCACAGGAGGGCTGTCCCTGGGTACCGTTCTCACAGGAGGGGTGTCCTTGGTCACCACTGGCACAGGAGGTGTGTCCCTGGTTACCACTGACTGTCACAGGAGGGGTGTCCTTGTTTAACATGGTCGCAGGTGGGTTTCCCTGGTTACCACTGACTGTCAGAGATGCGTGTCCCTGGTTACCACCGACTGTCACAGGCCGGTGTCCCTGGGCACTGTGAATGTCACAGGTGGGTTTCCCTGGTTACCACCGACTGTCAGAGAAGCGTCTCCCTGATAACCACGGTCACAGGAGAGGTGTCCTTGGTTACCAGTGACAGTGGGTAGGGGTGTCCTTGTTTACCATGGTCACAGGTGTGTTTCCCGGTGTGTTACCACCGACTGTCACAGGAGGGCTGTCCCTGGGTACCATTGTCACAGAGGGTTGTCCTTGGTTACCATGGTCACAGGTGGGTTTCCCTGGTTACCACCGACTGTCAGAGATGCGTCTCCCTGGTTACCACCGACTGTCACAGGACGGCTGTCCCTGGGTTCCATTGTCACAGGAGGGGTGTCCTTGGTTACCATGGTCACAGGTGGGTTTCAATGGTTACCACCGACTGTCACAGGAGGGCTGTCCCTTGGTACCATTGTCACAGGACGGGTGTCCTTGGTTACCATGGTCACAGGTGGGTTTCCCTGGTTACCACCGAATGTCAGAGATGCGTCTCCCTGATAACCACGGTCACAGGAGAGGTGTCCTTGGTTACCAGTGACAGTGGGTAGGGGTGTCCTTGGTTACCATGGTCACAGGTGTGTTTCCCTGGTTACCACCGACTGTCACAGGAGGGCTGTCCCTGGGTACCGTTGTCACAGAGGGGTGTCCTTGGTTACCATGGTCACAGGTGGGTTTCCCTGGTTACCACCGACTGTCAGAGATTCGTCTCCCTGTTTACCACCGACTGTCACAGGCCGGTGTCCCTGGGCACTGTGAATGTCACAGGTGGGTTTCCCTGGTTACCACCGACTGTCAGAGATGCGTCTCCCTGATAACCACGGTCACAGGAGAGGTGTCCTTGGTTACCAGTGACTGTGGGTAGGGGTGTCCTTGGTTACCATGGTCACAGGTGTGTTTCCCTGGTTACCACCGACTGTCACAGGAGGGCTGTCCCTGGGTACCATTGTCACAGGAGGGGTGTCCTTGGTTACCATGGTCACAGGTGGGTTTCCCTGGTTACCACCGACTGTCACAGGAGGGCTGTCCCTGGTACCATTGTGACAGGAGGGGTATCCATGGTTACCACTGGCACAGGAGGTGTGTCCCTGGTTACCACTGACTGTCACAGGAAGGGTGTCCTTGGTTACCATGGTCGCAGGTGGGTTTCCCTGGTTACCACTGACTGTCATAGATGCGTGTCCCTGTTTACCACCGACTGTCATATATGCGTGTCCCTGGTAACCACGGTCACAGGAGAGGTGTCCGTGGTTACCAGTGACTGTCACAGTAGGTGGGTCCTTGGTTACCATGGCGACAGGTGGGTTTCCCTTGTTACCACCGACTGTCAGAGATGCGTGTCCCTGGTTACCACCGACTGTCATATGTGCGTGTCCGTGGTAGCCACGGTCACAGGAGAGGTGTCCGTGGTTACCAGTGACTGTCACAGTAGGTGTGTCCTTGGTTACCATAGTCACAGGTGGGTTTCCCTGGTTACCACCGACTGTCAGAGATGCGTGTCCCTGGTTACCACCGACTGTCACAGGCCGGTGTCCCTGGGCACTGTGAATGTCACAGGTGGGTTTCCCTGGTTACCACCGACTGTCACAGGATGGCTGTCCCTGGGTACCATTGTCACAGGAGGGGTGTCCTTGGGTACCATGGTCACAGGTGGGTTTCCCTGGTTACCACCGACTGTCACATGAGGGCTGTCCCGGGGTACCATTGTCACAGGAGGGGTGTCCTTGGTTACCATGGTCACAGGTGGGTTTCCCTGGTTACCACCGACTGTCACAGGAGGGCTGTCCCTGGGTACCATTGTCACAGGAGGGGTGTCCTTGGTTACCATGGTCACAGGTGGGTTTCCCTGGTTACCACCGACTGTCAGAGATGTGTCTCCCTGATAACCACGGTCACAGGAGAGGTGTCCTTGGTTACCAGTGACAGTGGGTAGGGGTGTCCTTGGTTACCATGGTCACAGGTGTGTTTCCCTGGTTACCACCGACTGTCACAGGAGGGCTGTCCCTGGGTACCATTGTCACAGAGGGGTGTCCTTGGTTACCATGGTCACAGGTGGGTTTCCCTGGTTACCACCGACTGTCAGAGATGCGTCTCCCTGGTTACCACCGACTGTCACAGGCCGGTGTCCCTGGGCACTGTGAATGTCACAGGTGGGTTTCCCTGGTTACCACCGACTGTCAGAGATGCGTCTCCCTGATAACCACGGTCACAGGAGAGGTGTCCTTGGTTACCAGTGAATGTGGGTAGGGGTGTCCTTGGTTACCACTGGCACAGGAGGTGTGTCCCTGGTTACCACTGACTGTCACAGGAGGGGTGTCCTTGGTTACCATGGTCGCAGGTGGGTTTCCCTGGTTACCACTGACTGTCAGAGATGCGTGTCCCTGGTTACCACCGACTGTCATATGTGCGTGTCCCTGGTAGCCACGGTCACAGGAGAGGTGTCCGTGGTTACCAGTGACTGTCACAGAAGGTGTGTCCTTGGTTACCATGGTCACAGGTGGGTTTCCCTGGTTACCACCGACTGTCAGAGATGCGTGTCCCTGATTACCACCGACTGTCACAGGCCGGTGTCCCTGGGCACTGTGAATGTCACAGGTGGGTTTCCCTGGTTATCACTGACTGTCAGAGATGCGTCTCCCTGGTTACCACCGACTGTCACAGGCCGGTGTCCCTGGGCACTGTGAATGTCACAGGTGGGTTGCCCTGGTTACCACCGACTGTCAGAGATGCGTCTCCCTGATAACCACGGTCACAGGAGAGGTGTCCTTGGTTACCAGTGACAGTGGGTAGGGGTGTCCTTGGTTACCATGGTCACAGGTGGGTTTCCCTGGTTACCACCGACTGTCAGAGATGCGTGTCCCTGGTTACCACCGACTGTCACAGGCCGGTGTCCCTGGGCACTGTGAATGTCACAGGTGGGTTTCCCTGGTTACCACCGACTGTCACAGGATGGCTGTCCCTGGGTACCATTGTCACAGGAGGGGTGTCCTTGGTTACCATGGTCACAGGTGTGTTTCCCTGGTTACCACCGACTGTCACAGGAGGGCTGTCCCTGGGTACCATTGTCACAGGAGGGGTGTCCTTGGTTACCATGGTCACAGGTGGGTTTCCCTGGTTACCACCGACTGTCAGAGATGCGTCTCCCTGATAACCACGGTCACAGGAGAGGTGTCCTTGGTTACCAGTGACAGTGGGTAGGGGTGTCCTTGGTTACCATGGTCACAGGTGTGTTTCCCTGGTTACCACCGACTGTCACAGGAGGGCTGTCCGTGGGTACCATTGTCACAGAGGGGTGTCCTTGGTTACCATGGTCACAGGTTGGTTTCCCTGGTTACCACCGACTGTCAGAGATGCGTCTCCCTGGTTACCACCGACTGTCACAGGCCGGTGTCCTTGGGCACTGTGAATGTCACAGGTGGTTTTCCCTGGTTACCACCGACTGTCAGAGATGCGTCTCCCTGATAACCACGGTCACAGGAGAGGTGTACTTGGTTACCAGTGACTGTGGGTAGGGGTGTCCTTGGTTACCACTGGCACAGGAGGTGTGTCCCTGGTTACCTCTGACTGTCACAGGAGGGGTGTCCTTGGTTACCATGGTCGCAGGTGGGTTTCCCTGGTTACCACTGACTGTCAGAGATGCGTGTCCCTGGTTACCACCGACTGTCATATGTGCGTGTCCTGGTAACCACGGTCACAGGAGAGGTGTCCTTGGTTACCAGTGACTGTGGGTAGGGGTGTCCTTGGTTAACTTGTTCACAGGTGGGTTTCCCTGGTTACCACTGACTGTCAGAGATGCGTGTCCCTGGTTACCACCGACTGTCATATGTGCGTGTCCCTGGTAACCACAGTCACAGGAGAGGTGTCCGTGGTTACCAGTGACTGGCACAGTAGGTGTGTCCTTGGTTACCATGGTCACAGGTGGGTTTCCCTGGTTACCACCGACTGTCAGAGATGCGTCTTCCTGGTTACCACCGACTGTCCCAGTCCGGTGTCCCTGGGCACTGTGAATGTCACAGGTGGGTTTCCCTGGTTACCACCAACTGTCACAGGTGAGTGTACATGGTTACCACTGACTGTCAAAGGAGGGCTGTCCCTGGGTACCATTGTGACAGGAGGGGTGTGCTTGGTTACCACTAGCACAGGAGGTGTGTCCCTGGTTACCACTGACTGTCACAGGAGGGGTGTCCTTGGTTACCATGGTCGCAGGTGGGTTTCCCTGGTTACCACTGACTGTCAGAAATGCGTGTCCCTGGTTACCACCGACTGTCATATGTGCGTGTCCTGGTAACCACGGTCACAGGAGAGGTGTCCTTGGTTACCAGTGACTGTGGGTAGGGGTGTCCTTGGTTACCATGTTCACAGGTGGTTTTCCCTGGTTACCACCGACTGTCACAGGAGGGCTGTCCCTGGGTACCGTTGTCACAGGAGGGGTGTCCTTGGTTACCACTGGCACAGGAGGTGTGTCCCTGGTTACCACTGACTGTCACAGGAGGGGTGTCCTTGTTTAACATGGTCGCAGGTGGGTTTCCCTGGTTACCACTGACTGTCAGAGATGCGTGTCCCTGGTTACCACCGACTGTCACAGGCCTGTGTCCCTGGGCACTGTGAATGTCACAGGTGGGTTTCCCTGGTTACCACCGACTGTCAGAGATGCGTCTCCCTGATAACCACGGTCACAGGAGAGGTGTCCTTGGTTACCAGTGACTGTGGGTAGGGGTGTCCTTGGTTACCATGGTCACAGGTGTGTTTCCCTGGTTACCACCGACTGTCACAGGAGGGCTGTCCCTGGGTACCATTGTCACAGAGGGGTGTCCTTGGTTACCATGGTCACAGGTGGGTTTCCCTGGTTACCACCGACTGTCAGAGATGCGTCTCCCTGGTTACCACCGACTGTCACAGGACGGCTGTCCCTGGGTTCCATTGTCACAGGAGGGGTGTCCTTGGTTACCATGGTCACAGGTGGGTTTCCCTGGTTACCACCGACTGTCACAGGAGGGCTGTCCCTTGGTACCATTGTCACAGGACGGGTGTCCTTGGTTACCATGGTCACAGGTGGGTTTCCCTGGTTACCACCGACTGTCACAGGAGGGCTGTCCGTGGGTACTATTGTCACAGGAGGGGTGTCCTTGGTTACCGTGGTCACAGGTGGGTTTCCCTGTTTACCACCGACTGTCAGAGATGCGTGTCCCTGGTAACCATGGTCACAGGAGAGGTGTCCTTGGTTACCAGTGACTGTGGGTAGGGGTGTCCTTGGTTACCATGGTCACAGGTGGGTTTCCCTTGTTACCACCGACTGTCACAGGAGGGCTGTCCATGGATACCATTGTCACAGGAGGGGTGTCCTTGGTTACCATGGTCACAGGTGGGTTTCCCTGCTTACCACCGACTGTCAGAAATATGTGTCCCTGGTTACCACCGACTGTCACAGGCAGGTGTCCCTGGGCACTGTGAATGTCACAGGTGGGTTTCCCTGGTTACCACCGACTGTCACAGGATGGCTGTCCCTGGGTACCATTGTCACAGGAGGGGTGTCCTTGGTTACCATGGTCACAGGTGGGTTTCCCTGGTTACCACCGACTGTCACAGGAGGGCTGTCCCTGGGTACCATTGTCACAGGAGGGGTGTCCTTGGTTACCATGGTCACAGGTGGGTTTCCCTGGTTACCACCGACTGTCAGAGATGCGTCTCCCTGATAACCACGGTCACAGGAGAGGTGTCCTTGCTTACCAGTGACTGTGGGTAGGGGTGTCCTTGGTTACCATGGTCACAGGTGGTTTTCCCTGGTTACCACCGACTGTCACAGGAGAGCTGTCCCTGGGTACCATTGTCACAGGAGGGGTGTCCTTGGTTACCACTGGCACAGGAGGTGTGTCCCTGGTTACCACTGACTGTCACAGGAGGGGTGTCCTTGGTTACCATGGTCGCAGGTGGGTTTCCCTGGTTACCAATGACTGTCAGAGATGCGTGTCCCTGGTTACCACCGACTGTCATATGTGCGTGTCCTGGTAACCACGGTCACAGGAGAGGTGTCCTTGGTTACCAGTGACTGTGGGTAGGGGTGTCCTTGGTTACCATGGTCACAGGTGGGTTTCCCTGGTTACCACCGACTGTCACAGGAGGGCTGTCCCTGGGTACCATTGTAACAGGAGGGGTGTCCTTGGTTACCACTGGCACAGGAGGTGTGTCCCTGGTTACCACTGACTGTCACCGGAGGGGTGTCCTTGGTTAACATGGTCGCAGGTGGGTTTCCCTGGTTACCACTGACTGTCAGAGATGCGTGTCCCTGGTTACCACCGACTGTCATATGTGCGTGTCCCTGGTAGCCACGGTCACAGGAGAGGTGTCCGTGGTTACCAGTGACTGTCACAGTAGGTGTGTCCTTGGTTACCATGGTCACAGGTGGGTTTCCCTGGTTACCACCGACTGTCAGAGATGCGTGTCCCTGATTACCACCGACTATCACAGGCCGGTGTCCCTGGGCACTGTGAATTTCACAGGTGGGTTTCCCTGGTTACCACCGACTGTCACAGGACGGCTGTCCCTGGGTACCATTGTCACAGGAGGGGTGTCCTTCGTTACCATGGTCACAGGTGGGTTTCCCTGGTTACCACCGACTGTCACAGGAGGGCTCTCCCTGGGTACCATTGTCACAGGAGGGGTGTCCTTGGTTACCATGGTCACAGGTGGGATTCCCTGGTTATCACCGTCTGTCACAGATGCGTCTCCCTGATAACCACGGTCACAGGAGAGGTGTCCTTGGTTACCAGTGACAGTGGGTAGGGGTGTCCTTGGTTACCATGGTCACAGGTGTGTTTCCCTGGTTACCACCGACTGTCACAGGAGGGCTGTCCCTGGGTACCATTGTCACAGAGGGGTGTCCTTGGTTACCATGGTCACAGGTGGGTTTCCCTGGTTACCACCGACTGTCAGAGATGCGTCTCCCTGGTTACCACCGACTGTCACAGGCCGGTGTCCCTGGGCACTGTGAATGTCACAGGTGGGTTGCCCTGGTTACCACTGACTGTCAAAGATGCGTCTCCCTGATAACCACGGTCACAGGAGAGGTGTCCTTGGTTACCAGTGACAGTGGGTAGGGGTGTCCTTGTTTACCATGGTCACAGGTGTGTTTCCCTGGTTACCGCCGACTGTCACAGGAGGGCTGTCCCTGGGTACCATTGTCACAGAGGGGTGTCCTTGGTTACCATGGTCACAGGTGGGTTTCCCTGGTTACCACCGACTGTCAGAGATGCGTGTCCCTGGTTACCACCGACTGTCACAGGCCGGTGTCCCTGGGCATTGTGAATGTCACAGGTGGGTTTCCCTGGTTACCACCGACTGTCACAGGACGGCTGTCCCTGGGTTCCATTGTCACAGGAGGGGTGTCCTTGGTTACCATGGTCACAGGTGGGTTTCCCTGGTTACCACCGACTGTCACAGGAGGGCTGTCCCTGGGTACCATTGTCACAGGAGGGGTGTCCTTGGTTACCATGGTCACAGGTGGGTTTCCCTGGTTACCACCGACTGTCACAGGAGGGCTGTCCCTGGGTACCATTGTGACAGGAGGGGTGTCCTTGGTTACCACTGGCACAGGAGGTGTGTCCCTGGTTACCACTGACTGTCACAGGAGGGGTGTCCTTGGTTACCATGGTCGCAGGTGGGTTTCCCTGGTTACCACTGACTGTCAGAGATGCGTGTCCCTGGTTACCACCGACTGTCATATATGCGTGTCCCTGGTAACCACGGTCACAGGAGAGGTGTCCGTGGTTACCAGTGACTGTCACAGTAGGTGGGTCCTTGGTTACCATGGCGACAGGTGGGTTTCCCTGGTTACCACAGACTGTCAGAGATGCGTGTCCCTGGTTACCACCGACTGTCACAGGCCGGTGTCCCTGAGAAATGGGAATGTCACAGGTGGGTTTCCCTGGTTACCACCGACTGTCACAGGTGAGTGTACATGGTTACCACTGACTGTCACAGGAGGGCTGTCCCTGGGTAACATTGTGACAGGAGGGGTTTCCTTGGTTACCACTGGCACAGGAGGTGTGACCCTGCTTACCACTGACTGTCATATGTGCGTGTCCTGGTAACCACGGTCACAGGAGAGGTGTCCTTGGTTACCAGTGACTGTGGGAGGGGTGTCCTTGGTTACCATGGTCACAGGTGTGTTTCCCTGGTTACCACCGACTGTCAGAGATGCGTCTCCCTGGTTACCACCGACTGTCACAGGCCGGTGTCCCTGGGCACTGTGAATGTCACAGGTGGGTTTCCCTGGTTAACAACAACTGTCACAGGTGAGTGTACATGGTTACCACTGACTGTCACAGGAGGGCTGTCCCTGGGTATCATTGTCACAGGAGGGGTGTCCTTGGTTACCATGGTCACAGGTGGGTTTCCCTGGTTACCACCGAATGTCAGAGATGCGTCTCCCTGATAACCATGGTCACAGGAGAAGTGTCCTTGGTTACCAGTGACAGTGGGTAGGGGTGTCCTTGGTTACCATGGTCACAGGTGTGTTTCCCTGGTTACCACCGACTGTCAGAGATGCGTCTCCCTGGTTACCACCGACTGTCACAGGCCGGTGTCCCTGGGCACTGTGAATGTCACAGGTGGGTTTCCCTGGTTACCAACAACTGTCACAGGTGAGTGTACATGGTTACCACTGACTGTCACAGGAGGGCTGTCCCTGGGTATCATTGTCACAGGAGGGGTGTCCTTGGTTACCATGGTCACAGGTGGGTTTCCCTGGTTACCACCGAATGTCAGAGATGCGTCTCCCTGATAACCATGGTCACAGGAGAAGTGTCCTTGGTTACCAGTGACAGTGGGTAGGGGTGTCCTTATTTACCATGGTCACAGGTGTGTTTCCCTGGTTACCACCGACTGTCACAGGAGGGCTGTCCCTGGGTACCATTGTCACAGAGGGGTGTCCTTGGTTACCATGGTCACAGGTGGGTTTCCCTGGTTACCACCGACTGTCAGAGATGCGTCTCCCTGGTTACCACCGACTGTCACAGGCCGGTGTCCCTGGGCACTGTGAATGTCACAGGTGGGTTTCCCTGGTTACCACCGACTGTCAGAGATGCGTCTACCTGATAACCACGGTCACAGGAGAGGTGTCCTTGGTTACCAGTGACAGTGGGTAGGGGTGTCCTTGGTTACCATGGTCACAGGTGTGTTTCCCTGGTTACCACCGACTGTCACAGGAGGGCTGTCCCTGGGTACCATTGTCACAGGAGGGGTGTCCTTGGTTACCATGGTCACAGGTGGGTTTCCCTGGTTACCACCGACTGTCACAGGAGGGCTGTCCCTGGGTACCATTGTCACAGGAGGGGTGTCCTTGGTTACCATGGTCACAGGTGGGTTTCCCTGGTTACCACCGACTGTCAGAGATGCGTCTCCCTGATAACCACGGTCACAGGAGAGGTGTCCTTGGTTACCAGTGACAGTGGGTAGGGGTGTCCTTGGTTACCATGGTCACAGGTGTGTTTCCCTGGTTACCACCGACTGTCACAGGAGGGCTGTCCCTGGGTACCATTGTCACAGAGGGGTGTCCTTGGTTACCATGGTCACAGGTTGGTTTCCCTGGTTACCACCGACTGTCAGAAATGCGTCTCCCTGGTTACCACCGACTGTCACAGGCCGGTGTCCCTCGGCACTGTGAATGTCACAGGTGGGTTTCCCTGGTTACCACCGACTGTCACAGGATGGCTGTCCCTGGGTACCATTGTCACAGGAGGGGTGTCATTGGTTACCATGGTCACAGGTGTGTTTCCCTGGTTACCACCGACTGTCACAGGAGGGCTGTCCCTGGGTACCATTGTCACACAGGGGTGTCCTTGGTTACCATGGTCACAGGTTGGTTTCCCTGGTTACCACCGACTGTCAGAGATGCGTCTCCCTGGTTACCACCGACTGTCACAGGCCGGTGTCCCTGGGCACTGTGAATGTCACAGGTGGGTTTCCCTGGTTACCACCGACTGTCAAAGGAGGGCTGTCCCGGGGTACCATTGTCACAGGAGGGGTGTCCTTGGTTACCATGGTCACAGGTGGGTTTCCCTGGTTACCACCGACTGTCACAGGAGGGCTGTCCCTGGTACCATTGTGACAGGAGGGATGTCCTTGGTTACCACTGGCACAGGAGGTGTGTCCCTGGTTACCACTGACTGTCACAGGAAGGGTGTCCTTGGTTACCATGGTCGCAGGTGGGTTTCCCTGGTTACCACTGACTGTCAGAGATGCGTGTCCCTGGTTACCACCGACTGTCATATATGCGTGTCCCTGGTAACCACGTTCACAGGAGAGGTGTCCGTGGTTACCAGTGACATTCACAGTAGGTGGGTCCTTGGTTACCATGGCGACAGGGGGGTTTCCCTGGTTACCACTGACTGTCAGAGATGCGTGTCCCTGGTTACCACCGACTGTCATATGTGCGTGTCCCTGGTAGCCACGGTCACAGGAGAGGTGTCCGTGGTTACCAGTGACTGTCACAGTAGGTGTGTCCTTGGTTACCATGGTCACAGGTGGGTTTCCCTGGTTACCACCGACTGTCAGAGATGCGTGTCCCTGATTACCACCGACTGTCACAGGCCGGTGTCCCTGGGCACTGTGAATGTCACAGGTGGGTTTCCCTGGTTACCACCGACTGTCACAGGACGGCTGTCCCTGGGTACCATTGTCACAGGAGGGGTGTCCTTGGTTACCATGGTCACAGGTGGGTTTCCCTGGTTACCACCGACTGTCACAGGAGGGCTCTCCCTGGGTACCATTGTCACAGGAGGGGTGTCCTTGGTTACCATGGTCACAGGTGGGATTCCCTGGTTATCACCGACTGTCAGAGATGCGTCTCCCTGATAACCACGGTCACAGGAGAGGTGTCCTTGGTTACCAGTGACTGTGGGTAGGGGTGTCCTTGGTTACCATGGTCACAGGTGTGTTTCCCTGGTTACCACCGACTGTCACAGGAGGGCTGTCCCTGGGTACCATTGTCACAGAGGGGTGTCCTTGGTTACCATGGTCACAGGTGGGTTTCCCTGGTTACCACCGACTGTCAGAGATGCGTCTCCCTGGTTACCACCGACTGTCACAGGCCGGTGTCCCTGGGCACTGTGAATGTCACAGGTGGGTTGCCCTGGTTACCACCGACTGTCAGAGATGCGTCTCCCTGATAACCACGGTCACAGGAGAGGTGTCCTTGGTTACCAGTGACAGTGGGTAGGGGTGTCCTTGGTTACCATGGTCACAGGTGTGTTTCCCTGGTTACCACCGACTGTCACAGGAGGGCTGTCCCTGGGTACCATTGTCACAGAGCGGTGTCCTTGGTTACCATGGTCACAGGTGGGTTTCCCTGGTTACCACCGACTGTCAGAGATGCGTGTCCCTGGTTACCACCGACTGTCACAGGCCGGTGTCCCTGGGCACTGTGAATTTCACAGGTGGGTTTCCCTGGTTACCACCGACTGTCACAGGATGGCTGTCCCTGGGTACCATTGTCACAGGAGGGGTGTCCTTGGTTACCATGGTCACAGGTGGGTTTCCCTGGTTACCACCGACTGTCACAGGAGGGCTGTCCCTGGGTACCATTGTCACAGGAGGGGTGTCCTTGGTTACCATGGTCACAGGTGGGTTTCCCTGGTTACCACCGACTGTCAGAGATGCGTCTCCCTGATAACCACGGTCACAGGAGAGGTGTCCTTGGTTACCAGTGACAGTGGGTAGGCGTGTCCTTGGTTACCATGGTCACAGGTGTGTTTCCCTGGTTACCACCGACTGTCACAGGAGGGCTGTCCGTGGGTACCATTGTCACAGAGGGGTGTCCTTGGTTACCATGGTCACAGGTTGGTTTCCCTGGTTACCACCGACTGTCAGAGATGCGTCTCCCTGGTTACCACCGACTGTCACAGGCCGGTGTCCCTGGGCACTGTGAATGTCACAGGTGGTTTTCCCTGGTTACCACCGACTGTCAGAGATGCGTCTCCCTGATAACCACGGTCACAGGAGAGGTGTCTTTTGTTACCAGTGACTGTGGGTAGGGGTGTCCTTGGTTACCACTGGCACAGGAGGTGTGTCCCTGGTTACCACTGACTGTCACAGGAGGGGTGTCCTTGGTTACCATGGTCGCAGGTGGGTTTCCCTGGTTACCACTGACTGTCAGAGATGCGTGTCCCTGGTTACCACCGACTGTCATATGTGCGTGTCCTGGTAACCACGGTCACAGGAGAGGTGTCCTTGGTTACCAGTGACTGTGGGTAGGGGTGTCCTTGGTTAACTTGTTCACAGGTGGGTTTCCCTGGTTACCACTGACTGTCAGAGATGCGTGTCCCTGGTTACTACCGACTGTCATATGTGCGTGTCCCTGGTAACCACAGTCACAGGAGAGGTGTCCGTGGTTACCAGTGACTGGCACAGTAGGTGTGTCCTTGGTTACCATGGTCACAGGTGGGTTTCCCTGGTTACCACCGACTGTCAGAGATGCGTGTCCCTGGTTACCACCAACTGTCACAGGCCGGTGTCCCTGGGCACTGTGAATGTCACAGGTGAGTTTCCCTGATTACCACCGACTGTCACAGGAGGGCTGTCCCTGGGTACCATTGTCACAGGAGGGGTGTCCTTGGTTACCATGGTCACAGGTGGGTTTCCCTGGTTACCACTGACTGTCACAGGAGGGCTGTCCCTGGGTACCATTGTCACAGAGGGGTGTCCTTGGTTACCATGGTCACAGGTGGGTTTCCCTGGTTACCACCGACTGTCAGAGATGCGTCTTCCTGGTTACCACCGACTGTCCCAGTCCGGTGTCCCTGGGCACTGTGAATGTCACAGGTGGGTTTCCCTGGTTACCACCAACTGTCACAGGTGAGTGTACATGGTTACCACTGACTGTCACAGGAGGGCTGTCCTTGGGTACCATTGTGACAGGAGGGGTGTGCTTGGTTACCACTAGCACAGGAGGTGTGTCCCTGGTTACCACTGACTGTCACAGGAGGGGTGTCCTTGGTTACCATGGTCGCAGGTGGGTTTCCCTGGTTACCACTGACTGTCAGAAATGCGTGTCCCTGGTTACCACCGACTGTCATATGTGCGTGTCCTGGTAACCACGGTCACAGGAGAGGTGTCCTTGGTTACCAGTGCCTGTGGGTAGGGGTGTCCTTGGTTACCATGTTCACAGGTGGTTTTCCCTGGTTACCACCGACTGTCACAGGAGGGCTGTCCCTGGGTAACGTTGTCACAGGAGGGGTGTAATTGGTTACCACTGGCACAGGAGGTGTTTCCCTGGTTACCACTGACTGTCACAGGAGGGGTGTCCTTGTTTAACATGGTCGCAGTTGGGTTTCCCTGGTTACCACTGACTGTCAGAGATGCGTGTCCCTGGTTACCACCGACTGTCACAGGCCGGTGTCCCTGGGCACTGTGAATGTCACAGGTGGGTTTCCCTGGTTACCACCGACTGTCAGAGATGCATCTCCCTGATAACCACGGTCACAGGAGAGGTGTCCTTGGTTACCAGTGACAGTGGGTAGGGGTGTCCTTGGTTACCATGGTCACAGGTGTGTTTCCCTGGTTACCACCGACTGTCACAGGAGGGCTGTCCCTGGGTACCATTGTCACAGAGGGGTGTCCTTGGTTACCATGGTCACAGGTGGGTTTCCCTGGTTACCACCGACTGTCAGAGATGCGTCTCCCTGGTTACCACCGACTGTCACAGGACGGCTGTCCCTGGGTTCCATTGTCACAGGAGGGGTGTCCTTGGTTACCATGGTCACAGGTGGGTTTCCCTGGTTACCACCGACTGTCACAGGAGGGCTGTCCCTTGGTACCATTGTCACAGGACGGGTGTCCTTGGTTACCATGGTCACAGGTGGGTTTCCCTGGTTACCACCGAATGTCAGAGATGCGTCTCCCTGATAACCATGGTCACAGGAGAGGTGTCCTTGGTTACCAGTGACAGTGGGTAGGGGTGTCCTTGGTTACCATGGTCACAGGTGTGTTTCCCTGGTTACCACCAACTGTCTCAGGAGGGCTGTCCCTGGGTACCGTTGTCACAGAGGGGTGTCCTTGGTTACCATGGTCACAGGTGGGTTTCCCTGGTTACCACCGACTGTCAGAGATTCGTCTCCCTGTTTACCACCGACTGTCACAGGCCGGTGTCCCTGGGCACTGTGAATGTCACAGGTGGGTTTCCCTGGTTACCACCGACTGTCAGAGATGCGTCTCCCTGATAACCACGGTCACAGGAGAGGTGTCCTTGGTTACCAGTGACTGTGGGTAGGGGTGTCCTTGGTTACCATGGTCACAGGTGTGTTTCCCTGGTTACCACCGACTGTCACAGGAGGGCTGTCCCTGGGTACCATTGTCACAGGAGGGGTGTCCTTGGTTACCATGGTCACAGGTGGGTTTCCCTGGTTACCACCGACTGTCACAGGAGGGCTGTCCCTGGTACCATTGTGACAGGAGGGGTGTCCTTGGTTACCACTGGCACAGGAGGTGTGTCCCTGGTTACCACTGACTGTCACAGGAAGGGTGTCCTTGGTTACCATGGTCGCAGGTGGGTTTCCCTGGTTGCCACTGACTGTCATAGATGCGTGTCCCTGTTTACCACCGACTGTCATATATGCGTGTCCCTGGTAACCACGGTCACAGGAGAGGTGTACGTGTTTACCAGTGACTGTCACAGTAGGTGGGTCCTTGGTTACCATGGCGACAGGTGGGTTTCCCTTGTTACCACCGACTGTCAGAGATGCGTGTCCCTGGTTACCACCGACTGTCATATGTGCGTGTCCGTGGTAGCCACGGTCACAGGAGAGGTGTCCGTGGTTACCAGTGACTGTCACAGTAGGTGTGTCCTTGGTTACCATGGTCACAGGTGGGTTTCCCTGGTTACCACCGACTGTCAGAGATGCGTGTCCCTGGTTACCACCGACTGTCACAGGCCGGTGTCCCTGGGCACTGTGAATGTCACAGGTGGGTTTCCCTGGTTACCACCAACTGTCACAGGATGGCTGTCCCTGGGTACCATTGTCACAGGAGGGGTGTCCTTGGTTACCATGGTCACAGGTGGGTTTCCCTGGTTACCACCGACTGTCACAGGAGGGCTGTCCCGGGGTACCATTGTCACAGGAGGGGTGTCCTTGGTTACCATGGTCACAGGTGGGTTTCCCTGGTTACCACCGACTGTCACAGGAGGGCTGTCCCGGGGTACCATTGTCACAGGAGGGGTGTCCTTGGTTACCATGGTCACAGGTGGTTTTCCCTGGTTACCACCGACTGTCAGAGATGCGTCTCCCTGATAACCACGGTCACAGGAGAGGTGTCCTTGGTTACCAGTGACTGTGGGTAGGGGTGTCCTTGGTTACCACTGGCACAGGAGGTGTGTCCCTGGTTACCACTGACTGTCACAGGAGGGGTGTCCTTGGTTACCATGGTCGCAGGTGGGTTTCCCTGGTTACCACTGACTGTCAGAGATGCGTGTCCCTGGTTACCACCGACTGTCATATGTGCGTGTCCTGGTAACCACGGTCACAGGAGACGTGTCCTTGGTTACCAGTGACTGTGGGTAGGGGTGTCCTTGGTTAACTTGTTCACAGGTGGGTTTCCCTGGTTACCACTGACTGTCAGAGATGCGTGTCCCTGGTTACCACCGACTGTCATATGTGCGTGTCCCTGGTAACCACAGTCACAGGAGAGGTGTCCGTGGTTACCAGTGACTGGCACAGTAGGTGTGTCCTTGGTTACCATGGTCACAGGTGGGTTTCCCTGGTTACCACCGACTGTCAGAGATGCGTGTCCCTGGTTACCACCGACTGTCACAGGCCGGTGTCCCTGGGCACTGTGAATGTCACAGGTGAGTTTCCCTGATTACCACCGACTGTCACAGGAGGGCTGTCCCTGGGTACCATTGTCACAGGAGGGGTGTCCTTGGTTACCATGGTCACAGGTGGGTTTCCCTGGTTACCACTGACTGTCACAGGAGGGCTGTCCCTGGGTACCATTGTCACAGAGGGGTGTCCTTGGTTACCATGGTCATAGGTGGGTTTCCCTGGTTACCACCGACTGTCAGAGATCCGTCTTCCTGGTTACCACCGACTGTCCCAGTCCGGTGTCCCTGGGCACTGTGAATGTCACAGGTGGGTTTCCCTGGTTACCACCAACTGTCACAGGTGAGTGTACATGGTTACCACTGACTGTCACAGGAGGGCTGTCCCTGGGTACCATTGTGACAGGAGGGGTTCGCTTGGTTACCACTAGCACAGGAGGTGTGTCCCTGGTTACCACTGACTGTCACAGGAGGGGTGTCCTTGGTTACCATGGTCGCAGGTGGGTTTCCCTGGTTACCACTGACTGTCAGAAATGCGTGTCCCTGGTTACCACCGACTGTCATATGTGCGTGTCCTGGTAACCACGGTCACAGGAGAGGTGTCCTTGGTTACCAGTGACTGTGGGTAGGGGTGTCCTTGGTTACCATGTTCACAGGTGGTTTTCCCTGGTTACCACCGACTGTCACAGGAGGGCTGTCCCCGGGTACCGTTGTCACAGGAGGGGTGTCCTTGGTTACCACTGGCACAGGAGGTGTGTCCCTGGTTACCACTGACTGTCACAGGAGGGGTGTCCTTGTTTAACATGGTCGCAGGTGGGTTTCCCTGGTTACCACTGACTGTCAGAGATGCGTGTCCCTGGTTACCACCGACTGTCACAGGCCGGTGTCCCTGGGCACTGTGAATGTCACAGGTGGGTTTCCCTGGTTACCACCGACTGTCAGAGATGCGTCTCCCTGATAACCACGGTCACAGGAGAGGTGTCCTTGGTTACCAGTGACTGTGGGTAGGGGTGTCCTTGGTTACCATGGTCACAGGTGTGTTTCCCTGGTTACCACCGACTGTCACAGGAGGGCTGTCCCTGGGTACCATTGTCACAGAGGGGTGTCCTTGGTTACCATGGTCACAGGTGGGTTTCCCTGGTTACCACCGACTGTCAGAGATGCGTCTCCCTGGTTACCACCGACTGTCACTGGACGGCTGTCCCTGGGTTCCATTGTCACAGGAGGGGTGTCCTTGGTTACCATGGTCACAGGTGGGTTTCCCTGGTTACCACCGACTGTCACAGGAGGGCTGTCCCTTGGTACCATTGTCACAGGACGGGTGTCCTTGGTTACCATGGTCACAGGTGGGTTTCCCTGGTTACCACCGACTGTCACAGGAGGGCTGTCCGTGGGTACTATTGTCACAGGAGGGGTGTCCTTGGTTACCGTGGTCACAGGTGGGTTTCCCTGGTTACCACCGACTGTCAGAGATGCGTCTCCCTGATAACCACGGTCACAGGAGAGGTGTCCTTGGTTACCAGTGACTGTGGGTAGGGGTGTCCTTGGTTACCATGGTCACAGGTGTGTTTCCCTGGTTACCACCGACTGTCACAGGAGGGCTGTCCCTGGGTACCATTGTCACAGGAGGGGTGTCCTTGGTTACCATGGTCACAGGTGGGTTTCCCTGGTTACCACCGACTGTCACAGGAGGGCTGTCCCTGGTACCATTGTGACAGGAGGGGTGTCCTTGGTTACCACTGGCACAGGAGGTGTGTCCCTGGTTACCAATGACTGTCACAGGAAGGGTGTCCTTGGTTACCATGGTCGCAGGTGGGTTTCCCTGGTTACCACTGACTGTCATAGATGCGTGTCCCTGTTTACCACCGACTGTCATATATGCGTGTCCCTGGTAACCACGGTCACAGGAGAGGTGTCCGTGGTTACCAGTGACTGTCACAGTAGGTGGGTCCTTGGTTACCATGGCGACAGGTGGGTTTCCCTTGTTACCACCGACTGTCAGAGATGCGTGTCCCTGGTTACCACCGACTGTCATATGTGCGTGTCCGTGGTAGCCACGGTCACAGGAGAGGTGTCCGTGGTTACCAGTGACTGTGGGTAGGGGTGTCCTTGGTTACCATGGTCACAGGTGGGTTTCCCTGGTTACCACCGACTGTCACAGGAGGGCTGTCCCTGGGTACCATTGTCACAGGAGGGGTGTCCTTGGTTACCATGGTCACAGGTGGGTTTCCCTGGTTACCACCGACTGTCACAGGAGGGCTGTCCCTGGGTACCATTGTCACAGGAGGGGTGTCCTTGGTTACCATGGTCACAGGTGGGTTTCCCTGGTTACCACCGACTGTCACAGGAGGGCTGTCCCGGGGTACCATTGTCACAGGAGGGGTGTCATTGGTTACCATGGTCACAGGTGGGTTTCCCTGGTTACCACCGACTGTCACAGGAGGGCTGTCCCTGGGTACCATTGTCACAGGAGGGGTGTCCTTGGTTACCATGGTCACAGGTGGGTTTCCCTGGTTACCACCGACTGTCAGAGATGCGTCTCCCTGATAACCACGGTCACAGGAGAGGTGTCCTTGGTTACCAGTGACAGTGGGTAGGGGTGTCCTTGGTTACCATGGTCACAGGTGTGTTTCCCTGGTTACCACCGACTGTCACAGGAGGGCTGTCCCTGGGTACCATTGTCACAGAGGGTTGTCCTTGGTTACCATGGTCACAGGTGGGTTTCCCTGGTTACCACCGACTGTCAGAGATGCGTCTCCCTGGTTACCACCGACTGTCACAGGCCGGTGTCCCTGGGCACTGTGAATGTCACAGGTGGGTTTCCCTGGTTACCACCGACTGTCAGAGATGCGTCTCCCTGATAACCACGGTCACAGGAGAGGTGTCCTTGGTTACCAGTGAATGTGGGTAGGGGTGTCCTTGGTTACCACTGGCACAGGAGGTGTGTCCCTGGTTACCACTGACTGTCACAGGAGGGGTGTCCTTGGTTACCATGGTCGCAGGTGGGTTTCCCTGGTTACCACTGACTGTCAGAGATGCGTGTCCCTGGTTACCACCGACTGTCATATGTGCGTGTCCCTGGTAGCCACGGTCACAGGAGAGGTGTCCGTGGTTACCAGTGACTGTCACAGTAGGTGTGTCCTTGGTTACCATGGTCACAGGTGGGTTTCCCTGGTTACCACCGACTGTCAGAGATGCGTGTCCCTGATTACCACCGACTGTCACAGGCCGGTGTCCCTGGGCACTGTGAATGTCACAGGTGGGTTTCCCTGGTTACCACCGACTGTCACAGGACGGCTGTCCCTGGGTACCATTGTCACAGGAGGGGTGTCCTTGGTTACCATGGTCACAGGTGGGTTTCCCTGGTTACCACCGACTGTCACAGGAGGGCTGTCCTGGGTACCATTGTCACAGGAGGGGTGTCCTTGTTTACCATGGTCACAGGTGGGTTTCCCTGGTTACCACCGACTGTCAGAGATGCGTCTCCCTGATAACCACGGTCACAGGAGAGGTGTCCTTGGTTACCAGTGACAGTGGGTAGGGGTGTCCTTGGTTACCATGGTCACAGGTGTGTTTCCCTGGTTACCACCGACTGTCACAGGAGGGCTGTCCGTGGGTACCATTGTCACAGAGGGGTGTCCTTGGTTACCATGGTCACAGGTTGGTTTCCCTGGTTACCACCGACTGTCAGAGATGCGTCTCCCTGGTTACCACCGACTGTCACAGGCCGGTGTCCCTGGGCACTCTGAATGTCACAGGTGGTTTTCCCTGGTTACCACCGACTGTCAGAGATGCGTCTCCCTGATAACCACGGTCACAGGAGAGGTGTCCTTGTTTACCAGTGACTGTGGGTAGGGGTGTCCTTGGTTACCACTGGCACAGGAGGTGTGTCCCTGGTTACCACTGACTGTCACAGGAGGGGTGTCCTTGGTTACCATGGTCGCAGGTGGGTTTCCCTGGTTACCACTGACTGTCAGAGATGCGTGTCCCTGGTTACCACCGACTGTCATATGTGCGTGTCCTGGTAACCACGGTCACAGGAGAGGTGTCCTTGGTTACCAGTGACTGTGGGTAGGGGTGTCCTTGGTTAACTTGTTCACAGGTGGGTTTCCCTGGTTACCACTGACTGTCAGAGATTCGTGTCCCTGGTTACCACCGACTGTCATATGTGCGTGTCCCTGGTAACCACAGTCACAGGAGAGATGTCCGTGGTTACCAGTGACTGGCACAGTAGGTGTGTCCTTGGTTACCATGGTCACAGGTGGGTTTCCCTGGTTACCACCGACTGTCAGAGATGCGTGTCCCTGGTTACCACCGACTGTCACAGGCCGGTGTCCCTGGGCACTGTGAATGTCAAAGGTGAGTTTCCCTGATTACCACCGACTGTCACAGGAGGGCTGTCCCTGGGTACCATTGTCACAGGAGGGGTGTCCTTGGTTACCATGGTCACAGGTGGGTTTCCCTGGTTACCACTGACTGTCACAGGAGGGCTGTCCCTGGGTACCATTGTCACAGAGGGGTGTCCTTGGTTACCATGGTCACAGGTGGGTTTCCCTGGTTACCACCGACTGTCAGAGATGCGTCTTCCTGGTTACCACCGACTGTCCCAGTCCGGTGTCCCTGGGCACTGTGAATGTCACAGGTGGGTTTCCCTGGTTACCACCAACTGTCACAGGTGAGTGTACATGGTTACCACTGACTGTCACAGGAGGGCTGTCCCTGGGTACCATTGTGACAGGAGGGGTGTGCTTGGTTACCACTAGCACAGGAGGTGTGTCCCTGGTTACCACTGACTGTCACAGGAGGGGTGTCCTTGGTTACCATGGTCGCAGGTGGGTTTCCCTGGTTACCACTGACTGTCAGAAATGCGTGTCCCTGGTTACCACCGACTGTCATATGTGCGTGTCCTGGTAACCACGGTCACAGGAGAGGTGTCCTTGGTTACCAGTGACTGTGGGTAGGGGTGTCCTTGGTTACCATGTTCACAGGTGGTTTTCCCTGGTTACCACCGACTGTCACAGGAGGGCTGTCCCTGGGTACCGTTGTCACAGGAGGGGTGTCCTTGGTTACCACTGGCACAGGAGGTGTGTCCCTGGTTACCACTGACTGTCACAGGAGGGGTGTCCTTGTTTAACATGGTCGCAGGTGGGTTTCCCTGGTTACCACTGACTGTCAGAGATGCGTGTCCCTGGTTACCACCGACTGTCACAGGCCGGTGTCCCTGGGCACTGTGAATGTCACAGGTGGGTTTCCCTGGTTACCACCGACTGTCAGAGATGCGTCTCCCTGATAACCACGGTCACAGGAGAGGTGTCCTTGGTTACCAGTGACTGTGGGTAGGGGTGTCCTTGGTTACCATGGTCACAGGTGTGTTTCCCTGGTTACCACCGACTGTCACAGGAGGGCTGTCCCTGGGTACCATTGTCACAGAGGGGTGTCCTTGGTTACCATGGTCACAGGTGGGTTTCCCTGGTTACCACCGACTGTCAGAGATGCGTCTCCCTGGTTACCACCGACTGTCACAGGACGGCTGTCCCTGGGTTCCATTGTCACAGGAGGGGTGTCCTTGGTTACCATGGTCACAGGTGGGTTTCCCTGGTTACCACCGACTGTCACAGGAGGGCTGTCCCTTGGTACCATTGTCACAGGACGGGTGTCCTTGGTTACCATGGTCACAGGTGGGTTTCCCTGGTTACCACCGAATGTCAGAGATGCGTCTCCCTGATAACCATGGTCACAGCAGAGGTGTCCTTGGTTACCAGTGAGAGTGGGTAGGGGTGTCCTTGGTTACCATGGTCACAGGTGTGTTTCCCTGGTTAACACCGACTGTCACAGGAGGGCTGTCCCTGGGTACCGTTGTCACAGAGGGGTGTCCTTGGTTACCATGGTCACAGGTGGGTTTCCCTGGTTACCACTGACTGTCAGAGATTCGTCTCCCTGTTTACCACCGACTGTCACAGGCCGGTGTCCCTGGGCACTGTGAATGTCACAGGTGGGTTTCCCTGGTTACCACCGACTCTCAGAGATGCGTCTCCCTGATAACCACGGTCACAGGAGAGGTGTCCTTGGTTACCAGTGACTGTGGGTAGGGGTGTCCTTGGTTACCATGGTCACAGGTGTGTTTCCCTGGTTACCACCGACTGTCACAGGAGGGCTGTCCCTGGGTACCATTGTCACAGGAGGGGTGTCCTTGGTTACCATGGTCACAGGTGGGTTTCCCTGGTTACCACCGACTGTCACAGGAGGGCTGTCCCTGGTACCATTGTGACAGGAGGGGTGTCCATGGTTACCACTGGCACAGGAGGTGTGTCCCTGGTTACCACTGACTGTCACAGGAAGGGTGTCCTTGGTTACCATGGTCGCAGGTGGGTTTCCCTGGTTACCACTGACTGTCATAGATGCGTGTCCCTGTTTACCACCGACTGTCATATATGCGTGTCCCTGGTAACCACGGTCACAGGAGAGGTGTCCGTGGTTACCAGTGACTGTCACAGTAGGTGGGTCCTTGGTTACCATGGCGACAGGTGGGTTTCCCTTGTTACCACCGACTGTCAGAGATGCGTGTCCCTGGTTACCACCGACTGTCATATGTGCGTGTCCGTGGTAGCCACGGTCACAGGAGAGGTGTCCGTGGTTACCAGTGACTGTCACAGTAGGTGTGTCCTTGGTTACCATGGTCACAGGTGGGTTTCCCTGGTTACCACCGACTGTCAGAGATGCGTGTCCCTGGTTACCACCGACTGTCACAGGCCGGTGTCCCTGGGCACTGTGAATGTCACAGGTGGGTTTCCCTGGTTACCACCGACTGTCACAGGATGGCTGTCCCTGGGTACCATTGTCACAGGAGGGGTGTCCTTGGGTACCATGGTCACAGGTGGGTTTCCCTGGTTACCACCGACTGTCACATGAGGGCTGTCCCGGGGTACCATTGTCACAGGAGGGGTGTCCTTGGTTACCATGGTCACAGGTGGGTTTCCCTGGTTACCACCGACTGTCACAGGAGGGCTGTCCCTGGGTACCATTGTCACAGGAGGGGTGTCCTTGGTTACCATGGTCACAGGTGGGTTTCCCTGGTTACCACCGACTGTCAGAGATGTGTCTCCCTGATAACCACGGTCACAGGAGAGGTGTCCTTGGTTACCAGTGACAGTGGGTAGGGGTGTCCTTGGTTACCATGGTCACAGGTGTGTTTCCCTGGTTACCACCGACTGTCACAGGAGGGCTGTCCCTGGGTACCATTGTCACAGAGGGGTGTCCTTGGTTACCATGGTCACAGGTGGGTTTCCCTGGTTACCACCGACTGTCAGAGATGCGTCTCCCTGGTTACCACCGACTGTCACAGGCCGGTGTCCCTGGGCACTGTGAATGTCACAGGTGGGTTTCCCTGGTTACCACCGACTGTCAGAGATGCGTCTCCCTGATAACCACGGTCACAGGAGAGGTGTCCTTGGTTACCAGTGAATGTGGGTAGGGGTGTCCTTGGTTACCACTGGCACAGGAGGTGTGTCCCTGGTTACCACTGACTGTCACAGGAAGGGTGTCGTTGGTTACCATGGTCGCAGGTGGGTTTCCCTGGTTACCACTGACTGTCAGAGATGCGTGTCCCTGGTTACCACCGACTGTCATATGTGCGTGTCCCTGGTAGCCACGGTCACAGGAGAGGTGTCCGTGGTTACCAGTGACTGTCACAGTAGGTGTGTCCTTGGTTACCATGGTCACAGGTGGGTTTCCCTGGTTACCACCGACTGTCAGAGATGCGTGTCCCTGATTACCACCGACTGTCACAGGCCGGTGTCCCTGGGCACTGTGAATGTCACAGGTGGGTTTCCCTGGTTACCACCGACTGTCAGAGATGCGTCTCCCTGGTTACCACCGACTGTCACAGGCCGGTGTCCCTGGGCACTGTGAATGTCACAGGTGGGTTGCCCTGGTTACCACCGACTGTCAGAGATGCGTCTCCCTGATAACCACGGTCACAGGAGAGGTGTCCTTGGTTACCAGTGACAGTGGGTAGGGGTGTCCTTGGTTACCATGGTCACAGGTGTGTTTCCCTGGTTACCACCGACTGTCAGAGGAGGGCTGTCCCTGGGTACCATTGTCACAGATGGGTGTCCTTGGTTACCATGGTCACAGGTGGGTTTCCCTGGTTACCACCGACTGTCAGAGATGCGTGTCCCTGGTTACCACCGACTGTCACAGGCCGGTGTCCCTGGGCACTGTGAATGTCACAGGTGGGTTTCCCTGGTTACCACCGACTGTCACAGGATGGCTGTCCCTGGGTACCATTGTCACAGGAGGGGTGTCCTTGGTTACCATGGTCACAGGTGTGTTTCCCTGGTTACCACCGACTGTCACAGGAGGGCTGTCCCTGGGTACCATTGTCACAGGAGGGGTGTCCTTGGTTACCATGGTCACAGGTGGGTTTCCCTGGTTACCACCGACTGTCAGAGATGCGTCTCCCTGATAACCACGGTCACAGGAGAGGTGTCCTTTGTTACCAGTGACAGTGGGTAGGGGTGTCCTTGGTTACCATGGTCACAGGTGTGTTTCCCTGGTTACCACCGACTGTCACAGGAGGGCTGTCCGTGGGTACCATTGTCACAGAGGGGTGTCCTTGGTTACCATGGTCACAGGTTGGTTTCCCTGGTTACCACCGACTGTCAGAGATGCGTCTCCCTGGTTACCACCGACTGTCACAGGCCGGTGTCCTTGGGCACTGTGAATGTCACAGGTGGTTTTCCCTGGTTACCACCGTCTGTCAGAGATGCGTCTCCCTGATAACCACGGTCACAGGAGAGGTGTCCTTGGTTACCAGTGACTGTGGGTAGGGGTGTCCTTGGTTACCACTGGCACAGGAGGTGTGTCCCTGGTTACCACTGACTGTCACAGGAGGGGTGTCCTTGGTTACCATGGTCGCAGGTGGGTTTCCCTGGTTACCACTGACTGTCAGAGATGCGTGTCCCTGGTTACCACCGACTGTCATATGTGCGTGTCCTGGTAACCACGGTCACAGGAGAGGTGTCCTTGGTTACCAGTGACTGTGGGTAGGGGTGTCCTTGGTTACCACTGGCACAGGAGGTGTGTCCCTGGTTACCACTGACTGTCACAGGAGGGGTGTCCTTGGTTACCATGGTCGCAGGTGGGTTTCCCTGGTTACCACTGACTGTCAGAGATGCGTGTCCCTGGTTACCACCGACTGTCATATGTGCGTGTCCCTGGTAACCACAGTCACAGGAGAGGTGTCCGTGGTTACCAGTGACTGGCACAGTAGGTGTGTCCTTGGTTACCATGGTCACAGGTGGGTTTCCCTGGTTACCACCGACTGTCAGAGATGCGTGTCCCTGGTTACCACCGACTGTCACAGGCCGGTGTCCCTGGGCACTGTGAATGTCACAGGTGAGTTTCCCTGATTACCACCGACTGTCACAGGAGGGCTGTCCCTGGGTACCATTGTCACAGGAGGGGTGTCCTTGGTTACCATGGTCACAGGTGGGTTTCCCTGGTTACCACTGACTGTCACAGGAGGGCTGTCCCTGGGTACCATTGTCACAGAGGGGTGTCCTTGGTTACCATGGTCACAGGTGGGTTTCCCTGGTTACCACCGACTGTCAGAGATGCGTCTTCCTGGTTACCACCGACTGTCCCAGTCCGGTGTCCCTGGGCACTGTGAATGTCACAGGTGGGTTTCCCTGGTTACCACCAACTGTCACAGGTGAGTGTACATGGTTACCAATGACTGTCAAAGGAGGGCTGTCCCTGGGTACCATTGTGACAGGAGGGGTGTGCTTGGTTACCACTAGCACAGGAGGTGTGTCCCTGGTTACCACTGACTGTCACAGGAGGGGTGTCCTTGGTTACCATGGTCGCAGGTGGGTTTCCCTGGTTACCACTGACTGTCAGAAATGCGTGTCCCTGGTTACCACCGACTGTCATATGTGCGTGTCCTGGTAACCACGGTCACAGGAGAGGTGTCCTTGGTTACCAGTGACTGTGGGTAGGGGTGTCCTTGGTTACCATGTTCACAGGTGGTTTTCCCTGGTTACCACCGACTGTCACAGGAGGGCTGTCCCTGGGTACCGTTGTCACAGGAGGGGTGTCCCTGGTTACCACCGACTGTCACAGGAGGGCTGTCCGTGGGTACCATTGTCATAGAGGGGTGTCCTTGGTTACCATGGTCACAGGTTGGTTTCCCTGGTTACCACCGACTGTCAGAGATGCGTGTCCCTGGTTACCACCGACTGTCACAGGCCTGTGTCCCTGGGCACTGTGAATGTCACAGGTGGGTTTCCCTGGTTACCACCGACTGTCAGAGATGCGTCTCCCTGATAACCACGGTCACAGGAGAGGTGTCCTTGGTTACCAGTGACTGTGGGTAGGGGTGTCCTTGGTTACCATGGTCACAGGTGTGTTTCCCTGGTTACCACCGACTGTCACAGGAGGGCTGTCCTTGGGTACCATGGTCGCAGGTGGGTTTCCCTGGTTACCACTGACTGTCAGAGATGCGTGTCCCTGGTTACCACCGACTGTCATATGTGCGTGTCCTGGTAACCACGGTCACAGGAGAGGTGTCCTTGGTTACCAGTGACTGTGGGTAGGGGTGTCCTTGGTTAACTTGTTCACAGGTGGGTTTCCCTGGTTACCACTGACTGTCAGAGATGCGTGTCCCTGGTTACCACCGACTGTCATATGTGCGTGTCCCTGGTAACCACAGTCACAGGAGAGGTGTCCGTGGTTACCAGTGACTGGCACAGTAGGTGTGTCCTTGGTTACCATGGTCACAGGTGGGTTTCCCTGGTTACCACCGACTGTCAGAGATGCGTGTCCCTGGTTACCACCGACTGTCACAGGCCGGTGTCCCTGGGCACTGTGAATGTCACAGGTGAGTTTCCCTGATTACCACCGACTGTCACAGGAGGGCTGTCCCTGGGTACCATTGTCACAGGAGGGGTGTCCTTGGTTATCATGGTCACAGGTGGGTTTCCCTGGTTACCACTGACTGTCACAGGAGGGCTGTCCCTGGGTACCATTGTCACAGAGGGGTGTCCTTGGTTACCATGGTCACAGGTGGGTTTCCCTGGTTACCACCGACTGTCAGAGATGCGTCTTCCTGGTTACCACCGACTGTCCCAGTCCGGTGTCCCTGGGCACTGTGAATGTCACAGGTGGGTTTCCCTGGTTACCACCAACTGTCACAGGTGAGTGTACATGGTTACCACTGACTGTCAAAGGAGGGCTGTCCCTGGGTACCATTGTGACAGGAGGGGTGTGCTTGGTTACCACTAGCACAGGAGGTGTTTGCCTGGTTACCACTGACTGTCACAGGAGGGGTGTCCTTGGTTACCATGGTCGCAGGTGGGTTTCCCTGGTTACCACTGACTGTCAGAAATGCGTGTCCCTGGTTACCACCGACTGTCATATGTGCGTGTCCTGGTAACCACGGTCACAGGAGAGGTGTCCTTGGTTACCAGTGACTGTGGGTAGGGGTGTCCTTGGTTACCATGTTCACAGGTGGTTTTCCCTGGTTACCACCGACTGTCACAGGAGGGCTGTCCCTGGGTACCGTTGTCACAGGAGGGGTGTCCTTGGTTACCACTGGCACAGGAGGTGTGTCCCTGGTTACCACTGACTGTCACAGGAGGGGTGTCCTTGTTTAACATGGTCGCAGGTGGGTTTCCCTGGTTACCACTGACTGTCAGAGATGCGTGTCCCTGGTTACCACCGACTGTCACAGGCCTGTGTCCCTGGGCACTGTGAATGTCACAGGTGGGTTTCCCTGGTTACCACCGACTGTCAGAGATGCGTCTCCCTGATAACCACGGTCACAGGAGAGGTGTCCTTGGTTACCAGTGACTGTGGGTAGGGGTGTCCTTGGTTACCATGGTCACAGGTGTGTTTCCCTGGTTACCACCGACTGTCACAGGAGGGCTGTCCCTGGGTACCATTGTCACAGAGGGGTGTCCTTGGTTACCATGGTCACAGGTGGGTTTCCCTGGTTACCACCGACTGTCAGAGATGCGTCTCCCTGGTTACCACCGACTGTCACAGGACGGCTGTCCCTGGGTTCCATTGTCACAGGAGGGGTGTCCTTGGTTACCATGGTCACAGGTGGGTTTCCCTGGTTACCACCGACTGTCACAGGAGGGCTGTCCCTTGGTACCATTGTTACAGGACGGGTGTCCTTGGTTACCATGGTCACAGGTGGGTTTCCCTGGTTACCACCGACTGTCACAGGAGGGCTGTCCGTGGGTACTATTGTCACAGGAGGGGTGTCCTTGGTTACCGTGGTCACAGGTGGGTTTCCCTGTTTACCACCGACTGTCAGAGATGCGTGTCCCTGGTAACCATGGTCACAGGAGAGGTGTCCTTGGTTACCAGTGACTGTGGGTAGGGGTGTCCTTGGTTACCATGGTCACAGGTGGGTTTCCCTTGTTACCACCGACTGTCACAGGAGGGCTGTCCATGGATACCATTGTCACAGGAGGGGTGTCCTTGGTTACCATGGTCACAGGTGGGTTTCCCTGCTTACCACCGACTGTCAGAAATATGTGTCCCTGGTTACCACCGACTGTCACAGGCAGGTGTCCCTGGGCACTGTGAATGTCACAGGTGGGTTTCCCTGGTTACCACCGACTGTCACAGGATGGCTGTCCCTGGGTACCATTGTCACAGGAGGGGTGTCCTTGGTTACCATGGTCACAGGTGGGTTTCCCTGGTTACCACCGACTGTCACAGGAGGGCTGTCCCTGGGTACCATTGTCACAGGAGGGGTGTCCTTGGTTACCATGGTCACAGGTGGGTTTCCCTGGTTACCACCGACTGTCAGAGATGCGTCTCCCTGATAACCACGGTCACAGGAGAGGTGTCCTTGCTTACCAGTGACTGTGGGTAGGGGTGTCCTTGGTTACCATGGTCACAGGTGGTTTTCCCTGGTTACCACCGACTGTCACAGGAGGGCTGTCCCTGGGTACCATTGTCACAGGAGGGGTGTCCTTGGTTACCACTGGCACAGGAGGTGTGTCCCTGGTTACCACTGACTGTCACAGGAGGGGTGTCCTTGGTTACCATGGTCGCAGGTGGGTTTCCCTGGTTACCAATGACTGTCAGAGATGCGTGTCCCTGGTTACCACCGACTGTCATATGTGCGTGTCCTGGTAACCACGGTCACAGGAGAGGTGTCCTTGGTTACCAGTGACTGTGGGTAGGGGTGTCCTTGGTTACCATGGTCACAGGTGGGTTTCCCTGGTTACCACCGACTGTCACAGGAGGGCTGTCCCTGGGTACCATTGTCACAGGAGGGGTGTCCTTGGTTACCACTGGCACAGGAGGTGTGTCCCTGGTTACCACTGACTGTCACCGGAGGGGTGTCCTTGGTTAACATGGTCGCAGGTGGGTTTCCCTGGTTACCACTGACTGTCAGAGATGCGTGTCCCTGGTTACCACCGACTGTCATATGTGCGTGTCCCTGGTAGCCACGGTCACAGGAGAGGTGTCCGTGGTTACCAGTGACTGTCACAGTAGGTGTGTCCTTGGTTACCATGGTCACAGGTGGGTTTCCCTGGTTACCACCGACTGTCAGAGATGCGTGTCCCTGATTACCACCGACTATCACAGGCCGGTGTCCCTGGGCACTGTGAATGTCACAGGTGGGTTTCCCTGGTTACCACCGACTGTCACAGGACGGCTGTCCCTGGGTACCATTGTCACAGGAGGGGTGTCCTTGGTTACCATGGTCACAGGTGTGTTTCCCTGGTTACCACCGACTGTCACAGGAGGGCTCTCCCTGGGTACCATTGTCACAGGAGGGGTGTCCTTGGTTACCATGGTCACAGGTGGGATTCCCTGGTTATCACCGTCTGTCACAGATGCGTCTCCCTGATAACCACGGTCACAGGAGAGGTGTCCTTGGTTACCAGTGACAGTGGGTAGGGGTGTCCTTGGTTACCATGGTCACAGGTGTGTTTCCCTGGTTACCACCGACTGTCACAGGAGGGCTGTCCCTGGGTACCATTGTCACAGAGGGGTGTCCTTGGTTACCATGGTCACAGGTGGGTTTCCCTGGTTACCACCGACTGTCAGAGATGCGTCTCCCTGGTTACCACCGACTGTCACAGGCCGGTGTCCCTGGGCACTGTGAATGTCACAGGTGGGTTTCCCTGGTTACCACCGACTGTCACAGGATGGCTGTCCCTGGGTACCATTGTCACAGGAGGGGTGTCCTTGGTTACCATGGTCACAGGTGTGTTTCCCTGGTTACCACCGACTGTCACAGGAGGGCTGTCCCTGGGTACCATTGTCACAGGAGGGGTGTCCTTGGTTACCATGGTCACAGGTGGGTTTCCCTGGTTACCACCGACTGTCAGAGATGCGTCTCCCTGATAACCACGGTCACAGGAGAGGTGTCCTTTGTTACCAGTGACAGTGGGTAGGGGTGTCCTTGGTTACCATGGTCACAGGTGTGTTTCCCTGGTTACCACCGACTGTCACAGGAGGGCTGTCCGTGGGTACCATTGTCACAGAGGGGTGTCCTTGGTTACCATGGTCACAGGTTGGTTTCCCTGGTTACCACCGACTGTCAGAGATGCGTCTCCCTGGTTACCACCGACTGTCACAGGCCGGTGTCCTTGGGCACTGTGAATGTCACAGGTGGTTTTCCCTGGTTACCACCGTCTGTCAGAGATGCGTCTCCCTGATAACCACGGTCACAGGAGAGGTGTCCTTGGTTACCAGTGACTGTGGGTAGGGGTGTCCTTGGTTACCACTGGCACAGGAGGTGTGTCCCTGGTTACCACTGACTGTCACAGGAGGGGTGTCCTTGGTTACCATGGTCGCAGGTGGGTTTCCCTGGTTACCACTGACTGTCAGAGATGCGTGTCCCTGGTTACCACCGACTGTCATATGTGCGTGTCCTGGTAACCACGGTCACAGGAGAGGTGTCCTTGGTTACCAGTGACTGTGGGTAGGGGTGTCCTTGGTTACCACTGGCACAGGAGGTGTGTCCCTGGTTACCACTGACTGTCACAGGAGGGGTGTCCTTGGTTACCATGGTCGCAGGTGGGTTTCCCTGGTTACCACTGACTGTCAGAGATGCGTGTCCCTGGTTACCACCGACTGTCATATGTGCGTGTCCCTGGTAACCACAGTCACAGGAGAGGTGTCCGTGGTTACCAGTGACTGGCACAGTAGGTGTGTCCTTGGTTACCATGGTCACAGGTGGGTTTCCCTGGTTACCACCGACTGTCAGAGATGCGTGTCCCTGGTTACCACCGACTGTCACAGGCCGGTGTCCCTGGGCACTGTGAATGTCACAGGTGAGTTTCCCTGATTACCACCGACTGTCACAGGAGGGCTGTCCCTGGGTACCATTGTCACAGGAGGGGTGTCCTTGGTTACCATGGTCACAGGTGGGTTTCCCTGGTTACCACTGACTGTCACAGGAGGGCTGTCCCTGGGTACCATTGTCACAGAGGGGTGTCCTTGGTTACCATGGTCACAGGTGGGTTTCCCTGGTTACCACCGACTGTCAGAGATGCGTCTTCCTGGTTACCACCGACTGTCCCAGTCCGGTGTCCCTGGGCACTGTGAATGTCACAGGTGGGTTTCCCTGGTTACCACCAACTGTCACAGGTGAGTGTACATGGTTACCAATGACTGTCAAAGGAGGGCTGTCCCTGGGTACCATTGTGACAGGAGGGGTGTGCTTGGTTACCACTAGCACAGGAGGTGTGTCCCTGGTTACCACTGACTGTCACAGGAGGGGTGTCCTTGGTTACCATGGTCGCAGGTGGGTTTCCCTGGTTACCACTGACTGTCAGAAATGCGTGTCCCTGGTTACCACCGACTGTCATATGTGCGTGTCCTGGTAACCACGGTCACAGGAGAGGTGTCCTTGGTTACCAGTGACTGTGGGTAGGGGTGTCCTTGGTTACCATGTTCACAGGTGGTTTTCCCTGGTTACCACCGACTGTCACAGGAGGGCTGTCCCTGGGTACCGTTGTCACAGGAGGGGTGTCCCTGGTTACCACCGACTGTCACAGGAGGGCTGTCCGTGGGTACCATTGTCATAGAGGGGTGTCCTTGGTTACCATGGTCACAGGTTGGTTTCCCTGGTTACCACCGACTGTCAGAGATGCGTGTCCCTGGTTACCACCGACTGTCACAGGCCTGTGTCCCTGGGCACTGTGAATGTCACAGGTGGGTTTCCCTGGTTACCACCGACTGTCAGAGATGCGTCTCCCTGATAACCACGGTCACAGGAGAGGTGTCCTTGGTTACCAGTGACTGTGGGTAGGGGTGTCCTTGGTTACCATGGTCACAGGTGTGTTTCCCTGGTTACCACCGACTGTCACAGGAGGGCTGTCCTTGGGTACCATGGTCGCAGGTGGGTTTCCCTGGTTACCACTGACTGTCAGAGATGCGTGTCCCTGGTTACCACCGACTGTCATATGTGCGTGTCCTGGTAACCACGGTCACAGGAGAGGTGTCCTTGGTTACCAGTGACTGTGGGTAGGGGTGTCCTTGGTTAACTTGTTCACAGGTGGGTTTCCCTGGTTACCACTGACTGTCAGAGATGCGTGTCCCTGGTTACCACCGACTGTCATATGTGCGTGTCCCTGGTAACCACAGTCACAGGAGAGGTGTCCGTGGTTACCAGTGACTGGCACAGTAGGTGTGTCCTTGGTTACCATGGTCACAGGTGGGTTTCCCTGGTTACCACCGACTGTCAGAGATGCGTGTCCCTGGTTACCACCGACTGTCACAGGCCGGTGTCCCTGGGCACTGTGAATGTCACAGGTGAGTTTCCCTGATTACCACCGACTGTCACAGGAGGGCTGTCCCTGGGTACCATTGTCACAGGAGGGGTGTCCTTGGTTACCATGGTCACAGGTGGGTTTCCCTGGTTACCACTGACTGTCACAGGAGGGCTGTCCCTGGGTACCATTGTCACAGAGGGGTGTCCTTGGTTACCATGGTCACAGGTGGGTTTCCCTGGTTACCACCGACTGTCAGAGATGCGTCTTCCTGGTTACCACCGACTGTCCCAGTCCGGTGTCCCTGGGCACTGTGAATGTCACAGGTGGGTTTCCCTGGTTACCACCAACTGTCACAGGTGAGTGTACATGGTTACCACTGACTGTCAAAGGAGGGCTGTCCCTGGGTACCATTGTGACAGGAGGGGTGTGCTTGGTTACCACTAGCACAGGAGGTGTTTGCCTGGTTACCACTGACTGTCACAGGAGGGGTGTCCTTGGTTACCATGGTCGCAGGTGGGTTTCCCTGGTTACCACTGACTGTCAGAAATGCGTGTCCCTGGTTACCACCGACTGTCATATGTGCGTGTCCTGGTAACCACGGTCACAGGAGAGGTGTCCTTGGTTACCAGTGACTGTGGGTAGGGGTGTCCTTGGTTACCATGTTCACAGGTGGTTTTCCCTGGTTACCACCGACTGTCACAGGAGGGCTGTCCCTGGGTACCGTTGTCACAGGAGGGGTGTCCTTGGTTACCACTGGCACAGGAGGTGTGTCCCTGGTTACCACTGACTGTCACAGGAGGGGTGTCCTTGTTTAACATGGTCGCAGGTGGGTTTCCCTGGTTACCACTGACTGTCAGAGATGCGTGTCCCTGGTTACCACCGACTGTCACAGGCCTGTGTCCCTGGGCACTGTGAATGTCACAGGTGGGTTTCCCTGGTTACCACCGACTGTCAGAGATGCGTCTCCCTGATAACCACGGTCACAGGAGAGGTGTCCTTGGTTACCAGTGACTGTGGGTAGGGGTGTCCTTGGTTACCATGGTCACAGGTGTGTTTCCCTGGTTACCACCGACTGTCACAGGAGGGCTGTCCCTGGGTACCATTGTCACAGAGGGGTGTCCTTGGTTACCATGGTCACAGGTGGGTTTCCCTGGTTACCACCGACTGTCAGAGATGCGTCTCCCTGGTTACCACCGACTGTCACAGGACGGCTGTCCCTGGGTTCCATTGTCACAGGAGGGGTGTCCTTGGTTACCATGGTCACAGGTGGGTTTCCCTGGTTACCACCGACTGTCACAGGAGGGCTGTCCCTTGGTACCATTGTTACAGGACGGGTGTCCTTGGTTACCATGGTCACAGGTGGGTTTCCCTGGTTACCACCGACTGTCACAGGAGGGCTGTCCGTGGGTACTATTGTCACAGGAGGGGTGTCCTTGGTTACCGTGGTCACAGGTGGGTTTCCCTGTTTACCACCGACTGTCAGAGATGCGTGTCCCTGGTAACCATGGTCACAGGAGAGGTGTCCTTGGTTACCAGTGACTGTGGGTAGGGGTGTCCTTGGTTACCATGGTCACAGGTGGGTTTCCCTTGTTACCACCGACTGTCACAGGAGGGCTGTCCATGGATACCATTGTCACAGGAGGGGTGTCCTTGGTTACCATGGTCACAGGTGGGTTTCCCTGCTTACCACCGACTGTCAGAAATATGTGTCCCTGGTTACCACCGACTGTCACAGGCAGGTGTCCCTGGGCACTGTGAATGTCACAGGTGGGTTTCCCTGGTTACCACCGACTGTCACAGGATGGCTGTCCCTGGGTACCATTGTCACAGGAGGGGTGTCCTTGGTTACCATGGTCACAGGTGGGTTTCCCTGGTTACCACCGACTGTCACAGGAGGGCTGTCCCTGGGTACCATTGTCACAGGAGGGGTGTCCTTGGTTACCATGGTCACAGGTGGGTTTCCCTGGTTACCACCGACTGTCAGAGATGCGTCTCCCTGATAACCACGGTCACAGGAGAGGTGTCCTTGCTTACCAGTGACTGTGGGTAGGGGTGTCCTTGGTTACCATGGTCACAGGTGGTTTTCCCTGGTTACCACCGACTGTCACAGGAGGGCTGTCCCTGGGTACCATTGTCACAGGAGGGGTGTCCTTGGTTACCACTGGCACAGGAGGTGTGTCCCTGGTTACCACTGACTGTCACAGGAGGGGTGTCCTTGGTTACCATGGTCGCAGGTGGGTTTCCCTGGTTACCAATGACTGTCAGAGATGCGTGTCCCTGGTTACCACCGACTGTCATATGTGCGTGTCCTGGTAACCACGGTCACAGGAGAGGTGTCCTTGGTTACCAGTGACTGTGGGTAGGGGTGTCCTTGGTTACCATGGTCACAGGTGGGTTTCCCTGGTTACCACCGACTGTCACAGGAGGGCTGTCCCTGGGTACCATTGTCACAGGAGGGGTGTCCTTGGTTACCACTGGCACAGGAGGTGTGTCCCTGGTTACCACTGACTGTCACCGGAGGGGTGTCCTTGGTTAACATGGTCGCAGGTGGGTTTCCCTGGTTACCACTGACTGTCAGAGATGCGTGTCCCTGGTTACCACCGACTGTCATATGTGCGTGTCCCTGGTAGCCACGGTCACAGGAGAGGTGTCCGTGGTTACCAGTGACTGTCACAGTAGGTGTGTCCTTGGTTACCATGGTCACAGGTGGGTTTCCCTGGTTACCACCGACTGTCAGAGATGCGTGTCCCTGATTACCACCGACTATCACAGGCCGGTGTCCCTGGGCACTGTGAATGTCACAGGTGGGTTTCCCTGGTTACCACCGACTGTCACAGGACGGCTGTCCCTGGGTACCATTGTCACAGGAGGGGTGTCCTTGGTTACCATGGTCACAGGTGTGTTTCCCTGGTTACCACCGACTGTCACAGGAGGGCTCTCCCTGGGTACCATTGTCACAGGAGGGGTGTCCTTGGTTACCATGGTCACAGGTGGGATTCCCTGGTTATCACCGTCTGTCACAGATGCGTCTCCCTGATAACCACGGTCACAGGAGAGGTGTCCTTGGTTACCAGTGACAGTGGGTAGGGGTGTCCTTGGTTACCATGGTCACAGGTGTGTTTCCCTGGTTACCACCGACTGTCACAGGAGGGCTGTCCCTGGGTACCATTGTCACAGAGGGGTGTCCTTGGTTACCATGGTCACAGGTGGGTTTCCCTGGTTACCACCGACTGTCAGAGATGCGTCTCCCTGGTTACCACCGACTGTCACAGGCCGGTGTCCCTGGGCACTGTGAATGTCACAGGTGGGTTGCCCTGGTTACCACTGACTGTCAGAGATGCGTCTCCCTGATAACCACGGTCACAGGAGAGGTGTCCTTGGTTACCAGTGACAGTGGGTAGGGGTGTCCTTGTTTACCATGGTCACAGGTGTGTTTCCCTGGTTACCGCCGACTGTCACAGGAGGGCTGTCCCTGGGTACCATTGTCACAGAGGGGTGTCCTTGGTTACCATGGTCACAGGTGGGTTTCCCTGGTTACCACCGACTGTCAGAGATGCGTGTCCCTGGTTACCACCGACTGTCACAGGCCGGTGTCCCTGGGCATTGTGAATGTCACAGGTGGGTTTCCCTGGTTACCACCGACTGTCACAGGACGGCTGTCCCTGGGTTCCATTGTCACAGGAGGGGTGTCCTTGGTTACCATGGTCACAGGTGGGTTTCCCTGGTTACCACCGACTGTCACAGGAGGGCTGTCCCTGGGTACCATTGTCACAGGAGGGGTGTCCTTGGTTACCATGGTCACAGGTGGGTTTCCCTGGTTACCACCGACTGTCACAGGAGGGCTGTCCCTGGGTACCATTGTGACAGGAGGGGTGTCCTTGGTTACCACTGGCACAGGAGGTGTGTCCCTGGTTACCACTGACTGTCACAGGAGGGGTGTCCTTGGTTACCATGGTCGCAGGTGGGTTTCCCTGGTTACCACTGACTGTCAGAGATGCGTGTCCCTGGTTACCACCGACTGTCATATATGCGTGTCCCTGGTAACCACGGTCACAGGAGAGGTGTCCGTGGTTACCAGTGACTGTCACAGTAGGTGGGTCCTTGGTTACCATGGCGACAGGTGGGTTTCCCTGGTTACCACAGACTGTCAGAGATGCGTGTCCCTGGTTACCACCGACTGTCACAGGCCGGTGTCCCTGGGAAATGGGAATGTCACAGGTGGGTTTCCCTGGTTACCACCGACTGTCACAGGTGAGTGTACATGGTTACCACTGACTGTCACAGGAGGGCTGTCCCTGGGTAACATTGTGACAGGAGGGGTTTCCTTGGTTACCACTGGCACAGGAGGTGTGACCCTGCTTACCACTGACTGTCATATGTGCGTGTCCTGGTAACCACGGTCACAGGAGAGGTGTCCTTGGTTACCAGTGACTGTGGGAGGGGTGTCCTTGGTTACCATGGTCACAGGTGTGTTTCCCTGGTTACCACCGACTGTCAGAGATGCGTCTCCCTGGTTACCACCGACTGTCACAGGCCGGTGTCCCTGGGCACTGTGAATGTCACAGGTGGGTTTCCCTGGTTAACAACAACTGTCACAGGTGAGTGTACATGGTTACCACTGACTGTCACAGGAGGGCTGTCCCTGGGTATCATTGTCACAGGAGGGGTGTCCTTGGTTACCATGGTCACAGGTGGGTTTCCCTGGTTACCACCGAATGTCAGAGATGCGTCTCCCTGATAACCATGGTCACAGGAGAAGTGTCCTTGGTTACCAGTGACAGTGGGTAGGGGTGTCCTTGGTTACCATGGTCACAGGTGTGTTTCCCTGGTTACCACCGACTGTCAGAGATGCGTCTCCCTGGTTACCACCGACTGTCACAGGCCGGTGTCCCTGGGCACTGTGAATGTCACAGGTGGGTTTCCCTGGTTACCAACAACTGTCACAGGTGAGTGTATATGGTTACCACTGACTGTCACAGGAGGGCTGTCCCTGGGTATCATTGTCACAGGAGGGGTGTCCTTGGTTACCATGGTCACAGGTGGGTTTCCCTGGTTACCACCGAATGTCAGAGATGCGTCTCCCTGATAACCATGGTCACAGGAGAAGTGTCCTTGGTTACCAGTGACAGTGGGTAGGGGTGTCCTTGGTTACCATGGTCACAGGTGTGTTTCCCTGGTTACCACCGACTGTCACAGGAGGGCTGTCCCTGGGTACCATTGTCACAGAGGGGTGTCCTTGGTTACCATGGTCACAGGTGGGTTTCCCTGGTTACCACCGACTGTCAGAGATGCGTCTCCCTGGTTACCACCGACTGTCACAGGCCGGTGTCCCTGGGCACTGTGAATGTCACAGGTGGGTTTCCCTGGTTACCACCGACTGTCAGAGATGCGTCTACCTGATAACCACGGTCACAGGAGAGGTGTCCTTGGTTACCAGTGACAGTGGGTAGGGGTGTCCTTGGTTACCATGGTCACAGGTGTGTTTCCCTGGTTACCACCGACTGTCACAGGAGGGCTGTCCCTGGGTACCATTGTCACAGGAGGGGTGTCCTTGGTTACCATGGTCACAGGTGGGTTTCCCTGGTTACCACCGACTGTCACAGGAGGGCTGTCCCTGGGTACCATTGTCACAGGAGGGGTGTCCTTGGTTACCATGGTCACAGGTGGGTTTCCCTGGTTACCACCGACTGTCAGAGATGCGTCTCCCTGATAACCACGGTCACAGGAGAGGTGTCCTTGGTTACCAGTGACAGTGGGTAGGGGTGTCCTTGGTTACCATGGTCACAGGTGTGTTTCCCTGGTTACCACCGACTGTCACAGGAGGGCTGTCCCTGGGTACCATTGTCACAGAGGGGTGTCCTTGGTTACCATGGTCACAGGTTGGTTTCCCTGGTTACCACCGACTGTCAGAAATGCGTCTCCCTGGTTACCACCGACTGTCACAGGCCGGTGTCCCTCGGCACTGTGAATGTCACAGGTGGGTTTCCCTGGTTACCACCGACTGTCACAGGATGGCTGTCCCTGGGTACCATTGTCACAGGAGGGGTGTCATTGGTTACCATGGTCACAGGTGTGTTTCCCTGGTTACCACCGACTGTCACAGGAGGGCTGTCCCTGGGTACCATTGTCACACAGGGGTGTCCTTGGTTACCATGGTCACAGGTTGGTTTCCCTGGTTACCACCGACTGTCAGAGATGCGTCTCCCTGGTTACCACCGACTGTCACAGGCCGGTGTCCCTGGGCACTGTGAATGTCACAGGTGGGTTTCCCTGGTTACCACCGACTGTCAAAGGAGGGCTGTCCCGGGGTACCATTGTCACAGGAGGGGTGTCCTTGGTTACCATGGTCACAGGTGGGTTTCCCTGGTTACCACCGACTGTCACAGGAGGGCTGTCCCTGGTACCATTGTGACAGGAGGGATGTCCTTGGTTACCACTGGCACAGGAGGTGTGTCCCTGGTTACCACTGACTGTCACAGGAAGGGTGTCCTTGGTTACCATGGTCGCAGGTGGGTTTCCCTGGTTACCACTGACTGTCAGAGATGCGTGTCCCTGGTTACCACCGACTGTCATATATGCGTGTCCCTGGTAACCACGGTCACAGGAGAGGTGTCCGTGGTTACCAGTGACATTCACAGTAGGTGGGTCCTTGGTTACCATGGCGACAGGGGGGTTTCCCTGGTTACCACTGACTGTCAGAGATGCGTGTCCCTGGTTACCACCGACTGTCATATGTGCGTGTCCCTGGTAGCCACGGTCACAGGAGAGGTGTCCGTGGTTACCAGTGACTGTCACAGTAGGTGTGTCCTTGGTTACCATGGTCACAGGTGGGTTTCCCTGGTTACCACCGACTGTCAGAGATGCGTGTCCCTGATTACCACCGACTGTCACAGGCCGGTGTCCCTGGGCACTGTGAATGTCACAGGTGGGTTTCCCTGGTTACCACCGACTGTCACAGGACGGCTGTCCCTGGGTACCATTGTCACAGGAGGGGTGTCCTTGGTTACCATGGTCACAGGTGGGTTTCCCTGGTTACCACCGACTGTCACAGGAGGGCTCTCCCTGGGTACCATTGTCACAGGAGGGGTGTCCTTGGTTACCATGGTCACAGGTGGGATTCCCTGGTTATCACCGACTGTCAGAGATGCGTCTCCCTGATAACCACGGTCACAGGAGAGGTGTCCTTGGTTACCAGTGACTGTGGGTAGGGGTGTCCTTGGTTACCATGGTCACAGGTGTGTTTCCCTGGTTACCACCGACTGTCACAGGAGGGCTGTCCCTGGGTACCATTGTCACAGAGGGGTGTCCTTGGTTACCATGGTCACAGGTGGGTTTCCCTGGTTACCACCGACTGTCAGAGATGCGTCTCCCTGGTTACCACCGACTGTCACAGGCCGGTGTCCCTGGGCACTGTGAATGTCACAGGTGGGTTGCCCTGGTTACCACCGACTGTCACAGGATGGCTGTCCCTGGGTACCATTGTCACAGGAGGGGTGTCCTTTGTTACCATGGTCACAGGTGGGTTTCCCTGGTTACCACCGACTGTCACAGGAGGGCTGTCCCTGGGTACCATTGTCACAGGAGGGGTGTCCTTGGTTACCATGGTCACAGGTGGGTTTCCCTGGTTACCACCGACTGTCAGAGATGCGTCTCCCTGATAACCACGGTCACAGGAGAGGTGTCCTTGGTTACCAGTGACAGTGGGTAGGCGTGTCCTTGGTTACCATGGTCACAGGTGTGTTTCCCTGGTTACCACCGACTGTCACAGGAGGGCTGTCCGTGGGTACCATTGTCACAGAGGGGTGTCCTTGGTTACCATGGTCACAGGTTGGTTTCCCTGGTTACCACCGACTGTCAGAGATGCGTCTCCCTGGTTACCACCGACTGTCACAGGCCGGTGTCCCTGGGCACTGTGAATGTCACAGGTGGTTTTCCCTGGTTACCACCGACTGTCAGAGATGCGTCTCCCTGATAACCACGGTCACAGGAGAGGTGTCTTTTGTTACCAGTGACTGTGGGTAGGGGTGTCCTTGGTTACCACTGGCACAGGAGGTGTGTCCCTGGTTACCACTGACTGTCACAGGAGGGGTGTCCTTGGTTACCATGGTCGCAGGTGGGTTTCCCTGGTTACCACTGACTGTCAGAGATGCGTGTCCCTGGTTACCACCGACTGTCATATGTGCGTGTCCTGGTAACCACGGTCACAGGAGAGGTGTCCTTGGTTACCAGTGACTGTGGGTAGGGGTGTCCTTGGTTAACTTGTTCACAGGTGGGTTTCCCTGGTTACCACTGACTGTCAGAGATGCGTGTCCCTGGTTACTACCGACTGTCATATGTGCGTGTCCCTGGTAACCACAGTCACAGGAGAGGTGTCCGTGGTTACCAGTGACTGGCACAGTAGGTGTGTCCTTGGTTACCATGGTCACAGGTGGGTTTCCCTGGTTACCACCGACTGTCACAGGAGGGCTGTCTCGGGGTACCATTGTCACAGGAGGGGTGTCCTTGGTTACCATGGTCACAGGTGGTTTTCCCTGGTTACCACCGACTGTCAGAGATGCGTCTCCCTGATAACCACGGTCACAGGAGAGGTGTCCTTGGTTACCAGTGACTGTGGGTAGGGGTGTCCTTGGTTACCACTGGCACAGGAGGTGTGTCCCTGGTTACCACCGACTGTCACAGGAGGGCTGTCCCTGGGTACCATTGTCACAGGAGGGGTGTCCTTGGTTACCACTGGCACAGGAGGTGTGTCCCTGGTTACCACTGACTGTCACCGGAGGGGTGTCCTTGGTTAACATGGTCGCAGGTGGGTTTCCCTGGTTACCACTGACTGTCAGAGATGCGTGTCCCTGGTTACCACCGACTGTCATATGTGCGTGTCCCTGGTAGCCACGGTCACAGGAGAGGTGTCCGTGGTTACCAGTGACTGTCACAGTAGGTGTGTCCTTGGTTACCATGGTCACAGGTGGGTTTCCCATGTTACCACCGACTGTCAGAGATGCGTGTCCCTGATTACCACCGACTATCACAGGCCGGTGTCCCTGGGCACTGTGAATATCACAGGTGGGTTTCCCTGGTTACCACCGACTGTCACAGGACGGCTGTCCCTGGGTACCATTGTCACAGGAGGGGTGTCCTTGGTTACCATGGTCACAGGTGGGTTTCCCTGGTTACCACCGACTGTCACAGGAGGGCTCTCCCTGGGTACCATTGTCACAGGAGGGGTGTCCTTGGTTAGTATGGTCACAGGTGGGATTCCCTGGTTATCACCGTCTGTCACAGATGCGTCTCCCTGATAACCACGGTCACAGGAGAGGTGTCCTTGGTTACCAGTGACAGTGGGTAGGGGTGTCCTTGGTTACCATGGTCACAGGTGTGTTTCCCTGGTTACCACCGACTGTCACAGGAGGGCTGTCCCTGGGTACCATTGTCACAGAGGGGTGTCCTTGGTTACCATGGTCACAGGTGGGTTTCCCTGGTTACCACCGACTGTCAGAGATGCGTCTCCCTGGTTACCACCGACTGTCACAGGCCGGTGTCCCTGGGCACTGTGAATGTCACAGGTGGGTTGCCCTGGTTACCACTGACTGTCAAAGATGCGTCTCCCTGATAACCACGGTCACAGGAGAGGTGTCCTTGGTTACCAGTGACAGTGGGTAGGGGTGTCCTTGTTTACCATGGTCACAGGTGTGTTTCCCTGGTTACCGCCGACTGTCACAGGAGGGCTGTCCCTGGGTACCATTGTCACAGAGGGGTGTCCTTGGTTACCATGGTCACAGGTGGGTTTCCCTGGTTACCACCGACTGTCAGAGATGCGTGTCCCTGGTTACCACCGACTGTCACAGGCCGGTGTCCCTGGGCATTGTGAATGTCACAGGTGGGTTTCCCTGGTTACCACCGACTGTCACAGGACGGCTGTCCCTGGGTTCCATTGTCACAGGAGGGGTGTCCTTGGTTACCATGGTCACAGGTGGGTTTCCCTGGTTACCACCGACTGTCACAGGAGGGCTGTCCCTGGGTACCATTGTCACAGGAGGGGTGTCCTTGGTTACCATGGTCACAGGTGGGTTTCCCTGGTTACCACCGACTGTCACAGGAGGGCTGTCCCTGGGTACCATTGTGACAGGAGGGGTGTCCTTGGTTACCACTGGCACAGGAGGTGTGTCCCTGGTTACCACTGACTGTCACAGGAGGGGTGTCCTTGGTTACCATGGTCGCAGGTGGGTTTCCCTGGTTACCACTGACTGTCAGAGATGCGTGTCCCTGGTTACCACCGACTGTCATATATGCGTGTCCCTGGTAACCACGGTCACAGGAGAGGTGTCCGTGGTTACCAGTGACTGTCACAGTAGGTGGGTCCTTGGTTACCATGGCGACAGGTGGGTTTCCCTGGTTACCACAGACTGTCAGAGATGCGTGTCCCTGGTTACCACCGACTGTCACAGGCCGGTGTCCCTGGGAAATGGGAATGTCACAGGTGGGTTTCCCTGGTTACCACCGACTGTCACAGGTGAGTGTACATGGTTACCACTGACTGTCACAGGAGGGCTGTCCCTGGGTAACATTGTGACAGGAGGGGTTTCCTTGGTTACCACTGGCACAGGAGGTGTGACCCTGCTTACCACTGACTGTCATATGTGCGTGTCCTGGTAACCACGGTCACAGGAGAGGTGTCCTTGGTTACCAGTGACTGTGGGAGGGGTGTCCTTGGTTACCATGGTCACAGGTGTGTTTCCCTGGTTACCACCGACTGTCAGAGATGCGTCTCCCTGGTTACCACCGACTGTCACAGGCCGGTGTCCCTGGGCACTGTGAATGTCACAGGTGGGTTTCCCTGGTTAACAACAACTGTCACAGGTGAGTGTACATGGTTACCACTGACTGTCACAGGAGGGCTGTCCCTGGGTATCATTGTCACAGGAGGGGTGTCCTTGGTTACCATGGTCACAGGTGGGTTTCCCTGGTTACCACCGAATGTCAGAGATGCGTCTCCCTGATAACCATGGTCACAGGAGAAGTGTCCTTGGTTACCAGTGACAGTGGGTAGGGGTGTCCTTGGTTACCATGGTCACAGGTGTGTTTCCCTGGTTACCACCGACTGTCAGAGATGCGTCTCCCTGGTTACCACCGACTGTCACAGGCCGGTGTCCCTGGGCACTGTGAATGTCACAGGTGGGTTTCCCTGGTTACCAACAACTGTCACAGGTGAGTGTACATGGTTACCACTGACTGTCACAGGAGGGCTGTCCCTGGGTATCATTGTCACAGGAGGGGTGTCCTTGGTTACCATGGTCACAGGTGGGTTTCCCTGGTTACCACCGAATGTCAGAGATGCGTCTCCCTGATAACCATGGTCACAGGAGAAGTGTCCTTGGTTACCAGTGACAGTGGGTAGGGGTGTCCTTGGTTACCATGGTCACAGGTGTGTTTCCCTGGTTACCACCGACTGTCACAGGAGGGCTGTCCCTGGGTACCATTGTCACAGAGGGGTGTCCTTGGTTACCATGGTCACAGGTGGGTTTCCCTGGTTACCACCGACTGTCAGAGATGCGTCTCCCTGGTTACCACCGACTGTCACAGGCCGGTGTCCCTGGGCACTGTGAATGTCACAGGTGGGTTTCCCTGGTTACCACCGACTGTCAGAGATGCGTCTACCTGATAACCACGGTCACAGGAGAGGTGTCCTTGGTTACCAGTGACAGTGGGTAGGGGTGTCCTTGGTTACCATGGTCACAGGTGTGTTTCCCTGGTTACCACCGACTGTCACAGGAGGGCTGTCCCTGGGTACCATTGTCACAGGAGGGGTGTCCTTGGTTACCATGGTCACAGGTGGGTTTCCCTGGTTACCACCGACTGTCACAGGAGGGCTGTCCCTGGGTACCATTGTCACAGGAGGGGTGTCCTTGGTTACCATGGTCACAGGTGGGTTTCCCTGGTTACCACCGACTGTCAGAGATGCGTCTCCCTGATAACCACGGTCACAGGAGAGGTGTCCTTGGTTACCAGTGACAGTGGGTAGGGGTGTCCTTGGTTACCATGGTCACAGGTGTGTTTCCCTGGTTACCACCGACTGTCACAGGAGGGCTGTCCCTGGGTACCATTGTCACAGAGGGGTGTCCTTGGTTACCATGGTCACAGGTTGGTTTCCCTGGTTACCACCGACTGTCAGAAATGCGTCTCCCTGGTTACCACCGACTGTCACAGGCCGGTGTCCCTCGGCACTGTGAATGTCACAGGTGGGTTTCCCTGGTTACCACCGACTGTCACAGGATGGCTGTCCCTGGGTACCATTGTCACAGGAGGGGTGTCATTGGTTACCATGGTCACAGGTGTGTTTCCCTGGTTACCACCGACTGTCACAGGAGGGCTGTCCCTGGGTACCATTGTCACACAGGGGTGTCCTTGGTTACCATGGTCACAGGTTGGTTTCCCTGGTTACCACCGACTGTCAGAGATGCGTCTCCCTGGTTACCACCGACTGTCACAGGCCGGTGTCCCTGGGCACTGTGAATGTCACAGGTGGGTTTCCCTGGTTACCACCGACTGTCAAAGGAGGGCTGTCCCGGGGTACCATTGTCACAGGAGGGGTGTCCTTGGTTACCATGGTCACAGGTGGGTTTCCCTGGTTACCACCGACTGTCACAGGAGGGCTGTCCCTGGTACCATTGTGACAGGAGGGATGTCCTTGGTTACCACTGGCACAGGAGGTGTGTCCCTGGTTACCACTGACTGTCACAGGAAGGGTGTCCTTGGTTACCATGGTCGCAGGTGGGTTTCCCTGGTTACCACTGACTGTCAGAGATGCGTGTCCCTGGTTACCACCGACTGTCATATATGCGTGTCCCTGGTAACCACGGTCACAGGAGAGGTGTCCGTGGTTACCAGTGACATTCACAGTAGGTGGGTCCTTGGTTACCATGGCGACAGGGGGGTTTCCCTGGTTACCACTGACTGTCAGAGATGCGTGTCCCTGGTTACCACCGACTGTCATATGTGCGTGTCCCTGGTAGCCACGGTCACAGGAGAGGTGTCCGTGGTTACCAGTGACTGTCACAGTAGGTGTGTCCTTGGTTACCATGGTCACAGGTGGGTTTCCCTGGTTACCACCGACTGTCAGAGATGCGTGTCCCTGATTACCACCGACTGTCACAGGCCGGTGTCCCTGGGCACTGTGAATGTCACAGGTGGGTTTCCCTGGTTACCACCGACTGTCACAGGACGGCTGTCCCTGGGTACCATTGTCACAGGAGGGGTGTCCTTGGTTACCATGGTCACAGGTGGGTTTCCCTGGTTACCACCGACTGTCACAGGAGGGCTCTCCCTGGGTACCATTGTCACAGGAGGGGTGTCCTTGGTTACCATGGTCACAGGTGGGATTCCCTGGTTATCACCGACTGTCAGAGATGCGTCTCCCTGATAACCACGGTCACAGGAGAGGTGTCCTTGGTTACCAGTGACTGTGGGTAGGGGTGTCCTTGGTTACCATGGTCACAGGTGTGTTTCCCTGGTTACCACCGACTGTCACAGGAGGGCTGTCCCTGGGTACCATTGTCACAGAGGGGTGTCCTTGGTTACCATGGTCACAGGTGTGTTTCCCTGGTTACCACCGACTGTCACAGGAGGGCTGTCCCTGGGTACCATTGTCACAGAGCGGTGTCCTTGGTTACCATGGTCACAGGTGGGTTTCCCTGGTTACCACCGACTGTCAGAGATGCGTGTCCCTGGTTACCACCGACTGTCACAGGCCGGTGTCCCTGGGCACTGTGAATGTCACAGGTGGGTTTCCCTGGTTACCACCGACTGTCACAGGAGGGCTGTCCCTGGGTACCATTGTCACAGAGCGGTGTCCTTGGTTACCATGGTCACAGGTGGGTTTCCCTGGTTACCACCGACTGTCAGAGATGCGTGTCCCTGGTTACCACCGACTGTCACAGGCCGGTGTCCCTGGGCACTGTGAATGTCACAGGTGGGTTTCCCTGGTTACCACCGACTGTCACAGGATGGCTGTCCCTGGGTACCATTGTCACAGGAGGGGTGTCCTTGGTTACCATGGTCACAGGTGGGTTTCCCTGGTTACCACCGACTGTCACAGGAGGGCTGTCCCTGGGTACCATTGTCACAGGAGGGGTGTCCTTGGTTACCATGGTCACAGGTGGGTTTCCCTGGTTACCACCGACTGTCAGAGATGCGTCTCCCTGATAACCACGGTCACAGGAGAGGTGTCCTTGGTTACCAGTGACAGTGGGTAGGCGTGTCCTTGGTTACCATGGTCACAGGTGTGTTTCCCTGGTTACCACCGACTGTCACAGGAGGGCTGTCCGTGGGTACCATTGTCACAGAGGGGTGTCCTTGGTTACCATGGTCACAGGTTGGTTTCCCTGGTTACCACCGACTGTCAGAGATGCGTCTCCCTGGTTACCACCGACTGTCACAGGCCGGTGTCCCTGGGCACTGTGAATGTCACAGGTGGTTTTCCCTGGTTACCACCGACTGTCAGAGATGCGTCTCCCTGATAACCACGGTCACAGGAGAGGTGTCTTTTGTTACCAGTGACTGTGGGTAGGGGTGTCCTTGGTTACCACTGGCACAGGAGGTGTGTCCCTGGTTACCACTGACTGTCACAGGAGGGGTGTCCTTGGTTACCATGGTCGCAGGTGGGTTTCCCTGGTTACCACTGACTGTCAGAGATGCGTGTCCCTGGTTACCACCGACTGTCATATGTGCGTGTCCTGGTAACCACGGTCACAGGAGAGGTGTCCTTGGTTACCAGTGACTGTGGGTAGGGGTGTCCTTGGTTAACTTGTTCACAGGTGGGTTTCCCTGGTTACCACTGACTGTCAGAGATGCGTGTCCCTGGTTACTACCGACTGTCATATGTGCGTGTCCCTGGTAACCACAGTCACAGGAGAGGTGTCCGTGGTTACCAGTGACTGGCACAGTAGGTGTGTCCTTGGTTACCATGGTCACAGGTGGGTTTCCCTGGTTACCACCGACTGTCAGAGATGCGTGTCCCTGGTTACCACCGACTGTCACAGGCCGGTGTCCCTGGGCACTGTGAATGTCACAGGTGAGTTTCCCTGATTACCACCGACTGTCACAGGAGGGCTGTCCCTGGGTACCATTGTCACAGGAGGGGTGTCCTTGGTTACCATGGTCACAGGTGGGTTTCCCTGGTTACCACTGACTGTCACAGGAGGGCTGTCCCTGGGTACCATTGTCACAGAGGGGTGTCCTTGGTTACCATGGTCACAGGTGGGTTTCCCTGGTTACCACCGACTGTCAGAGATGCGTCTTCCTGGTTACCACCGACTGTCCCAGTCCGGTGTCCCTGGGCACTGTGAATGTCACAGGTGGGTTTCCCTGGTTACCACCAACTGTCACAGGTGAGTGTACATGGTTACCACTGACTGTCACAGGAGGGCTGTCCTTGGGTACCATTGTGACAGGAGGGGTGTGCTTGGTTACCACTAGCACAGGAGGTGTGTCCCTGGTTACCACTGACTGTCACAGGAGGGGTGTCCTTGGTTACCATGGTCGCAGGTGGGTTTCCCTGGTTACCACTGACTGTCAGAAATGCGTGTCCCTGGTTACCACCGACTGTCATATGTGCGTGTCCTGGTAACCACGGTCACAGGAGAGGTGTCCTTGGTTACCAGTGCCTGTGGGTAGGGGTGTCCTTGGTTACCATGTTCACAGGTGGTTTTCCCTGGTTACCACCGACTGTCACAGGAGGGCTGTCCCTGGGTAACGTTGTCACAGGAGGGGTGTAATTGGTTACCACTGGCACAGGAGGTGTTTCCCTGGTTACCACTGACTGTCACAGGAGGGGTGTCCTTGTTTAACATGGTCGCAGTTGGGTTTCCCTGGTTACCACTGACTGTCAGAGATGCGTGTCCCTGGTTACCACCGACTGTCACAGGCCGGTGTCCCTGGGCACTGTGAATGTCACAGGTGGGTTTCCCTGGTTACCACCGACTGTCAGAGATGCATCTCCCTGATAACCACGGTCACAGGAGAGGTGTCCTTGGTTACCAGTGACAGTGGGTAGGGGTGTCCTTGGTTACCATGGTCACAGGTGTGTTTCCCTGGTTACCACCGACTGTCACAGGAGGGCTGTCCCTGGGTACCATTGTCACAGAGGGGTGTCCTTGGTTACCATGGTCACAGGTGGGTTTCCCTGGTTACCACCGACTGTCAGAGATGCGTCTCCCTGGTTACCACCGACTGTCACAGGACGGCTGTCCCTGGGTTCCATTGTCACAGGAGGGGTGTCCTTGGTTACCATGGTCACAGGTGGGTTTCCCTGGTTACCACCGACTGTCACAGGAGGGCTGTCCCTTGGTACCATTGTCACAGACGGGTGTCCTTGGTTACCATGGTCACAGGTGGGTTTCCCTGGTTACCACCGAATGTCAGAGATGCGTCTCCCTGATAACCATGGTCACAGGAGAGGTGTCCTTGGTTACCAGTGACAGTGGGTAGGGGTGTCCTTGGTTACCATGGTCACAGGTGTGTTTCCCTGGTTACCACCAACTGTCTCAGGAGGGCTGTCCCTGGGTACCGTTGTCACAGAGGGGTGTCCTTGGTTACCATGGTCACAGGTGGGTTTCCCTGGTTACCACCGACTGTCAGAGATTCGTCTCCCTGTTTACCACCGACTGTCACAGGCCGGTGTCCCTGGGCACTGTGAATGTCACAGGTGGGTTTCCCTGGTTACCACCGACTGTCAGAGATGCGTCTCCCTGATAACCACGGTCACAGGAGAGGTGTCCTTGGTTACCAGTGACTGTGGGTAGGGGTGTCCTTGGTTACCATGGTCACAGGTGTGTTTCCCTGGTTACCACCGACTGTCACAGGAGGGCTGTCCCTGGGTACCATTGTCACAGGAGGGGTGTCCTTGGTTACCATGGTCACAGGTGGGTTTCCCTGGTTACCACCGACTGTCACAGGAGGGCTGTCCCTGGTACCATTGTGACAGGAGGGGTGTCCTTGGTTACCACTGGCACAGGAGGTGTGTCCCTGGTTACCACTGACTGTCACAGGAAGGGTGTCCTTGGTTACCATGGTCGCAGGTGGGTTTCCCTGGTTGCCACTGACTGTCATAGATGCGTGTCCCTGTTTACCACCGACTGTCATATATGCGTGTCCCTGGTAACCACGGTCACAGGAGAGGTGTCCGTGTTTACCAGTGACTGTCACAGTAGGTGGGTCCTTGGTTACCATGGCGACAGGTGGGTTTCCCTTGTTACCACCGACTGTCAGAGATGCGTGTCCCTGGTTACCACCGACTGTCATATGTGCGTGTCCGTGGTAGCCACGGTCACAGGAGAGGTGTCCGTGGTTACCAGTGACTGTCACAGTAGGTGTGTCCTTGGTTACCATGGTCACAGGTGGGTTTCCCTGGTTACCACCGACTGTCAGAGATGCGTGTCCCTGGTTACCACCGACTGTCACAGGCCGGTGTCCCTGGGCACTGTGAATGTCACAGGTGGGTTTCCCTGGTTACCACCAACTGTCACAGGATGGCTGTCCCTGGGTACCATTGTCACAGGAGGGGTGTCCTTGGTTACCATGGTCACAGGTGGGTTTCCCTGGTTACCACCGACTGTCACAGGAGGGCTGTCCCGGGGTACCATTGTCACAGGAGGGGTGTCCTTGGTTACCATGGTCACAGGTGGGTTTCCCTGGTTACCACCGACTGTCACAGGAGGGCTGTCCCGGGGTACCATTGTCACAGGAGGGGTGTCCTTGGTTACCATGGTCACAGGTGGTTTTCCCTGGTTACCACCGACTGTCAGAGATGCGTCTCCCTGATAACCACGGTCACAGGAGAGGTGTCCTTGGTTACCAGTGACTGTGGGTAGGGGTGTCCTTGGTTACCACTGGCACAGGAGGTGTGTCCCTGGTTACCACTGACTGTCACAGGAGGGGTGTCCTTGGTTACCATGGTCGCAGGTGGGTTTCCCTGGTTACCACTGACTGTCAGAGATGCGTGTCCCTGGTTACCACCGACTGTCATATGTGCGTGTCCTGGTAACCACGGTCACAGGAGACGTGTCCTTGGTTACCAGTGACTGTGGGTAGGGGTGTCCTTGGTTAACTTGTTCACAGGTGGGTTTCCCTGGTTACCACTGACTGTCAGAGATGCGTGTCCCTGGTTACCACCGACTGTCATATGTGCGTGTCCCTGGTAACCACAGTCACAGGAGAGGTGTCCGTGGTTACCAGTGACTGGCACAGTAGGTGTGTCCTTGGTTACCATGGTCACAGGTGGGTTTCCCTGGTTACCACCGACTGTCAGAGATGCGTGTCCCTGGTTACCACCGACTGTCACAGGCCGGTGTCCCTGGGCACTGTGAATGTCACAGGTGAGTTTCCCTGATTACCACCGACTGTCACAGGAGGGCTGTCCCTGGGTACCATTGTCACAGGAGGGGTGTCCTTGGTTACCATGGTCACAGGTGGGTTTCCCTGGTTACCACTGTCTGTCACAGGAGGGCTGTCCCTGGGTACCATTGTCACAGAGGGGTGTCCTTGGTTACCATGGTCATAGGTGGGTTTCCCTGGTTACCACCGACTGTCAGAGATCCGTCTTCCTGGTTACCACCGACTGTCCCAGTCCGGTGTCCCTGGGCACTGTGAATGTCACAGGTGGGTTTCCCTGGTTACCACCAACTGTCACAGGTGAGTGTACATGGTTACCACTGACTGTCACAGGAGGGCTGTCCCTGGGTACCATTGTGACAGGAGGGGTGTGCTTGGTTACCACTAGCACAGGAGGTGTGTCCATGGTTACCACTGACTGTCACAGGAGGGGTGTCCTTGGTTACCATGGTCGCAGGTGGGTTTCCCTGGTTACCACTGACTGTCAGAAATGCGTGTCCCTGGTTACCACCGACTGTCATATGTGCGTGTCCTGGTAACCACGGTCACAGGAGAGGTGTCCTTGGTTACCAGTGACTGTGGGTAGGGGTGTCCTTGGTTACCATGTTCACAGGTGGTTTTCCCTGGTTACCACCGACTGTCACAGGAGGGCTGTCCCCGGGTACCGTTGTCACAGGAGGGGTGTCCTTGGTTACCACTGGCACAGGAGGTGTGTCCCTGGTTACCACTGACTGTCACAGGAGGGGTGTCCTTGTTTAACATGGTCGCAGGTGGGTTTCCCTGGTTACCACTGACTGTCAGAGATGCGTGTCCCTGGTTACCACCGACTGTCACAGGCCGGTGTCCCTGGGCACTGTGAATGTCACAGGTGGGTTTCCCTGGTTACCACCGACTGTCAGAGATGCGTCTCCCTGATAACCACGGTCACAGGAGAGGTGTCCTTGGTTACCAGTGACTGTGGGTAGGGGTGTCCTTGGTTACCATGGTCACAGGTGTGTTTCCCTGGTTACCACCGACTGTCACAGGAGGGCTGTCCCTGGGTACCATTGTCACAGAGGGGTGTCCTTGGTTACCATGGTCACAGGTGGGTTTCCCTGGTTACCACCGACTGTCAGAGATGCGTCTCCCTGGTTACCACCGACTGTCACTGGACGGCTGTCCCTGGGTTCCATTGTTACAGGAGGGGTGTCCTTGGTTACCATGGTCACAGGTGGGTTTCCCTGGTTACCACCGACTGTCACAGGAGGGCTGTCCCTTGGTACCATTGTCACAGGACGGGTGTCCTTGGTTACCATGGTCACAGGTGGGTTTCCCTGGTTACCACCGACTGTCACAGGAGGGCTGTCCGTGGGTACTATTGTCACAGGAGGGGTGTCCTTGGTTACCGTGGTCACAGGTGGGTTTCCCTGGTTACCACCGACTGTCAGAGATGCGTCTCCCTGATAACCACGGTCACAGGAGAGGTGTCCTTGGTTACCAGTGACTGTGGGTAGGGGTGTCCTTGGTTACCATGGTCACAGGTGTGTTTCCCTGGTTACCACCGACTGTCACAGGAGGGCTGTCCCTGGGTACCATTGTCACAGGAGGGGTGTCCTTGGTTACCATGGTCACAGGTGGGTTTCCCTGGTTACCACCGACTGTCACAGGAGGGCTGTCCCTGGTACCATTGTGACAGGAGGGGTGTCCTTGGTTACCACTGGCACAGGAGGTGTGTCCCTGGTTACCAATGACTGTCACAGGAAGGGTGTCCTTGGTTACCATGGTCGCAGGTGGGTTTCCCTGGTTACCACTGACTGTCATAGATGCGTGTCCCTGTTTACCACCGACTGTCATATATGCGTGTCCCTGGTAACCACGGTCACAGGAGAGGTGTCCGTGGTTACCAGTGACTGTCACAGTAGGTGGGTCCTTGGTTACCATGGCGACAGGTGGGTTTCCCTTGTTACCACCGACTGTCAGAGATGCGTGTCCCTGGTTACCACCGACTGTCATATGTGCGTGTCCGTGGTAGCCACGGTCACAGGAGAGGTGTCCGTGGTTACCAGTGACTGTGGGTAGGGGTGTCCTTGGTTACCATGGTCACAGGTGGGTTTCCCTGGTTACCACCGACTGTCACAGGAGGGCTGTCCCTGGGTACCATTGTCACAGGAGGGGTGTCCTTGGTTACCATGGTCACAGGTGGGTTTCCCTGGTTACCACCGACTGTCACAGGAGGGCTGTCCCTGGGTACCATTGTCACAGGAGGGGTGTCCTTGGTTACCATGGTCACAGGTGGGTTTCCCTGGTTACCACCGACTGTCACAGGAGGGCTGTCCCGGGGTACCATTGTCACAGGAGGGGTGTCATTGGTTACCATGGTCACAGGTGGGTTTCCCTGGTTACCACCGACTGTCACAGGAGGGCTGTCCCTGGGTACCATTGTCACAGGAGGGGTGTCCTTGGTTACCATGGTCACAGGTGGGTTTCCCTGGTTACCACCGACTGTCAGAGATGCGTCTCCCTGATAACCACGGTCACAGGAGAGGTGTCCTTGGTTACCAGTGACAGTGGGTAGGGGTGTCCTTGGTTACCATGGTCACAGGTGTGTTTCCCTGGTTACCACCGACTGTCACAGGAGGGCTGTCCCTGGGTACCATTGTCACAGAGGGTTGTCCTTGGTTACCATGGTCACAGGTGGGTTTCCCTGGTTACCACCGACTGTCAGAGATGCGTCTCCCTGGTTACCACCGACTGTCACAGGCCGGTGTCCCTGGGCACTGTGAATGTCACAGGTGGGTTTCCCTGGTTACCACCGACTGTCAGAGATGCGTCTCCCTGATAACCACGGTCACAGGAGAGGTGTCCTTGGTTACCAGTGAATGTGGGTAGGGGTGTCCTTGGTTACCACTGGCACAGGAGGTGTGTCCCTGGTTACCACTGACTGTCACAGGAGGGGTGTCCTTGGTTACCATGGTCGCAGGTGGGTTTCCCTGGTTACCACTGACTGTCAGAGATGCGTGTCCCTGGTTACCACCGACTGTCATATGTGCGTTTCCCTGGTAGCCACGGTCACAGGAGAGGTGTCCGTGGTTACCAGTGACTGTCACAGTAGGTGTGTCCTTGGTTACCATGGTCACAGGTGGGTTTCCCTGGTTACCACCGACTGTCAGAGATGCGTGTCCCTGATTACCACCGACTGTCACAGGCCGGTGTCCCTGGGCACTGTGAATGTCACAGGTGGGTTTCCCTGGTTACCACCGACTGTCACAGGATGGCTGTCCCTGGGTACCATTGTCACAGGAGGGGTGTCCTTGGTTACCATGGTCACAGGTGGGTTTCCCTGGTTACCACCGACTGTCACAGGAGGGCTGTCCTGGGTACCATTGTCACAGGAGGGGTGTCCTTGTTTACCATGGTCACAGGTGGGTTTCCCTGGTTACCACCGACTGTCAGAGATGCGTCTCCCTGATAACCACGGTCACAGGAGAGGTGTCCTTGGTTACCAGTGACAGTGGGTAGGGGTGTCCTTGGTTACCATGGTCACAGGTGTGTTTCCCTGGTTACCACCGACTGTCACAGGAGGGCTGTCCGTGGGTACCATTGTCACAGAGGGGTGTCCTTGGTTACCATGGTCACAGGTTGGTTTCCCTGGTTACCACCGACTGTCAGAGATGCGTCTCCCTGGTTACCACCGACTGTCACAGGCCGGTGTCCCTGGGCACTCTGAATGTCACAGGTGGTTTTCCCTGGTTACCACCGACTGTCAGAGATGCGTCTCCCTGATAACCACGGTCACAGGAGAGGTGTCCTTGTTTACCAGTGACTGTGGGTAGGGGTGTCCTTGGTTACCACTGGCACAGGAGGTGTGTCCCTGGTTACCACTGACTGTCACAGGAGGGGTGTCCTTGGTTACCATGGTCGCAGGTGGGTTTCCCTGGTTACCACTGACTGTCAGAGATGCGTGTCCCTGGTTACCACCGACTGTCATATGTGCGTGTCCTGGTAACCACGGTCACAGGAGAGGTGTCCTTGGTTACCAGTGACTGTGGGTAGGGGTGTCCTTGGTTAACTTGTTCACAGGTGGGTTTCCCTGGTTACCACTGACTGTCAGAGATTCGTGTCCCTGGTTACCACCGACTGTCATATGTGCGTGTCCCTGGTAACCACAGTCACAGGAGAGATGTCCGTGGTTACCAGTGACTGGCACAGTAGGTGTGTCCTTGGTTACCATGGTCACAGGTGGGTTTCCCTGGTTACCACCGACTGTCAGAGATGCGTGTCCCTGGTTACCACCGACTGTCACAGGCCGGTGTCCCTGGGCACTGTGAATGTCAAAGGTGAGTTTCCCTGATTACCACCGACTGTCACAGGAGGGCTGTCCCTGGGTACCATTGTCACAGGAGGGGTGTCCTTGGTTACCATGGTCACAGGTGGGTTTCCCTGGTTACCACTGACTGTCACAGGAGGGCTGTCCCTGGGTACCATTGTCACAGAGGGGTGTCCTTGGTTACCATGGTCACAGCTGGGTTTCCCTGGTTACCACCGACTGTCAGAGATGCGTCTTCCTGGTTACCACCGACTGTCCCAGTCCGGTGTCCCTGGGCACTGTGAATGTCACAGGTGGGTTTCCCTGGTTACCACCAACTGTCACAGGTGAGTGTACATGGTTACCACTGACTGTCACAGGAGGGCTGTCCCTGGGTACCATTGTGACAGGAGGGGTGTGCTTGGTTACCACTAGCACAGGAGGTGTGTCCCTGGTTACCACTGACTGTCACAGGAGGGGTGTCCTTGGTTACCATGGTCGCAGGTGGGTTTCCCTGGTTACCACTGACTGTCAGAAATGCGTGTCCCTGGTTACCACCGACTGTCATATGTGCGTGTCCTGGTAACCACGGTCACAGGAGAGGTGTCCTTGGTTACCAGTGACTGTGGGTAGGGGTGTCCTTGGTTACCATGTTCACAGGTGGTTTTCCCTGGTTACCACCGACTGTCACAGGAGGGCTGTCCCTGGGTACCGTTGTCACAGGAGGGGTGTCCTTGGTTACCACTGGCACAGGAGGTGTGTCCCTGGTTACCACTGACTGTCACAGGAGGGGTGTCCTTGTTTAACATGGTCGCAGGTGGGTTTCCCTGGTTACCACTGACTGTCAGAGATGCGTGTCCCTGGTTACCACCGACTGTCACAGGCCGGTGTCCCTGGGCACTGTGAATGTCACAGGTGGGTTTCCCTGGTTACCACCGACTGTCAGAGATGCGTCTCCCTGATAACCACGGTCACAGGAGAGGTGTCCTTGGTTACCAGTGACTGTGGGTAGGGGTGTCCTTGGTTACCATGGTCACAGGTGTGTTTCCCTGGTTACCACCGACTGTCACAGGAGGGCTGTCCCTGGGTACCATTGTCACAGAGGGGTGTCCTTGGTTACCATGGTCACAGGTGGGTTTCCCTGGTTACCACCGACTGTCAGAGATGCGTCTCCCTGGTTACCACCGACTGTCACAGGACGGCTGTCCCTGGGTTCCATTGTCACAGGAGGGGTGTCCTTGGTTACCATGGTCACAGGTGGGTTTCCCTGGTTACCACCGACTGTCACAGGAGGGCTGTCCCTTGGTACCATTGTCACAGGACGGGTGTCCTTGGTTACCATGGTCACAGGTGGGTTTCCCTGGTTACCACCGAATGTCAGAGATGCGTCTCCCTGATAACCATGGTCACAGGAGAGGTGTCCTTGGTTACCAGTGAGAGTGGGTAGGGGTGTCCTTGGTTACCATGGTCACAGGTGTGTTTCCCTGGTTAACACCGACTGTCACAGGAGGGCTGTCCCTGGGTACCGTTGTCACAGAGGGGTGTCCTTGGTTACCATGGTCACAGGTGGGTTTCCCTGGTTACCACTGACTGTCAGAGATTCGTCTCCCTGTTTACCACCGACTGTCACAGGCCGGTGTCCCTGGGCACTGTGAATGTCACAGGTGGGTTTCCCTGGTTACCACCGACTCTCAGAGATGCGTCTCCCTGATAACCACGGTCACAGGAGAGGTGTCCTTGGTTACCAGTGACTGTGGGTAGGGGTGTCCTTGGTTACCATGGTCACAGGTGTGTTTCCCTGGTTACCACCGACTGTCACAGGAGGGCTGTCCCTGGGTACCATTGTCACAGGAGGGGTGTCCTTGGTTACCATGGTCACAGGTGGGTTTCCCTGGTTACCACCGACTGTCACAGGAGGGCTGTCCCTGGTACCATTGTGACAGGAGGGGTGTCCATGGTTACCACTGGCACAGGAGGTGTGTCCCTGGTTACCACTGACTGTCACAGGAAGGGTGTCCTTGGTTACCATGGTCGCAGGTGGGTTTCCCTGGTTACCACTGACTGTCATAGATGCGTGTCCCTGTTTACCACCGACTGTCATATATGCGTGTCCCTGGTAACCACGGTCACAGGAGAGGTGTCCGCGGTTACCAGTGACTGTCACAGTAGGTGGGTCCTTGGTTACCATGGCGACAGGTGGGTTTCCCTTGTTACCACCGACTGTCAGAGATGCGTGTCCCTGGTTACCACCGACTGTCATATGTGCGTGTCCGTGGTAGCCACGGTCACAGGAGAGGTGTCCGTGGTTACCAGTGACTGTCACAGTAGGTGTGTCCTTGGTTACCATGGTCACAGGTGGGTTTCCCTGGTTACCACCGACTGTCAGAGATGCGTGTCCCTGGTTACCACCGACTGTCACAGGCCGGTGTCCCTGGGCACTGTGAATGTCACAGGTGGGTTTCCCTGGTTACCACCGACTGTCACAGGATGGCTGTCCCTGGGTACCATTGTCACAGGAGGGGTGTCCTTGGGTACCATGGTCACAGGTGGGTTTCCCTGGTTACCACCGACTGTCACATGAGGGCTGTCCCGGGGTACCATTGTCACAGGAGGGGTGTCCTTGGTTACCATGGTCACAGGTGGGTTTCCCTGGTTACCACCGACTGTCACAGGAGGGCTGTCCCTGGGTACCATTGTCACAGGAGGGGTGTCCTTGGTTACCATGGTCACAGGTGGGTTTCCCTGGTTACCACCGACTGTCAGAGATGTGTCTCCCTGATAACCACGGTCACAGGAGAGGTGTCCTTGGTTACCAGTGACAGTGGGTAGGGGTGTCCTTGGTTACCATGGTCACAGGTGTGTTTCCCTGGTTACCACCGACTGTCACAGGAGGGCTGTCCCTGGGTACCATTGTCACAGAGGGGTGTCCTTGGTTACCATGGTCACAGGTGGGTTTCCCTGGTTACCACCGACTGTCAGAGATGCGTCTCCCTGGTTACCACCGACTGTCACAGGCCGGTGTCCCTGGGCACTGTGAATGTCACAGGTGGGTTTCCCTGGTTACCACCGACTGTCAGAGATGCGTCTCCCTGATAACCACGGTCACAGGAGAGGTGTCCTTGGTTACCAGTGAATGTGGGTAGGGGTGTCCTTGGTTACCACTGGCACAGGAGGTGTGTCCCTGGTTACCACTGACTGTCACAGGAAGGGTGTCGTTGGTTACCATGGTCGCAGGTGGGTTTCCCTGGTTACCACTGACTGTCAGAGATGCGTGTCCCTGGTTACCACCGACTGTCATATGTGCGTGTCCCTGGTAGCCACGGTCACAGGAGAGGTGTCCGTGGTTACCAGTGACTGTTACAGTAGGTGTGTCCTTGGTTACCATGGTCACAGGTGGGTTTCCCTGGTTACCACCGACTGTCAGAGATGCGTGTCCCTGATTACCACCGACTGTCACAGGCCGGTGTCCCTGGGCACTGTGAATGTCACAGGTGGGTTTCCCTGGTTACCACCGACTGTCAGAGATGCGTCTCCCTGGTTACCACCGACTGTCACAGGCCGGTGTCCCTGGGCACTGTGAATGTCACAGGTGGGTTGCCCTGGTTACCACCGACTGTCAGAGATGCGTCTCCCTGATAACCACGGTCACAGGAGAGGTGTCCTTGGTTACCAGTGACAGTGGGTAGGGGTGTCCTTGGTTACCATGGTCACAGGTGTGTTTCCCTGGTTACCACCGACTGTCAGAGGAGGGCTGTCCCTGGGTACCATTGTCACAGATGGGTGTCCTTGGTTACCATGGTCACAGGTGGGTTTCCCTGGTTACCACCGACTGTCAGAGATGCGTGTCCCTGGTTACCACCGACTGTCACAGGCCGGTGTCCCTGGGCACTGTGAATGTCACAGGTGGGTTTCCCTGGTTACCACCGACTGTCACAGGATGGCTGTCCCTGGGTACCATTGTCACAGGAGGGGTGTCCTTGGTTACCATGGTCACAGGTGTGTTTCCCTGGTTACCACCGACTGTCACAGGAGGGCTGTCCCTGGGTACCATTGTCACAGGAGGGGTGTCCTTGGTTACCATGGTCACAGGTGGGTTTCCCTGGTTACCACCGACTGTCAGAGATGCGTCTCCCTGATAACCACGGTCACAGGAGAGGTGTCCTTTGTTACCAGTGACAGTGGGTAGGGGTGTCCTTGGTTACCATGGTCACAGGTGTGTTTCCCTGGTTACCACCGACTGTCACAGGAGGGCTGTCCGTGGGTACCATTGTCACAGAGGGGTGTCCTTGGTTACCATGGTCACAGGTTGGTTTCCCTGGTTACCACCGACTGTCAGAGATGCGTCTCCCTGGTTACCACCGACTGTCACAGGCCGGTGTCCTTGGGCACTGTGAATGTCACAGGTGGTTTTCCCTGGTTACCACCGTCTGTCAGAGATGCGTCTCCCTGATAACCACGGTCACAGGAGAGGTGTCCTTGGTTACCAGTGACTGTGGGTAGGGGTGTCCTTGGTTACCACTGGCACAGGAGGTGTGTCCCTGGTTACCACTGACTGTCACAGGAGGGGTGTCCTTGGTTACCATGGTCGCAGGTGGGTTTCCCTGGTTACCACTGACTGTCAGAGATGCGTGTCCCTGGTTACCACCGACTGTCATATGTGCGTGTCCTGGTAACCACGGTCACAGGAGAGGTGTCCTTGGTTACCAGTGACTGTGGGTAGGGGTGTCCTTGGTTAACTTGTTCACAGGTGGGTTTCCCTGGTTACCACTGACTGTCAGAGATGCGTGTCCCTGGTTACCACCGACTGTCATATGTGCGTGTCCCTGGTAACCACAGTCACAGGAGAGGTGTCCGTGGTTACCAGTGACTGGCACAGTAGGTGTGTCCTTGGTTACCATGGTCACAGGTGGGTTTCCCTGGTTACCACCGACTGTCAGAGATGCGTGTCCCTGGTTACCACCGACTGTCACAGGCCGGTGTCCCTGGGCACTGTGAATGTCACAGGTGAGTTTCCCTGATTACCACCGACTGTCACAGGAGGGCTGTCCCTGGGTACCATTGTCACAGGAGGGGTGTCCTTGGTTACCATGGTCACAGGTGGGTTTCCCTGGTTACCACTGACTGTCACAGGAGGGCTGTCCCTGGGTACCATTGTCACAGAGGGGTGTCCTTGGTTACCATGGTCACAGGTGGGTTTCCCTGGTTACCACCGACTGTCAGAGATGCGTCTTCCTGGTTACCACCGACTGTCCCAGTCCGGTGTCCCTGGGCACTGTGAATGTCACAGGTGGGTTTCCCTGGTTACCACCAACTGTCACAGGTGAGTGTACATGGTTACCACTGACTGTCAAAGGAGGGCTGTCCCTGGGTACCATTGTGACAGGAGGGGTGTGCTTGGTTACCACTAGCACAGGAGGTGTGTCCCTGGTTACCACTGACTGTCACAGGAGGGGTGTCCTTGGTTACCATGGTCGCAGGTGGGTTTCCCTGGTTACCACTGACTGTCAGAAATGCGTGTCCCTGGTTACCACCGACTGTCATATGTGCGTGTCCTGGTAACCACGGTCACAGGAGAGGTGTCCTTGGTTACCAGTGACTGTGGGTAGGGGTGTCCTTGGTTACCATGTTCACAGGTGGTTTTCCCTGGTTACCACCGACTGTCACAGGAGGGCTGTCCCTGGGTACCGTTGTCACAGGAGGGGTGTCCCTGGTTACCACCGACTGTCACAGGAGGGCTGTCCGTGGGTACCATTGTCACAGAGGGGTGTCCTTGGTTACCATGGTCACAGGTTGGTTTCCCTGGTTACCACCGACTGTCAGAGATGCGTGTCCCTGGTTACCACCGACTGTCACAGGCCTGTGTCCCTGGGCACTGTGAATGTCACAGGTGGGTTTCCCTGGTTACCACCGACTGTCAGAGATGCGTCTCCCTGATAACCACGGTCACAGGAGAGGTGTCCTTGGTTACCAGTGACTGTGGGTAGGGGTGTCCTTGGTTACCATGGTCACAGGTGTGTTTCCCTGGTTACCACCGACTGTCACAGGAGGGCTGTCCTTGGGTACCATGGTCGCAGGTGGGTTTCCCTGGTTACCACTGACTGTCAGAGATGCGTGTCCCTGGTTACCACCGACTGTCATATGTGCGTGTCCTGGTAACCACGGTCACAGGAGAGGTGTCCTTGGTTACCAGTGACTGTGGGTAGGGGTGTCCTTGGTTAACTTGTTCACAGGTGGGTTTCCCTGGTTACCACTGACTGTCAGAGATGCGTGTCCCTGGTTACCACCGACTGTCATATGTGCGTGTCCCTGGTAACCACAGTCACAGGAGAGGTGTCCGTGGTTACCAGTGACTGGCACAGTAGGTGTGTCCTTGGTTACCATGGTCACAGGTGGGTTTCCCTGGTTACCACCGACTGTCAGAGATGCGTGTCCCTGGTTACCACCGACTGTCACAGGCCGGTGTCCCTGGGCACTGTGAATGTCACAGGTGAGTTTCCCTGATTACCACCGACTGTCACAGGAGGGCTGTCCCTGGGTACCATTGTCACAGGAGGGGTGTCCTTGGTTACCATGGTCACAGGTGGGTTTCCCTGGTTACCACTGACTGTCACAGGAGGGCTGTCCCTGGGTACCATTGTCACAGAGGGGTGTCCTTGGTTACCATGGTCACAGGTGGGTTTCCCTGGTTACCACCGACTGTCAGAGATGCGTCTTCCTGGTTACCACCGACTGTCCCAGTCCGGTGTCCCTGGGCACTGTGAATGTCACAGGTGGGTTTCCCTGGTTACGACCAACTGTCACAGGTGAGTGTACATGGTTACCACTGACTGTCAAAGGAGGGCTGTCCCTGGGTACCATTGTGACAGGAGGGGTGTGCTTGGTTACCACTAGCACAGGAGGTGTGTCCCTGGTTACCACTGACTGTCACAGGAGGGGTGTCCTTGGTTACCATGGTCGCAGGTGGGTTTCCCTGGTTACCACTGACTGTCAGAAATGCGTGTCCCTGGTTACCACCGACTGTCAGAGATGCGTGTCCCTGGTTACCACCGACTGTCATATGTGCGTGTCCGTGGTAGCCACGGTCACAGGAGAGGTGTCCGTGGTTACCAGTGACTGTCACAGTAGGTGTGTCCTTGGTTACCATGGTCACAGGTGGGTTTCCCTGGTTACCACCGACTGTCAGAGATGCGTGTCCCTGGTTACCACCGACTGTCACAGGCCGGTGTCCCTGGGCACTGTGAATGTCACAGGTGGGTTTCCCTGGTTACCACCAACTGTCACAGGATGGCTGTCCCTGGGTACCATTGTCACAGGAGGGGTGTCCTTGGTTACCATGGTCACAGGTGGGTTTCCCTGGTTACCACCGACTGTCACAGGAGGGCTGTCCCGGGGTACCATTGTCACAGGAGGGGTGTCCTTGGTTACCATGGTCACAGGTGGGTTTCCCTGGTTACCACCGACTGTCACAGGAGGGCTGTCCCGGGGTACCATTGTCACAGGAGGGGTGTCCTTGGTTACCATGGTCACAGGTGGTTTTCCCTGGTTACCACCGACTGTCAGAGATGCGTCTCCCTGATAACCACGGTCACAGGAGAGGTGTCCTTGGTTACCAGTGACTGTGGGTAGGGGTGTCCTTGGTTACCACTGGCACAGGAGGTGTGTCCCTGGTTACCACTGACTGTCACAGGAGGGGTGTCCTTGGTTACCATGGTCGCAGGTGGGTTTCCCTGGTTACCACTGACTGTCAGAGATGCGTGTCCCTGGTTACCACCGACTGTCATATGTGCGTGTCCTGGTAACCACGGTCACAGGAGACGTGTCCTTGGTTACCAGTGACTGTGGGTAGGGGTGTCCTTGGTTAACTTGTTCACAGGTGGGTTTCCCTGGTTACCACTGACTGTCAGAGATGCGTGTCCCTGGTTACCACCGACTGTCATATGTGCGTGTCCCTGGTAACCACAGTCACAGGAGAGGTGTCCGTGGTTACCAGTGACTGGCACAGTAGGTGTGTCCTTGGTTACCATGGTCACAGGTGGGTTTCCCTGGTTACCACCGACTGTCAGAGATGCGTGTCCCTGGTTACCACCGACTGTCACAGGCCGGTGTCCCTGGGCACTGTGAATGTCACAGGTGAGTTTCCCTGATTACCACCGACTGTCACAGGAGGGCTGTCCCTGGGTACCATTGTCACAGGAGGGGTGTCCTTGGTTACCATGGTCACAGGTGGGTTTCCCTGGTTACCACTGTCTGTCACAGGAGGGCTGTCCCTGGGTACCATTGTCACAGAGGGGTGTCCTTGGTTACCATGGTCATAGGTGGGTTTCCCTGGTTACCACCGACTGTCAGAGATCCGTCTTCCTGGTTACCACCGACTGTCCCAGTCCGGTGTCCCTGGGCACTGTGAATGTCACAGGTGGGTTTCCCTGGTTACCACCAACTGTCACAGGTGAGTGTACATGGTTACCACTGACTGTCACAGGAGGGCTGTCCCTGGGTACCATTGTGACAGGAGGGGTGTGCTTGGTTACCACTAGCACAGGAGGTGTGTCCCTGGTTACCACTGACTGTCACAGGAGGGGTGTCCTTGGTTACCATGGTCGCAGGTGGGTTTCCCTGGTTACCACTGACTGTCAGAAATGCGTGTCCCTGGTTACCACCGACTGTCATATGTGCGTGTCCTGGTAACCACGGTCACAGGAGAGGTGTCCTTGGTTACCAGTGACTGTGGGTAGGGGTGTCCTTGGTTACCATGTTCACAGGTGGTTTTCCCTGGTTACCACCGACTGTCACAGGAGGGCTGTCCCCGGGTACCGTTGTCACAGGAGGGGTGTCCTTGGTTACCACTGGCACAGGAGGTGTGTCCCTGGTTACCACTGACTGTCACAGGAGGGGTGTCCTTGTTTAACATGGTCGCAGGTGGGTTTCCCTGGTTACCACTGACTGTCAGAGATGCGTGTCCCTGGTTACCACCGACTGTCACAGGCCGGTGTCCCTGGGCACTGTGAATGTCACAGGTGGGTTTCCCTGGTTACCACCGACTGTCAGAGATGCGTCTCCCTGATAACCACGGTCACAGGAGAGGTGTCCTTGGTTACCAGTGACTGTGGGTAGGGGTGTCCTTGGTTACCATGGTCACAGGTGTGTTTCCCTGGTTACCACCGACTGTCACAGGAGGGCTGTCCCTGGGTACCATTGTCACAGAGGGGTGTCCTTGGTTACCATGGTCACAGGTGGGTTTCCCTGGTTACCACCGACTGTCAGAGATGCGTCTCCCTGGTTACCACCGACTGTCACTGGACGGCTGTCCCTGGGTTCCATTGTTACAGGAGGGGTGTCCTTGGTTACCATGGTCACAGGTGGGTTTCCCTGGTTACCACCGACTGTCACAGGAGGGCTGTCCCTTGGTACCATTGTCACAGGACGGGTGTCCTTGGTTACCATGGTCACAGGTGGGTTTCCCTGGTTACCACCGACTGTCACAGGAGGGCTGTCCGTGGGTACTATTGTCACAGGAGGGGTGTCCTTGGTTACCGTGGTCACAGGTGGGTTTCCCTGGTTACCACCGACTGTCAGAGATGCGTCTCCCTGATAACCACGGTCACAGGAGAGGTGTCCTTGGTTACCAGTGACTGTGGGTAGGGGTGTCCTTGGTTACCATGGTCACAGGTGTGTTTCCCTGGTTACCACCGACTGTCACAGGAGGGCTGTCCCTGGGTACCATTGTCACAGGAGGGGTGTCCTTGGTTACCATGGTCACAGGTGGGTTTCCCTGGTTACCACCGACTGTCACAGGAGGGCTGTCCCTGGTACCATTGTGACAGGAGGGGTGTCCTTGGTTACCACTGGCACAGGAGGTGTGTCCCTGGTTACCACTGACTGTCACAGGAAGGGTGTCCTTGGTTACCATGGTCGCAGGTGGGTTTCCCTGGTTACCACTGACTGTCATAGATGCGTGTCCCTGTTTACCACCGACTGTCATATATGCGTGTCCCTGGTAACCACGGTCACAGGAGAGGTGTCCGTGGTTACCAGTGACTGTCACAGTAGGTGGGTCCTTGGTTACCATGGCGACAGGTGGGTTTCCCTTGTTACCACCGACTGTCAGAGATGCGTGTCCCTGGTTACCACCGACTGTCATATGTGCGTGTCCGTGGTAGCCACGGTCACAGGAGAGGTGTCCGTGGTTACCAGTGACTGTGGGTAGGGGTGTCCTTGGTTACCATGGTCACAGGTGGGTTTCCCTGGTTACCACCGACTGTCACAGGAGGGCTGTCCCTGGGTACCATTGTCACAGGAGGGGTGTCCTTGGTTACCATGGTCACAGGTGGGTTTCCCTGGTTACCACCGACTGTCACAGGAGGGCTGTCCCTGGGTACCATTGTCACAGGAGGGGTGTCCTTGGTTACCATGGTCACAGGTGGGTTTCCCTGGTTACCACCGACTGTCACAGGAGGGCTGTCCCGGGGTACCATTGTCACAGGAGGGGTGTCATTGGTTACCATGGTCACAGGTGGGTTTCCCTGGTTACCACCGACTGTCACAGGAGGGCTGTCCCTGGGTACCATTGTCACAGGAGGGGTGTCCTTGGTTACCATGGTCACAGGTGGGTTTCCCTGGTTACCACCGACTGTCAGAGATGCGTCTCCCTGATAACCACGGTCACAGGAGAGGTGTCCTTGGTTACCAGTGACAGTGGGTAGGGGTGTCCTTGGTTACCATGGTCACAGGTGTGTTTCCCTGGTTACCACCGACTGTCACAGGAGGGCTGTCCCTGGGTACCATTGTCACAGAGGGTTGTCCTTGGTTACCATGGTCACAGGTGGGTTTCCCTGGTTACCACCGACTGTCAGAGATGCGTCTCCCTGGTTACCACCGACTGTCACAGGCCGGTGTCCCTGGGCACTGTGAATGTCACAGGTGGGTTTCCCTGGTTACCACCGACTGTCAGAGATGCGTCTCCCTGATAACCACGGTCACAGGAGAGGTGTCCTTGGTTACCAGTGAATGTGGGTAGGGGTGTCCTTGGTTACCACTGGCACAGGAGGTGTGTCCCTGGTTACCACTGACTGTCACAGGAGGGGTGTCCTTGGTTACCATGGTCGCAGGTGGGTTTCCCTGGTTACCACTGACTGTCAGAGATGCGTGTCCCTGGTTACCACCGACTGTCATATGTGCGTTTCCCTGGTAGCCACGGTCACAGGAGAGGTGTCCGTGGTTACCAGTGACTGTCACAGTAGGTGTGTCCTTGGTTACCATGGTCACAGGTGGGTTTCCCTGGTTACCACTGTCTGTCACAGGAGGGCTGTCCCTGGGTACCATTGTCACAGAGGGGTGTCCTTGGTTACCATGGTCATAGGTGGGTTTCCCTGGTTACCACCGACTGTCAGAGATCCGTCTTCCTGGTTACCACCGACTGTCCCAGTCCGGTGTCCCTGGGCACTGTGAATGTCACAGGTGGGTTTCCCTGGTTACCACCAACTGTCACAGGTGAGTGTACATGGTTACCACTGACTGTCACAGGAGGGCTGTCCCTGGGTACCATTGTGACAGGAGGGGTGTGCTTGGTTACCACTAGCACAGGAGGTGTGTCCCTGGTTACCACTGACTGTCACAGGAGGGGTGTCCTTGGTTACCATGGTCGCAGGTGGGTTTCCCTGGTTACCACTGACTGTCAGAAATGCGTGTCCCTGGTTACCACCGACTGTCATATGTGCGTGTCCTGGTAACCACGGTCACAGGAGAGGTGTCCTTGGTTACCAGTGACTGTGGGTAGGGGTGTCCTTGGTTACCATGTTCACAGGTGGTTTTCCCTGGTTACCACCGACTGTCACAGGAGGGCTGTCCCCGGGTACCGTTGTCACAGGAGGGGTGTCCTTGGTTACCACTGGCACAGGAGGTGTGTCCCTGGTTACCACTGACTGTCACAGGAGGGGTGTCCTTGTTTAACATGGTCGCAGGTGGGTTTCCCTGGTTACCACTGACTGTCAGAGATGCGTGTCCCTGGTTACCACCGACTGTCACAGGCCGGTGTCCCTGGGCACTGTGAATGTCACAGGTGGGTTTCCCTGGTTACCACCGACTGTCAGAGATGCGTCTCCCTGATAACCACGGTCACAGGAGAGGTGTCCTTGGTTACCAGTGACTGTGGGTAGGGGTGTCCTTGGTTACCATGGTCACAGGTGTGTTTCCCTGGTTACCACCGACTGTCACAGGAGGGCTGTCCCTGGGTACCATTGTCACAGAGGGGTGTCCTTGGTTACCATGGTCACAGGTGGGTTTCCCTGGTTACCACCGACTGTCAGAGATGCGTCTCCCTGGTTACCACCGACTGTCACTGGACGGCTGTCCCTGGGTTCCATTGTTACAGGAGGGGTGTCCTTGGTTACCATGGTCACAGGTGGGTTTCCCTGGTTACCACCGACTGTCACAGGAGGGCTGTCCCTTGGTACCATTGTCACAGGACGGGTGTCCTTGGTTACCATGGTCACAGGTGGGTTTCCCTGGTTACCACCGACTGTCACAGGAGGGCTGTCCGTGGGTACTATTGTCACAGGAGGGGTGTCCTTGGTTACCGTGGTCACAGGTGGGTTTCCCTGGTTACCACCGACTGTCAGAGATGCGTCTCCCTGATAACCACGGTCACAGGAGAGGTGTCCTTGGTTACCAGTGACTGTGGGTAGGGGTGTCCTTGGTTACCATGGTCACAGGTGTGTTTCCCTGGTTACCACCGACTGTCACAGGAGGGCTGTCCCTGGGTACCATTGTCACAGGAGGGGTGTCCTTGGTTACCATGGTCACAGGTGGGTTTCCCTGGTTACCACCGACTGTCACAGGAGGGCTGTCCCTGGTACCATTGTGACAGGAGGGGTGTCCTTGGTTACCACTGGCACAGGAGGTGTGTCCCTGGTTACCAATGACTGTCACAGGAAGGGTGTCCTTGGTTACCATGGTCGCAGGTGGGTTTCCCTGGTTACCACTGACTGTCATAGATGCGTGTCCCTGTTTACCACCGACTGTCATATATGCGTGTCCCTGGTAACCACGGTCACAGGAGAGGTGTCCGTGGTTACCAGTGACTGTCACAGTAGGTGGGTCCTTGGTTACCATGGCGACAGGTGGGTTTCCCTTGTTACCACCGACTGTCAGAGATGCGTGTCCCTGGTTACCACCGACTGTCATATGTGCGTGTCCGTGGTAGCCACGGTCACAGGAGAGGTGTCCGTGGTTACCAGTGACTGTGGGTAGGGGTGTCCTTGGTTACCATGGTCACAGGTGGGTTTCCCTGGTTACCACCGACTGTCACAGGAGGGCTGTCCCTGGGTACCATTGTCACAGGAGGGGTGTCCTTGGTTACCATGGTCACAGGTGGGTTTCCCTGGTTACCACCGACTGTCACAGGAGGGCTGTCCCTGGGTACCATTGTCACAGGAGGGGTGTCCTTGGTTACCATGGTCACAGGTGGGTTTCCCTGGTTACCACCGACTGTCACAGGAGGGCTGTCCCGGGGTACCATTGTCACAGGAGGGGTGTCATTGGTTACCATGGTCACAGGTGGGTTTCCCTGGTTACCACCGACTGTCACAGGAGGGCTGTCCCTGGGTACCATTGTCACAGGAGGGGTGTCCTTGGTTACCATGGTCACAGGTGGGTTTCCCTGGTTACCACCGACTGTCAGAGATGCGTCTCCCTGATAACCACGGTCACAGGAGAGGTGTCCTTGGTTACCAGTGACAGTGGGTAGGGGTGTCCTTGGTTACCATGGTCACAGGTGTGTTTCCCTGGTTACCACCGACTGTCACAGGAGGGCTGTCCCTGGGTACCATTGTCACAGAGGGTTGTCCTTGGTTACCATGGTCACAGGTGGGTTTCCCTGGTTACCACCGACTGTCAGAGATGCGTCTCCCTGGTTACCACCGACTGTCACAGGCCGGTGTCCCTGGGCACTGTGAATGTCACAGGTGGGTTTCCCTGGTTACCACCGACTGTCAGAGATGCGTCTCCCTGATAACCACGGTCACAGGAGAGGTGTCCTTGGTTACCAGTGAATGTGGGTAGGGGTGTCCTTGGTTACCACTGGCACAGGAGGTGTGTCCCTGGTTACCACTGACTGTCACAGGAGGGGTGTCCTTGGTTACCATGGTCGCAGGTGGGTTTCCCTGGTTACCACTGACTGTCAGAGATGCGTGTCCCTGGTTACCACCGACTGTCATATGTGCGTTTCCCTGGTAGCCACGGTCACAGGAGAGGTGTCCGTGGTTACCAGTGACTGTCACAGTAGGTGTGTCCTTGGTTACCATGGTCACAGGTGGGTTTCCCTGGTTACCACCGACTGTCAGAGATGCGTGTCCCTGATTACCACCGACTGTCACAGGCCGGTGTCCCTGGGCACTGTGAATGTCACAGGTGGGTTTCCCTGGTTACCACCGACTGTCACAGGATGGCTGTCCCTGGGTACCATTGTCACAGGAGGGGTGTCCTTGGTTACCATGGTCACAGGTGGGTTTCCCTGGTTACCACCGACTGTCACAGGAGGGCTGTCCTGGGTACCATTGTCACAGGAGGGGTGTCCTTGTTTACCATGGTCACAGGTGGGTTTCCCTGGTTACCACCGACTGTCAGAGATGCGTCTCCCTGATAACCACGGTCACAGGAGAGGTGTCCTTGGTTACCAGTGACAGTGGGTAGGGGTGTCCTTGGTTACCATGGTCACAGGTGTGTTTCCCTGGTTACCACCGACTGTCACAGGAGGGCTGTCCGTGGGTACCATTGTCACAGAGGGGTGTCCTTGGTTACCATGGTCACAGGTTGGTTTCCCTGGTTACCACCGACTGTCAGAGATGCGTCTCCCTGGTTACCACCGACTGTCACAGGCCGGTGTCCCTGGGCACTCTGAATGTCACAGGTGGTTTTCCCTGGTTACCACCGACTGTCAGAGATGCGTCTCCCTGATAACCACGGTCACAGGAGAGGTGTCCTTGTTTACCAGTGACTGTGGGTAGGGGTGTCCTTGGTTACCACTGGCACAGGAGGTGTGTCCCTGGTTACCACTGACTGTCACAGGAGGGGTGTCCTTGGTTACCATGGTCGCAGGTGGGTTTCCCTGGTTACCACTGACTGTCAGAGATGCGTGTCCCTGGTTACCACCGACTGTCATATGTGCGTGTCCTGGTAACCACGGTCACAGGAGAGGTGTCCTTGGTTACCAGTGACTGTGGGTAGGGGTGTCCTTGGTTAACTTGTTCACAGGTGGGTTTCCCTGGTTACCACTGACTGTCAGAGATTCGTGTCCCTGGTTACCACCGACTGTCATATGTGCGTGTCCCTGGTAACCACAGTCACAGGAGAGATGTCCGTGGTTACCAGTGACTGGCACAGTAGGTGTGTCCTTGGTTACCATGGTCACAGGTGGGTTTCCCTGGTTACCACCGACTGTCAGAGATGCGTGTCCCTGGTTACCACCGACTGTCACAGGCCGGTGTCCCTGGGCACTGTGAATGTCAAAGGTGAGTTTCCCTGATTACCACCGACTGTCACAGGAGGGCTGTCCCTGGGTACCATTGTCACAGGAGGGGTGTCCTTGGTTACCATGGTCACAGGTGGGTTTCCCTGGTTACCACTGACTGTCACAGGAGGGCTGTCCCTGGGTACCATTGTCACAGAGGGGTGTCCTTGGTTACCATGGTCACAGCTGGGTTTCCCTGGTTACCACCGACTGTCAGAGATGCGTCTTCCTGGTTACCACCGACTGTCCCAGTCCGGTGTCCCTGGGCACTGTGAATGTCACAGGTGGGTTTCCCTGGTTACCACCAACTGTCACAGGTGAGTGTACATGGTTACCACTGACTGTCACAGGAGGGCTGTCCCTGGGTACCATTGTGACAGGAGGGGTGTGCTTGGTTACCACTAGCACAGGAGGTGTGTCCCTGGTTACCACTGACTGTCACAGGAGGGGTGTCCTTGGTTACCATGGTCGCAGGTGGGTTTCCCTGGTTACCACTGACTGTCAGAAATGCGTGTCCCTGGTTACCACCGACTGTCATATGTGCGTGTCCTGGTAACCACGGTCACAGGAGAGGTGTCCTTGGTTACCAGTGACTGTGGGTAGGGGTGTCCTTGGTTACCATGTTCACAGGTGGTTTTCCCTGGTTACCACCGACTGTCACAGGAGGGCTGTCCCTGGGTACCGTTGTCACAGGAGGGGTGTCCTTGGTTACCACTGGCACAGGAGGTGTGTCCCTGGTTACCACTGACTGTCACAGGAGGGGTGTCCTTGTTTAACATGGTCGCAGGTGGGTTTCCCTGGTTACCACTGACTGTCAGAGATGCGTGTCCCTGGTTACCACCGACTGTCACAGGCCGGTGTCCCTGGGCACTGTGAATGTCACAGGTGGGTTTCCCTGGTTACCACCGACTGTCAGAGATGCGTCTCCCTGATAACCACGGTCACAGGAGAGGTGTCCTTGGTTACCAGTGACTGTGGGTAGGGGTGTCCTTGGTTACCATGGTCACAGGTGTGTTTCCCTGGTTACCACCGACTGTCACAGGAGGGCTGTCCCTGGGTACCATTGTCACAGAGGGGTGTCCTTGGTTACCATGGTCACAGGTGGGTTTCCCTGGTTACCACCGACTGTCAGAGATGCGTCTCCCTGGTTACCACCGACTGTCACAGGACGGCTGTCCCTGGGTTCCATTGTCACAGGAGGGGTGTCCTTGGTTACCATGGTCACAGGTGGGTTTCCCTGGTTACCACCGACTGTCACAGGAGGGCTGTCCCTTGGTACCATTGTCACAGGACGGGTGTCCTTGGTTACCATGGTCACAGGTGGGTTTCCCTGGTTACCACCGAATGTCAGAGATGCGTCTCCCTGATAACCATGGTCACAGGAGAGGTGTCCTTGGTTACCAGTGAGAGTGGGTAGGGGTGTCCTTGGTTACCATGGTCACAGGTGTGTTTCCCTGGTTAACACCGACTGTCACAGGAGGGCTGTCCCTGGGTACCGTTGTCACAGAGGGGTGTCCTTGGTTACCATGGTCACAGGTGGGTTTCCCTGGTTACCACTGACTGTCAGAGATTCGTCTCCCTGTTTACCACCGACTGTCACAGGCCGGTGTCCCTGGGCACTGTGAATGTCACAGGTGGGTTTCCCTGGTTACCACCGACTCTCAGAGATGCGTCTCCCTGATAACCACGGTCACAGGAGAGGTGTCCTTGGTTACCAGTGACTGTGGGTAGGGGTGTCCTTGGTTACCATGGTCACAGGTGTGTTTCCCTGGTTACCACCGACTGTCACAGGAGGGCTGTCCCTGGGTACCATTGTCACAGGAGGGGTGTCCTTGGTTACCATGGTCACAGGTGGGTTTCCCTGGTTACCACCGACTGTCACAGGAGGGCTGTCCCTGGTACCATTGTGACAGGAGGGGTGTCCATGGTTACCACTGGCACAGGAGGTGTGTCCCTGGTTACCACTGACTGTCACAGGAAGGGTGTCCTTGGTTACCATGGTCGCAGGTGGGTTTCCCTGGTTACCACTGACTGTCATAGATGCGTGTCCCTGTTTACCACCGACTGTCATATATGCGTGTCCCTGGTAACCACGGTCACAGGAGAGGTGTCCGCGGTTACCAGTGACTGTCACAGTAGGTGGGTCCTTGGTTACCATGGCGACAGGTGGGTTTCCCTTGTTACCACCGACTGTCAGAGATGCGTGTCCCTGGTTACCACCGACTGTCATATGTGCGTGTCCGTGGTAGCCACGGTCACAGGAGAGGTGTCCGTGGTTACCAGTGACTGTCACAGTAGGTGTGTCCTTGGTTACCATGGTCACAGGTGGGTTTCCCTGGTTACCACCGACTGTCAGAGATGCGTGTCCCTGGTTACCACCGACTGTCACAGGCCGGTGTCCCTGGGCACTGTGAATGTCACAGGTGGGTTTCCCTGGTTACCACCGACTGTCACAGGATGGCTGTCCCTGGGTACCATTGTCACAGGAGGGGTGTCCTTGGGTACCATGGTCACAGGTGGGTTTCCCTGGTTACCACCGACTGTCACATGAGGGCTGTCCCGGGGTACCATTGTCACAGGAGGGGTGTCCTTGGTTACCATGGTCACAGGTGGGTTTCCCTGGTTACCACCGACTGTCACAGGAGGGCTGTCCCTGGGTACCATTGTCACAGGAGGGGTGTCCTTGGTTACCATGGTCACAGGTGGGTTTCCCTGGTTACCACCGACTGTCAGAGATGTGTCTCCCTGATAACCACGGTCACAGGAGAGGTGTCCTTGGTTACCAGTGACAGTGGGTAGGGGTGTCCTTGGTTACCATGGTCACAGGTGTGTTTCCCTGGTTACCACCGACTGTCACAGGAGGGCTGTCCCTGGGTACCATTGTCACAGAGGGGTGTCCTTGGTTACCATGGTCACAGGTGGGTTTCCCTGGTTACCACCGACTGTCAGAGATGCGTCTCCCTGGTTACCACCGACTGTCACAGGCCGGTGTCCCTGGGCACTGTGAATGTCACAGGTGGGTTTCCCTGGTTACCACCGACTGTCAGAGATGCGTCTCCCTGATAACCACGGTCACAGGAGAGGTGTCCTTGGTTACCAGTGAATGTGGGTAGGGGTGTCCTTGGTTACCACTGGCACAGGAGGTGTGTCCCTGGTTACCACTGACTGTCACAGGAAGGGTGTCGTTGGTTACCATGGTCGCAGGTGGGTTTCCCTGGTTACCACTGACTGTCAGAGATGCGTGTCCCTGGTTACCACCGACTGTCATATGTGCGTGTCCCTGGTAGCCACGGTCACAGGAGAGGTGTCCGTGGTTACCAGTGACTGTTACAGTAGGTGTGTCCTTGGTTACCATGGTCACAGGTGGGTTTCCCTGGTTACCACCGACTGTCAGAGATGCGTGTCCCTGATTACCACCGACTGTCACAGGCCGGTGTCCCTGGGCACTGTGAATGTCACAGGTGGGTTTCCCTGGTTACCACCGACTGTCAGAGATGCGTCTCCCTGGTTACCACCGACTGTCACAGGCCGGTGTCCCTGGGCACTGTGAATGTCACAGGTGGGTTGCCCTGGTTACCACCGACTGTCAGAGATGCGTCTCCCTGATAACCACGGTCACAGGAGAGGTGTCCTTGGTTACCAGTGACAGTGGGTAGGGGTGTCCTTGGTTACCATGGTCACAGGTGTGTTTCCCTGGTTACCACCGACTGTCAGAGGAGGGCTGTCCCTGGGTACCATTGTCACAGATGGGTGTCCTTGGTTACCATGGTCACAGGTGGGTTTCCCTGGTTACCACCGACTGTCAGAGATGCGTGTCCCTGGTTACCACCGACTGTCACAGGCCGGTGTCCCTGGGCACTGTGAATGTCACAGGTGGGTTTCCCTGGTTACCACCGACTGTCACAGGATGGCTGTCCCTGGGTACCATTGTCACAGGAGGGGTGTCCTTGGTTACCATGGTCACAGGTGTGTTTCCCTGGTTACCACCGACTGTCACAGGAGGGCTGTCCCTGGGTACCATTGTCACAGGAGGGGTGTCCTTGGTTACCATGGTCACAGGTGGGTTTCCCTGGTTACCACCGACTGTCAGAGATGCGTCTCCCTGATAACCACGGTCACAGGAGAGGTGTCCTTTGTTACCAGTGACAGTGGGTAGGGGTGTCCTTGGTTACCATGGTCACAGGTGTGTTTCCCTGGTTACCACCGACTGTCACAGGAGGGCTGTCCGTGGGTACCATTGTCACAGAGGGGTGTCCTTGGTTACCATGGTCACAGGTTGGTTTCCCTGGTTACCACCGACTGTCAGAGATGCGTCTCCCTGGTTACCACCGACTGTCACAGGCCGGTGTCCTTGGGCACTGTGAATGTCACAGGTGGTTTTCCCTGGTTACCACCGTCTGTCAGAGATGCGTCTCCCTGATAACCACGGTCACAGGAGAGGTGTCCTTGGTTACCAGTGACTGTGGGTAGGGGTGTCCTTGGTTACCACTGGCACAGGAGGTGTGTCCCTGGTTACCACTGACTGTCACAGGAGGGGTGTCCTTGGTTACCATGGTCGCAGGTGGGTTTCCCTGGTTACCACTGACTGTCAGAGATGCGTGTCCCTGGTTACCACCGACTGTCATATGTGCGTGTCCTGGTAACCACGGTCACAGGAGAGGTGTCCTTGGTTACCAGTGACTGTGGGTAGGGGTGTCCTTGGTTAACTTGTTCACAGGTGGGTTTCCCTGGTTACCACTGACTGTCAGAGATGCGTGTCCCTGGTTACCACCGACTGTCATATGTGCGTGTCCCTGGTAACCACAGTCACAGGAGAGGTGTCCGTGGTTACCAGTGACTGGCACAGTAGGTGTGTCCTTGGTTACCATGGTCACAGGTGGGTTTCCCTGGTTACCACCGACTGTCAGAGATGCGTGTCCCTGGTTACCACCGACTGTCACAGGCCGGTGTCCCTGGGCACTGTGAATGTCACAGGTGAGTTTCCCTGATTACCACCGACTGTCACAGGAGGGCTGTCCCTGGGTACCATTGTCACAGGAGGGGTGTCCTTGGTTACCATGGTCACAGGTGGGTTTCCCTGGTTACCACTGACTGTCACAGGAGGGCTGTCCCTGGGTACCATTGTCACAGAGGGGTGTCCTTGGTTACCATGGTCACAGGTGGGTTTCCCTGGTTACCACCGACTGTCAGAGATGCGTCTTCCTGGTTACCACCGACTGTCCCAGTCCGGTGTCCCTGGGCACTGTGAATGTCACAGGTGGGTTTCCCTGGTTACCACCAACTGTCACAGGTGAGTGTACATGGTTACCACTGACTGTCAAAGGAGGGCTGTCCCTGGGTACCATTGTGACAGGAGGGGTGTGCTTGGTTACCACTAGCACAGGAGGTGTGTCCCTGGTTACCACTGACTGTCACAGGAGGGGTGTCCTTGGTTACCATGGTCGCAGGTGGGTTTCCCTGGTTACCACTGACTGTCAGAAATGCGTGTCCCTGGTTACCACCGACTGTCATATGTGCGTGTCCTGGTAACCACGGTCACAGGAGAGGTGTCCTTGGTTACCAGTGACTGTGGGTAGGGGTGTCCTTGGTTACCATGTTCACAGGTGGTTTTCCCTGGTTACCACCGACTGTCACAGGAGGGCTGTCCCTGGGTACCGTTGTCACAGGAGGGGTGTCCCTGGTTACCACCGACTGTCACAGGAGGGCTGTCCGTGGGTACCATTGTCACAGAGGGGTGTCCTTGGTTACCATGGTCACAGGTTGGTTTCCCTGGTTACCACCGACTGTCAGAGATGCGTGTCCCTGGTTACCACCGACTGTCACAGGCCTGTGTCCCTGGGCACTGTGAATGTCACAGGTGGGTTTCCCTGGTTACCACCGACTGTCAGAGATGCGTCTCCCTGATAACCACGGTCACAGGAGAGGTGTCCTTGGTTACCAGTGACTGTGGGTAGGGGTGTCCTTGGTTACCATGGTCACAGGTGTGTTTCCCTGGTTACCACCGACTGTCACAGGAGGGCTGTCCTTGGGTACCATGGTCGCAGGTGGGTTTCCCTGGTTACCACTGACTGTCAGAGATGCGTGTCCCTGGTTACCACCGACTGTCATATGTGCGTGTCCTGGTAACCACGGTCACAGGAGAGGTGTCCTTGGTTACCAGTGACTGTGGGTAGGGGTGTCCTTGGTTAACTTGTTCACAGGTGGGTTTCCCTGGTTACCACTGACTGTCAGAGATGCGTGTCCCTGGTTACCACCGACTGTCATATGTGCGTGTCCCTGGTAACCACAGTCACAGGAGAGGTGTCCGTGGTTACCAGTGACTGGCACAGTAGGTGTGTCCTTGGTTACCATGGTCACAGGTGGGTTTCCCTGGTTACCACCGACTGTCAGAGATGCGTGTCCCTGGTTACCACCGACTGTCACAGGCCGGTGTCCCTGGGCACTGTGAATGTCACAGGTGAGTTTCCCTGATTACCACCGACTGTCACAGGAGGGCTGTCCCTGGGTACCATTGTCACAGGAGGGGTGTCCTTGGTTACCATGGTCACAGGTGGGTTTCCCTGGTTACCACTGACTGTCACAGGAGGGCTGTCCCTGGGTACCATTGTCACAGAGGGGTGTCCTTGGTTACCATGGTCACAGGTGGGTTTCCCTGGTTACCACCGACTGTCAGAGATGCGTCTTCCTGGTTACCACCGACTGTCCCAGTCCGGTGTCCCTGGGCACTGTGAATGTCACAGGTGGGTTTCCCTGGTTACCACCAACTGTCACAGGTGAGTGTACATGGTTACCACTGACTGTCAAAGGAGGGCTGTCCCTGGGTACCATTGTGACAGGAGGGGTGTGCTTGGTTACCACTAGCACAGGAGGTGTGTCCCTGGTTACCACTGACTGTCACAGGAGGGGTGTCCTTGGTTACCATGGTCGCAGGTGGGTTTCCCTGGTTACCACTGACTGTCAGAAATGCGTGTCCCTGGTTACCACCGACTGTCATATGTGCGTGTCCTGGTAACCACGGTCACAGGAGAGGTGTCCTTGGTTACCAGTGACTGTGGGTAGGGGTGTCCTTGGTTACCATGTTCACAGGTGGTTTTCCCTGGTTACCACCGACTGTCACAGGAGGGCTGTCCCTGGGTACCGTTGTCACAGGAGGGGTGTCCTTGGTTACCACTGGCACAGGAGGTGTGTCCCTGGTTACCACTGACTGTCACAGGAGGGGTGTCCTTGTTTAACATGGTCGCAGGTGGGTTTCCCTGGTTACCACTGACTGTCAGAGATGCGTGTCCCTGGTTACCACCGACTGTCACAGGCCTGTGTCCCTGGGCACTGTGAATGTCACAGGTGGGTTTCCCTGGTTACCACCGACTGTCAGAGATGCGTCTCCCTGATAACCACGGTCACAGGAGAGGTGTCCTTGGTTACCAGTGACTGTGGGTAGGGGTGTCCTTGGTTACCATGGTCACAGGTGTGTTTCCCTGGTTACCACCGACTGTCACAGGAGGGCTGTCCCTGGGTACCATTGTCACAGAGGGGTGTCCTTGGTTACCATGGTCACAGGTGGGTTTCCCTGGTTACCACCGACTGTCAGAGATGCGTCTCCCTGGTTACCACCGACTGTCACAGGACGGCTGTCCCTGGGTTCCATTGTCACAGGAGGGGTGTCCTTGGTTACCATGGTCACAGGTGGGTTTCCCTGGTTACCACCGACTGTCACAGGAGGGCTGTCCCTTGGTACCATTGTTACAGGACGGGTGTCCTTGGTTACCATGGTCACAGGTGGGTTTCCCTGGTTACCACCGACTGTCACAGGAGGGCTGTCCGTGGGTACTATTGTCACAGGAGGGGTGTCCTTGGTTACCGTGGTCACAGGTGGGTTTCCCTGTTTACCACCGACTGTCAGAGATGCGTGTCCCTGGTAACCATGGTCACAGGAGAGGTGTCCTTGGTTACCAGTGACTGTGGGTAGGGGTGTCCTTGGTTACCATGGTCACAGGTGGGTTTCCCTTGTTACCACCGACTGTCACAGGAGGGCTGTCCATGGATACCATTGTCACAGGAGGGGTGTCCTTGGTTACCATGGTCACAGGTGGGTTTCCCTGCTTACCACCGACTGTCAGAAATATGTGTCCCTGGTTACCACCGACTGTCACAGGCAGGTGTCCCTGGGCACTGTGAATGTCACAGGTGGGTTTCCCTGGTTACCACCGACTGTCACAGGATGGCTGTCCCTGGGTACCATTGTCACAGGAGGGGTGTCCTTGGTTACCATGGTCACAGGTGGGTTTCCCTGGTTACCACCGACTGTCACAGGAGGGCTGTCCCTGGGTACCATTGTCACAGGAGGGGTGTCCTTGGTTACCATGGTCACAGGTGGGTTTCCCTGGTTACCACCGACTGTCAGAGATGCGTCTCCCTGATAACCACGGTCACAGGAGAGGTGTCCTTGCTTACCAGTGACTGTGGGTAGGGGTGTCCTTGGTTACCATGGTCACAGGTGGTTTTCCCTGGTTACCACCGACTGTCACAGGAGGGCTGTCCCTGGGTACCATTGTCACAGGAGGGGTGTCCTTGGTTACCACTGGCACAGGAGGTGTGTCCCTGGTTACCACTGACTGTCACAGGAGGGGTGTCCTTGGTTACCATGGTCGCAGGTGGGTTTCCCTGGTTACCAATGACTGTCAGAGATGCGTGTCCCTGGTTACCACCGACTGTCATATGTGCGTGTCCTGGTAACCACGGTCACAGGAGAGGTGTCCTTGGTTACCAGTGACTGTGGGTAGGGGTGTCCTTGGTTACCATGGTCACAGGTGGGTTTCCCTGGTTACCACCGACTGTCACAGGAGGGCTGTCCCTGGGTACCATTGTCACAGGAGGGGTGTCCTTGGTTACCACTGGCACAGGAGGTGTGTCCCTGGTTACCACTGACTGTCACCGGAGGGGTGTCCTTGGTTAACATGGTCGCAGGTGGGTTTCCCTGGTTACCACTGACTGTCAGAGATGCGTGTCCCTGGTTACCACCGACTGTCATATGTGCGTGTCCCTGGTAGCCACGGTCACAGGAGAGGTGTCCGTGGTTACCAGTGACTGTCACAGTAGGTGTGTCCTTGGTTACCATGGTCACAGGTGGGTTTCCCTGGTTACCACCGACTGTCAGAGATGCGTGTCCCTGATTACCACCGACTATCACAGGCCGGTGTCCCTGGGCACTGTGAATGTCACAGGTGGGTTTCCCTGGTTACCACCGACTGTCACAGGACGGCTGTCCCTGGGTACCATTGTCACAGGAGGGGTGTCCTTGGTTACCATGGTCACAGGTGGGTTTCCCTGGTTACCACCGACTGTCACAGGAGGGCTCTCCCTGGGTACCATTGTCACAGGAGGGGTGTCCTTGGTTACCATGGTCACAGGTGGGATTCCCTGGTTATCACCGTCTGTCACAGATGCGTCTCCCTGATAACCACGGTCACAGGAGAGGTGTCCTTGGTTACCAGTGACAGTGGGTAGGGGTGTCCTTGGTTACCATGGTCACAGGTGTGTTTCCCTGGTTACCACCGACTGTCACAGGAGGGCTGTCCCTGGGTACCATTGTCACAGAGGGGTGTCCTTGGTTACCATGGTCACAGGTGGGTTTCCCTGGTTACCACCGACTGTCAGAGATGCGTCTCCCTGGTTACCACCGACTGTCACAGGCCGGTGTCCCTGGGCACTGTGAATGTCACAGGTGGGTTGCCCTGGTTACCACTGACTGTCAGAGATGCGTCTCCCTGATAACCACGGTCACAGGAGAGGTGTCCTTGGTTACCAGTGACAGTGGGTAGGGGTGTCCTTGTTTACCATGGTCACAGGTGTGTTTCCCTGGTTACCGCCGACTGTCACAGGAGGGCTGTCCCTGGGTACCATTGTCACAGAGGGGTGTCCTTGGTTACCATGGTCACAGGTGGGTTTCCCTGGTTACCACCGACTGTCAGAGATGCGTGTCCCTGGTTACCACCGACAGTCACAGGCCGGTGTCCCTGGGCATTGTGAATGTCACAGGTGGGTTTCCCTGGTTACCACCGACTGTCACAGGACGGCTGTCCCTGGGTTCCATTGTCACAGGAGGGGTGTCCTTGGTTACCATGGTCACAGGTGGGTTTCCCTGGTTACCACCGACTGTCACAGGAGGGCTGTCCCTGGGTACCATTGTCACAGGAGGGGTGTCCTTGGTTACCATGGTCACAGGTGGGTTTCCCTGGTTACCACCGACTGTCACAGGAGGGCTGTCCCTGGGTACCATTGTGACAGGAGGGGTGTCCTTGGTTACCACTGGCACAGGAGGTGTGTCCCTGGTTACCACTGACTGTCACAGGAGGGGTGTCCTTGGTTACCATGGTCGCAGGTGGGTTTCCCTGGTTACCACTGACTGTCAGAGATGCGTGTCCCTGGTTACCACCGACTGTCATATATGCGTGTCCCTGGTAACCACGGTCACAGGAGAGGTGTCCGTGGTTACCAGTGACTGTCACAGTAGGTGGGTCCTTGGTTTCCATGGCGACAGGTGGGTTTCCCTGGTTACCACCGACTGTCAGAGATGCGTGTCCCTGGTTACCACCGACTGTCACAGGCCGGTGTCCCTGGGAAATGGGAATGTCACAGGTGGGTTTCCCTGGTTACCACCGACTGTCACAGGTGAGTGTACATGGTTACCACTGACTGTCACAGGAGGGCTGTCCCTGGGTAACATTGTGACAGGAGGGGTTTCCTTGCTTACCACTGGCACAGGAGGTGTGACCCTGCTTACCACTGACTGTCATATGTGCGTGTCCTGGTAACCACGGTCACAGGAGAGGTGTCCTTGGTTACCAGTGACTGTGGGAGTGGTGTCCTTGGTTACCATGGTCACAGGTGTGTTTACCTGGTTACCACCGACTGTCAGAGATGCGTCTCCCTGGTTACCACCGACTGTCACAGGCCGGTGTCCCTGGGCACTGTGAATGTCACAGGTGGGTTTCCCTGGTTAACAACAACTGTCACAGGTGAGTGTACATGGTTACCACTGACTGTCACAGGAGGGCTGTCCCTGGGTATCATTGTCACAGGAGGGGTGTCCTTGGTTACCATGGTCACAGGTGGGTTTCCCTGGTTACCACCGAATGTCAGAGATGCGTCTCCCTGATAACCATGGTCACAGGAGAAGTGTCCTTGGTTACCAGTGACAGTGGGTAGGGGTGTCCTTGGTTACCATGGTCACAGGTGTGTTTCCCTGGTTACCACCGACTGTCAGAGATGCGTCTCCCTGGTTACCACCGACTGTCACAGGCCGGTGTCCCTGGGCACTGTGAATGTCACAGGTGGGTTTCCCTGGTTACCAACAACTGTCACAGGTGAGTGTACATGGTTACCACTGACTGTCACAGGAGGGCTGTCCCTGGGTATCATTGTCACAGGAGGGGTGTCCTTGGTTACCATGGTCACAGGTGGGTTTCCCTGGTTACCACCGAATGTCAGAGATGCGTCTCCCTGATAACCATGGTCACAGGAGAAGTGTCCTTGGTTACCAGTGACAGTGGGTAGGGGTGTCCTTGGTTACCATGGTCACAGGTGTGTTTCCCTGGTTACCACCGACTGTCACAGGAGGGCTGTCCCTGGGTACCATTGTCACAGAGGGGTGTCCTTGGTTACCATGGTCACAGGTGGGTTTCCCTGGTTACCACCGACTGTCAGAGATGCGTCTCCCTGGTTACCACCGACTGTCACAGGCCGGTGTCCCTGGGCACTGTGAATGTCACAGGTGGGTTTCCCTGGTTACCACCGACTGTCAGAGATGCGTCTACCTGATAACCACGGTCACAGGAGAGGTGTCCTTGGTTACCAGTGACAGTGGGTAGGGGTGTCCTTGGTTACCATGGTCACAGGTGTGTTTCCCTGGTTACCACCGACTGTCACAGGAGGGCTGTCCCTGGGTACCATTGTCACAGAGGGGTGTCCTTGGTTACCATGGTCACAGGTGGGTTTCCCTGGTTACCACCGACTGTCAGAGATGCGTCTCCCTGGTTACCACCGACTGTCACAGGCCGGTGTCCCTGGGCACTGTGAATGTCACAGGTGGGTTGCCCTGGTTACCACCGACTGTCAGAGATGCGTCTCCCTGATAACCACGGTCACAGGAGAGGTGTCCTTGGTTACCAGTGACAGTGGGTAGGGGTGTCCTTGGTTACCATGGTCACAGGTGTGTTTCCCTGGTTACCACCGACTGTCACAGGAGGGCTGTCCCTGGGTACCATTGTCACAGAGGGGTGTCCTTGGTTACCATGGTCACAGGTGGGTTTCCCTGGTTACCACCGACTGTCAGAGATGCGTGTCCCTGGTTACCACCGACTGTCACAGGCCGGTGTCCCTGGGCACTGTGAATGTCACAGGTGGGTTTCCCTGGTTACCACCGACTGTCACAGGATGGCTGTCCCTGGGTACCATTGTCACAGGAGGGGTGTCCTTGGTTACCATGGTCACAGGTGGGTTTCCCTGGTTACCACCGACTGTCACAGGAGGGCTGTCCCTGGGTACCATTGTCACAGGAGGGGTGTCCTTGGTTACCATGGTCACAGGTGGGTTTCCCTGGTTACCACCGACTGTCAGAGATGCGTCTCCCTGATAACCACGGTCACAGGAGAGGTGTCCTTGGTTACCAGTGACAGTGGGTAGGGGTGTCCTTGGTTACCATGGTCACAGGTGTGTTTCCCTGGTTACCACCGACTGTCACAGGAGGGCTGTCCGTGGGTACCATTGTCACAGAGGGGTGTCCTTGGTTACCATGGTCACAGGTTGGTTTCCCTGGTTACCACCGACTGTCAGAGATGCGTCTCCCTGGTTACCACCGACTGTCACAGGCCGGTGTCCCTGGGCACTGTGAATGTCACAGGTGGTTTTCCCTGGTTACCACCGACTGTCAGAGATGCGTCTCCCTGATAACCACGGTCACAGGAGAGGTGTCTTTTGTTACCAGTGACTGTGGGTAGGGGTGTCCTTGGTTACCACTGGCACAGGAGGTGTGTCCCTGGTTACCACTGACTGTCACAGGAGGGGTGTCCTTGGTTACCATGGTCGCAGGTGGGTTTCCCTGGTTACCACTGACTGTCAGAGATGCGTGTCCCTGGTTACCACCGACTGTCATATGTGCGTGTCCTGGTAACCACGGTCACAGGAGAGGTGTCCTTGGTTACCAGTGACTGTGGGTAGGGGTGTCCTTGGTTAACTTGTTCACAGGTGGGTTTCCCTGGTTACCACTGACTGTCAGAGATGCGTGTCCCTGGTTACTACCGACTGTCATATGTGCGTGTCCCTGGTAACCACAGTCACAGGAGAGGTGTCCGTGGTTACCAGTGACTGGCACAGTAGGTGTGTCCTTGGTTACCATGGTCACAGGTGGGTTTCCCTGGTTACCACCGACTGTCAGAGATGCGTGTCCCTGGTTACCACCGACTGTCACAGGCCGGTGTCCCTGGGCACTGTGAATGTCACAGGTGAGTTTCCCTGATTACCACCGACTGTCACAGGAGGGCTGTCCCTGGGTACCATTGTCACAGGAGGGGTGTCCTTGGTTACCATGGTCACAGGTGGGTTTCCCTGGTTACCACTGACTGTCACAGGAGGGCTGTCCCTGGGTACCATTGTCACAGAGGGGTGTCCTTGGTTACCATGGTCACAGGTGGGTTTCCCTGGTTACCACCGACTGTCAGAGATGCGTCTTCCTGGTTACCACCGACTGTCCCAGTCCGGTGTCCCTGGGCACTGTGAATGTCACAGGTGGGTTTCCCTGGTTACCACCAACTGTCACAGGTGAGTGTACATGGTTACCACTGACTGTCACAGGAGGGCTGTCCTTTGGTACCATTGTGACAGGAGGGGTGTGCTTGGTTACCACTAGCACAGGAGGTGTGTCCCTGGTTACCACTGACTGTCACAGGAGGGGTGTCCTTGGTTACCATGGTCGCAGGTGGGTTTCCCTGGTTACCACTGACTGTCAGAAATGCGTGTCCCTGGTTACCACCGACTGTCATATGTGCGTGTCCTGGTAACCACGGTCACAGGAGAGGTGTCCTTGGTTACCAGTGACTGTGGGTAGGGGTGTCCTTGGTTACCATGTTCACAGGTGGTTTTCCCTGGTTACCACCGACTGTCACAGGAGGGCTGTCCCTGGGTAACGTTGTCACAGGAGGGGTGTAATTGGTTACCACTGGCACAGGAGGTGTTTCCCTGGTTACCACTGACTGTCACAGGAGGGGTGTCCTTGTTTAACATGGTCGCAGGTGGGTTTCCCTGGTTACCACTGACTGTCAGAGATGCGTGTCCCTGGTTACCACCGACTGTCACAGGCCGGTGTCCCTGGGCACTGTGAATGTCACAGGTGGGTTTCCCTGGTTACCACCGACTGTCAGAGATGCATCTCCCTGATAACCACGGTCACAGGAGAGGTGTCCTTGGTTACCAGTGACAGTGGGTAGGGGTGTCCTTGGTTACCATGGTCACAGGTGTGTTTCCCTGGTTACCACCGACTGTCACAGGAGGGCTGTCCCTGGGTACCATTGTCACAGGAGGGGTGTCCTTGGTTACCACTGGCACAGGAGGTGTGTCCCTGGTTACCACTGACTGTCACAGGAAGGGTGTCCTTGGTTACCATGGTCGCAGGTGGGTTTCCCTGGTTGCCACTGACTGTCATAGATGCGTGTCCCTGTTTACCACCGACTGTCATATATGCGTGTCCCTGGTAACCACGGTCACAGGAGAGGTGTCCGTGGTTACCAGTGACTGTCACAGTAGGTGGGTCCTTGGTTACCATGGCGACAGGTGGGTTTCCCTGGTTACCACCGACTGTCAGAGATGCGTGTCCCTGGTTACCACCGACTGTCATATGTGCGTGTCCCTGGTAGCCACGGTCACAGCAGAGGTGTCCGTGGTTACCAGTGACTGTCACAGTAGGTGTGTCCTTGGTTACCATGGTCACAGGTGGGTTTCCCTGGTTACCACCGACTGTCAGAGATGCGTGTCCCTGATTACCACCGACTGTCACAGGCCGGTGTCCCTGGGCACTGTGAATGTCACAGGTGGGTTTCCCTGGTTACCACCAACTGTCACAGGATGGCTGTCCCTGGGTACCATTGTCACAGGAGGGGTGTCCTTGGTTACCATGGTCACAGGTGGGTTTCCCTGGTTACCACCGACTGTCACAGGAGGGCTGTCCCGGGGTACCATTGTCACAGGAGGGGTGTCCTTGGTTACCATGGTCACAGGTGGGTTTCCCTGGTTACCACCGACTGTCACAGGAGGGCTGTCTCGGGGTACCATTGTCACAGGAGGGGTGTCCTTGGTTACCATGGTCACAGGTGGTTTTCCCTGGTTACCACCGACTGTCAGAGATGCGTCTCCCTGATAACCACGGTCACAGGAGAGGTGTCCTTGGTTACCAGTGACTGTGGGTAGGGGTGTCCTTGGTTACCACTGGCACAGGAGGTGTGTCCCTGGTTACCACTGACTGTCACAGGAGGGGTGTCCTTGGTTACCATGGTCGCAGGTGGGTTTCCCTGGTTACCACTGACTGTCAGAGATGCGTGTCCCTGGTTACCACCGACTGTCATATGTGCGTGTCCTGGTAACCACGGTCACAGGAGACGTGTCCTTGGTTACCAGTGACTGTGGGTAGGGGTGTCCTTGGTTAACTTGTTCACAGGTGGGTTTCCCTGGTTACCACTGACTGTCAGAGATGCGTGTCCCTGGTTACCACCGACTGTCATATGTGCGTGTCCCTGGTAACCACAGTCACAGGAGAGGTGTCCGTGGTTACCAGTGACTGGCACAGTAGGTGTGTCCTTGGTTACCATGGTCACAGGTGGGTTTCCCTGGTTACCACCGACTGTCAGAGATGCGTGTCCCTGGTTACCACCGACTGTCACAGGCCGGTGTCCCTGGGCACTGTGAATGTCACAGGTGAGTTTCCCTGATTACCACCGACTGTCACAGGAGGGCTGTCCCTGGGTACCATTGTCACAGGAGGGGTGTCCTTGGTTACCATGGTCACAGGTGGGTTTCCCTGGTTACCACTGACTGTCACAGGAGGGCTGTCCCTGGGTACCATTGTCACAGAGGGGTGTCCTTGGTTACCATGGTCACAGGTGGGTTTCCCTGGTTACCACCGACTGTCAGAGATCCGTCTTCCTGGTTACCACCGACTGTCCCAGTCCGGTGTCCCTGGGCACTGTGAATGTCACAGGTGGGTTTCCCTGGTTACCACCAACTGTCACAGGTGAGTGTACATGGTTACCACTGACTGTCACAGGAGGGCTGTCCCTGGGTACCATTGTGACAGGAGGGGTGTGCTTGGTTACCACTAGCACAGGAGGTGTGTCCCTGGTTACCACTGACTGTCACAGGAGGGGTGTCCTTGGTTACCATGGTCGCAGGTGGGTTTCCCTGGTTACCATTGACTGTCAGAAATGCGTGTCCCTGGTTACCACCGACTGTCATATGTGCGTGTCCTGGTAACCACGGTCACAGGAGAGGTGTCCTTGGTTACCAGTGACTGTGGGTAGGGGTGTCCTTGGTTACCATGTTCACAGGTGGTTTTCCCTGGTTACCACCGACTGTCACAGGAGGGCTGTCCCTGGGTACCGTTGTCACAGGAGGGGTGTCCTTGGTTACCACTGGCACAGGAGGTGTGTCCCTGGTTACCACTGACTGTCACAGGAGGGGTGTCCTTGTTTAACATGGTCGCAGGTGGGTTTCCCTGGTTACCACTGACTGTCAGAGATGCGTGTCCCTGGTTACCACCGACTGTCACAGGCCGGTGTCCCTGGGCACTGTGAATGTCACAGGTGGGTTTCCCTGGTTACCACCGACTGTCAGAGATGCGTCTCCCTGATAACCACGGTCACAGGAGAGGTGTCCTTGGTTACCAGTGACTGTGGGTAGGGGTGTCCTTGGTTACCATGGTCACAGGTGTGTTTCCCTGGTTACCACCGACTGTCACAGGAGGGCTGTCCCTGGGTACCATTGTCACAGAGGGGTGTCCTTGGTTACCATGGTCACAGGTGGGTTTCCCTGGTTACCACCGACTGTCAGAGATGCGTCTCCCTGGTTACCACCGACTGTCACTGGACGGCTGTCCCTGGGTTCCATTGTCACAGGAGGGGTGTCCTTGGTTACCATGGTCACAGGTGGGTTTCCCTGGTTACCACCGACTGTCACAGGAGGGCTGTCCCTTGGTACCATTGTCACAGGACGGGTGTCCTTGGTTACCATGGTCACAGGTGGGTTTCCCTGGTTACCACCGACTGTCACAGGAGGGCTGTCCGTGGGTACTATTGTCACAGGAGGGGTGTCCTTGGTTACCGTGGTTACCACTGACTGTCAGAGATGCGTGTCCCTGGTTACCACCGACTGTCATATGTGCGTGTCCTGGTAACCACGGTCACAGGAGAGGTGTCCTTGGTTACCAGTGACTGTGGGTAGGGGTGTCCTTGGTTACCATGTTCACAGGTGGTTTTCCCTGGTTACCACCGACTGTCACAGGAGGGCTGTCCCTGGGTACCGTTGTCACAGGAGGGGTGTCCTTGTTTAACATGGTCGCAGGTGGGTTTCCCTGGTTACCACTGACTGTCAGAGATGCGTGTCCCTCGTTACCACCTACTGTCACAGGCCGGTGTCCCTGGGCACTGTGAATGTCACAGGTGGGTTTCCCTGGTTACCACTGACTGTCAGAGATGCGTCTCCCTGATAACCACGGTCACAGGAGAGGTGTCCTTGGTTACCAGTGACAGTGGGTAGGGGTGTCCTTGGTTACCATGGTCACAGGTGTGTTTCCCTGGTTACCACCGACTGTCACAGGAGGGCTGTCCCTGGGTACCATTGTCACAGAGGGGTGTCCTTGGTTACCATGGTCACAGGTGGGTTTCCCTGGTTACCACCGACTGTCAGAGATGCGTCTCCCTGATTACCACCGACTGTCACAGGACGGCTGTCCCTGGGTTCCATTGTCACAGGTGGGGTGTCCTTGGTTACCATGGTCACAGGTGGGTTTCCCTGGTTACCACCGACTGTCACAGGAGGGCTGTCCCTTGGTACCATTGTCACAGGACGGGTGTCCTTGGTTACCATGGTCACAGGTGGGTTTCCCTGGTTACCACCGAATGTCAGAGAGGCGTCTCCCTGATAACCATGGTCACAGGAGAGGTGTCCTTGGTTACCAGTGACAGTGGGTAGGGGTGTCCTTGGTTACCATGGTCACAGGTGTGTTTCCCTGGTTACCACCGACTGTCACAGGAGGGCTGTCCCTGGGTACCGTTGTCACAGAGGGGTGTCCTTGGTTACCATGGTCAAAGGTGGGTTTCCCTGGTTACCACCGACTGTCAGAGATTCGTCTCCCTGTTTACCACCGACTGTCACAGGCCGGTGTCCCTGGGCACTGTGAATGTCACAGGTGGGTTTCCCTGGTTACCACCGACTGTCAGAGATGCGTCTCCCTGATAACCACGGTCACAGGAGAGGTGTCCTTGGTTACCAGTGACTGTGGGTAGGGGTGTCCTTGGTTACCATGGTCACAGGTGTGTTTCCCTGGTTACCACCGACTGTCACAGGAGGGCTGTCCCTGGGTACCATTGTCACAGGAGGGGTGTCCTTGGTTACCATGGTCACAGGTGGGTTTCCCTGGTTACCACCGACTGTCACAGGCGGGCTGTCCCTGGTACCATTGTGACAGGAGGGGTGTCCTTGGTTACCACTGGCACAGGAGGTGTGTCCCTGGTTACCACTGACTGTCACAGGAAGGGTGTCCTTGGTTACCATGGTCGCAGGTGGGTTTCCCTGGTTACCACTGACTGTCATAGATGCGTGTCCCTGTTTACCACCGACTGTCATATATGTGTGTCCCTGGTAACCACGGTCACAGGAGAGGTGTCTGTGGTTACCAGTGACTGTCACAGTAGGTGGGTCCTTGGTTACCATGGCGACAGGTGGGTTTCCCTTGTTACCACCGACTGTCAGAGATGCGTGTCCCTGGTTACCACCGACTGTCATATGTGCGTGTCCGTGGTAGCCACGGTCACAGGAGAGGTGTCCGTGGTTACCAGTGACTGTCACAGTAGGTGTGTCCTTGGTTACCATGGTCACAGGTGGGTTTCCCTGGTTACCACCGACTGTCAGAGATGCGTGTCCCTGGTTACCACCGACTGTCACAGGCCGGTGTCCCTGGGCACTGTGAATGTCACAGGTGGGTTTCCCTGGTTACCACCGACTGTCACAGGATGGCTGTCCCTGGGTACCATTGTCACAGGAGGGGTGTCCTTGGTTACCATGGTCACAGGTGGGTTTCCCTGGTTACCACCGACTGTCACAGGAGGGCTGTCCCGGGGTACCATTGTAACAGGAGGGGTGTCCTTGGTTACCATGGTCACAGGTGGGTTTCCCTGGTTACCACCGACTGTCACAGGAGGGCTGTCCCTGGGTACCATTGTCACAGGAGGGGTGTCCTTGGTTACCATGGTCACAGGTGGGTTTCCCTGGTTACCACCGACTGTCAGAGATGCGTCTCCCTCATAACCACGGTCACAGGAGAGGTGTCCTTGGTTACCAGTGACAGTGGGTAGGGGTGTCCTTGGTTACCATGGTCACAGGTGTGTTTCCCTGGTTACCACAGACTGTCACAGGAGGGCTGTCCCTGGGTACCATTGTCACAGAGTGGTGTCCTTGGTTACCATGGTCACAGGTGGGTTTCCCTGGTTACCACCGACTGTCAGAGATGCGTCTCCCTGATAACCACGGTCACAGGAGAGGTGTCCTTGGTTACCAGTGAATGTGGGTAGGGGTGTCCTTGGTTACCACTGGCACAGGAGGTGTGTCCCTGGTTACCACTGACTGTCACAGGAGGGGTGTCCTTGGTTACCACGGTCGCAGGTGGGTTTCCCTGGTTACCATTGACTGTCAGAGATGCGTGTCCCTTTTTACCACCGACTGTCATATGTGCGTGTCCTGGTAACCACGCTCACAGGAGAGGTGTCCTTGGTTACCAGTGACTGTGGGTAGGGGTGTCCTTGGTTAACTTGTTCACAGGTGGGTTTCCCTGGTTACCACTGACTGTCAGAGATGCGTGTCCCTGGTTAACACTGACTGTCATATGTGCGTGTCCCTGGTAACCACGGTCACAGGAGAGGTGTCCATGGTTACCAGTGACTGGCACAGTAGGTGTGTCCTTGGTTACCATGGTCACAGGTGTGTTTCCCTGGTTACCACCGACTGTCAGAGATGCGTGTCCCTGGTTACCACCGACTGTCACAAGCCGGTGTCCCTGGGCACTGTGAATGTCACAGGTGAGTTTCCCTGATTACCACCGACTGTCACAGGAGGGCTGTCCCTGGGTACCATTGTCACAGGAGGGGTGTCCTTGGTTACCACTGGCACAGGAGGTGTGTCCCTGGTTACCACTGACTGTCACAGGAGGGGTGTCCTTGGTTACCATGGTCGCAGGTGGGTTTCCCTGGTTACCACTGACTGTCAGAAATGCGTGTCCCTGGTTACCACCGACTGTCATATGTGCGTGTCCTGGTAACCACGGTCACAGGAGAGGTGTCCTTGGTTACCAGTGACTGTGGGTAGGGGTGTCCTTGGTTACCATGGTCACAGGTGGGTTTCCCTGGTTACCACCGACTGTCACAGGAGGGCTGTCCCTGGGTACCATTGTCACAGGAGGGGTGTCCTTGGTTACCATGGTCACAGGTGGGTTTCCCTGGTTACCACCGACTGTCACAGGAGGGCTGTCCCGGGGTACCATTGTCACAGGAGGGGTGTCCTTGGTTACCATGGTCACAGGTGGGTTTCCCTGGTTACCACCGACTGTCACAGGAGGGCTGTCTCGGGGTACCATTGTCACAGGAGGGGTGTCCTTGGTTACCATGGTCACAGGTGGTTTTCCCTGGTTACCACCGACTGTCAGAGATGCGTCTCCCTGATAACCACGGTCACAGGAGAGGTGTCCTTGGTTACCAGTGACTGTGGGTAGGGGTGTCCTTGGTTACCACTGGCACAGGAGGTGTGTCCCTGGTTACCACTGACTGTCACAGGAGGGGTGTCCTTGGTTACCATGGTCGCAGGTGGGTTTCCCTGGTTACCACTGACTGTCAGAGATGCGTGTCCCTGGTTACCACCGACTGTCATATGTGCGTGTCCTGGTAACCACGGTCACAGGAGACGTGTCCTTGGTTACCAGTGACTGTGGGTAGGGGTGTCCTTGGTTAACTTGTTCACAGGTGGGTTTCCCTGGTTACCACTGACTGTCAGAGATGCGTGTCCCTGGTTACCACCGACTGTCATATGTGCGTGTCCCTGGTAACCACAGTCACAGGAGAGGTGTCCGTGGTTACCAGTGACTGGCACAGTAGGTGTGTCCTTGGTTACCATGGTCACAGGTGGGTTTCCCTGGTTACCACCGACTGTCAGAGATGCGTGTCCCTGGTTACCACCGACTGTCACAGGCCGGTGTCCCTGGGCACTGTGAATGTCACAGGTGAGTTTCCCTGATTACCACCGACTGTCACAGGAGGGCTGTCCCTGGGTACCATTGTCACAGGAGGGGTGTCCTTGGTTACCATGGTCACAGGTGGGTTTCCCTGGTTACCACCGACTGTCACAGGCGGGCTGTCCCTGGTACCATTGTGACAGGAGGGGTGTCCTTGGTTACCACTGGCACAGGAGGTGTGTCCCTGGTTACCACTGACTGTCACAGGAAGGGTGTCCTTGGTTACCATGGTCGCAGGTGGGTTTCCCTGGTTACCACTGACTGTCATAGATGCGTGTCCCTGTTTACCACCGACTGTCATATATGTGTGTCCCTGGTAACCACGGTCACAGGAGAGGTGTCTGTGGTTACCAGTGACTGTCACAGTAGGTGGGTCCTTGGTTACCATGGCGACAGGTGGGTTTCCCTTGTTACCACCGACTGTCAGAGATGCGTGTCCCTGGTTACCACCGACTGTCATATGTGCGTGTCCGTGGTAGCCACGGTCACAGGAGAGGTGTCCGTGGTTACCAGTGACTGTCACAGTAGGTGTGTCCTTGGTTACCATGGTCACAGGTGGGTTTCCCTGGTTACCACCGACTGTCAGAGATGCGTGTCCCTGGTTACCACCGACTGTCACAGGCCGGTGTCCCTGGGCACTGTGAATGTCACAGGTGGGTTTCCCTGGTTACCACCGACTGTCACAGGATGGCTGTCCCTGGGTACCATTGTCACAGGAGGGGTGTCCTTGGTTACCATGGTCACAGGTGGGTTTCCCTGGTTACCACCGACTGTCACAGGAGGGCTGTCCCGGGGTACCATTGTAACAGGAGGGGTGTCCTTGGTTACCATGGTCACAGGTGGGTTTCCCTGGTTACCACCGACTGTCACAGGAGGGCTGTCCCTGGGTACCATTGTCACAGGAGGGGTGTCCTTGGTTACCATGGTCACAGGTGGGTTTCCCTGGTTACCACCGACTGTCAGAGATGCGTCTCCCTCATAACCACGGTCACAGGAGAGGTGTCCTTGGTTACCAGTGACAGTGGGTAGGGGTGTCCTTGGTTACCATGGTCACAGGTGTGTTTCCCTGGTTACCACAGACTGTCACAGGAGGGCTGTCCCTGGGTACCATTGTCACAGAGTGGTGTCCTTGGTTACCATGGTCACAGGTGGGTTTCCCTGGTTACCACCGACTGTCAGAGATGCGTCTCCCTGATAACCACGGTCACAGGAGAGGTGTCCTTGGTTACCAGTGAATGTGGGTAGGGGTGTCCTTGGTTACCACTGGCACAGGAGGTGTGTCCCTGGTTACCACTGACTGTCACAGGAGGGGTGTCCTTGGTTACCACGGTCGCAGGTGGGTTTCCCTGGTTACCATTGACTGTCAGAGATGCGTGTCCCTGGTTACCACCGACTGTCATATGTGCGTGTCCTGGTAACCACGCTCACAGGAGAGGTGTCCTTGGTTACCAGTGACTGTGGGTAGGGGTGTCCTTGGTTAACTTGTTCACAGGTGGGTTTCCCTGGTTACCACTGACTGTCAGAGATGCGTGTCCCTGGTTAACACTGACTGTCATATGTGCGTGTCCCTGGTAACCACGGTCACAGGAGAGGTGTCCATGGTTACCAGTGACTGGCACAGTAGGTGTGTCCTTGGTTACCATGGTCACAGGTGTGTTTCCCTGGTTACCACCGACTGTCAGAGATGCGTGTCCCTGGTTACCACCGACTGTCACAAGCCGGTGTCCCTGGGCACTGTGAATGTCACAGGTGAGTTTCCCTGATTACCACCGACTGTCACAGGAGGGCTGTCCCTGGGTACCATTGTCACAGGAGGGGTGTCCTTGGTTACCACTGGCACAGGAGGTGTGTCCCTGGTTACCACTGACTGTCACAGGAGGGGTGTCCTTGGTTACCATGGTCGCAGGTGGGTTTCCCTGGTTACCACTGACTGTCAGAAATGCGTGTCCCTGGTTACCACCGACTGTCATATGTGCGTGTCCTGGTAACCACGGTCACAGGAGAGGTGTCCTTGGTTACCAGTGACTGTGGGTAGGGGTGTCCTTGGTTACCATGGTCACAGGTGGGTTTCCCTGTTTACCACCGACTGTCACAGGAGGGCTGTCCCTGGGTACCATTGTCACAGGAGGGGTGTCCTTGGTTACCATGGTCACAGGTGGGTTTCCCTGGTTACCACCGACTGTCACAGGAGGGCTGTCCCGGGGTACCATTGTCACAGGAGGGGTGTCCTTGGTTACCATGGTCACAGGTGGGTTTCCCTGGTTACCACCGACTGTCACAGGAGGGCTGTCTCGGGGTACCATTGTCACAGGAGGGGTGTCCTTGGTTACCATGGTCACAGGTGGTTTTCCCTGGTTACCACCGACTGTCAGAGATGCGTCTCCCTGATAACCACGGTCACAGGAGAGGTGTCCTTGGTTACCAGTGACTGTGGGTAGGGGTGTCCTTGGTTACCACTGGCACAGGAGGTGTGTCCCTGGTTACCACTGACTGTCACAGGAGGGGTGTCCTTGGTTACCATGGTCGCAGGTGGGTTTCCCTGGTTACCACTGACTGTCAGAGATGCGTGTCCCTGGTTACCACCGACTGTCATATGTGCGTGTCCTGGTAACCACGGTCACAGGAGACGTGTCCTTGGTTACCAGTGACTGTGGGTAGGGGTGTCCTTGGTTAACTTGTTCACAGGTGGGTTTCCCTGGTTACCACTGACTGTCAGAGATGCGTGTCCCTGGTTACCACCGACTGTCATATGTGCGTGTCCCTGGTAACCACAGTCACAGGAGAGGTGTCCGTGGTTACCAGTGACTGGCACAGTAGGTGTGTCCTTGGTTACCATGGTCACAGGTGGGTTTCCCTGGTTACCACCGACTGTCAGAGATGCGTGTCCCTGGTTACCACCGACTGTCACAGGCCGGTGTCCCTGGGCACTGTGAATGTCACAGGTGAGTTTCCCTGATTACCACCGACTGTCACAGGAGGGCTGTCCCTGGGTACCATTGTCACAGGAGGGGTGTCCTTGGTTACCATGGTCACAGGTGGGTTTCCCTGGTTACCACTGACTGTCACAGGAGGGCTGTCCCTGGGTACCATTGTCACAGAGGGGTGTCCTTGGTTACCATGGTCACAGGTGGGTTTCCCTGGTTACCACCGACTGTCAGAGATCCGTCTTCCTGGTTACCACCGACTGTCCCAGTCCGGTGTCCCTGGGCACTGTGAATGTCACAGGTGGGTTTCCCTGGTTACCACCAACTGTCACAGGTGAGTGTACATGGTTACCACTGACTGTCACAGGAGGGCTGTCCCTGGGTACCATTGTGACAGGAGGGGTGTGCTTGGTTACCACTAGCACAGGAGGTGTGTCCCTGGTTACCACTGACTGTCACAGGAGGGGTGTCCTTGGTTACCATGGTCGCAGGTGGGTTTCCCTGGTTACCATTGACTGTCAGAAATGCGTGTCCCTGGTTACCACCGACTGTCATATGTGCGTGTCCTGGTAACCACGGTCACAGGAGAGGTGTCCTTGGTTACCAGTGACTGTGGGTAGGGGTGTCCTTGGTTACCATGTTCACAGGTGGTTTTCCCTGGTTACCACCGACTGTCACAGGAGGGCTGTCCCTGGGTACCGTTGTCACAGGAGGGGTGTCCTTGGTTACCACTGGCACAGGAGGTGTGTCCCTGGTTACCACTGACTGTCACAGGAGGGGTGTCCTTGTTTAACATGGTCGCAGGTGGGTTTCCCTGGTTACCACTGACTGTCAGAGATGCGTGTCCCTGGTTACCACCGACTGTCACAGGCCGGTGTCCCTGGGCACTGTGAATGTCACAGGTGGGTTTCCCTGGTTACCACCGACTGTCAGAGATGCGTCTCCCTGATAACCACGGTCACAGGAGAGGTGTCCTTGGTTACCAGTGACTGTGGGTAGGGGTGTCCTTGGTTACCATGGTCACAGGTGTGTTTCCCTGGTTACCACCGACTGTCACAGGAGGGCTGTCCCTGGGTACCATTGTCACAGAGGGGTGTCCTTGGTTACCATGGTCACAGGTGGGTTTCCCTGGTTACCACCGACTGTCAGAGATGCGTCTCCCTGGTTACCACCGACTGTCACTGGACGGCTGTCCCTGGGTTCCATTGTCACAGGAGGGGTGTCCTTGGTTACCATGGTCACAGGTGGGTTTCCCTGGTTACCACCGACTGTCACAGGAGGGCTGTCCCTTGGTACCATTGTCACAGGACGGGTGTCCTTGGTTACCATGGTCACAGGTGGGTTTCCCTGGTTACCACCGACTGTCACAGGAGGGCTGTCCGTGGGTACTATTGTCACAGGAGGGGTGTCCTTGGTTACCGTGGTTACCACTGACTGTCAGAGATGCGTGTCCCTGGTTACCACCGACTGTCATATGTGCGTGTCCTGGTAACCACGGTCACAGGAGAGGTGTCCTTGGTTACCAGTGACTGTGGGTAGGGGTGTCCTTGGTTACCATGTTCACAGGTGGTTTTCCCTGGTTACCACCGACTGTCACAGGAGGGCTGTCCCTGGGTACCGTTGTCACAGGAGGGGTGTCCTTGTTTAACATGGTCGCAGGTGGGTTTCCCTGGTTACCACTGACTGTCAGAGATGCGTGTCCCTCGTTACCACCTACTGTCACAGGCCGGTGTACCTGGGCACTGTGAATGTCACAGGTGGGTTTCCCTGGTTACCACTGACTGTCAGAGATGCGTCTCCCTGATAACCACGGTCACAGGAGAGGTGTCCTTGGTTACCAGTGACAGTGGGTAGGGGTGTCCTTGGTTACCATGGTCACAGGTGTGTTTCCCTGGTTACCACCGACTGTCACAGGAGGGCTGTCCCTGGGTACCATTGTCACAGAGGGGTGTCCTTGGTTACCATGGTCACAGGTGGGTTTCCCTGGTTACCACCGACTGTCAGAGATGCGTCTCCCTGATTACCACCGACTGTCACAGGACGGCTGTCCCTGGGTTCCATTGTCACAGGTGGGGTGTCCTTGGTTACCATGGTCACAGGTGGGTTTCCCTGGTTACCACCGACTGTCACAGGAGGGCTGTCCCTTGGTACCATTGTCACAGGACGGGTGTCCTTGGTTACCATGGTCACAGGTGGGTTTCCCTGGTTACCACCGAATGTCAGAGAGGCGTCTCCCTGATAACCATGGTCACAGGAGAGGTGTCCTTGGTTACCAGTGACAGTGGGTAGGGGTGTCCTTGGTTACCATGGTCACAGGTGTGTTTCCCTGGTTACCACCGACTGTCACAGGAGGGCTGTCCCTGGGTACCGTTGTCACAGAGGGGTGTCCTTGGTTACCATGGTCACAGGTGGGTTTCCCTGGTTACCACCGACTGTCAGAGATTCGTCTCCCTGTTTACCACCGACTGTCACAGGCCGGTGTCCCTGGGCACTGTGAATGTCACAGGTGGGTTTCCCTGGTTACCACCGACTGTCAGAGATGCGTCTCCCTGATAACCACGGTCACAGGAGAGGTGTCCTTGGTTACCAGTGACTGTGGGTAGGGGTGTCCTTGGTTACCATGGTCACAGGTGTGTTTCCCTGGTTACCACCGACTGTCACAGGAGGGCTGTCCCTGGGTACCATTGTCACAGGAGGGGTGTCCTTGGTTACCATGGTCACAGGTGGGTTTCCCTGGTTACCACCGACTGTCACAGGCGGGCTGTCCCTGGTACCATTGTGACAGGAGGGGTGTCCTTGGTTACCACTGGCACAGGAGGTGTGTCCCTGGTTACCACTGACTGTCACAGGAAGGGTGTCCTTGGTTACCATGGTCGCAGGTGGGTTTCCCTGGTTACCACTGACTGTCATAGATGCGTGTCCCTGTTTACCACCGACTGTCATATATGCGTGTCCCTGGTAACCACGGTCACAGGAGAGGTGTCTGTGGTTACCAGTGACTGTCACAGTAGGTGGGCCTTGGTTACCATGGCGACAGGTGGGTTTCCCTTGTTACCACCGACTGTCAGAGATGCGTGTCCCTGGTTACCACCGACTGTCATATGTGCGTGTCCGTGGTAGCCACGGTCACAGGAGAGGTGTCCGTGGTTACCAGTGACTGTCACAGTAGGTGTGTCCTTGGTTACCATGGTCAAAGGTGGGTTTCCCTGGTTACCACCGACTGTCAGAGATGCGTGTCCCTGGTTACCACCGACTGTCACAGGCCGGTGTCCCTGGGCACTGTGAATGTCACAGGTGGGTTTCCCTGGTTACCACCGACTGTCACAGGATGGCTGTCCCTGGGTACCATTGTCACAGGAGGGGTGTCCTTGGTTACCATGGTCACAGGTGGGTTTCCCTGGTTACCACCGACTGTCACAGGAGGGCTGTCCCGGGGTACCATTGTAACAGGAGGGGTGTCCTTGGTTACCATGGTCACAGGTGGGTTTCCCTGGTTACCACCGACTGTCACAGGAGGGCTGTCCCTGGGTACCATTGTCACAGGAGGGGTGTCCTTGGTTACCATGATCACAGGTGGGTTTCCCTGGTTACCACCGACTGTCAGAGATGCGTCTCCCTGATAACCACGGTCACAGGAGAGGTGTCCTTGGTTACCAGTGACAGTGGGTAGGGGTGTCCTTGGTTACCATGGTCACAGGTGTGTTTCCCTGGTTACCACAGACTGTCACAGGAGGGCTGTCCCTGGGTACCATTGTCACAGAGTGGTGTCCTTGGTTACCATGGTCACAGGTGGGTTTCCCTGGTTACCACCGACTGTCAGAGATGCGTCTCCCTGATAACCACGGTCACAGGAGAGGTGTCCTTGGTTACCAGTGAATGTGGGTAGGGGTGTCCTTGGTTACCACTGGCACAGGAGGTGTGTCCCTGGTTACCACTGACTGTCACAGGAGGGGTGTCCTTGGTTACCACGGTCGCAGGTGGGTTTCCCTGGTTACCATTGACTGTCAGAGATGCGTGTCCCTGGTTACCACCGACTGTCATATGTGCGTGTCCTGGTAACCACGCTCACAGGAGAGGTGTCCTTGGTTACCAGTGACTGTGGGTAGGGGTGTCCTTGGTTAACTTGTTCACAGGTGGGTTTCCCTGGTTACCACTGACTGTCAGAGATGCGTGTCCCTGGTTAACACTGACTGTCATATGTGCGTGTCCCTGGTAACCACGGTCACAGGAGAGGTGTCCATGGTTACCAGTGACTGGCACAGTAGGTGTGTCCTTGGTTACCATGGTCACAGGTGTGTTTCCCTGGTTACCACCGACTGTCAGAGATGCGTGTCCCTGGTTACCACCGACTGTCACAAGCCGGTGTCCCTGGGCACTGTGAATGTCACAGGTGAGTTTCCCTGATTACCACCGACTGTCACAGGAGGGCTGTCCCTGGGTACCATTGTCACAGGAGGGGTGTCCTTGGTTACCACTGGCACAGGAGGTGTGTCCCTGGTTACCACTGACTGTCACAGGAGGGGTGTCCTTGGTTACCATGGTCGCAGGTGGGTTTCCCTGGTTACCACTGACTGTCAGAAATGCGTGTCCCTGGTTACCACCGACTGTCATATGTGCGTGTCCTGGTAACCACGGTCACAGGAGAGGTGTCCTTGGTTACCAGTGACTGTGGGTAGGGGTGTCCTTGGTTACCATGGTCACAGGTGGGTTTCCCTGGTTACCACCGACTGTCACAGGAGGGCTGTCCCTGGGTACCATTGTCACAGGAGGGGTGTCCTTGGTTACCATGGTCACAGGTGGGTTTCCCTGGTTACCACCGACTGTCACAGGAGGGCTGTCCCTGGGTACCATTGTCACAGGAGGGGTGTCCTTGGTTACCATGGTCACAGGTGGGTTTCCCTGGTTACCACCGACTGTCAGAGATGCGTCTCCCTGATAACCACGGTCACAGGAGAGGTGTCCTTGGTTACCAGTGACAGTGGGTAGGGGTGTCCTTGGTTACCATGGTCACAGGTGTGTTTCCCTGGTTACCACCGACTGTCACAGGAGGGCTGTCCCTGGGTACCATTGTCACAGAGTGGTGTCCTTGGTTACCATGGTCACAGGTGGGTTTCCCTGGTTACCACCGACTGTCAGAGATGCGTCTCCCTGATAACCACGGTCACAGGAGAGGTGTCCTTGGTTACCAGTGAATGTGGGTAGGGGTGTCCTTGGTTACCACTGGCACAGGAGGTGTGTCCCTGGTTACCACTGACTGTCACAGGTGGGGTGTCCTTGGTTACCACGGTCGCAGGTGGGTTTCCCTGGTTACCATTGACTGTCAGAGATGCGTGTCCCTGGTTACCACCGACTGTCATATGTGCGTGTCCTGGTAACCACGGTCACAGGAGAGGTGTCCTTGGTTACCAGTGACTGTGGGTAGGGGTGTCCTTGGTTAACTTGTTCACAGGTGGGTTTCCCTGGTTACCACTGACTGTCAGAGATGCGTGTCCCTGGTTAACACTGACTGTCATATGTGCGTGTCCCTGGTAACCACGGTCACAGGAGAGGTGTCCATGGTTACCAGTGACTGGCACAGTAGGTGTGTCCTTGGTTACCATGGTCACAGGTGTGTTTCCCTGGTTACCACCGACTGTCAGAGATGCGTGTCCCTGGTTACCACCGACTGTCACAAGCCGGTGTCCCTGGGCACTGTGAATGTCACAGGTGAGTTTCCCTGATTACCACCGACTGTCACAGGAGGGCTGTCCCTGGGTACCATTGTCACAGGAGGGGTGTCCTTGGTTACCACTGGCACAGGAGGTGTGTCCCTGGTTACCACTGACTGTCACAGGAGGGGTGTCCTTGGTTACCATGGTCGCAGGTGGGTTTCCCTGGTTACCACTGACTGTCAGAAATGCGTGTCCCTGGTTACCACCGACTGTCATATGTGCGTGTCCTGGTAACCACGGTCACAGGAGAGGTGTCCTTGGTTACCAGTGACTGTGGGTAGGGGTGTCCTTGGTTACCATGGTCACAGGTGGGTTTCCCTGGTTACCACCGACTGTCACAGGAGGGCTGTCCCTGGGTACCATTGTCACAGGAGGGGTGTCCTTGGTTACCATGGTCACAGGTGGGTTTCCCTGGTTACCACCGACTGTCACAGGAGGGCTGTCCCTGGGTACCATTGTCACAGGAGGGGTGTCCTTGGTTACCATGGTCGCAGGTGGGTTTCCCTGGTTACCACTGACTGTCAGAGATGCGTGTCCCTGGTTACCACCGACTGTCATATATGCGTGTCCCTGGTAACCACGGTCACAGGAGAGGTGTCCGTGGTTACCAGTGACTGTCACAGTAGGTGGGTCCTTGGTTAACATGGCGACAGTTGGGTTTCCCTGGTTACCACCGACTGTCAGAGATGCGTGTCCCTGGTTACCACCGACTGTCACAGGCCGGTGTCCCTGGGAAATGGGAATGTCACAGGTGGGTTTCCCTGGTTACCACCGACTGTCACAGGTGAGTGTACATGGTTACCACTGACTGTCACAGGAGGGCTGTCCCTGGGTACCATTGTGACAGGAGGGGTGTCCTTGGTTACCACTGGCACAAGAGGTGTGTCCCTGGTTACCACCGACTGTCACAGGATGGCTGTCCCTGGGTACCATTGTCACAGGAGGGGTGTCCTTGGTTACCATGGTCACAGGTGGGTTTCCCTGGTTACCACCGACTGTCACAGGAGGGCTGTCCATGGATACCATTGTCACAGGAGGGGTGTCCTTTGTTACCATGGTCACAGGTGGGTTTCCCTGCTTACCACCGACTGTCAGAAATATGTGTCCCTGGTTACCACCGACTGTCACAGGCAGGTGTCCCTGGGCACTGTGAATGTCACAGGTGGGTTTCCCTGGTTAACACCGACTGTCACAGGATGGCTGTCCCTGGGTACCATTGTCACAGGAGGGGTGTCCTTGGTTACCATGGTCACAGGTGGGTTTCCCTGGTTACCACCGACTGTCACAGGAGGGCTGTCCCTGGGTACCATTGTCACAGGAGGGGTGTCCTTGGTTACCATGGTCACAGGTGGGTTTCCCTGGTTACCACCGACTGTCAGAGATGCGTCTCCCTGATAACCACGGTCACAGGAGAGGTGTCCTTGCTTACCAGTGACTGTGGGTAGGGGTGTCCTTGGTTACCATGGTCACAGGTGGTTTTCCCTGGTTACCACCGACTGTCACAGGAGGGCTGTCCCTGGGTACCATTGTCACAGGAGGGGTGTCCTTGGTTACCACTGGCACAGGAGGTGTGTCCCTGGTTACCACTGACTGTCACAGGAGGGGTGTCCTTGGTTACCATGGTCGCAGGTGGGTTTCCCTGTTTACCAATGACTGTCAGAGATGCGTGTCCCTGGTTACCACCGACTGTCATATGTGCGTGTCCTGGTAACCACGGTCACAGGAGAGGTGTCCTTGGTTACCAGTGACTGTGGGTAGGGGTGTCCTTGGTTACCATGGTCACAGGTGGGTTTCCCTGGTTACCACCGACTGTCACAGGAGGGCTGTCCCTGGGTACCATTGTCACAGGAGGGGTGTCCTTGGTTACCACTGGCACAGGAGGTGTGTCCCTGGTTACCACTGACTGTCACCGGAGGGGTGTCCTTGGTTAACATGGTCGCAGGTGGGTTTCCCTGGTTACCACTGACTGTCAGAGATGCGTGTCCCTGGTTACCACCGACTGTCATATGTGCGTGTCCCTGGTAGCCACGGTCACAGGAGAGGTGTCCGTGGTTACCAGTGACTGTCACAGTAGGTGTGTCCTTGGTTACCATGGTCACAGGTGGGTTTCCCTGGTTACCACCGACTGTCAGAGATGCGTGTCCCTGATTACCACCGACTGTCACAGGCCGGTGTCCCTGGGCACTGTGAATGTCACAGGTGGGTTTCCCTGGTTACCACCGACTGTCACAGGACGGCTGTCCCTGGGTACCATTGTCACAGGAGGGGTGTCCTTGGTTGCCACTGGCACAGGAGGTGTTTGCCTGGTTACCACTGACTGTCACAGGAGGGGTGTCCTTGGTTACCATGATTGCAGGTGGGTTTCCCTGGTTACCACTGACTGTCAGAAATGCCTGTCCCTGGTTACCACCGACTGTCATATGTGCGTGTCCTGGTAACCACAGTCACAAGAGAGGTGTCCTTGGTTACCAGTGACTGTGGGTTGCGGTGTCCTTGGTTACCATGGTCACAGGTGGGTTTCCCTGCTTACCACCGACTGTCAGAAATATGTGTCCCTGGTTACCACCGACTGTCACAGGCAGGTGTCCCTGGGCACTGTGAATGTCACAGGTGGGTTTCCCTGGTTACCACCGACTGTCACAGGACGGCTGTCCCTGGGTTCCATTGTCACAGGAGGGGTGTCCTTGGTTACCATGGTCACAGGTGGGTTTCCCTGGTTACCACCGACTGTCACAGGAGGGCTGTCCCTTGGTACCATTGTCACAGGACGGGTGTCCTTGGTTACCATGGTCACAGGTGGGTTTCCCTGGTTACCACCGACTGTCACAGGAGGGCTGTCCGTGGGTACTATTGTCACAGGAGGGGTGTCCTTGGTTACCGTGGTCACAGGTGGGTTTCCCTGGTTACCACCGACTGTCAGAGATGCGTGTCCCTGGTAACCATGGTCACAGGAGAGGTGTCCTTGGTTACCAGTGACTGTGGGTAGGGGTGTCCTTGGTTACCATGGTCACAGGTGGGTTTCCCTTGTTACCACCGACTGTCACAGGAGGGCTGTCCATGGATACCATTGTCACAGGAGGGGTGTCCTTGGTTACCATGGTCACAGGTGGGTTTCCCTGCTTACCACCGACTGTCAGAAATATGTGTCCCTGGTTACCACCGACTGTCACAGGCAGGTGTCCCTGGGCACTGTGAATTGCACAGGTGGGTTTCCCTGGTTACCACCGACTGTCACAGGATGGCTGTCCCTGGGTACCATTGTCACAGGAGGGGTGTCCTTGGTTACCATGGTCACAGGTGGGTTTCCCTGGTTACCACCGACTGTCACAGGAGGGCTGTCCCTGGGTACCATTGTCACAGGAGGGGTGTCCTTGGTTACCATGGTCACAGGTGAGTTTCCCTGGTTACCACCGACTGTCAGAGATGCGTCTCCCTGATAACCACGGTCACAGGAGAGGTGTCCTTGCTTACCAGTGACTGTGGGTAGGGGTGTCCTTGGTTACCATGTTCACAGGTGGTTTTCCCTGGTTACCACCGACTGTCACACTAGGGCTGTCCCTGGGTACCATTGTCACAGGAGGGGTGTCCTTGGTTACCACTGGCACAGGAGGTGTGTCCCTGGTTACCACTGACTGTCACAGGAGGGGTGTCCTTGGTTACCATGGTCGCAGGTGGGTTTCCCTGGTTACCAATGACTGTCAGAGATGCGTGTCCCTGGTTACCACCGACTGTCATATGTGCGTGTCCTGGTAACCACGGTCACAGGAGAGGTGTCCTTGGTTACCAGTGACTGTGGGTAGGGGTGTCCTTGGTTACCATGGTCACAGGTGGGTTTCCCTGGTTACCACCGACTGTCACAGGAGGGCTGTCCCTGGGTACCATTGTCACAGGAGGGGTGTCCTTGGTTACCACTGGCACAGGAGGTGTGTCCCTGGTTACCACTGACTGTCACAGGAGGGGTGTCCTTGGTTACCATGGTCGCAGGTGGGTTTCCCTGGTTACCACTGACTGTCAGAGATGCGTGTCCCTGGTTACCACCGACTGTCATATGTGCGTGTCCCTGGTAGCCACGGTCACAGGAGAGGTGTCCGTGGTTACCAGTGACTGTCACAGTAGGTGTGTCCTTGGTTACCATGGTCACAGGTGGGTTTCCCTGGTTACCACCGACTGTCAGAGATGCGTGTCCCTGATTACCACCGACTGTCACAGGCCGGTGTCCCTGGGCACTGTGAATGTCACAGGTGGGTTTCCCTGGTTACCACCGACTGTCACAAGACGGCTGTCCCTGGGTACCATTGTCACAGGAGGGGTGTCCTTGGTTACCATGGTTGCAGGTGGGTTTCCCTGGTTACCACTGACTGTCAGAAATGCCTGTCCCTGGTTACCACCGACTGTCATATGTGCGTGTCCTGGTAACCACGGTCACAGGAGAGGTGTCCTTGGTTACGAGTGACTGTGGGTAGGGGTGTCCTTGGTTACCATGGTCACAAGTGGGTTTCCCTGGTTACCACCGACTGTCACAGGAGGGCTGTCCGTGAGTACTATTGTCACAGGAGGGGTGTCCTTGGTTACTGTGGTCACAGGTGGGTTTCCCTGGTTACCACCGACTGTCATATGTGCGTGTCCCTGGTAACCACGGTCACAGGAGAGGTGTCCATGGTTACCAGTGACTGGCACAGTAGGTGTGTCCTTGGTTACCATGGTCACAGGTGTGTTTCCCTGGTTACCACCGACTGTCAGAGATGCGTGTCCCTGGTTACCACCGACTGTCACAAGCCGGTGTTCCTGGGCACTGTGAATGTCACAGGTGAGTTTCCCTGATTACCACCGACTGTCACAGGAGGGCTGTCCCTGGGTACCATTGTCACAGGAGGGGTGTCCTTGGTTACCACTGGCACAGGAGGTGTGTCCCTGGTTACCACTGACTGTCACAGGAGGGGTGTCCTTGGTTACCATGGTCGCAGGTGGGTTTCCCTGGTTACCACTGACTGTCAGAAATGCGTGTCCCTGGTTACCACCGACTGTCATATGTGCGTGTCCTGGTAACCACGGTCACAGGAGAGGTGTCCTTGGTTACCAGTGACTGTGGGTAGGGGTGTCCTTGGTTACCATGGTCACAGGTGGGTTTCCCTGGTTACCACCGACTGTCACAGGAGGGCTGTCCCTGGGTACCATTGTCACAGGAGGGGTGTCCTTGGTTACCATGGTCACAGGTGGGTTTCCCTGGTTACCACCGACTGTCACAGGAGGGCTGTCCCTGGGTACCATTGTCACAGGAGGGGTGTCCTTGGTTACCATGGTCGCAGGTGGGTTTCCCTGGTTACCACTGACTGTCAGAGATGCGTGTCCCTGGTTACCACCGACTGTCATATATGCGTGTCCCTGGTAACCACGGTCACAGGAGAGGTGTCCGTGGTTACCAGTGACTGTCACAGTAGGTGGGTCCTTGGTTAACATGGCGACAGTTGGGTTTCCCTGGTTACCACCGACTGTCAGAGATGCGTGTCCCTGGTTACCACCGACTGTCACAGGCCGGTGTCCCTGGGAAATGGGAATGTCACAGGTGGGTTTCCCTGGTTACCACCGACCTTCACAGGTGAGTGTACATGGTTACCACTGACTGTCACAGGAGGGCTGTCCCTGGGTACCATTGTGACAGGAGGGGTGTCCTTGGTTACCACTGGCACAGGAGGTGTGTCCCTGGTTACCACCGTCTGTCACAGGATGGCTGTCCCTGGGTACCATTGTCACAGGAGGGGTGTCCTTGGTTACCATGGTCACAGGTGGGTTTCCCTGGTTACCACCGACTGTCACAGGAGGGCTGTCCATGGATACCATTGTCACAGGAGGGGTGTCCTTTGTTACCATGGTCACAGGTGGGTTTCCCTGCTTACCACCGACTGTCAGAAATATGTGTCCCTGGTTACCACCGACTGTCACAGGCAGGTGTCCCTGGGCACTGTGAATGTCACAGGTGGGTTTCCCTGGTTAACACCGACTGTCACAGGATGGCTGTCCCTGGGTACCATTGTCACAGGAGGGGTGTCCTTGGTTACCATGGTCACAGGTGGGTTTCCCTGGTTACCACCGACTGTCACAGGAGGGCTGTCCCTGGGTACCATTGTCACAGGAGGGGTGTCCTTGGTTACCATGGTCACAGGTGGGTTTCCCTGGTTACCACCGACTGTCAGAGATGCGTCTCCCTGATAACCACGGTCACAGGAGAGGTGTCCTTGCTTACCAGTGACTGTGGGTAGGGGTGTCCTTGGTTACCATGGTCACAGGTGGTTTTCCCTGGTTACCACCGACTGTCACAGGAGGGCTGTCCCTGGGTACCATTGTCACAGGAGGGGTGTCCTTGGTTACCACTGGCACAGGAGGTGTGTCCCTGGTTACCACTGACTGTCACAGGAGGGGTGTCCTTGGTTACCATGGTCGCAGGTGGGTTTCCCTGTTTACCAATGACTGTCAGAGATGCGTGTCCCTGGTTACCACCGACTGTCATATGTGCGTGTCCTGGTAACCACGGTCACAGGAGAGGTGTCCTTGGTTACCAGTGACTGTGGGTAGGGGTGTCCTTGGTTACCATGGTCACAGGTGGGTTTCCCTGGTTACCACCGACTGTCACAGGAGGGCTGTCCCTGGGTACCATTGTCACAGGAGGGGTGTCCTTGGTTACCACTGGCACAGGAGGTGTGTCCCTGGTTACCACTGACTGTCACCGGAGGGGTGTCCTTGGTTAACATGGTCGCAGGTGGGTTTCCCTGGTTACCACTGACTGTCAGAGATGCGTGTCCCTGGTTACCACCGACTGTCATATGTGCGTGTCCCTGGTAGCCACGGTCACAGGAGAGGTGTCCGTGGTTACCAGTGACTGTCACAGTAGGTGTGTCCTTGGTTACCATGGTCACAGGTGGGTTTCCCTGGTTACCACCGACTGTCAGAGATGCGTGTCCCTGATTACCACCGACTGTCACAGGCCGGTGTCCCTGGGCACTGTGAATGTCACAGGTGGGTTTCCCTGGTTACCACCGACTGTCACAGGACGGCTGTCCCTGGGTACCATTGTCACAGGAGGGGTGTCCTTGGTTGCCACTGGCACAGGAGGTGTTTGCCTGGTTACCACTGACTGTCACAGGAGGGGTGTCCTTGGTTACCATGATTGCAGGTGGGTTTCCCTGGTTACCACTGACTGTCAGAAATGCCTGTCCCTGGTTACCACCGACTGTCATATGTGCGTGTCCTGGTAACCACAGTCACAAGAGAGGTGTCCTTGGTTACCAGTGACTGTGGGTTGGGGTGTCCTTGGTTACCATGGTCACAGGTGGGTTTCCCTGCTTACCACCGACTGTCAGAAATATGTGTCCCTGGTTACCACCGACTGTCACAGGCAGGTGTCCCTGGGCACTGTGAATGTCACAGGTGGGTTTCCCTGGTTACCACCGACTGTCACAGGACGGCTGTCCCTGGGTTCCATTGTCACAGGAGGGGTGTCCTTGGTTACCATGGTCACAGGTGGGTTTCCCTGGTTACCACCGACTGTCACAGGAGGGCTGTCCCTTGGTACCATTGTCACAGGACGGGTGTCCTTGGTTACCATGGTCACAGGTGGGTTTCCCTGGTTACCACCGACTGTCACAGGAGGGCTGTCCGTGGGTACTATTGTCACAGGAGGGGTGTCCTTGGTTACCGTGGTCACAGGTGGGTTTCCCTGGTTACCACCGACTGTCAGAGATGCGTGTCCCTGGTAACCATGGTCACAGGAGAGGTGTCCTTGGTTACCAGTGACTGTGGGTAGGGGTGTCCTTGGTTACCATGGTCACAGGTGGGTTTCCCTTGTTACCACCGACTGTCACAGGAGGGCTGTCCATGGATACCATTGTCACAGGAGGGGTGTCCTTGGTTACCATGGTCACAGGTGGGTTTCCCTGCTTACCACCGACTGTCAGAAATATGTGTCCCTGGTTACCACCGACTGTCACAGGCAGGTGTCCCTGGGCACTGTGAATGTCACAGGTGGGTTTCCCTGGTTACCACCGACTGTCACAGGATGGCTGTCCCTGGGTACCATTGTCACAGGAGGGGTGTCCTTGGTTACCATGGTCACAGGTGGGTTTCCCTGGTTACCACCGACTGTCACAGGAGGGCTGTCCCTGGGTACCATTGTCACAGGAGGGGTGTCCTTGGTTACCATGGTCACAGGTGAGTTTCCCTGGTTACCACCGACTGTCAGAGATGCGTCTCCCTGATAACCACGGTCACAGGAGAGGTGTCCTTGCTTACCAGTGACTGTGGGTAGGGGTGTCCTTGGTTACCATGTTCACAGGTGGTTTTCCCTGGTTACCACCGACTGTCACAGGAGGGCTGTCCCTGGGTACCATTGTCACAGGAGGGGTGTCCTTGGTTACCACTGGCACAGGAGGTGTGTCCCTGGTTACCACTGACTGTCACAGGAGGGGTGTCCTTGGTTACCATGGTCGCAGGTGGGTTTCCCTGGTTACCACCGACTGTCAGAGATGCGTGTCCCTGGTTACCACCGACTGTCATATGTGCGTGTCCGTGGTAGCCACGGTCACAGGAGAGGTGTCCGTGGTTACCAGTGACTGTCACAGTAGGTGTGTCCTTGGTTACCATGGTCACAGGTGGGTTTCCCTGGTTACCACCGACTGTCAGAGATGCGTGTCCCTGGTTACCACCGACTGTCACAGGCCGGTGTCCCTGGGCACTGTGAATGTCACAGGTGGGTTTCCCTGGTTACCACCGACTGTCACAGGATGGCTGTCCCTGGGTACCATTGTCACAGGAGGGGTGTCCTTGGTTACCATGGTCACAGGTGGGTTTCCCTGGTTACCACCGACTGTCACAGGAGGGCTGTCCCGGGGTACCATTGTAACAGGAGGGGTGTCCTTGGTTACCATGGTCACAGGTGGGTTTCCCTGGTTACCACCGACTGTCACAGGAGGGCTGTCCCTGGGTACCATTGTCACAGGAGGGGTGTCCTTGGTTACCATGGTCACAGGTGGGTTTCCCTGGTTACCACCGACTGTCAGAGATGCGTCTCCCTGATAACCACGGTCACAGGAGAGGTGTCCTTGGTTACCAGTGACAGTGGGTAGGGGTGTCCTTGGTTACCATGGTCACAGGTGTGTTTCCCTGGTTACCACCGACTGTCACAGGAGGGCTGTCCCTGGGTACCATTGTCACAGAGTGGTGTCCTTGGTTACCATGGTCACAGGTGGGTTTCCCTGGTTACCACCGACTGTCAGAGATGCGTCTCCCTGATAACCACGGTCACAGGAGAGGTGTCCTTGGTTACCAGTGAATGTGGGTAGGGGTGTCCTTGGTTACCACTGGCACAGGAGGTGTGTCCCTGGTTACCACTGACTGTCACAGGAGGGGTGTCCTTGGTTACCACGGTCGCAGGTGGGTTTCCCTGGTTACCATTGACTGTCAGAGATGCGTGTCCCTGGTTACCACCGACTGTCATATGTGCGTGTCCTGGTAACCACGGTCACAGGAGAGGTGTCCTTGGTTACCAGTGACTGTGGGTAGGGGTGTCCTTGGTTAACTTGTTCACAGGTGGGTTTCCCTGGTTACCACTGACTGTCAGAGATGCGTGTCCCTGGTTAACACTGACTGTCATATGTGCGTGTCCCTGGTAACCACGGTCACAGGAGAGGTGTCCATGGTTACCAGTGACTGGCACAGTAGGTGTGTCCTTGGTTACCATGGTCACAGGTGTGTTTCCCTGGTTACCACCGACTGTCAGAGATGCGTGTCCCTGGTTACCACCGACTGTCACAAGCCGGTGTCCCTGGGCACTGTGAATGTCACAGGTGAGTTTCCCTGATTACCACCGACTGTCACAGGAGGGCTGTCCCTGGGTACCATTGTCACAGGAGGGGTGTCCTTGGTTACCACTGGCACAGGAGGTGTGTCCCTGGTTACCACTGACTGTCACAGGAGGGGTGTCCTTGGTTACCATGGTCGCAGGTGGGTTTCCCTGGTTACCACTGACTGTCAGAAATGCGTGTCCCTGGTTACCACCGACTGTCATATGTGCGTGTCCTGGTAACCACGGTCACAGGAGAGGTGTCCTTGGTTACCAGTGACTGTGGGTAGGGGTGTCCTTGGTTACCATGGTCACAGGTGGGTTTCCCTGGTTACCACCGACTGTCACAGGAGGGCTGTCCCTGGGTACCATTGTCACAGGAGGGGTGTCCTTGGTTACCATGGTCACAGGTGGGTTTCCCTGGTTACCACCGACTGTCACAGGAGGGCTGTCCCTGGGTACCATTGTCACAGGAGGGGTGTCCTTGGTTACCATGGTCACAGGTGGGTTTCCCTGGTTACCACCGACTGTCAGAGATGCGTCTCCCTGATAACCACGGTCACAGGAGAGGTGTCCTTGGTTACCAGTGACAGTGGGTAGGGGTGTCCTTGGTTACCATGGTCACAGGTGTGTTTCCCTGGTTACCACCGACTGTCACAGGAGGGCTGTCCCTGGGTACCATTGTCACAGAGTGGTGTCCTTGGTTACCATGGTCACAGGTGGGTTTCCCTGGTTACCACCGACTGTCAGAGATGCGTCTCCCTGATAACCACGGTCACAGGAGAGGTGTCCTTGGTTACCAGTGAATGTGGGTAGGGGTGTCCTTGGTTACCACTGGCACAGGAGGTGTGTCCCTGGTTACCACTGACTGTCACAGGTGGGGTGTCCTTGGTTACCACGGTCGCAGGTGGGTTTCCCTGGTTACCATTGACTGTCAGAGATGCGTGTCCCTGGTTACCACCGACTGTCATATGTGCGTGTCCTGGTAACCACGGTCACAGGAGAGGTGTCCTTGGTTACCAGTGACTGTGGGTAGGGGTGTCCTTGGTTAACTTGTTCACAGGTGGGTTTCCCTGGTTACCACTGACTGTCAGAGATGCGTGTCCCTGGTTAACACTGACTGTCATATGTGCGTGTCCCTGGTAACCACGGTCACAGGAGAGGTGTCCATGGTTACCAGTGACTGGCACAGTAGGTGTGTCCTTGGTTACCATGGTCACAGGTGTGTTTCCCTGGTTACCACCGACTGTCAGAGATGCGTGTCCCTGGTTACCACCGACTGTCACAAGCCGGTGTCCCTGGGCACTGTGAATGTCACAGGTGAGTTTCCCTGATTACCACCGACTGTCACAGGAGGGCTGTCCCTGGGTACCATTGTCACAGGAGGGGTGTCCTTGGTTACCACTGGCACAGGAGGTGTGTCCCTGGTTACCACTGACTGTCACAGGAGGGGTGTCCTTGGTTACCATGGTCGCAGGTGGGTTTCCCTGGTTACCACTGACTGTCAGAAATGCGTGTCCCTGGTTACCACCGACTGTCATATGTGCGTGTCCTGGTAACCACGGTCACAGGAGAGGTGTCCTTGGTTACCAGTGACTGTGGGTAGGGGTGTCCTTGGTTACCATGGTCACAGGTGGGTTTCCCTGGTTACCACCGACTGTCACAGGAGGGCTGTCCCTGGGTACCATTGTCACAGGAGGGGTGTCCTTGGTTACCATGGTCACAGGTGGGTTTCCCTGGTTACCACCGACTGTCACAGGAGGGCTGTCCCTGGGTACCATTGTCACAGGAGGGGTGTCCTTGGTTACCATGGTCGCAGGTGGGTTTCCCTGGTTACCACTGACTGTCAGAGATGCGTGTCCCTGGTTACCACCGACTGTCATATATGCGTGTCCCTGGTAACCACGGTCACAGGAGAGGTGTCCGTGGTTACCAGTGACTGTCACAGTAGGTGGGTCCTTGGTTAACATGGCGACAGTTGGGTTTCCCTGGTTACCACCGACTGTCAGAGATGCGTGTCCCTGGTTACCACCGACTGTCACAGGCCGGTGTCCCTGGGAAATGGGAATGTCACAGGTGGGTTTCCCTGGTTACCACCGACTGTCACAGGTGAGTGTACATGGTTACCACTGACTGTCACAGGAGGGCTGTCCCTGGGTACCATTGTGACAGGAGGGGTGTCCTTGGTTACCACTGGCACAAGAGGTGTGTCCCTGGTTACCACCGACTGTCACAGGATGGCTGTCCCTGGGTACCATTGTCACAGGAGGGGTGTCCTTGGTTACCATGGTCACAGGTGGGTTTCCCTGGTTACCACCGACTGTCACAGGAGGGCTGTCCATGGATACCATTGTCACAGGAGGGGTGTCCTTTGTTACCATGGTCACAGGTGGGTTTCCCTGGTTACCACCGACTGTCACAGGAGGGCTGTCCATGGATACCATTGTCACAGGAGGGGTGTCCTTTGTTACCATGGTCACAGGTGGGTTTCCCTGCTTACCACCGACTGTCAGAAATATGTGTCCCTGGTTACCACCGACTGTCACAGGCAGGTGTCCCTGGGCACTGTGAATGTCACAGGTGGGTTTCCCTGGTTAACACCGACTGTCACAGGATGGCTGTCCCTGGGTACCATTGTCACAGGAGGGGTGTCCTTGGTTACCATGGTCACAGGTGGGTTTCCCTGGTTACCACCGACTGTCACAGGAGGGCTGTCCCTGGGTACCATTGTCACAGGAGGGGTGTCCTTGGTTACCATGGTCACAGGTGGGTTTCCCTGGTTACCACCGACTGTCAGAGATGCGTCTCCCTGATAACCACGGTCACAGGAGAGGTGTCCTTGCTTACCAGTGACTGTGGGTAGGGGTGTCCTTGGTTACCATGGTCACAGGTGGTTTTCCCTGGTTACCACCGACTGTCACAGGAGGGCTGTCCCTGGGTACCATTGTCACAGGAGGGGTGTCCTTGGTTACCACTGGCACAGGAGGTGTGTCCCTGGTTACCACTTACTGTCACAGGAGGGGTGTCCTTGGTTACCATGGTCGCAGGTGGGTTTCCCTGTTTACCAATGACTGTCAGAGATGCGTGTCCCTGGTTACCACCGACTGTCATATGTGCGTGTCCTGGTAACCACGGTCACAGGAGAGGTGTCCTTGGTTACCAGTGACTGTGGGTAGGGGTGTCCTTGGTTACCATGGTCACAGGTGGGTTTCCCTGGTTACCACCGACTGTCACAGGAGGGCTGTCCCTGGGTACCATTGTCACAGGAGGGGTGTCCTTGGTTACCACTGGCACAGGAGGTGTGTCCCTGTTTACCACTGACTGTCACCGGAGGGGTGTCCTTGGTTAACATGGTCGCAGGTGGGTTTCCCTGGTTACCACTGACTGTCAGAAATGCCTGTCCCTGGTTACCACCGACTGTCATATGTGCGTGTCCCTGGTAGCCACGGTCACAGGAGAGGTGTCCTTGGTTACCAGTGACTGTGGGTTGGGGTGTCCTTGGTTACCATGGTCACAGGTGGGTTTCCCTGCTTACCACCGACTGTCAGAAATATGTGTCCCTGGTTACCACCGACTGTCACAGGCAGGTGTCCCTGGGCACTGTGAATGTCACAGGTGGGTTTCCCTGGTTACCACCGACTGTCACAGGAGGGCTGTCCCTGGGTACCATTGTCACAGGAGGGGTGTCCTTGGTTACCACTGGCACAGGAGGTGTGTCCCTGGTTACCACTGACTGTCACCGGAGGGGTGTCCTTGGTTAACATGGTCGCAGGTGGGTTTCCCTGGTTACCACTGACTGTCAGAAATGCCTGTCCCTGGTTACCACCGACTGTCATATGTGCGTGTCCTGGTAACCACAGTCACAAGAGAGGTGTCCTTGGTTACCAGTGACTGTGGGTAGGGGTGTCCTTGGTTACCATGGTCACAGGTGGGTTTCCCTGGTTACCACCGACTGTCACAGGAGGGCTGTCCCTGGGTACCATTGTCACAGGAGGGGTGTCCTTGGTTACCACTGGCACAGGAGGTGTGTCCCTGGTTACCACTGACTGTCACCGGAGGGGTGTCCTTGGTTAACATGGTCGCAGGTGGGTTTCCCTGGTTACCACTGACTGTCAGAAATGCCTGTCCCTGGTTACCACCGACTGTCATATGTGCGTGTCCTGGTAACCACAGTCACAAGAGAGGTGTCCTTGGTTACCAGTGACTGTGGGTTGGGGTGTCCTTGGTTACCATGGTCACAGGTGGGTTTCCCTGCTTACCACCGACTGTCAGAAATATGTGTCCCTGGTTACCACCGACTGTCACAGGCAGGTGTCCCTGGGCACTGTGAATGTCACAGGTGGGTTTCCCTGGTTACCACCGACTGTCACAGGACGGCTGTCCCTGGGTTCCATTGTCACAGGAGGGGTGTCCTTGGTTACCATGGTCACAGGTGGGTTTCCCTGGTTACCACCGACTGTCACAGGAGGGCTGTCCCTTGGTACCATTGTCACAGGACGGGTGTCCTTGGTTACCATGGTCACAGGTGGGTTTCCCTGGTTACCACCGACTGTCACAGGAGGGCTGTCCGTGGGTACTATTGTCACAGGAGGGGTGTCCTTGGTTACCGTGGTCACAGGTGGGTTTCCCTGTTTACCACCGACTGTCAGAGATGCGTGTCCCTGGTAACCATGGTCACAGGAGAGGTGTCCTTGGTTACCAGTGACTGTGGGTAGGGGTGTCCTTGGTTACCATGGTCACAGGTGGGTTTCCCTTGTTACCACCGACTGTCACAGGAGGGCTGTCCATGGATACCATTGTCACAGGAGGGGTGTCCTTGGTTACCATGGTCACAGGTGGGTTTCCCTGCTTACCACCGACTGTCAGAAATATGTGTCCCTGGTTACCACCGACTGTCACAGGCAGGTGTCCCTGGGCACTGTGAATGTCACAGGTGGGTTTCCCTGGTTACCACCGACTGTCACAGGATGGCTGTCCCTGGGTACCATTGTCACAGGAGGGGTGTCCTTGGTTACCATGGTCACAGGTGGGTTTCCCTGGTTACCACCGACTGTCACAGGAGGGCTGTCCCTGGGTACCATTGTCACAGGAGGGGTGTCCTTGGTTACCATGGTCACAGGTGAGTTTCCCTGGTTACCACCGACTGTCAGAGATGCGTCTCCCTGATAACCACGGTCACAGGAGAGGTGTCCTTGCTTACCAGTGACTGTGGGTAGGGGTGTCCTTGGTTACCATGTTCACAGGTGGTTTTCCCTGGTTACCACCGACTGTCACAGGAGGGCTGTCCCTGGGTACCATTGTCACAGGAGGGGTGTCCTTGGTTACCACTGGCACAGGAGGTGTGTCCCTGGTTACCACTGACTGTCACAGGAGGGGTGTCCTTGGTTACCATGGTCGCAGGTGGGTTTCCCTGGTTACCAATGACTGTCAGAGATGCGTGTCCCTGGTTACCACCGACTGTCATATGTGCGTGTCCTGGTAACCACGGTCACAGGAGAGGTGTCCTTGGTTACCAGTGACTGTGGGTAGGGGTGTCCTTGGTTACCATGGTCACAGGTGGGTTTCCCTGGTTACCACCGACTGTCACAGGAGGGCTGTCCCTGGGTACCATTGTCACAGGAGGGGTGTCCTTGGTTACCACTGGCACAGGAGGTGTGTCCCTGGTTACCACTGACTGTCCCAGGAGGGGTGTCCTTGGTTACCATGGTCGCAGGTGGGTTTCCCTGGTTACCACTGACTGTCAGAGATGCGTGTCCCTGGTTACCACCGACTGTCATATGTGCGTGTCCCTGGTAGCCACGGTCACAGGAGAGGTGTCCGTGGTTACCAGTGACTGTCACAGTAGGTGTGTCCTTGGTTACCATGGTCACAGGTGGGTTTCCCTGGTTACCACCGACTGTCAGAGATGCGTGTCCCTGATTACCACCGACTGTCACAGGCCGGTGTCCCTGGGCACTGTGAATGTCACAGGTGGGTTTCCCTGGTTACCACCGACTGTCACAAGACGGCTGTCCCTGGGTACCATTGTCACAGGAGGGGTGTCCTTGGTTACCATGGTTGCAGGTGGGTTTCCCTGGTTACCACGGACTGTCAGAAATGCCTGTCCCTGGTTACCACCGACTGTCATATGTGCGTGTCCTGGTAACCACGGTCACAGGAGAGGTGTCCTTGGTTACGAGTGACTGTGGGTAGGGGTGTCCTTGGTTACCATGGTCACAAGTGGGTTTCCCTGGTTACCACCGACTGTCACAGGAGGGCTGTCCGTGGGTACTATTGTCACAGGAGGGGTGTCCTTGGTTACTGTGGTCACAGGTGGGTTTCCCTGGTTACCACCGACTGTCATATGTGCGTGTCCCTGGTAACCACGGTCACAGGAGAGGTGTCCATGGTTACCAGTGACTGGCACAGTAGGTGTGTCCTTGGTTACCATGGTCACAGGTGTGTTTCCCTGGTTACCACCGACTGTCAGAGATGCGTGTCCCTGGTTACCACCGACTGTCACAAGCCGGTGTCCCTGGGCACTGTGAATGTCACAGGTGAGTTTCCCTGATTACCACCGACTGTCACAGGAGGGCTGTCCCTGGGTACCATTGTCACAGGAGGGGTGTCCTTGGTTACCACTGGCACAGGAGGTGTGTCCCTGGTTACCACTGACTGTCACAGGAGGGGTGTCCTTGGTTACCATGGTCGCAGGTGGGTTTCCCTGGTTACCACTGACTGTCAGAAATGCGTGTCCCTGGTTACCACCGACTGTCATATGTGCGTGTCCTGGTAACCACGGTCACAGGAGAGGTGTCCTTGGTTACCAGTGACTGTGGGTAGGGGTGTCCTTGGTTACCATGGTCACAGGTGGGTTTCCCTGGTTACCACCGACTGTCACAGGAGGGCTGTCCCTGGGTACCATTGTCACAGGAGGGGTGTCCTTGGTTACCATGGTCACAGGTGGGTTTCCCTGGTTACCACCGACTGTCACAGGAGGGCTGTCCCTGGGTACCATTGTCACAGGAGGGGTGTCCTTGGTTACCATGGTCGCAGGTGGGTTTCCCTGGTTACCACTGACTGTCAGAGATGCGTGTCCCTGGTTACCACCGACTGTCATATATGCGTGTCCCTGGTAACCACGGTCACAGGAGAGGTGTCCGTGGTTACCAGTGACTGTCACAGTAGGTGGGTCCTTGGTTAACATGGCGACAGTTGGGTTTCCCTGGTTACCACCGACTGTCAGAGATGCGTGTCCCTGGTTACCACCGACTGTCACAGGCCGGTGTCCCTGGGAAATGGGAATGTCACAGGTGGGTTTCCCTGGTTACCACCGACCTTCACAGGTGAGTGTACATGGTTACCACTGACTGTCACAGGAGGGCTGTCCCTGGGTACCATTGTGACAGGAGGGGTGTCCTTGGTTACCACTGGCAGAGGAGGTGTGTCCCTGGTTACCACCGACTGTCACAGGATGGCTGTCCCTGGGTACCATTGTCACAGGAGGGGTGTCCTTGGTTACCATGGTCACAGGTGGGTTTCCCTGGTTACCACCGACTGTCACAGGAGGGCTGTCCATGGATACCATTGTCACAGGAGGGGTGTCCTTTGTTACCATGGTCACAGGTGGGTTTCCCTGCTTACCACCGACTGTCAGAAATATGTGTCCCTGGTTACCACCGACTGTCACAGGCAGGTGTCCCTGGGCACTGTGAATGTCACAGGTGGGTTTCCCTGGTTAACACCGACTGTCACAGGATGGCTGTCCCTGGGTACCATTGTCACAGGAGGGGTGTCCTTGGTTACCATGGTCACAGGTGGGTTTCCCTGGTTACCACCGACTGTCACAGGAGGGCTGTCCCTGGGTACCATTGTCACAGGAGGGGTGTCCTTGGTTACCATGGTCACAGGTGGGTTTCCCTGGTTACCACCGACTGTCAGAGATGCGTCTCCCTGATAACCACGGTCACAGGAGAGGTGTCCTTGCTTACCAGTGACTGTGGGTAGGGGTGTCCTTGGTTACCATGGTCACAGGTGGTTTTCCCTGGTTACCACCGACTGTCACAGGAGGGCTGTCCCTGGGTACCATTGTCACAGGAGGGGTGTCCTTGGTTACCACTGGCACAGGAGGTGTGTCCCTGGTTACCACTTACTGTCACAGGAGGGGTGTCCTTGGTTACCATGGTCGCAGGTGGGTTTCCCTGTTTACCAATGACTGTCAGAGATGCGTGTCCCTGGTTACCACCGACTGTCATATGTGCGTGTCCTGGTAACCACGGTCACAGGAGAGGTGTCCTTGGTTACCAGTGACTGTGGGTAGGGGTGTCCTTGGTTACCATGGTCACAGGTGGGTTTCCCTGGTTACCACCGACTGTCACAGGAGGGCTGTCCCTGGGTACCATTGTCACAGGAGGGGTGTCCTTGGTTACCACTGGCACAGGAGGTGTGTCCCTGGTTACCACTGACTGTCACCGGAGGGGTGTCCTTGGTTAACATGGTCGCAGGTGGGTTTCCCTGGTTACCACTGACTGTCAGAAATGCCTGTCCCTGGTTACCACCGACTGTCATATGTGCGTGTCCCTGGTAGCCACGGTCACAGGAGAGGTGTCCTTGGTTACCAGTGACTGTGGGTTGGGGTGTCCTTGGTTACCATGGTCACAGGTGGGTTTCCCTGCTTACCACCGACTGTCAGAAATATGTGTCCCTGGTTACCACCGACTGTCACAGGCAGGTGTCCCTGGGCACTGTGAATGTCACAGGTGGGTTTCCCTGGTTACCACCGACTGTCACAGGAGGGCTGTCCCTGGGTACCATTGTCACAGGAGGGGTGTCCTTGGTTACCACTGGCACAGGAGGTGTGTCCCTGGTTACCACTGACTGTCACCGGAGGGGTGTCCTTGGTTAACATGGTCGCAGGTGGGTTTCCCTGGTTACCACTGACTGTCAGAAATGCCTGTCCCTGGTTACCACCGACTGTCATATGTGCGTGTCCTGGTAACCACAGTCACAAGAGAGGTGTCCTTGGTTACCAGTGACTGTGGGTAGGGGTGTCCTTGGTTACCATGGTCACAGGTGGGTTTCCCTGGTTACCACCGACTGTCACAGGAGGGCTGTCCCTGGGTACCATTGTCACAGGAGGGGTGTCCTTGGTTACCACTGGCACAGGAGGTGTGTCCCTGGTTACCACTGACTGTCACCGGAGGGGTGTCCTTGGTTAACATGGTCGCAGGTGGGTTTCCCTGGTTACCACTGACTGTCAGAAATGCCTGTCCCTGGTTACCACCGACTGTCATATGTGCGTGTCCTGGTAACCACAGTCACAAGAGAGGTGTCCTTGGTTACCAGTGACTGTGGGTTGGGGTGTCCTTGGTTACCATGGTCACAGGTGGGTTTCCCTGCTTACCACCGACTGTCAGAAATATGTGTCCCTGGTTACCACCGACTGTCACAGGCAGGTGTCCCTGGGCACTGTGAATGTCACAGGTGGGTTTCCCTGGTTACCACCGACTGTCACAGGACGGCTGTCCCTGGGTTCCATTGTCACAGGAGGGGTGTCCTTGGTTACCATGGTCACAGGTGGGTTTCCCTGGTTACCACCGACTGTCACAGGAGGGCTGTCCCTTGGTACCATTGTCACAGGACGGGTGTCCTTGGTTACCATGGTCACAGGTGGGTTTCCCTGGTTACCACCGACTGTCACAGGAGGGCTGTCCGTGGGTACTATTGTCACAGGAGGGGTGTCCTTGGTTACCGTGGTCACAGGTGGGTTTCCCTGGTTACCACCGACTGTCAGAGATGCGTGTCCCTGGTAACCATGGTCACAGGAGAGGTGTCCTTGGTTACCAGTGACTGTGGGTAGGGGTGTCCTTGGTTACCATGGTCACAGGTGGGTTTCCCTTGTTACCACCGACTGTCACAGGAGGGCTGTCCATGGATACCATTGTCACAGGAGGGGTGTCCTTGGTTACCATGGTCACAGGTGGGTTTCCCTGCTTACCACCGACTGTCAGAAATATGTGTCCCTGGTTACCACCGACTGTCACAGGCAGGTGTCCCTGGGCACTGTGAATGTCACAGGTGGGTTTCCCTGGTTACCACCGACTGTCACAGGATGGCTGTCCCTGGGTACCATTGTCACAGGAGGGGTGTCCTTGGTTACCATGGTCACAGGTGGGTTTCCCTGGTTACCACCGACTGTCACAGGAGGGCTGTCCCTGGGTACCATTGTCACAGGAGGGGTGTCCTTGGTTACCATGGTCACAGGTGAGTTTCCCTGGTTACCACCGACTGTCAGAGATGCGTCTCCCTGATAACCACGGTCACAGGAGAGGTGTCCTTGCTTACCAGTGACTGTGGGTAGGGGTGTCCTTGGTTACCATGTTCACAGGTGGTTTTCCCTGGTTACCACCGACTGTCACAGGAGGGCTGTCCCTGGGTACCATTGTCACAGGAGGGGTGTCCTTGGTTACCACTGGCACAGGAGGTGTGTCCCTGGTTACCACTGACTGTCACAGGAGGGGTGTCCTTGGTTACCATGGTCGCAGGTGGGTTTCCCTGGTTACCAATGACTGTCAGAGATGCGTGTCCCTGGTTACCACCGACTGTCATATGTGCGTGTCCTGGTAACCACGGTCACAGGAGAGGTGTCCTTGGTTACCAGTGACTGTGGGTAGGGGTGTCCTTGGTTACCATGGTCACAGGTGGGTTTCCCTGGTTACCACCGACTGTCACAGGAGGGCTGTCCCTGGGTACCATTGTCACAGGAGGGGTGTCCTTGGTTACCACTGGCACAGGAGGTGTGTCCCTGGTTACCACTGACTGTCACAGGAGGGGTGTCCTTGGTTACCATGGTCGCAGGTGGGTTTCCCTGGTTACCACTGACTGTCAGAGATGCGTGTCCCTGGTTACCACCGACTGTCATATGTGCGTGTCCCTGGTAGCCACGGTCACAGGAGAGGTGTCCGTGGTTACCAGTGACTGTCACAGTAGGTGTGTCCTTGGTTACCATGGTCACAGGTGGGTTTCCCTGGTTACCACCGACTGTCAGAGATGCGTGTCCCTGATTACCACCGACTGTCACAGGCCGGTGTCCCTGGGCACTGTGAATGTCACAGGTGGGTTTCCCTGGTTACCACCGACTGTCACAAGACGGCTGTCCCTGGGTACCATTGTCACAGGAGGGGTGTCCTTGGTTACCATGGTTGCAGGTGGGTTTCCCTGGTTACCACGGACTGTCAGAAATGCCTGTCCCTGGTTACCACCGACTGTCATATGTGCGTGTCCTGGTAACCACGGTCACAGGAGAGGTGTCCTTGGTTACGAGTGACTGTGGGTAGGGGTGTCCTTGGTTACCATGGTCACAAGTGGGTTTCCCTGGTTACCACCGACTGTCACAGGAGGGCTGTCCGTGGGTACTATTGTCACAGGAGGGGTGTCCTTGGTTACTGTGGTCACAGGTGGGTTTCCCTGGTTACCACCGACTGTCATATGTGCGTGTCCCTGGTAACCACGGTCACAGGAGAGGTGTCCATGGTTACCAGTGACTGGCACAGTAGGTGTGTCCTTGGTTACCATGGTCACAGGTGTGTTTCCCTGGTTACCACCGACTGTCAGAGATGCGTGTCCCTGGTTACCACCGACTGTCACAAGCCGGTGTCCCTGGGCACTGTGAATGTCACAGGTGAGTTTCCCTGATTACCACCGACTGTCACAGGAGGGCTGTCCCTGGGTACCATTGTCACAGGAGGGGTGTCCTTGGTTACCACTGGCACAGGAGGTGTGTCCCTGGTTACCACTGACTGTCACAGGAGGGGTGTCCTTGGTTACCATGGTCGCAGGTGGGTTTCCCTGGTTACCACTGACTGTCAGAAATGCGTGTCCCTGGTTACCACCGACTGTCATATGTGCGTGTCCTGGTAACCACGGTCACAGGAGAGGTGTCCTTGGTTACCAGTGACTGTGGGTAGGGGTGTCCTTGGTTACCATGGTCACAGGTGGGTTTCCCTGGTTACCACCGACTGTCACAGGAGGGCTGTCCCTGGGTACCATTGTCACAGGAGGGGTGTCCTTGGTTACCATGGTCACAGGTGGGTTTCCCTGGTTACCACCGACTGTCACAGGAGGGCTGTCCCTGGGTACCATTGTCACAGGAGGGGTGTCCTTGGTTACCATGGTCGCAGGTGGGTTTCCCTGGTTACCACTGACTGTCAGAGATGCGTGTCCCTGGTTACCACCGACTGTCATATATGCGTGTCCCTGGTAACCACGGTCACAGGAGAGGTGTCCGTGGTTACCAGTGACTGTCACAGTAGGTGGGTCCTTGGTTAACATGGCGACAGTTGGGTTTCCCTGGTTACCACCGACTGTCAGAGATGCGTGTCCCTGGTTACCACCGACTGTCACAGGCCGGTGTCCCTGGGAAATGGGAATGTCACAGGTGGGTTTCCCTGGTTACCACCGACCTTCACAGGTGAGTGTACATGGTTACCACTGACTGTCACAGGAGGGCTGTCCCTGGGTACCATTGTGACAGGAGGGGTGTCCTTGGTTACCACTGGCACAGGAGGTGTGTCCCTGGTTACCACCGACTGTCACAGGATGGCTGTCCCTGGGTACCATTGTCACAGGAGGGGTGTCCTTGGTTACCATGGTCACAGGTGGGTTTCCCTGGTTACCACCGACTGTCACAGGAGGGCTGTCCATGGATACCATTGTCACAGGAGGGGTGTCCTTTGTTACCATGGTCACACGTGGGTTTCCCTGCTTACCACCGACTGTCAGAAATATGTGTCCCTGGTTACCACCGACTGTCACAGGCAGGTGTCCCTGGGCACTGTGAATGTCACAGGTGGGTTTCCCTGGTTAACACCGACTGTCACAGGATGGCTGTCCCTGGGTACCATTGTCACAGGAGGGGTGTCCTTGGTTACCATGGTCACAGGTGGGTTTCCCTGGTTACCACCGACTGTCACAGGAGGGCTGTCCCTGGGTACCATTGTCACAGGAGGGGTGTCCTTGGTTACCATGGTCACAGGTGGGTTTCCCTGGTTACCACCGACTGTCAGAGATGCGTCTCCCTGATAACCACGGTCACAGGAGAGGTGTCCTTGCTTACCAGTGACTGTGGGTAGGGGTGTCCTTGGTTACCATGGTCACAGGTGGTTTTCCCTGGTTACCACCGACTGTCACAGGAGGGCTGTCCCTGGGTACCATTGTCACAGGAGGGGTGTCCTTGGTTACCACTGGCACAGGAGGTGTGTCCCTGGTTACCACTGACTGTCACAGGAGGGGTGTCCTTGGTTACCATGGTCGCAGGTGGGTTTCCCTGTTTACCAATGACTGTCAGAGATGCGTGTCCCTGGTTACCACCGACTGTCATATGTGCGTGTCCTGGTAACCACGGTCACAGGAGAGGTGTCCTTGGTTACCAGTGACTGTGGGTAGGGGTGTCCTTGGTTACCATGGTCACAGGTGGGTTTCCCTGGTTACCACCGACTGTCACAGGAGGGCTGTCCCTGGGTACCATTGTCACAGGAGGGGTGTCCTTGGTTACCACTGGCACAGGAGGTGTGTCCCTGGTTACCACTGACTGTCACCGGAGGGGTGTCCTTGGTTAACATGGTCGCAGGTGGGTTTCCCTGGTTACCACTGACTGTCAGAGATGCGTGTCCCTGGTTACCACCGACTGTCATATGTGCGTGTCCCTGGTAGCCACGGTCACAGGAGAGGTGTCCGTGGTTACCAGTGACTGTCACAGTAGGTGTGTCCTTGGTTACCATGGTCACAGGTGGGTTTCCCTGGTTACCACCGACTGTCAGAGATGCGTGTCCCTGATTACCACCGACTGTCACAGGCCGGTGTCCCTGGGCACTGTGAATGTCACAGGTGGGTTTCCCTGGTTACCACCGACTGTCACAGGACGGCTGTCCCTGGGTACCATTGTCACAGGAGGGGTGTCCTTGGTTGCCACTGGCACAGGAGGTGTTTGCCTGGTTACCACTGACTGTCACAGGAGGGGTGTCCTTGGTTACCATGATTGCAGGTGGGTTTCCCTGGTTACCACTGACTGTCAGAAATGCCTGTCCCTGGTTACCACCGACTGTCATATGTGCGTGTCCTGGTAACCACAGTCACAAGAGAGGTGTCCTTGGTTACCAGTGACTGTGGGTTGGGGTGTCCTTGGTTACCATGGTCACAGGTGGGTTTCCCTGCTTACCACCGACTGTCAGAAATATGTGTCCCTGGTTACCACCGACTGTCACAGGCAGGTGTCCCTGGGCACTGTGAATGTCACAGGTGGGTTTCCCTGGTTACCACCGACTGTCACAGGACGGCTGTCCCTGGGTTCCATTGTCACAGGAGGGGTGTCCTTGGTTACCATGGTCACAGGTGGGTTTCCCTGGTTACCACCGACTGTCACAGGAGGGCTGTCCCTTGGTACCATTGTCACAGGACGGGTGTCCTTGGTTACCATGGTCACAGGTGGGTTTCCCTGGTTACCACCGACTGTCACAGGAGGGCTGTCCGTGGGTACTATTGTCACAGGAGGGGTGTCCTTGGTTACCGTGGTCACAGGTGGGTTTCCCTGGTTACCACCGACTGTCAGAGATGCGTGTCCCTGGTAACCATGGTCACAGGAGAGGTGTCCTTGGTTACCAGTGACTGTGGGTAGGGGTGTCCTTGGTTACCATGGTCACAGGTGGGTTTCCCTTGTTACCACCGACTGTCACAGGAGGGCTGTCCATGGATACCATTGTCACAGGAGGGGTGTCCTTGGTTACCATGGTCACAGGTGGGTTTCCCTGCTTACCACCGACTGTCAGAAATATGTGTCCCTGGTTACCACCGACTGTCACAGGCAGGTGTCCCTGGGCACTGTGAATGTCACAGGTGGGTTTCCCTGGTTACCACCGACTGTCACAGGATGGCTGTCCCTGGGTACCATTGTCACAGGAGGGGTGTCCTTGGTTACCATGGTCACAGGTGGGTTTCCCTGGTTACCACCGACTGTCACAGGAGGGCTGTCCCTGGGTACCATTGTCACAGGAGGGGTGTCCTTGGTTACCATGGTCACAGGTGAGTTTCCCTGGTTACCACCGACTGTCAGAGATGCGTCTCCCTGATAACCACGGTCACAGGAGAGGTGTCCTTGCTTACCAGTGACTGTGGGTAGGGGTGTCCTTGGTTACCATGTTCACAGGTGGTTTTCCCTGGTTACCACCGACTGTCACAGGAGGGCTGTCCCTGGGTACCATTGTCACAGGAGGGGTGTCCTTGGTTACCACTGGCACAGGAGGTGTGTCCCTGGTTACCACTGACTGTCACAGGAGGGGTGTCCTTGGTTACCATGGTCGCAGGTGGGTTTCCCTGGTTACCAATGACTGTCAGAGATGCGTGTCCCTGGTTACCACCGACTGTCATATGTGCGTGTCCTGGTAACCACGGTCACAGGAGAGGTGTCCTTGGTTACCAGTGACTGTGGGTAGGGGTGTCCTTGGTTACCATGGTCACAGGTGGGTTTCCCTGGTTACCACCGACTGTCACAGGAGGGCTGTCCCTGGGTACCATTGTCACAGGAGGGGTGTCCTTGGTTACCACTGGCACAGGAGGTGTGTCCCTGGTTACCACTGACTGTCACAGGAGGGGTGTCCTTGGTTACCATGGTCGCAGGTGGGTTTCCCTGGTTACCACTGACTGTCAGAGATGCGTGTCCCTGGTTACCACCGACTGTCATATGTGCGTGTCCCTGGTAGCCACGGTCACAGGAGAGGTGTCCGTGGTTACCAGTGACTGTCACAGTAGGTGTGTCCTTGGTTACCATGGTCACAGGTGGGTTTCCCTGGTTACCACCGACTGTCAGAGATGCGTGTCCCTGATTACCACCGACTGTCACAGGCCGGTGTCCCTGGGCACTGTGAATGTCACAGGTGGGTTTCCCTGGTTACCACCGACTGTCACAAGACGGCTGTCCCTGGGTACCATTGTCACAGGAGGGGTGTCCTTGGTTACCATGGTTGCAGGTGGGTTTCCCTGGTTACCACTGACTGTCAGAAATGCCTGTCCCTGGTTACCACCGACTGTCATATGTGCGTGTCCTGGTAACCACGGTCACAGGAGAGGTGTCCTTGGTTACGAGTGACTGTGGGTAGGGGTGTCCTTGGTTACCATGGTCACAAGTGGGTTTCCCTGGTTACCACCGACTGTCACAGGAGGGCTGTCCATGGATACCATTGTCACAGGAGGGGTGTCCTTGGTTACCATGGTCACAGGTGGGTTTCCCTGCTTACCACCGACTGTCAGAAATATGTGTCCCTGGTTACCACCGACTGTCACAGGCAGGTGTCCCTGGGCACTGTGAATGTCACAGGTGGGTTTCCCTGGTTACCACCGACTGTCACAGGATGGCTGTCCCTGGGTACCATTGTCACAGGAGGGGTGTCCTTGGTTACCATGGTCACAGGTGGGTTTCCCTGGTTACCACCGACTGTCACAGGAGGGCTGTCCCTGGGTACCATTGTCACAGGAGGGGTGTCCTTGGTTACCATGGTCACAGGTGGGTTTCCCTGGTTACCACCGACTGTCAGAGATGCGTCTCCCTGATAACCACGGTCACAGGAGAGGTGTCCTTGCTTACCAGTGACTGTGGGTAGGGGTGTCCTTGGTTACCATGGTCACAGGTGGTTTTCCCTGGTTACCACCGACTGTCACAGGAGGGCTGTCCCTGGGTACCATTGTCACAGGAGGGGTGTCCTTGGTTACCACTGGCACAGGAGGTGTGTCCCTGGTTACCACTGACTGTCACAGGAGGGGTGTCCTTGGTTACCATGGTCGCAGGTGGGTTTCCCTGGTTACCAATGACTGTCAGAGATGCGTGTCCCTGGTTACCACCGACTGTCATATGTGCGTGTCCTGGTAACCACGGTCACAGGAGAGGTGTCCTTGTTTACCAGTGACTGTGGGTAGGGGTGTCCTTGGTTACCATGGTCACAGGTGGGTTTCCCTGGTTACCACCGACTGTCACAGGAGGGCTGTCCCTGGGTACCATTGTCACAGGAGGGGTGTCCTTGGTTACCACTGGCACAGGAGGTGTGTCCCTGGTTACCACTGACTGTCACCGGAGGGGTGTCCTTGGTTAACATGGTCGCAGGTGGGTTTCCCTGGTTACCACTGACTGTCAGAGATGCGTGTCCCTGGTTACCACCGACTGTCATATGTGCGTGTCCCTGGTAGCCACGGTCACAGGAGAGGTGTCCGTGGTTACCAGTGACTGTCACAGTAGGTGTGTCCTTGGTTACCATGGTCACAGGTGGGTTTCCCTGGTTACCACCGACTGTCAGAGATGCGTCTCCCTGATAACCACGGTCACAGGAGAGGTGTCCTTGGTTACCAGTGACAGTGGGTAGGGGTGTCCTTGGTTACCATGGTCACAGGTGTGTTTCCCTGGTTACCACCGACTGTCACAGGAGGGCTGTCCCTGGGTACCATTGTCACAGAGGGGTGTCCTTGGTTACCATGGTCACAGGTGGGTTTCCCTGGTTACCACCGACTGTCAGAGATGCGTCTCCCTGATAACCACGGTCACAGGAGAGGTGTCCTTGGTTACCAGTGACAGTGGGTAGGGGTGTCCTTGGTTACCATGGTCACAGGTGTGTTTCCCTGGTTACCACCGACTGTCACAGGAGGGCTGTCCCTGGGTACCATTGTCACAGAGGGGTGTCCTTGGTTACCATGGTCACAGGTGGGTTTCCCTGGTTACCACCGACTGTCAGAGATGCGTGTCCCTGGTTACCACCGACTGTCACAGGCCGGTGTCCCTGGGCATTGTGAATGTCACAGGTGGGTTCCCCTGGTTACCACCGACTGTCACAGGACGGCTGTCCCTGGGTTCCATTGTCACAGGAGGGGTGTCCTTGTTTACCATGGTCACAGGTGGGTTTCCCTGGTTACCACCGACTGTCAGAGATGCGTCTCCCTGATAACCACGGTCACAGGAGAGGTGTCCTTGGTTACCAGTGACAGTGGGTAGGGGTGTCCTTGGTTACCATGGTCACAGGTGTGTTTCCCTGGTTACCACCGACTGTCACAGGAGGGCTGTCCCTGGGTACCATTGTCACAGAGGGGTGTCCTTGGTTACCATGGTCACAGGTGGGTTTCCCTGGTTACCACCGACTGTCAGAGATGCGTGTCCCTGGTTACCACCGACTGTCACAGGCCGGTGTCCCTGGGCATTGTGAATGTCACAGGTGGGTTCCCCTGGTTACCACCGACTGTCACAGGACGGCTGTCCCTGGGTTCCATTGTCACAGGAGGGGTGGCCTTGGTTACCATGGTCACAGGTGGGTTTTCCTGGTTACCACCGACTGTCACAGGAGGGCTGTCCCTGGGTACCATTGTCACAGGAGGGGTGTCCTTGGTTACCATGGTCACAGGTGGGTTTCCCTGGTTACCACCGACTGTCACAGGAGGGCTGTCCCTGGGTACCATTGTGACAGGAGGGGTGTCCTTGGTTACCACTGGCACAGGAGGTGTGTCCCTGGTTACCACTGACTGTCACAGGAGGGGTGTCCTTGGTTACCATGGTCGCAGGTGGGTTTCCCTGGTTACCACTGACTGTCAGAGATGCGTGTCCCTGGTTACCACCGACTGTCATATATGCGTGTCCCTGGTAACCACGGTCACAGGAGAGGTGTCCGTGGTTACCAGTGACTGTCACAGTACGTGGGTCCTTGGTTACCATGGCGACAGGTGGGTTTCCCTGGTTACCACCGACTGTCAGAGATGCGTGTCCCTGGTTACCACCGACTGTCACAGGCCGGTGTCCCTGGGAAATGGGAATGTCACAGGTGGGTTTCCCTGGTTACCACCGACTGTCACAGGTGAGTGTACATGGTTACCACTGACTGTCACAGGAGGGCTGTCCCTGGGTAACATTGTGACAGGAGGGGTTTCCTTGCTTACCACTGGCACAGGAGGTGTGAACCTGCTTACCACTGACTGTCATATGTGCGTGTCCTGGTAACCACGATCACAGGAGAGGTGTCCTTGGTTACCAGTGACTGTGGGTAGGGGTGTCCTTGGTTACCATGGTCACAGGTGTGTTTCCCTGGTTACCACCGACTGTCAGAGATGCGTCTCCCTGGTTACCACCGACTGTCACAGGCCGGTGTCCCTGGGCACTGTGAATGTCACAGGTGGGTTTCCCTGGTTACCAACAACTGTCACAGGTGAGTGTACATGGTTACCACTGACTGTCACAGGAGGGCTGTCCCTGGGTACCATTGTCACAGAGGGGTGTCCTTGGTTACCATGGTCACAGGTGGGTTTCCCTGGTTACCACCGACTGTCAGAGATGTGTCTCCCTGGTTACCACCGACTGTCACAGGCCGGTGTCCCTGGGCACTGTGAATGTCACAGGTGGGTTTCCCTGGTTACCACCGACTGTCAGAGATGCGTCTCCCTGATAACCACGGTCACAGGAGAGGTGTCCTTGGTTACCAGTGACAGTGGGTAGGGGTGTCCTTGGTTACCATGGTCACAGGTGTGTTTCCCTGGTTACCACCGACTGTCACAGGAGGGCTGTCCCTGGGTACCATTGTCACAGAGGGGTGTCCTTGGTTACCATGGTCACAGGTGGGTTTCCCTGGTTACCACCGACTGTCAGAGATGTGTCTCCCTGGTTACCACCGACTGTCACAGGCCGGTGTCCCTGGGCACTGTGAATGTCACAGGTGGGTTTCCCTGGTTACCACCGACTGTCAGAGATGCGTCTCCCTGATAACCACGGTCACAGGAGAGGTGTCCTTGGTTACCAGTGACAGTGGGTAGGGGTGTCCTTGGTTACCATGGTCACAGGTGTGTTTCCCTGGTTACCACCGACTGTCACAGGAGGGCTGTCCCTGGGTACCATTGTCACAGAGGGGTGTCCTTGGTTACCATGGTCACAGGTGGGTTTCCCTGGTTACCACCGACTGTCAGAGATGCGTCTCCCTGGTTACCACCGACTGTCACAGGCCGGTGTCCCTGGGCACTGTGAATGTCACAGGTGGGTTTCCCTGGTTACCACCGACTGTCACAGGTGAGTGTACATGGTTACCACTGACTGTCACAGGAGGGCTGTCCCTGGGTACCATTGTGACAGGAGGGGTGTCCTTGGTTGCCACTGGCACAGGAGGTGTTTGGCTGGTTACCACTGACTGTCACAGGAGGGGTGTCCTTGGTTACCATGATTGCAGGTGGGTTTCCCTGGTTACCACTGACTGTCAGAAATGCCTCTCCCTGGTTACCACCGACTGTCATATGTGCGTGTCCTGGTAACCACAGTCACAGGAGAGGTGTCCTTGGTTACCAGTGACTGTGGGTTGGGGTGTCCTTGGTTACCATGGTCACAGGTGGGTTTCCCTGGTTACCACCGACTGTCACAGGAGGGCTGTCTGTGGGTACTATTGTCACAGGAGGGGTGTCCTTGGTTACCGTGGTCACAGGTGGGTTTCCCTGGTTACCACCGACTGTCAGAGATGCGTGTCCCTGGTAGCCATGGTCACAGGAGAGGTGTCCTTGGTTACCAGTGACTGTGGGTAGGGGTGTCCTTGGTTACCATGGTCACAGGTGGGTTTCCCTTGTTACCACCGACTGTCACAGGAGGGCTGTCCATGGATACCATTGTCACAGGAGGGGTGTCCTTGGTTACCATGGTCACAGGTGGGTTTCCCTGGTTACCACCGACTGTCAGAAATATGTGTCCCTGGTTACCACCGACTGTCACAGGCAGGTGTCCCTGGGCACTGTGAATGTCACAGGTGGGTTTCCCTGGTTACCACCGACTGTCACAGGATGGCTGTCCCTGGGTACCATTGTCACAGGAGGGGTGTCCTTGGTTACCATGGTCACAGGTGGGTTTCCCTGGTTACCACCGACTGTCACAGGAGGGCTGTCCCTGGGTACCATTGTCACAGGAGGGGTGTCCTTGGTTACCATGGTCACAGGTGGGTTTCCCTGGTTACCACCGACTGTCAGAGATGCGTCTCCCTGATAACCACGGTCACAGGAGAGGTGTCCTTGCTTACCAGTGACTGTGGGTAGGGGTGTCCTTGGTTACCATGGTCACAGGTGGTTTTCCCTGGTTACCACCGACTGTCACAGGAGGGCTGTCCCTTGGTACCATTGTCACAGGAGGGGTGTCCTTGGTTACCATGGTCACAGGTGGGTTTCCCTGGTTACTACTGACTGTCAGAGATGTGTCTCCCTGGTTACCACCGACTGTCACAGGCCGGTGTCCCTGGGCACTGTGAATGTCACAGGTGGGTTTCCCTGGTTACCACCGACTGTCACAGGTGAGTGTACATGGTTACCACTGACTGTCACAGGAGGGCTGTCCCTGGGTACCATTGTGACAGGAGGGGTGTCCTTGGTTACCACTGGCACAGGAGGTGTTTGCCTGGTTACCACTGACTGTCACAGGAGGGGTGTCCTAGGTTACCATGGTTGCAGGTGGGTTTCCCTGGTTACCACTGACTGTCAGAAATGCCTGTCCCTGGTTACCACCGACTGTCATATGTGCGTGTCCTGGTAACCACGGTCACAGGAGAGGTGTCCTTGGTTACGAGTGACTGTGGGTAGGGGTGTCCTTGGTTACCATGGTCACAAGTGGGTTTCCCTGGTTACCACCGACTGTCACAGGAGGGCTGTCCCTGGGTACTATTGTCACAGGAGGGGTGTCCTTGGTTACCGTGGTCACAGGTGGGTTTCCCTGGTTACCTCCGACTGTCAGAGATGCGTGTCCCTGGTAACCACGGTCACAGGAGAGGTGTCCTTGGTTACCAGTGACTGTGGGTAGGGGTGTCCTTGGTTACCATGGTCACAGGTGGGTTTCCCTCGTTACCACCGACTGTCACAGTAGGGCTGTCCATGGATACCATTGTCACAGGAGGGGTGTCCTTGGTTACCATGGTCACAGGTGGGTTTCCCTGGTTACCACCGACTGTCAGAAATGCGTGTCCTTGGTTACCACCGACTGTCACAGGCAGGTGTCCCTGGGCACTGTGAATGTCACAGGTGGGTTTCCCTGGTTACCACCGACTGTCACAGTTGAGTGTACATGGTTACCACTGACTGTCACAGGAGGGCTGTCCCTGGGTACCATTGTCACAGGAGGGGTGTCCTTGGTTACAACTGGCACAGGAGATGTGTCCCTGGTTACCACTGACTGTGACAGGAGGGGTGTCCTTGGTTAACATGGTCGCAGGTGGGTTTCCCTGGTTACCACTGACTGTCAGAGATGCGTGTCCCTGGTTACCACCGACTGTCATATGTGCGTGTCCTGGTAACCACGGTCACAGGAGAGGTGTCCTTGGTTACGAGTGACTGTGGTAGGGGTGTCCTTGGTTACCATGGTTGCAGGTGGTTTTCCCTGGTTACCACCGACTGTCACAGGAGGGCTGTCCCTGGGTACCATTGTCACAGGAGGGGTGTCCTTCGTTACCACTGGCACAGGAACTGTGTCCCTGGTTACCACTGACTGTCACAGGAGGGGTGTCCTTGGTTAACATGGTCGCAGGTGGGTTTCCCTGGTTACCACTGACTGTCAGAGATGCGTGTCCCTGGTTACCACCGACTGTCATATGTGCGTGTCCCTGGTAGCCACGGTCACAGGAGAGGTGTCCGTGGTTACCATTGACTGTCACAGTAGGTGTGTCCTTGGTTACCATGGTCACAGGTGGGTTTCCCTGGTTACCACCGACTGTCACAGGAGGGCTGTCCCTGGGTACCATTGTCACAGGAGGGGTGTCCTTGGTTACCATCGTCACAGGTGGGTTTCCCTGGTTACCACCGACTGTCACAGGAGGGCTGTCCCTGGGTACCATTGTCACAGGAGGGGTGTCCTTGGTTACCATGGTCACAGGTGGGTTTCCCTGGTTACCACCGACTGTCAGAGATGCGTCTCCCTGATAACCACGGTCACAGGAGAGGTGTCCTTGGTTACCAGTGACAGTGGGTAGGGGTGTCCTTGGTTACCATGGTCACAGGTGTGTTTCCCTGGTTACCACCGACTGTCACAGGAGGGCTGTCCCTGGGTACCATTGTCACAGAGGGGTGTCCTTGGTTACCATGGTCACAGGTTGGTTTCCCTGGTTACCACCGACTGTCAGAGATGCGTCTCCCTGGTTACCACCGACTGTCACAGGCCGGTGTCCCTGGGCACTGTGAATGTCACAGGTGGGTTTCCCTGGTTACCACCGACTGTCACAGGATGGCTGTCCCTGGGTACCATTGTCACAGGAGGGGTGTCATTGGTTACCATGGTCACAGGTGGGTTTCCCTGGTTACCACCGACTGTCACAGGAGGGCTGTCCCGGGGTACCATTGTCACAGGAGGGGTGTCCTTGGTTACCATGGTCACAGGTGGGTTTCCCTGGTTACCACCGACTGTCACAGGAGGGCTGTCCCTGGTACCATTGTGACAGGAGGGGTGTCCTTGGTTACCATGGTCACAGGTTGGTTTCCCTGGTTACCACCGACTGTCAGAGATGCGTGTCCCTGGTTACCACCGACTGTCACAGGCCGGTGTCCCTGGGAAATGGGAATGTCACAGGTGGGTTTCCCTGGTTACCACCGACTGTCAAATGTGAGTGTACATGGTTACCACTGACTGTCACAGGAGGGCTGTCCCTGGGTAACATTGTGACAGGAGGGGTTTCCTTGCTTACCACTGGCACAGGAGGTGTGACCCTGCTTACCACTGACTGTCATATGTGCGTGTCCTGGTAACCACGATCACAGGAGAGGTGTCCTTGGTTACCAGTGACTGTGGGTAGGGGTGTCCTTGGTTACCATGGTCACAGGTGTGTTTCCCTGGTTACCACCGACTGTCAGAGATGCGTCTCCCTGGTTACCACCGACTGTCACAGGCCGGTGTCCCTGGGCACTGTGAATGTCACAGGTGGGTTTCCCTGGTTACCAACAACTGTCACAGGTGAGTGTACATGGTTACCACTGACTGTCACAGGAGGGCTGTCCCTGGGTATCATTGTCACAGGAGGGGTGTCCTTGGTTACCATGGTCACAGGTGGGTTTCCCTGGTTACCACCGAATGTCAGAGATGCGTCTCCCTGATAACCACGGTCACAGGAGAAGTGTCCTTGGTTACCAGTGACTGTGGGTAGGGGTGTCCTTGGTTACCATGGTCACAGGTGGGTTTCCCTTGTTACCACCGACTGTCACAGGAGGGCTGTCCATGGATACCATTGTCACAGGAGGGGTGTCCTTAGTTACCATGGTCACAGGTGGGTTTCCCTGGTTACCACCGACTGTCAGAAATATGTGTCCCTGGTTACCACCGACTGTCACAGGCAGGTGTCCCTGGGCACTGTGAATGTCACAGGTGGGTTTCCCTGGTTACCACCGACTGTCACAGGATGGCTGTCCCTGGGTACCATTGTCACAGGAGGGGTGTCCTTGGTTACCATGGTCACAGGTGGGTTTCCCTGGTTACCACCGACTGTCACAGGAGGGCTGTCCCTGGGTACCATTGTCACAGGAGGGGTGTCCTTGGTTACCATGGTCACAGGTGGGTTTCCCTGGTTACCACCGACTGTCAGAGATGCGTCTCCCTGATAACCACGGTCACAGGAGAGGTGTCCTTGCTTACCAGTGACTGTGGGTAGGGGTGTCCTTGGTTACCATGGTCACAGGTGGTTTTCCCTGGTTACCACCGACTGTCACAGGAGGGCTGTCCCTTGGTACCATTGTCACAGGAGGGGTGTCCTTGGTTACCATGGTCACAGGTGGGTTTCCCTGGTTACTACTGACTGTCAGAGATGCGTCTCCCTGGTTACCACCGACTGTCACAGGCCGGTGTCCCTGGGCACTGTGAATGTCACAGGTGGGTTTCCCTGGTTACCACCGACTGTCACAGGTGAGTGTACATGGTTACCACTGACTGTCACAGGAGGGCTGTCCCTGGGTACCATTGTGACAGGAGGGGTGTCCTTGGTTACCACTGGCACAGGAGGTGTTTGCCTGGTTACCACTGACTGTCACAGGAGGGGTGTCCTAGGTTACCATGGTTGCAGGTGGGTTTCCCTGGTTACCACTGACTGTCAGAAATGCCTGTCCCTGGTTACCACCGACTGTCATATGTGCGTGTCCTGGTAACCACGGTCACAGGAGAGGTGTCCTTGGTTACGAGTGACTGTGGGTAGGGGTGTCCTTGGTTACCATGGTCACAAGTGGGTTTCCCTGGTTACCACCGACTGTCACAGGAGGGCTGTCCCTGGGTACTATTGTCACAGGAGGGGTGTCCTTGGTTACCGTGGTCACAGGTGGGTTTCCCTGGTTACCACCGACTGTCAGAGATGCGTGTCCCTGGTAACCACGGTCACAGGAGAGGTGTCCTTGGTTACCAGTGACTGTGGGTAGGGGTGTCCTTGGTTACCATGGTCACAGGTGGGTTTCCCTCGTTACCACCGACTGTCACAGTAGGGCTGTCCATGGATACCATTGTCACAGGAGGGGTGTCCTTGGTTACCATGGTCACAGGTGGGTTTCCCTGGTTACCACCGACTGTCAGAAATGCGTGTCCTTGGTTACCACCGACTGTCACAGGCAGGTGTCCCTGGGCACTGTGAATGTCACAGGTGGGTTTCCCTGGTTACCACCGACTGTCACAGTTGAGTGTACATGGTTACCACTGACTGTCACAGGAGGGCTGTCCCTGGGTACCATTGTCACAGGAGGGGTGTCCTTGGTTACAACTGGCACAGGAGATGTGTCCCTGGTTACCACTGACTGTGACAGGAGGGGTGTCCTTGGTTACCATGGTCGCAGGTGGGTTTCCCTGGTTACCACTGACTGTCAGAGATGCGTGTCCCTGGTTACCACCGACTGTCATATGTGCGTGTCCTGGTAACCACGGTCACAGGAGAGGTGTCCTTGGTTACGAGTGACTGTGGTAGGGGTGTCCTTGGTTACCATGGTTGCAGGTGGTTTTCCCTGGTTACCACCGACTGTCACAGGAGGGCTGTCCCTGGGTACCATTGTCACAGGAGGGGTGTCCTTCGTTACCACTGGCACAGGAACTGTGTCCCTGGTTACCACTGACTGTCACAGGAGGGGTGTCCTTGGTTAACATGGTCGCAGGTGGGTTTCCCTGGTTACCACTGACTGTCAGAGATGCGTGTCCCTGGTTACCACCGACTGTCATATGTGCGTGTCCCTGGTAGCCACGGTCACAGGAGAGGTGTCCGTGGTTACCATTGACTGTCACAGTAGGTGTGTCCTTGGTTACCATGGTCACAGGTGGGTTTCCCTGGTTACCACCGACTGTCACAGGAGGGCTGTCCCTGGGTACCATTGTCACAGGAGGGGTGTCCTTGGTTACCATCGTCACAGGTGGGTTTCCCTGGTTACCACCGACTGTCACAGGAGGGCTGTCCCTGGGTACCATTGTCACAGGAGGGGTGTCCTTGGTTACCATGGTCACAGGTGGGTTTCCCTGGTTACCACCGACTGTCAGAGATGCGTCTCCCTGATAACCACGGTCACAGGAGAGGTGTCCTTGGTTACCAGTGACAGTGGGTAGGGGTGTCCTTGGTTACCATGGTCACAGGTGTGTTTCCCTGGTTACCACCGACTGTCACAGGAGGGCTGTCCCTGGGTACCATTGTCACAGGAGGGGTGTCCTTGGTTACCACTGGCACAGGAGGTGTGTCCCTGGTTACCACTGACTGTCACAGGAGGGGTGTCCTTGGTTACCATGGTCGCAGGTGGGTTTCCCTGGTTACCAATGACTGTCAGAGATGCGTGTCCCTGGTTACCACCGACTGTCATATGTGCGTGTCCTGGTAACCACGGTCACAGGAGAGGTGTCCTTGGTTACCAGTGACTGTGGGTAGGGGTGTCCTTGGTTACCATGGTCACAGGTGGGTTTCCCTGGTTACCACCGACTGTCACAGGAGGGCTGTCCCTGGGTACCATTGTCACAGGAGGGGTGTCCTTGGTTACCACTGGCACAGGAGGTGTGTCCCTGGTTACCACTGACTGTCACCGGAGGGGTGTCCTTGGTTAACATGGTCGCAGGTGGGTTTCCCTGGTTACCACTGACTGTCAGAGATGCGTGTCCCTGGTTACCACCGACTGTCATATGTGCGTGTCCCTGGTAGCCACGGTCACAGGAGAGGTGTCCGTGGTTACCAGTGACTGTCACAGTAGGTGTGTCCTTGGTTACCATGGTCACAGGTGGGTTTCCCTGGTTACCACCGACTGTCAGAGATGCGTCTCCCTGATAACCACGGTCACAGGAGAGGTGTCCTTGGTTACCAGTGACAGTGGGTAGGGGTGTCCTTGGTTACCATGGTCACAGGTGGGTTTCCCTGGTTACCACCGACTGTCAGAGATGCGTCTCCCTGATAACCACGGTCACAGGAGAGGTGTCCTTGGTTACCAGTGACAGTGGGTAGGGGTGTCCTTGGTTACCATGGTCACAGGTGTGTTTCCCTGGTTACCACCGACTGTCACAGGAGGGCTGTCCCTGGGTACCATTGTCACAGAGGGGTGTCCTTGGTTACCATGGTCACAGGTGGGTTTCCCTGGTTACCACCGACTGTCAGAGATGCGTCTCCCTGATAACCACGGTCACAGGAGAGGTGTCCTTGGTTACCAGTGACAGTGGGTAGGGGTGTCCTTGGTTACCATGGTCACAGGTGTGTTTCCCTGGTTACCACCGACTGTCACAGGAGGGCTGTCCCTGGGTACCATTGTCACAGAGGGGTGTCCTTGGTTACCATGGTCACAGGTGGGTTTCCCTGGTTACCACCGACTGTCAGAGATGCGTGTCCCTGGTTACCACCGACTGTCACAGGCCGGTGTCCCTGGGCATTGTGAATGTCACAGGTGGGTTCCCCTGGTTACCACCGACTGTCACAGGACGGCTGTCCCTGGGTTCCATTGTCACAGGAGGGGTGTCCTTGTTTACCATGGTCACAGGTGGGTTTCCCTGGTTACCACCGACTGTCAGAGATGCGTCTCCCTGATAACCACGGTCACAGGAGAGGTGTCCTTGGTTACCAGTGACAGTGGGTAGGGGTGTCCTTGGTTACCATGGTCACAGGTGTGTTTCCCTGGTTACCACCGACTGTCACAGGAGGGCTGTCCCTGGGTACCATTGTCACAGAGGGGTGTCCTTGGTTACCATGGTCACAGGTGGGTTTCCCTGGTTACCACCGACTGTCAGAGATGCGTGTCCCTGGTTACCACCGACTGTCACAGGCCGGTGTCCCTGGGCATTGTGAATGTCACAGGTGGGTTCCCCTGGTTACCACCGACTGTCACAGGACGGCTGTCCCTGGGTTCCATTGTCACAGGAGGGGTGGCCTTGGTTACCATGGTCACAGGTGGGTTTTCCTGGTTACCACCGACTGTCACAGGAGGGCTGTCCCTGGGTACCATTGTCACAGGAGGGGTGTCCTTGGTTACCATGGTCACAGGTGGGTTTCCCTGGTTACCACCGACTGTCACAGGAGGGCTGTCCCTGGGTACCATTGTGACAGGAGGGGTGTCCTTGGTTACCACTGGCACAGGAGGTGTGTCCCTGGTTACCACTGACTGTCACAGGAGGGGTGTCCTTGGTTACCATGGTCGCAGGTGGGTTTCCCTGGTTACCACTGACTGTCAGAGATGCGTGTCCCTGGTTACCACCGACTGTCATATATGCGTGTCCCTGGTAACCACGGTCACAGGAGAGGTGTCCGTGGTTACCAGTGACTGTCACAGTACGTGGGTCCTTGGTTACCATGGCGACAGGTGGGTTTCCCTGGTTACCACCGACTGTCAGAGATGCGTGTCCCTGGTTACCACCGACTGTCACAGGCCGGTGTCCCTGGGAAATGGGAATGTCACAGGTGGGTTTCCCTGGTTACCACCGACTGTCACAGGTGAGTGTACATGGTTACCACTGACTGTCACAGGAGGGCTGTCCCTGGGTAACATTGTGACAGGAGGGGTTTCCTTGCTTACCACTGGCACAGGAGGTGTGAACCTGCTTACCACTGACTGTCATATGTGCGTGTCCTGGTAACCACGATCACAGGAGAGGTGTCCTTGGTTACCAGTGACTGTGGGTAGGGGTGTCCTTGGTTACCATGGTCACAGGTGTGTTTCCCTGGTTACCACCGACTGTCAGAGATGCGTCTCCCTGGTTACCACCGACTGTCACAGGCCGGTGTCCCTGGGCACTGTGAATGTCACAGGTGGGTTTCCCTGGTTACCAACAACTGTCACAGGTGAGTGTACATGGTTACCACTGACTGTCACAGGAGGGCTGTCCCTGGGTACCATTGTCACAGAGGGGTGTCCTTGGTTACCATGGTCACAGGTGGGTTTCCCTGGTTACCACCGACTGTCAGAGATGTGTCTCCCTGGTTACCACCGACTGTCACAGGCCGGTGTCCCTGGGCACTGTGAATGTCACAGGTGGGTTTCCCTGGTTACCACCGACTGTCAGAGATGCGTCTCCCTGATAACCACGGTCACAGGAGAGGTGTCCTTGGTTACCAGTGACAGTGGGTAGGGGTGTCCTTGGTTACCATGGTCACAGGTGTGTTTCCCTGGTTACCACCGACTGTCACAGGAGGGCTGTCCCTGGGTACCATTGTCACAGAGGGGTGTCCTTGGTTACCATGGTCACAGGTGGGTTTCCCTGGTTACCACCGACTGTCAGAGATGTGTCTCCCTGGTTACCACCGACTGTCACAGGCCGGTGTCCCTGGGCACTGTGAATGTCACAGGTGGGTTTCCCTGGTTACCACCGACTGTCAGAGATGCGTCTCCCTGATAACCACGGTCACAGGAGAGGTGTCCTTGGTTACCAGTGACAGTGGGTAGGGGTGTCCTTGGTTACCATGGTCACAGGTGTGTTTCCCTGGTTACCACCGACTGTCACAGGAGGGCTGTCCCTGGGTACCATTGTCACAGAGGGGTGTCCTTGGTTACCATGGTCACAGGTGGGTTTCCCTGGTTACCACCGACTGTCAGAGATGCGTGTCCCTGGTTACCACCGACTGTCATATGTGCGTGTCCTGGTAACCACGGTCACAGGAGAGGTGTCCTTGGTTACCAGTGACTGTGGGTAGGGGTGTCCTTGGTTACCATGGTCACAGGTGTGTTTCCCTGGTTACCACCGACTGTCAGAGATGCGTCTCCCTGGTTACCACCGACTGTCACAGGCCGGTGTCCCTGGGCACTGTGAATGTCACAGGTGGGTTTCCCTGGTTACCACCGACTGTCACAGGTGAGTGTACATGGTTACCACTGACTGTCACAGGAGGGCTGTCCCTGGGTACCATTGTGACAGGAGGGGTGTCCTTGGTTGCCACTGGCACAGGAGGTGTTTGGCTGGTTACCACTGACTGTCACAGGAGGGGTGTCCTTGGTTACCATGATTGCAGGTGGGTTTCCCTGGTTACCACTGACTGTCAGAAATGCCTCTCCCTGGTTACCACCGACTGTCATATGTGCGTGTCCTGGTAACCACAGTCACAGGAGAGGTGTCCTTGGTTACCAGTGACTGTGGGTTGGGGTGTCCTTGGTTACCATGGTCACAGGTGGGTTTCCCTGGTTACCACCGACTGTCACAGGAGGGCTGTCTGTGGGTACTATTGTCACAGGAGGGGTGTCCTTGGTTACCGTGGTCACAGGTGGGTTTCCCTGGTTACCACCGACTGTCAGAGATGCGTGTCCCTGGTAGCCATGGTCACAGGAGAGGTGTCCTTGGTTACCAGTGACTGTGGGTAGGGGTGTCCTTGGTTACCATGGTCACAGGTGGGTTTCCCTTGTTACCACCGACTGTCACAGGAGGGCTGTCCATGGATACCATTGTCACAGGAGGGGTGTCCTTGGTTACCATGGTCACAGGTGGGTTTCCCTGGTTACCACCGACTGTCAGAAATATGTGTCCCTGGTTACCACCGACTGTCACAGGCAGGTGTCCCTGGGCACTGTGAATGTCACAGGTGGGTTTCCCTGGTTACCACCGACTGTCACAGGATGGCTGTCCCTGGGTACCATTGTCACAGGAGGGGTGTCCTTGGTTACCATGGTCACAGGTGGGTTTCCCTGGTTACCACCGACTGTCACAGGAGGGCTGTCCCTGGGTACCATTGTCACAGGAGGGGTGTCCTTGGTTACCATGGTCACAGGTGGGTTTCCCTGGTTACCACCGACTGTCAGAGATGCGTCTCCCTGATAACCACGGTCACAGGAGAGGTGTCGTTGCTTACCAGTGACTGTGGGTAGGGGTGTCCTTGGTTACCATGGTCACAGGTGGTTTTCCCTGGTTACCACCGACTGTCACAGGAGGGCTGTCCCTTGGTACCATTGTCACAGGAGGGGTGTCCTTGGTTACCATGGTCACAGGTGGGTTTCCCTGGTTACTACTGACTGTCAGAGATGCGTCTCCCTGGTTACCACCGACTGTCACAGGCCGGTGTCCCTGGGCACTGTGAATGTCACAGGTGGGTTTCCCTGGTTACCACCGACTGTCACAGGTGAGTGTACATGGTTACCACTGACTGTCACAGGAGGGCTGTCCCTGGGTACCATTGTGACAGGAGGGGTGTCCTTGGTTACCACTGGCACAGGAGGTGTTTGCCTGGTTACCACTGACTGTCACAGGAGGGGTGTCCTAGGTTACCATGGTTGCAGGTGGGTTTCCCTGGTTACCACTGACTGTCAGAAATGCCTGTCCCTGGTTACCACCGACTGTCATATGTGCGTGTCCTGGTAACCACGGTCACAGGAGAGGTGTCCTTGGTTACGAGTGACTGTGGGTAGGGGTGTCCTTGGTTACCATGGTCACAAGTGGGTTTCCCTGGTTACCACCGACTGTCACAGGAGGGCTGTCCCTGGGTACTATTGTCACAGGAGGGGTGTCCTTGGTTACCGTGGTCACAGGTGGGTTTCCCTGGTTACCACCGACTGTCAGAGATGCGTGTCCCTGGTAACCACGGTCACAGGAGAGGTGTCCTTGGTTACCAGTGACTGTGGGTAGGGGTGTCCTTGGTTACCATGGTCACAGGTGGGTTTCCCTCGTTACCACCGACTGTCACAGTAGGGCTGTCCATGGATACCATTGTCACAGGAGGGGTGTCCTTGGTTACCATGGTCACAGGTGGGTTTCCCTGGTTACCACCGACTGTCAGAAATGCGTGTCCTTGGTTACCACCGACTGTCACAGGCAGGTGTCCCTGGGCACTGTGAATGTCACAGGTGGGTTTCCCTGGTTACCACCGACTGTCACAGTTGAGTGTACATGGTTACCACTGACTGTCACAGGAGGGCTGTCCCTGGGTACCATTGTCACAGGAGGGGTGTCCTTGGTTACAACTGGCACAGGAGATGTGTCCCTGGTTACCACTGACTGTGACAGGAGGGGTGTCCTTGGTTACCATGGTCGCAGGTGGGTTTCCCTGGTTACCACTGACTGTCAGAGATGCGTGTCCCTGGTTACCACCGACTGTCATATGTGCGTGTCCTGGTAACCACGGTCACAGGAGAGGTGTCCTTGGTTACGAGTGACTGTGGTAGGGGTGTCCTTGGTTACCATGGTTGCAGGTGGTTTTCCCTGGTTACCACCGACTGTCACAGGAGGGCTGTCCCTGGGTACCATTGTCACAGGAGGGGTGTCCTTCGTTACCACTGGCACAGGAACTGTGTCCCTGGTTACCACTGACTGTCACAGGAGGGGTGTCCTTGGTTAACATGGTCGCAGGTGGGTTTCCCTGGTTACCACTGACTGTCAGAGATGCGTGTCCCTGGTTACCACCGACTGTCATATGTGCGTGTCCCTGGTAGCCACGGTCACAGGAGAGGTGTCCGTGGTTACCATTGACTGTCACAGTAGGTGTGTCCTTGGTTACCATGGTCACAGGTGGGTATCCCTGGTTACCACCGACTGTCACAGGAGGGCTGTCCCTGGGTACCATTGTCACAGGAGGGGTGTCCTTGGTTACCATCGTCACAGGTGGGTTTCCCTGGTTACCACCGACTGTCACAGGAGGGCTGTCCCTGGGTACCATTGTCACAGGAGGGGTGTCCTTGGTTACCATGGTCACAGGTGGGTTTCCCTGGTTACCACCGACTGTCAGAGATGCGTCTCCCTGATAACCACGGTCACAGGAGAGGTGTCCTTGGTTACCAGTGACAGTGGGTAGGGGTGTCCTTGGTTACCATGGTCACAGGTGTGTTTCCCTGGTTACCACCGACTGTCACAGGAGGGCTGTCCCTGGGTACCATTGTCACAGAGGGGTGTCCTTGGTTACCATGGTCACAGGTTGGTTTCCCTGGTTACCACCGACTGTCAGAGATGCGTCTCCCTGGTTACCACCGACTGTCACAGGCCGGTGTCCCTGGGCACTGTGAATGTCACAGGTGGGTTTCCCTGGTTACCACCGACTGTCACAGGATGGCTGTCCCTGGGTACCATTGTCACAGGAGGGGTGTCATTGGTTACCATGGTCACAGGTGGGTTTCCCTGGTTACCACCGACTGTCACAGGAGGGCTGTCCCGGGGTACCATTGTCACAGGAGGGGTGTCCTTGGTTACCATGGTCACAGGTGGGTTTCCCTGGTTACCACCGACTGTCACAGGAGGGCTGTCCCTGGTACCATTGTGACAGGAGGGGTGTCCTTGGTTACCATGGTCACAGGTTGGTTTCCCTGGTTACCACCGACTGTCAGAGATGCGTGTCCCTGGTTACCACCGACTGTCACAGGCCGGTGTCCCTGGGAAATGGGAATGTCACAGGTGGGTTTCCCTGGTTACCACCGACTGTCACATGTGAGTGTACATGGTTACCACTGACTGTCACAGGAGGGCTGTCCCTGGGTAACATTGTGACAGGAGGGGTTTCCTTGCTTACCACTGGCACAGGAGGTGTGACCCTGCTTACCACTGACTGTCATATGTGCGTGTCCTAGTAACCACGATCACAGGAGAGGTGTCCTTGGTTACCAGTGACTGTGGGTAGGGGTGTCCTTGGTTACCATGGTCACAGGTGTGTTTCCCTGGTTACCACCGACTGTCAGAGATGCGTCTCCCTGGTTACCACCGACTGTCACAGGCCGGTGTCCCTGGGCACTGTGAATGTCACAGGTGGGTTTCCCTGGTTACCAACAACTGTCACAGGTGAGTGTACATGGTTACCACTGACTGTCACAGGAGGGCTGTCCCTGGGTATCATTGTCACAGGAGGGGTGTCCTTGGTTACCATGGTCACAGGTGGGTTTCCCTGGTTACCACCGAATGTCAGAGATGCGTCTCCCTGATAACCACGGTCACAGGAGAAGTGTCCTTGGTTACCAGTGACAGTGGGTAGGGGTGTCCTTGGTTACCATGGTCACAGGTGTGTTTCCCTGGTTACCACCGACTGTCACAGGAGGGCTGTCCCTGGGTACCATTGTCACAGAGGGGTGTCCTTGGTTACCATGGTCACAGGTGGGTTTCCCTGGTTACCACCGACTGTCAGAGATGTGTCTCCCTGGTTACCACGGACTGTCACAGGCCGGTGTCCCTGGGCACTGTGAATGTCACAGGTGGGTTTCCCTGGTTACCACCGACTGTCAGAGATGCGTCTCCCTGATAACCACGGTCACAGGAGAGGTGTCCTTGGTTACCAGTGACAGTGGGTAGGGGTGTCCTTGGTTACCATGGTCACAGGTGTGTTTCCCTGGTTACCACCGACTGTCACAGGAGGGCTGTCCCTGGGTACCATTGTCACAGAGGGGTGTCCTTGGTTACCATGGTCACAGGTGGGTTTCCCTGGTTACCACCGACTGTCAGAGATGCGTGTCCCTGGTTACCACCGACTGTCATATGTGCGTGTCCTGGTAACCACGGTCACAGGAGAGGTGTCCTTGGTTACCAGTGACTGTGGGTAGGGGTGTCCTTGGTTACCATGGTCACAGGTGTGTTTCCCTGGTTACCACCGACTGTCAGAGATGCGTCTCCCTGGTTACCACCGACTGTCACAGGCCGGTGTCCCTGGGCACTGTGAATGTCACAGGTGGGTTTCCCTGGTTACCACCGACTGTCACAGGTGAGTGTACATGGTTACCACTGACTGTCACAGGAGGGCTGTCCCTGGGTACCATTGTGACAGGAGGGGTGTCCTTGGTTGCCACTGGCACAGGAGGTGTTTGTCTGGTTACCACTGACTGTCACAGGAGGGGTGTCCTTGGTTACCATGATTGCAGGTGGGTTTCCCTGGTTACCACTGACTGTCAGAAATGCCTCTCCCTGGTTACCACCGACTGTCATATGTGCGTGTCCTGGTAACCACAGTCACAGGAGAGTTGTCCTTGGTTACCAGTGACTGTGGGTTGGGGTGTCCTTGGTTACCATGGTCACAGGTGGGTTTCCCTGGTTACCACCGACTGTCACAGGAGGGCTGTCTGTGGGTACTATTGTCACAGGAGGGGTGTCCTTGGTTACCGTGGTCACAGGTGGGTTTCCCTGGTTACCACCGACTGTCAGAGATGCGTGTCCCTGGTAGCCATGGTCACAGGAGAGGTGTCCTTGGTTACCAGTGACTGTGGGTAGGGGTGTCCTTGGTTACCATGGTCACAGGTGGGTTTCCCTTGTTACCACCGACTGTCACAGGAGGGCTGTCCATGGATACCATTGTCACAGGAGGGGTGTCCTTGGTTACCATGGTCACAGGTGGGTTTCCCTGGTTACCACCGACTGTCAGAAATATGTGTCCCTGGTTACCACCGACTGTCACAGGCAGGTGTCCCTGGGCACTGTGAATGTCACAGTGGGTTTCCCTGGTTACCACCGACTGTCACAGGATGGCTGTCCCTGGGTACCATTGTCACAGGAGGGGTGTCCTTGGTTACCATGGTCACAGGTGGGTTTCCCTGGTTACCACCGACTGTCACAGGAGGGCTGTCCCTGGGTACCATTGTCACAGGAGGGGTGTCCTTGGTTACCATGGTCACAGGTGGGTTTCCCTGGTTACCACCGACTGTCAGAGATGCGTCTCCCTGATAACCACGGTCACAGGAGAGGTGTCCTTGCTTACCAGTGACTGTGGGTAGGGGTGTCCTTGGTTACCATGGTCACAGGTGGTTTTCCCTGGTTACCACCGACTGTCACAGGAGGGCTGTCCCTTGGTACCATTGTCACAGGAGGGGTGTCCTTGGTTACCATGGTCACAGGTGGGTTTCCCTGGTTACCACCGACTGTCAGAGATGCGTCTCCCTGGTTACCACCGACTGTCACAGGCCGGTGTCCCTGGGCACTGTGAATGTCACAGGTGGGTTTCCCTGGTTACCACCGACTGTCACAGGTGAGTGTACATGGTTACCACTGACTGTCACAGGAGGGCTGTCCCTGGGTACCATTGTGACAGGAGGGGTGTCCTTGGTTACCACTGGCACAGGAGGTGTTTGCCTGGTTACCACTGACTGTCACAGGAGGGGTGTCCTAGGTTACCATGGTTGCAGATGGGTTTCCCTGGTTACCACTGACTGTCAGAAATGCCTGTCCCTGGTTACCACCGACTGTCATATGTGCGTGTCCTGGTAACCACGGTCACAGGAGAGGTGTCCTTGGTTACGAGTGACTGTGGGTAGGGGTGTCCTTGGTTACCATGGTCACAAGTGGGTTTCCCTGGTTACCACCGACTGTCACAGGAGGGCTGTCCCTGGGTACTATTGTCATAGGAGGGGTGTCCTTGGTTACCGTGGTCACAGGTGGGTTTCCCTGGTTACCACCGACTGTCAGAGATGCGTGTCCCTGGTAACCACGGTCACAGGAGAGGTGTCCTTGGTTACCAGTGACTGTGGGTAGGGGTGTCCTTGGTTACCATGGTCACAGGTGGGTTTCCCTCGTTACCACCGACTGTCACAGTAGGGCTGTCCATGGATACCATTGTCACAGGAGGGGTGTCCTTGGTTACCATGGTCACAGGTGGGTTTCCCTGGTTACCACCGACTGTCAGAAATGCGTGTCCTTGGTTACCACCGACTGTCACAGGCAGGTGTCCCTGGGCACTGTGAATGTCACAGGTGGGTTTCCCTGGTTACCACCGACTGTCACAGTTGAGTGTACATGGTTACCACTGACTGTCACAGGAGGGCTGTCCCTGGGTACCATTGTCACAGGAGGGGTGTCCTTGGTTACAACTGGCACAGGAGATGTGTCCCTGGTTACCACTGACTGTGACAGGAGGGGTGTCCTTGGTTACCACTGACTGTGACAGGAGGGGTGTCCTTGGTTACCATGGTCGCAGGTGGGTTTCCCTGGTTACCACTGACTGTCAGAGATGCGTGTCCCTGGTTACCACCGACTGTCATATGTGCGTGTCCTGGTAACCACGGTCACAGGAGAGGTGTCCTTGGTTACGAGTGACTGTGGTAAGGGTGTCCTTGGTTACCATGGTTGCAGGTGGTTTTCCCTGGTTACCACCGACTGTCACAGGAGGGCTGTCCCTGGGTACCATTGTCACAGGAGGGGTGTCCTTGGTTACCACTGGCACAGGAACTGTGTCCCTGGTGACCACTGACTGTCACAGGAGGGCTGTCCTTGGTTAACATGGTCGCAGGTGGGTTTCCCTGGTTACCACTGACTGTCAGAGATGCGTGTCCCTGGTTACCACCGACTGTCATATGTGCGTGTCCCTGGTAGCCACGGTCACAGGAGAGGTGTCCGTGGTTACCATTGACTGTCACAGTAGGTGTGTCCTTGGTTACCATGGTCACAGGTGGGTTTCCCTGGTTACCACCGACTGTCACAGGAGGGCTGTCCCTGGGTACCATTGTCACAGGAGGGGTGTCCTTGGTTACCATCGTCACAGGTGGGTTTCCCTGGTTACCACCGACTGTCACAGGAGGGCTGTCCCTGGGTACCATTGTCACAGGAGGGGTGTCCTTGGTTACCATGGTCACAGGTGGGTTTCCCTGGTTACCACCGACTGTCAGAGATGCGTCTCCCTGATAACCACGGTCACAGGAGAGGTGTCCTTGGTTACCAGTGACAGTGGGTAGGGGTGTCCTTGGTTACCATGGTCACAGGTGTGTTTCCCTGGTTACCACCGACTGTCACAGGAGGGCTGTCCCTGGGTACCATTGTCACAGAGGGGTGTCCTTGGTTACCATGGTCACAGGTTGGTTTCCCTGGTTACCACCGACTGTCAGAGATGCGTCTCCCTGGTTACCACCGACTGTCACAGGCCGGTGTCCCTGGGCACTGTGAATGTCACAGGTGGGTTTCCCTGGTTACCACCGACTGTCACAGGATGGCTGTCCCTGGGTACCATTGTCACAGGAGGGGTGTCATTGGTTACCATGGTCACAGGTGGGTTTCCCTGGTTACCACCGACTGTCACAGGAGGGCTGTCCCGGGGTACCATTGTCACAGGAGGGGTGTCCTTGGTTACCATGGTCACAGGTGGGTTTCCCTGGTTACCACCGACTGTCACAGGAGGGCTGTCCCTGGTACCATTGTGACAGGAGGGGTGTCCTTGGTTACCACTGGCACAGGAGGTGTGTCCCTGGTTACCACTGACTGTCACAGGAAGGGTGTCCTTGGTTACCATGGTCGCAGGTGGGTTTCCTGGTTACCACTGACTGTCAGAGATGCGTGTCCCTGGTTACAACCGACTGTCATATATGCGTGTCCCTGGTAACCACGGTCACAGGAGAGGTGTCCGTGGTTAACAGTGACTGTCACAGTAGGTGGGTCCTTGGTTACCATGGCGACAGGTGGGTTTCCCTGGTTACCACTGACTGTCAGAGATGCGTGTCCCTGGTTACCACCGACTGTCATATGTGCGTGTCCCTGGTAGCCACGGTCACAGGAGAGGTGTCCGTGGTTACCAGTGACTGTCACAGTAGGTGTGTCCTTGGTTACCATGGTCACAGGTGGGTTTCCCTGGTTACCACCGACTGTCAGAGATGCGTGTCCCTGATTACCACCGACTGTCAAAGGCCGGGGTCCCTGGGCACTGTGAATGTCACAGGTGGGTTTCCCTGGTTACCACCGACTGTCACAGGACGGCTGTCTCTGGGAACCATTGTCACAGGAGGGGTGTCCTTGGTTACCATGGTCACAGGTGGGTTTCCCTGGTTACCACCGACTGTCACAGGAGGGCTCTCCCTGGGTACCATTGTCACAGGAGGGGTGTCCTTGGTTACCATGGTCACAGGTGGGATTCCCTGGTTATCACCGACTGTCACAGATGCGTCTCCCTGATAACCACGGTCACAGGAGAGGTGTCCTTGGTTACCAGTGACAGTGGGTAGGGGTGTCCTTGGTCACCATGGTCACAGGTTTGTTTCCCTGGTTACCACCGACTGTCACAGGATGGCTGTCCCTGGGTACCATTGTCACAGAGGGGTGTCCTTGGTTACCATGGTCACAGGTGGGTTTCCCTGGTTACCACCGACTGTCAGAGATGCGTCTCCCTGGTTACCACCGACTGTCACAGGCCGGTGTCCCTGGGCACTGTGAATGTCACAGATGGGTTGCCCTGGTTACCACCGACTGTCAGAGATGCGTCTCCCTGATAACCACGGTCACAGGAGAGGTGTCCTTGGTTACCAGTGACAGTGGGTAGGGGTGTCCTTGGTTACCATGGTCACAGGTGTGTTTCCCTGGTTACCACCGACTGTCACAGGAGGGCTGTCCCTGGGTACCATTGTCACAGAGGGGTGTCCTTGGTTACCATGGTCACAGGTTGGTTTCCCTGGTTACCACCGACTGTCAGAGATGCGTCTCCCTGGTTACCACCGACTGTCACAGGCCGGTGTCCCTGGGCACTGTGAATGTCACAGGTGGGTTTCCCTGGTTACCACCGACTGTCACAGGATGGCTGTCCCTGGGTACCATTGTCACAGGAGGGGTGTCATTGGTTACCATGGTCACAGGTGGGTTTCCCTGGTTACCACCGACTGTCACAGGAGGGCTGTCCCGGGGTACCATTGTCACAGGAGGGGTGTCCTTGGTTACCATGGTCACAGGTGGGTTTCCCTGGTTACCACCGACTGTCACAGGAGGGCTGTCCCTGGTACCATTGTGACAGGAGGGGTGTCCTTGGTTACCACTGGCACAGGAGGTGTGTCCCTGGTTACCACTGACTGTCACAGGAAGGGTGTCCTTGGTTACCATGGTCGCAGGTGGGTTTCCCTGGTTACCACTGACTGTCAGAGATGCGTGTCCCTGGTTACCACCGACTGTCATATATGCGTGTCCCTGGTAACCACGGTCACAGGAGAGGTGTCCGTGGTTACCAGTGACTGTCACAGTAGGTGGGTCCTTGGTTACCATGGCGACAGGTGGGTTTCCCTGGTTAACACTGACTGTCAGAGATGCGTGTCCCTGGTTACCACCGACTGTCATATATGCGTGTCCCTGGTAACCACGGTCACAGGAGAGGTGTCCGTGGTTACCAGTGACTGTCACAGTAGGTGGGTCCTTGGTTACCATGGCGACAGGTTGGTTTCCCTGGTTACCACCGACTGTCAGAGATGCGTGTCCCTGGTTACCACCGACTGTCACAGGCCGGTGTCCCTGGGCATTGTGAATGTCACAGGTGGGTTCCCCTGGTTACCACCGACTGTCACAGGACGGCTGTCCCTGGGTTCCATTGTCACAGGAGGGGTGTCCTTGGTTACCATGGTCACAGGTGGGTTTTCCTGGTTACCACCGACTGTCACAGGAGGGCTGTCCCTGGGTACCATTGTCACAGGAGGGGTGTCCTTGGTTACCATGGTCACAGGTGGGTTTCCCTGGTTACCACCGACTGTCACAGGAGGGCTGTCCCTGGGTACCATTGTGACAGGAGGGGTGTCCTTGGTTACCACTGGCACAGGAGGTGTGTCCCTGGTTACCACTGACTGTCACAGGAGTGGTGTCCTTGGTTACCATGGTCGCAGGTGGGTTTCCCTGGTTACCACTGACTGTCAGAGATGCGTGTCCCTGGTTACCACCGACTGTCATATATGCGTGTCCCTGGTAACCACGGTCACAGGAGAGGTGTCCGTGGTTACCAGTGACTGTCACAGTACGTGGGTCCTTGGTTACCATGGCGACAGGTGGGTTTCCCTGGTTACCACCGACTGTCAGAGATGCGTGTCCCTGGTTACCACCGACTGTCACAGGCCGGTGTCCCTGGGAAATGGGAATGTCACAGGTGGGTTTCCCTGGTTACCACCGACTGTCACATGTGAGTGTACATGGTTACCACTGACTGTCACAGGAGGGCTGTCCCTGGGTAACATTGTGACAGGAGGGGTTTCCTTGCTTACCACTGGCACAGGAGGTGTGACCCTGCTTACCACTGACTGTCATATGTGCGTGTCCTGGTAACCACGATCACAGGAGAGGTGTCCTTGGTTACCAGTGACTGTGGGTAGGGGTGTCCTTGGTTACCATGGTCACAGGTGTGTTTCCCTGGTTACCACCGACTGTCAGAGATGCGTCTCCCTGGTTACCACCGACTGTCACAGGCCGGTGTCCCTGGGCACTGTGAATGTCACAGGTGGGTTTCCCTGGTTACCAACAACTGTCACAGGTGAGTGTACATGGTTACCACTGACTGTCACAGGAGGGCTGTCCCTGGGTATCATTGTCACAGGAGGGGTGTCCTTGGTTACCATGGTCACAGGTGGGTTTCCCTGGTTACCACCGAATGTCAGAGATGCGTCTCCCTGATAACCACGGTCACAGGAGAAGTGTCCTTGGTTACCAGTGACAGTGGGTAGGGGTGTCCTTGGTTACCATGGTCACAGGTGTGTTTCCCTGGTTACCACCGACTGTCACAGGAGGGCTGTCCCTGGGTACCATTGTCACAGAGGGGTGTCCTTGGTTACCATGGTCACAGGTGGGTTTCCCTGGTTACCACCGACTGTCAGAGATGTGTCTCCCTGGTTACCACGGACTGTCACAGGCCGGTGTCCCTGGGCACTGTGAATGTCACAGGTGGGTTTCCCTGGTTACCACCGACTGTCAGAGATGCGTCTCCCTGATAACCACGGTCACAGGAGAGGTGTCCTTGGTTACCAGTGACAGTGGGTAGGGGTGTCCTTGGTTACCATGGTCACAGGTGTGTTTCCCTGGTTACCACCGACTGTCACAGGAGGGCTGTCCCTGGGTACCATTGTCACAGAGGGGTGTCCTTGGTTACCATGGTCACAGGTGGGTTTCCCTGGTTACCACCGACTGTCAGAGATGCGTGTCCCTGGTTACCACCGACTGTCATATGTGCGTGTCCTGGTAACCACGGTCACAGGAGAGGTGTCCTTGGTTACCAGTGACTGTGGGTAGGGGTGTCCTTGGTTACCATGGTCACAGGTGTGTTTCCCTGGTTACCACCGACTGTCAGAGATGCGTCTCCCTGGTTACCACCGACTGTCACAGGCCGGTGTCCCTGGGCACTGTGAATGTCACAGGTGGGTTTCCCTGGTTACCACCGACTGTCACAGGTGAGTGTACATGGTTACCACTGACTGTCACAGGAGGGCTGTCCCTGGGTACCATTGTGACAGGAGGGGTGTCCTTGGTTGCCACTGGCACAGGAGGTGTTTGTCTGGTTACCACTGACTGTCACAGGAGGGGTGTCCTTGGTTACCATGATTGCAGGTGGGTTTCCCTGGTTACCACTGACTGTCAGAAATGCCTCTCCCTGGTTACCACCGACTGTCATATGTGCGTGTCCTGGTAACCACAGTCACAGGAGAGTTGTCCTTGGTTACCAGTGACTGTGGGTTGGGGTGTCCTTGGTTACCATGGTCACAGGTGGGTTTCCCTGGTTACCACCGACTGTCACAGGAGGGCTGTCTGTGGGTACTATTGTCACAGGAGGGGTGTCCTTGGTTACCGTGGTCACAGGTGGGTTTCCCTGGTTACCACCGACTGTCAGAGATGCGTGTCCCTGGTAGCCATGGTCACAGGAGAGGTGTCCTTGGTTACCAGTGACTGTGGGTAGGGGTGTCCTTGGTTACCATGGTCACAGGTGGGTTTCCCTTGTTACCACCGACTGTCACAGGAGGGCTGTCCATGGATACCATTGTCACAGGAGGGGTGTCCTTGGTTACCATGGTCACAGGTGGGTTTCCCTGGTTACCACCGACTGTCAGAAATATGTGTCCCTGGTTACCACCGACTGTCACAGGCAGGTGTCCCTGGGCACTGTGAATGTCACAGTGGGTTTCCCTGGTTACCACCGACTGTCACAGGATGGCTGTCCCTGGGTACCATTGTCACAGGAGGGGTGTCCTTGGTTACCATGGTCACAGGTGGGTTTCCCTGGTTACCACCGACTGTCACAGGAGGGCTGTCCCTGGGTACCATTGTCACAGGAGGGGTGTCCTTGGTTACCATGGTCACAGGTGGGTTTCCCTGGTTACCACCGACTGTCAGAGATGCGTCTCCCTGATAACCACGGTCACAGGAGAGGTGTCCTTGCTTACCAGTGACTGTGGGTAGGGGTGTCCTTGGTTACCATGGTCACAGGTGGTTTTCCCTGGTTACCACCGACTGTCACAGGAGGGCTGTCCCTTGGTACCATTGTCACAGGAGGGGTGTCCTTGGTTACCATGGTCACAGGTGGGTTTCCCTGGTTACCACCGACTGTCAGAGATGCGTCTCCCTGGTTACCACCGACTGTCACAGGCCGGTGTCCCTGGGCACTGTGAATGTCACAGGTGGGTTTCCCTGGTTACCACCGACTGTCACAGGTGAGTGTACATGGTTACCACTGACTGTCACAGGAGGGCTGTCCCTGGGTACCATTGTGACAGGAGGGGTGTCCTTGGTTACCACTGGCACAGGAGGTGTTTGCCTGGTTACCACTGACTGTCACAGGAGGGGTGTCCTAGGTTACCATGGTTGCAGATGGGTTTCCCTGGTTACCACTGACTGTCAGAAATGCCTGTCCCTGGTTACCACCGACTGTCATATGTGCGTGTCCTGGTAACCACGGTCACAGGAGAGGTGTCCTTGGTTACGAGTGACTGTGGGTAGGGGTGTCCTTGGTTACCATGGTCACAAGTGGGTTTCCCTGGTTACCACCGACTGTCACAGGAGGGCTGTCCCTGGGTACTATTGTCATAGGAGGGGTGTCCTTGGTTACCGTGGTCACAGGTGGGTTTCCCTGGTTACCACCGACTGTCAGAGATGCGTGTCCCTGGTAACCACGGTCACAGGAGAGGTGTCCTTGGTTACCAGTGACTGTGGGTAGGGGTGTCCTTGGTTACCATGGTCACAGGTGGGTTTCCCTCGTTACCACCGACTGTCACAGTAGGGCTGTCCATGGATACCATTGTCACAGGAGGGGTGTCCTTGGTTACCATGGTCACAGGTGGGTTTCCCTGGTTACCACCGACTGTCAGAAATGCGTGTCCTTGGTTACCACCGACTGTCACAGGCAGGTGTCCCTGGGCACTGTGAATGTCACAGGTGGGTTTCCCTGGTTACCACCGACTGTCACAGTTGAGTGTACATGGTTACCACTGACTGTCACAGGAGGGCTGTCCCTGGGTACCATTGTCACAGGAGGGGTGTCCTTGGTTACAACTGGCACAGGAGATGTGTCCCTGGTTACCACTGACTGTGACAGGAGGGGTGTCCTTGGTTACCACTGACTGTGACAGGAGGGGTGTCCTTGGTTACCATGGTCGCAGGTGGGTTTCCCTGGTTACCACTGACTGTCAGAGATGCGTGTCCCTGGTTACCACCGACTGTCATATGTGCGTGTCCTGGTAACCACGGTCACAGGAGAGGTGTCCTTGGTTACGAGTGACTGTGGTAAGGGTGTCCTTGGTTACCATGGTTGCAGGTGGTTTTCCCTGGTTACCACCGACTGTCACAGGAGGGCTGTCCCTGGGTACCATTGTCACAGGAGGGGTGTCCTTGGTTACCACTGGCACAGGAACTGTGTCCCTGGTGACCACTGACTGTCACAGGAGGGCTGTCCTTGGTTAACATGGTCGCAGGTGGGTTTCCCTGGTTACCACTGACTGTCAGAGATGCGTGTCCCTGGTTACCACCGACTGTCATATGTGCGTGTCCCTGGTAGCCACGGTCACAGGAGAGGTGTCCGTGGTTACCATTGACTGTCACAGTAGGTGTGTCCTTGGTTACCATGGTCACAGGTGGGTTTCCCTGGTTACCACCGACTGTCACAGGAGGGCTGTCCCTGGGTACCATTGTCACAGGAGGGGTGTCCTTGGTTACCATCGTCACAGGTGGGTTTCCCTGGTTACCACCGACTGTCACAGGAGGGCTGTCCCTGGGTACCATTGTCACAGGAGGGGTGTCCTTGGTTACCATGGTCACAGGTGGGTTTCCCTGGTTACCACCGACTGTCAGAGATGCGTCTCCCTGATAACCACGGTCACAGGAGAGGTGTCCTTGGTTACCAGTGACAGTGGGTAGGGGTGTCCTTGGTTACCATGGTCACAGGTGTGTTTCCCTGGTTACCACCGACTGTCACAGGAGGGCTGTCCCTGGGTACCATTGTCACAGAGGGGTGTCCTTGGTTACCATGGTCACAGGTTGGTTTCCCTGGTTACCACCGACTGTCAGAGATGCGTCTCCCTGGTTACCACCGACTGTCACAGGCCGGTGTCCCTGGGCACTGTGAATGTCACAGGTGGGTTTCCCTGGTTACCACCGACTGTCACAGGATGGCTGTCCCTGGGTACCATTGTCACAGGAGGGGTGTCATTGGTTACCATGGTCACAGGTGGGTTTCCCTGGTTACCACCGACTGTCACAGGAGGGCTGTTCCGGGGTACAATGTCACAGGAGGGGTGTCCTTGGTTACCATGGTCACAGGTGGGTTTCCCTGGTTACCACCGACTGTCACAGGAGGGCTGTCCCTGGTACCATTGTGACAGGAGGGGTGTCCTTGGTTACCACTGGCACAGGAGGTGTGTCCCTGGTTACCACTGACTGTCACAGGAAGGGTGTCCTTGGTTACCATGGTCGCAGGTGGGTTTCCTGGTTACCACTGACTGTCAGAGATGCGTGTCCCTGGTTACAACCGACTGTCATATATGCGTGTCCCTGGTAACCACGGTCACAGGAGAGGTGTCCGTGGTTAACAGTGACTGTCACAGTAGGTGGGTCCTTGGTTACCATGGCGACAGGTGGGTTTCCCTGGTTACCACTGACTGTCAGAGATGCGTGTCCCTGGTTACCACCGACTGTCATATGTGCGTGTCCCTGGTAGCCACGGTCACAGGAGAGGTGTCCGTGGTTACCAGTGACTGTCACAGTAGGTGTGTCCTTGGTTACCATGGTCACAGGTGGGTTTCCCTGGTTACCACCGACTGTCAGAGATGCGTGTCCCTGATTACCACCGACTGTCAAAGGCCGGGGTCCCTGGGCACTGTGAATGTCACAGGTGGGTTTCCCTGGTTACCACCGACTGTCACAGGACGGCTGTCCCTGGGAACCATTGTCACAGGAGGGGTGTCCTTGGTTACCATGGTCACAGGTGGGTTTCCCTGGTTACCACCGACTGTCACAGGAGGGCTCTCCCTGGGTACCATTGTCACAGGAGGGGTGTCCTTGGTTACCATGGTCACAGGTGGGATTCCCTGGTTATCACCGACTGTCACAGATGCGTCTCCCTGATAACCACGGTCACAGGAGAGGTGTCCTTGGTTACCAGTGACAGTGGGTAGGGGTGTCCTTGGTCACCATGGTCACAGGTTTGTTTCCCTGGTTACCACCGACTGTCACAGGATGGCTGTCCCTGGGTACCATTGTCACAGAGGGGTGTCCTTGGTTACCATGGTCACAGGTGGGTTTCCCTGGTTACCACCGACTGTCAGAGATGCGTCTCCCTGGTTACCACCGACTGTCACAGGCCGGTGTCCCTGGGCACTGTGAATGTCACAGATGGGTTGCCCTGGTTACCACCGACTGTCAGAGATGCGTCTCCCTGATAACCACGGTCACAGGAGAGGTGTCCTTGGTTACCAGTGACAGTGGGTAGGGGTGTCCTTGGTTACCATGGTCACAGGTGTGTTTCCCTGGTTACCACCGACTGTCACAGGAGGGCTGTCCCTGGGTACCATTGTCACAGAGGGGTGTCCTTGGTTACCATGGTCACAGGTTGGTTTCCCTGGTTACCACCGACTGTCAGAGATGCGTCTCCCTGGTTACCACCGACTGTCACAGGCCGGTGTCCCTGGGCACTGTGAATGTCACAGGTGGGTTTCCCTGGTTACCACCGACTGTCACAGGATGGCTGTCCCTGGGTACCATTGTCACAGGAGGGGTGTCATTGGTTACCATGGTCACAGGTGGGTTTCCCTGGTTACCACCGACTGTCACAGGAGGGCTGTCCCGGGGTACCATTGTCACAGGAGGGGTGTCCTTGGTTACCATGGTCACAGGTGGGTTTCCCTGGTTACCACCGACTGTCACAGGAGGGCTGTCCCTGGTACCATTGTGACAGGAGGGGTGTCCTTGGTTACCACTGGCACAGGAGGTGTGTCCCTGGTTACCACTGACTGTCACAGGAAGGGTGTCCTTGGTTACCATGGTCGCAGGTGGGTTTCCCTGGTTACCACTGACTGTCAGAGATGCGTGTCCCTGGTTACCACCGACTGTCATATATGCGTGTCCCTGGTAACCACGGTCACAGGAGAGGTGTCCGTGGTTACCAGTGACTGTCACAGTAGGTGGGTCCTTGGTTACCATGGCGACAGGTGGGTTTCCCTGGTTAACACTGACTGTCAGAGATGCGTGTCCCTGGTTACCACCGACTGTCATATATGCGTGTCCCTGGTAACCACGGTCACAGGAGAGGTGTCCGTGGTTACCAGTGACTGTCACAGTAGGTGGGTCCTTGGTTACCATGGCGACAGGTTGGTTTCCCTGGTTACCACCGACTGTCAGAGATGCGTGTCCCTGGTTACCACCGACTGTCACAGGCCGGTGTCCCTGGGCATTGTGAATGTCACAGGTGGGTTCCCCTGGTTACCACCGACTGTCACAGGACGGCTGTCCCTGGGTTCCATTGTCACAGGAGGGGTGTCCTTGGTTACCATGGTCACAGGTGGGTTTTCCTGGTTACCACCGACTGTCACAGGAGGGCTGTCCCTGGGTACCATTGTCACAGGAGGGGTGTCCTTGGTTACCATGGTCACAGGTGGGTTTCCCTGGTTACCACCGACTGTCACAGGAGGGCTGTCCCTGGGTACCATTGTGACAGGAGGGGTGTCCTTGGTTACCACTGGCACAGGAGGTGTGTCCCTGGTTACCACTGACTGTCACAGGAGTGGTGTCCTTGGTTACCATGGTCGCAGGTGGGTTTCCCTGGTTACCACTGACTGTCAGAGATGCGTGTCCCTGGTTACCACCGACTGTCATATATGCGTGTCCCTGGTAACCACGGTCACAGGAGAGGTGTCCGTGGTTACCAGTGACTGTCACAGTACGTGGGTCCTTGGTTACCATGGCGACAGGTGGGTTTCCCTGGTTACCACCGACTGTCAGAGATGCGTGTCCCTGGTTACCACCGACTGTCACAGGCCGGTGTCCCTGGGAAATGGGAATGTCACAGGTGGGTTTCCCTGGTTACCACCGACTGTCACATGTGAGTGTACATGGTTACCACTGACTGTCACAGGAGGGCTGTCCCTGGGTAACATTGTGACAGGAGGGGTTTCCTTGCTTACCACTGGCACAGGAGGTGTGACCCTGCTTACCACTGACTGTCATATGTGCGTGTCCTGGTAACCACGATCACAGGAGAGGTGTCCTTGGTTACCAGTGACTGTGGGTAGGGGTGTCCTTGGTTACCATGGTCACAGGTGTGTTTCCCTGGTTACCACCGACTGTCAGAGATGCGTCTCCCTGGTTACCACCGACTGTCACAGGCCGGTGTCCCTGGGCACTGTGAATGTCACAGGTGGGTTTCCCTGGTTACCACCGACTGTCACAGGAGGGCTGTCCCTGGTACCATTGTGACAGGAGGGGTGTCCTTGGTTACCACTGGCACAGGAGGTGTGTCCCTGGTTACCACTGACTGTCACAGGAAGGGTGTCCTTGGTTACCATGGTCGCAGGTGGGTTTCCCTGGTTACCACTGACTGTCAGAGATGCGTGTCCCTGGTTACCACCGACTGTCATATATGCGTGTCCCTGGTAACCACGGTCACAGGAGAGGTGTCCGTGGTTACCAGTGACTGTCACAGTAGGTGGGTCCTTGGTTACCATGGCGACAGGTGGGTTTCCCTGGTTAACACTGACTGTCAGAGATGCGTGTCCCTGGTTACCACCGACTGTCATATATGCGTGTCCCTGGTAACCACGGTCACAGGAGAGGTGTCCGTGGTTACCAGTGACTGTCACAGTAGGTGGGTCCTTGGTTACCATGGCGACAGGTTGGTTTCCCTGGTTACCACCGACTGTCAGAGATGCGTGTCCCTGGTTACCACCGACTGTCACAGGCCGGTGTCCCTGGGCATTGTGAATGTCACAGGTGGGTTCCCCTGGTTACCACCGACTGTCACAGGACGGCTGTCCCTGGGTTCCATTGTCACAGGAGGGGTGTCCTTGGTTACCATGGTCACAGGTGGGTTTTCCTGGTTACCACCGACTGTCACAGGAGGGCTGTCCCTGGGTACCATTGTCACAGGAGGGGTGTCCTTGGTTACCATGGTCACAGGTGGGTTTCCCTGGTTACCACCGACTGTCACAGGAGGGCTGTCCCTGGGTACCATTGTGACAGGAGGGGTGTCCTTGGTTACCACTGGCACAGGAGGTGTGTCCCTGGTTACCACTGACTGTCACAGGAGTGGTGTCCTTGGTTACCATGGTCGCAGGTGGGTTTCCCTGGTTACCACTGACTGTCAGAGATGCGTGTCCCTGGTTACCACCGACTGTCATATATGCGTGTCCCTGGTAACCACGGTCACAGGAGAGGTGTCCGTGGTTACCAGTGACTGTCACAGTACGTGGGTCCTTGGTTACCATGGCGACAGGTGGGTTTCCCTGGTTACCACCGACTGTCAGAGATGCGTGTCCCTGGTTACCACCGACTGTCACAGGCCGGTGTCCCTGGGAAATGGGAATGTCACAGGTGGGTTTCCCTGGTTACCACCGACTGTCACATGTGAGTGTACATGGTTACCACTGACTGTCACAGGAGGGCTGTCCCTGGGTAACATTGTGACAGGAGGGGTTTCCTTGCTTACCACTGGCACAGGAGGTGTGACCCTGCTTACCACTGACTGTCATATGTGCGTGTCCTGGTAACCACGATCACAGGAGAGGTGTCCTTGGTTACCAGTGACTGTGGGTAGGGGTGTCCTTGGTTACCATGGTCACAGGTGTGTTTCCCTGGTTACCACCGACTGTCAGAGATGCGTCTCCCTGGTTACCACCGACTGTCACAGGCCGGTGTCCCTGGGCACTGTGAATGTCACAGGTGGGTTTCCCTGGTTACCAACAACTGTCACAGGTGAGTGTACATGGTTACCACTGACTGTCACAGGAGGGCTGTCCCTGGGTATCATTGTCACAGGAGGGGTGTCCTTGGTTACCATGGTCACAGGTGGGTTTCCCTGGTTACCACCGAATGTCAGAGATGCGTCTCCCTGATAACCACGGTCACAGGAGAAGTGTCCTTGGTTACCAGTGACAGTGGGTAGGGGTGTCCTTGGTTACCATGGTCACAGGTGTGTTTCCCTGGTTACCACCGACTGTCACAGGAGGGCTGTCCCTGGGTACCATTGTCACAGAGGGGTGTCCTTGGTTACCATGGTCACAGGTGGGTTTCCCTGGTTACCACCGACTGTCAGAGATGTGTCTCCCTGGTTACCACGGACTGTCACAGGCCGGTGTCCCTGGGCACTGTGAATGTCACAGGTGGGTTTCCCTGGTTACCACCGACTGTCAGAGATGCGTCTCCCTGATAACCACGGTCACAGGAGAGGTGTCCTTGGTTACCAGTGACAGTGGGTAGGGGTGTCCTTGGTTACCATGGTCACAGGTGTGTTTCCCTGGTTACCACCGACTGTCACAGGAGGGCTGTCCCTGGGTACCATTGTCACAGAGGGTTGTCCTTGGTTACCATGGTCACAGGTGGGTTTCCCTGGTTACCACCGACTGTCAGAGATGCGTCTCCCTTGTTACCACCGACTGTCACAGGCCGGTGTCCCTGGGCACTGTGAATGTCACAGGTGGGTTGCCCTGGTTACCACCGACTGTCAGAGATGCGTCTCCCTGATAACCACGGTCACAGGAGAGGTGTCCTTGGTTACCAGTGACAGTGGGTAGGGGTGTCCTTGGTTACCATGGTCACAGGTGTGTTTCCCTGGTTACCACCGACTGTCACAGGAGGGCTGTCCCTGGGTACCATTGTCACAGAGGGGTGTCCTTGGTTACCATGGTCACAGGTGTGTTTCCCTGGTTACCACCGACTGTCAGAGATGCGTCTCCCTGGTTACCACCGACTGTCACAGGCCGGTGTCCCTGGGCACTGTGAATGTCACAGGTGGGTTTCCCTGGTTACCACCGACTGTCACAGGTGAGTGTACATGGTTACCACTGACTGTCACAGGAGGGCTGTCCCTGGGTACCGTTGTGACAGGAGGGGTGTCCTTGGTTGCCACTGGCACAGGAGGTGTTTGTCTGGTTACCACTGACTGTCACAGGAGGGGTGTCCTTGGTTACCATGATTGCAGGTGGGTTTCCCTGGTTACCACTGACTGTCAGAAATGCCTCTCCCTGGTTACCACCGACTGTCATATGTGCGTGTCCTGGTAACCACAGTCACAGGAGAGTTGTCCTTGGTTACCAGTGACTGTGGGTTGGGGTGTCCTTGGTTACCATGGTCACAGGTGGGTTTCCCTGGTTACCACCGACTGTCACAGGAGGGCTGTCTGTGGGTACTATTGTCACAGGAGGGGTGTCCTTGGTTACCGTGGTCACAGGTGGGTTTCCCTGGTTACCACCGACTGTCAGAGATGCGTGTCCCTGGTAGCCATGGTCACAGGAGAGGTGTCCTTGGTTACCAGTGACTGTGGGTAGGGGTGTCCTTGGTTACCATGGTCACAGGTGGGTTTCCCTTGTTACCACCGACTGTCACAGGAGGGCTGTCCATGGATACCATTGTCACAGGAGGGGTGTCCTTGGTTACCATGGTCACAGGTGGGTTTCCCTGGTTACCACCGACTGTCAGAAATATGTGTCCCTGGTTACCACCGACTGTCACAGGCAGGTGTCCCTGGGCACTGTGAATGTCACAGGTGGGTTTCCCTGGTTACCACCGACTGTCACAGGATGGCTGTCCCTGGGTACCATTGTCACAGGAGGGGTGTCCTTGGTTACCATGGTCACAGGTGGGTTTCCCTGGTTACCACCGACTGTCACAGGAGGGCTGTCCCTGGGTACCATTGTCACAGGAGGGGTGTCCTTGGTTACCATGGTCACAGGTGGGTTTCCCTGGTTACCACCGACTGTCAGAGATGCGTCTCCCTGATAACCACGGTCACAGGAGAGGTGTCCTTGCTTACCAGTGACTGTGGGTAGGGGTGTCCTTGGTTACCATGGTCACAGGTGGTTTTCCCTGGTTACCACCGACTGTCACAGGAGGGCTGTCCCTTGGTACCATTGTCACAGGAGGGGTGTCCTTGGTTACCATGGTCACAGGTGGGTTTCCCTGGTTACCACCGACTGTCAGAGATGCGTCTCCCTGGTTACCACCGACTGTCACAGGCCGGTGTCCCTGGGCACTGTGAATGTCACAGGTGGGTTTCCCTGGTTACCACCGACTGTCACAGGTGAGTGTACATGGTTACCACTGACTGTCACAGGAGGGCTGTCCCTGGGTACCATTGTGACAGGAGGGGTGTCCTTGGTTACCACTGGCACAGGAGGTGTTTGCCTGGTTACCACTGACTGTCACAGGAGGGGTGTCCTAGGTTACCATGGTTGCAGGTGGGTTTCCCTGGTTACCACTGACTGTCAGAAATGCCTGTCCCTGGTTACCACCGACTGTCATATGTGCGTGTCCTGGTAACCACGGTCACAGGAGAGGTGTCCTTGGTTACGAGTGACTGTGGGTAGGGGTGTCCTTGGTTACCATGGTCACAAGTGGGTTTCCCTGGTTACCACCGACTGTCACAGGAGGGCTGTCCCTGGGTACTATTGTCACAGGAGGGGTGTCCTTGGTTACCGTGGTCACAGGTGGGTTTCCCTGGTTACCACCGACTGTCAGAGATGCGTGTCCCTGGTAACCACGGTCACAGGAGAGGTGTCCTTGGTTACCAGTGACTGTGGGTAGGGGTGTCCTTGGTTACCATGGTCACAGGTGGGTTTCCCTCGTTACCACCGACTGTCACAGTAGGGCTGTCCATGGATACCATTGTCACAGGAGGGGTGTCCTTGGTTACCATGGTCACAGGTGGGTTTCCCTGGTTACCACCGACTGTCAGAAATGCGTGTCCTTGGTTACCACCGACTGTCACAGGCAGGTGTCCCTGGGCACTGTGAATGTCACAGGTGGGTTTCCCTGGTTACCACCGACTGTCACAGTTGAGTGTACATGGTTACCACTGACTGTCACAGGAGGGCTGTCCCTGGGTACCATTGTCACAGGAGGGGTGTCCTTGGTTACAACTGGCACAGGAGATGTGTCCCTGGTTACCACTGACTGTGACAGGAGGGGTGTCCTTGGTTACCATGGTCGCAGGTGGGTTTCCCTGGTTACCACTGACTGTCAGAGATGCGTGTCCCTGGTTACCACCGACTGTCATATGTGCGTGTCCTGGTAACCACGGTCACAGGAGAGGTGTCCTTGGTTACGAGTGACTGTGGTAGGGGTGTCCTTGGTTACCATGGTTGCAGGTGGTTTTCCCTGGTTACCACCGACTGTCACAGGAGGGCTGTCCCTGGGTACCATTGTCACAGGAGGGGTGTCCTTGGTTACCACTGGCACAGGAACTGTGTCCCTGGTTACCACTGACTGTCACAGGAGGGCTGTCCTTGGTTAACATGGTCGCAGGTGGGTTTCCCTGGTTACCACTGACTGTCAGAGATGCGTGTCCCTGGTTACCACCGACTGTCATATGTGCGTGTCCCTGGTAGCCACGGTCACAGGAGAGGTGTCCGTGGTTACCATTGACTGTCACAGTAGGTGTGTCCTTGGTTACCATGGTCACAGGTGGGTTTCCCTGGTTACCACCGACTGTCACAGGAGGGCTGTCCCTGGGTACCATTGTCACAGGAGGGGTGTCCTTGGTTACCATCGTCACAGGTGGGTTTCCCTGGTTACCACCGACTGTCACAGGAGGGCTGTCCCTGGGTACCATTGTCACAGGAGGGGTGTCCTTGGTTACCATGGTCACAGGTGGGTTTCCCTGGTTACCACCGACTGTCAGAGATGCGTCTCCCTGATAACCACGGTCACAGGAGAGGTGTCCTTGGTTACCAGTGACAGTGGGTAGGGGTGTCCTTGGTTACCATGGTCACAGGTGGGTTTCCCTGGTTACCACCGACTGTCACAGGAGGGCTGTCCCTGGGTACCATTGTCACAGAGGGGTGTCCTTGGTTACCATGGTCACAGGTTGGTTTCCCTGGTTACCACCGACTGTCAGAGATGCGTCTCCCTGGTTACCACCGACTGTCACAGGCCGGTGTCCCTGGGCACTGTGAATGTCACAGGTGGGTTTCCCTGGTTACCACCGACTGTCACAGGATGGCTGTCCCTGGGTACCATTGTCACAGGAGGGGTGTCATTGGTTACCATGGTCACAGGTGGGTTTCCCTGGTTACCACCGACTGTCACAGGAGGGCTGTCCCGGGGTACCATTGTCACAGGAGGGGTGTCCTTGGTTACCATGGTCACAGGTGGGTTTCCCTGGTTACCACCGACTGTCACAGGAGGGCTGTCCCTGGTACCATTGTGACAGGAGGGGTGTCCTTGGTTACCACTGGCACAGGAGGTGTGTCCCTGGTTACCACTGACTGTCACAGGAAGGGTGTCCTTGGTTACCATGGTCGCAGGTGGGTTTCCCTGGTTACCACTGACTGTCAGAGATGCGTGTCCCTGGTTACCACCGACTGTCATATATGCGTGTCCCTGGTAACCACGGTCACAGGAGAGGTGTCCGTGGTTACCAGTGACTGTCACAGTAGGTGGGTCCTTGGTTACCATGGCGACAGGTGGGTTTCCCTGGTTACCACTGACTGTCAGAGATGCGTGTCCCTGGTTACCACCGACTGTCATATGTGCGTGTCCCTGGTAGCCACGGTCACAGGAGAGGTGTCCGTGGTTACCAGTGACTGTCACAGTAGGTGTGTCCTTGGTTACCATGGTCACAGGTGGGTTTCCCTGGTTACCACCGACTGTCAGAGATGCGTGTCCCTGATTACCACCGACTGTCACAGGCCGGGGTCCCTGGGCACTGTGAATGTCACAGGTGGGTTTCCCTGGTTACCACCGACTGTCACAGGACGGCTGTCCCTGGGTACCATTGTCACAGGAGGGGTGTCCTTGGTTACCATGGTCACAGGTGGGTTTCCCTGGTTACCACCGACTGTCACAGGAGGGCTCTCCCTGGGTACCATTGTCACAGGAGTGGTGTCCTTGGTTACCATGGTCACAGGTGGGATTCCCTGGTTATCACCGACTGTCACAGATGCGTCTCCCTGATAACCACGGTCACAGGAGAGGTGTCCTTGGTTACCAGTGACAGTGGGTAGGGGTGTCCTTGGTCACCATGGTCACAGGTTTGTTTCCCTGGTTACCACCGACTGTCACAGGATGGCTGTCCCTGGGTACCATTGTCACAGAGGGGTGTCCTTGGTTACCATGGTCACAGGTGGGTTTCCCTGGTTACCACCGACTGTCAGAGATGCGTCTCCCTGGTTACCACCGACTGTCACAGGCCGGTGTCCCTGGGCACTGTGAATGTCACAGGTGGGTTGCCCTGGTTACCACCGACTGTCAGAGATGCGTCTCCCTGATAACCACGGTCACAGGAGAGGTGTCCTTGGTTACCAGTGACAGTGGGTAGGGGTGTCCTTGGTTACCATGGTCACAGGTGTGTTTCCCTGGTTACCACCGACTGTCACAGGAGGGCTGTCCCTGGGTACCATTGTCACAGAGGGGTGTCCTTGGTTACCATGGTCACAGGTTGGTTTCCCTGGTTACCACCGACTGTCAGAGATGCGTCTCCCTGGTTACCACCGACTGTCACAGGCCGGTGTCCCTGGGCACTGTGAATGTCACAGGTGGGTTTCCCTGGTTACCACCGACTGTCACAGGATGGCTGTCCCTGGGTACCATTGTCACAGGAGGGGTGTCATTGGTTACCATGGTCACAGGTGGGTTTCCCTGGTTACCACCGACTGTCACAGGAGGGCTGTCCCGGGGTACCATTGTCACAGGAGGGGTGTCCTTGGTTACCATGGTCACAGGTGGGTTTCCCTGGTTACCACCGACTGTCACAGGAGGGCTGTCCCTGGTACCATTGTGACAGGAGGGGTGTCCTTGGTTACCACTGGCACAGGAGGTGTGTCCCTGGTTACCACTGACTGTCACAGGAAGGGTGTCCTTGGTTACCATGGTCGCAGGTGGGTTTCCCTGGTTACCACTGACTGTCAGAGATGCGTGTCCCTGGTTACCACCGACTGTCATATATGCGTGTCCCTGGTAACCACGGTCACAGGAGAGGTGTCCGTGGTTACCAGTGACTGTCACAGTAGGTGGGTCCTTGGTTACCATGGCGACAGGTGGGTTTCCCTGGTTACCACTGACTGTCAGAGATGCGTGTCCCTGGTTACCACCGACTGTCATATGTGCGTGTCCCTGGTAGCCACGGTCACAGGAGAGGTGTCCGTGGTTACCAGTGACTGTCACAGTAGGTGTGTCCTTGGTTACCATGGTCACAGGTGGGTTTCCCTGGTTACCACCGACTGTCAGAGATGCGTGTCCCTGATTACCACCGACTGTCACAGGCCGGGGTCCCTGGGCACTGTGAATGTCACAGGTGGGTTTCCCTGGTTACCACCGACTGTCACAGGACGGCTGTCCCTGGGTACCATTGTCACAGGAGGGGTGTCCTTGGTTACCATGGTCACAGGTGGGTTTCCCTGGTTACCACCGACTGTCACAGGAGGGCTCTCCCTGGGTACCATTGTCACAGGAGGGGTGTCCTTGGTTACCATGGTCACAGGTGGGATTCCCTGGTTATCACCGACTGTCACAGATGCGTCTCCCTGATAACCACGGTCACAGGAGAGGTGTCCTTGGTTACCAGTGACAGTGGGTAGGGGTGTCCTTGGTCACCATGGTCACAGGTTTGTTTCCCTGGTTACCACCGACTGTCACAGGATGGCTGTCCCTGGGTACCATTGTCACAGAGGGGTGTCCTTGGTTACCATGGTCACAGGTGGGTTTCCCTGGTTACCACCGACTGTCAGAGATGCGTCTCCCTGGTTACCACCGACTGTCACAGGCCGGTGTCCCTGGGCACTGTGAATGTCACAGGTGGGTTGCCCTGGTTACCACCGACTGTCAGAGATGCGTCTCCCTGATAACCACGGTCACAGGAGAGGTGTCCTTGGTTACCAGTGACAGTGGGTAGGGGTGTCCTTGGTTACCATGGTCACAGGTGTGTTTCCCTGGTTACCACCGACTGTCACAGGAGGGCTGTCCGTGGGTACCATTGTCACAGAGGGGTGTCCTTGGTTACCATGGTCACAGGTTGGTTTCCCTGGTTACCACCGACTGTCAGAGATGCGTCTCCCTGGTTACCACCGACTGTCACAGGCTGGTGTCCCTGGGCACTGTGAATGTCACAGGTGGTTTTCCCTGGTTACCACCGACTGTCAGAGATGCGTCTCCCTGATAACCACGGTCACAGGAGAGGTGTCCTTGGTTACCAGTGACTGTGGGTAGGGGTGTCCTTGGTTACCACTGGCACAGGAGGTGTGTCCCTGGTTACCACTGACTGTCACAGGAGGGGTGTCCTTGGTTACCATGGTCGCAGGTGGGTTTCCCTGGTTACCACTGACTGTCAGAGATGCGTGTCCCTGGTTACCACCGACTGTCATATGTGCGTGTCGTGGTAACCACGGTCACAGGAGAGGTGTCCTTGGTTACCAGTGACTGTGGGTAGGGGTGTCCTTGGTTAACTTGTTCACAGGTGGGTTTCCCTGGTTACCACTGACTGTCAGAGATGCGTGTCCCTGGTTACCACCGACTGTCATATGTGCGTGTCCCTGGTAACCACAGTCACAGGAGAGGTGTCCGTGGTTACCAGTGACTGGCACAGTAGGTGTGTCCTTGGTTACCATGGTCACAGGTGGGTTTCCCTGGTTACCACCGACTGTCAGAGATGCGTGTCCCTGGTTACCACCGACTGTCACAGGCCGGTGTCCCTGGGCACTGTGAATGTCACAGGTGATTTTCCCTGATTACCACCGACTGTCACAGGAGGGCTGTCCCTGGGTACCATTGTCACAGGAGGGGTGTCCTTGGTTACCATGGTCACAGGTGGGTTTCCCTGGTTACCACTGACTGTCACAGGAGGGCTGTCCCTGGGTACCATTGTCACAGAGGGGTGTCCTTGGTTACCATGGTCACAGGTGGGTTTCCCTGGTTACCACTGATTGTCAGAGATGCGTGTCCCTGGTTACCACCGACTGTCCCAGTCCGGTGTCCCTGGGCACTGTGAATGTCACAGGTGGGTTTCCCTGGTTACCACCAACTGTCACAGGTGAGTGTACATGGTTACCACTGACTGTCACAGGAGGGCTGTCCCTGGGTACCATTGTGACAGGAGGGGTGTGCTTGGTTACCACTAGCACAGGAGGTGTGTCCCTGGTTACCACTGACTGTCACAGGAGGGGTGTCCTTGGTTACCATGGTCGCAGGTGGGTTTCCCTGGTTACCACTGACTGTCAGAAATGCGTGTCCCTGGTTACCACCGACTGTCATATGTGCGTGTCCTGGTAACCACGGTCACAGGAGAGGTGTCCTTGGTTACCAGTGACTGTGGGTAGGGGTGTCCTTGGTTACCATGTTCACAGGTGGTTTTCCCTGGTTACCACCGACTGTCACAGGAGGGCTGTCCCTGGGTACCGTTGTCACAGGAGGGGTGTCCTTGGTTACCACTGGCACAGGAGGTGTGTCCCTGGTTACCACTGACTGTCACAGGAGGGGTGTCCTTGTTTAACATGGTCGCAGGTGGGTTTCCCTGGTTACCACTGACTGTCAGAGATGCGTGTCCCTGGTTACCACCGACTGTCACAGGCCGGTGTCCCTGGGCACTGTGAATGTCACAGGTGGGTTTCCCTGGTTACAACCGACTGTCAGAGATGCGTCTCCCTGATAACCACGGTCACAGGAGAGGTGTCCTTGGTTACCAGTGACAGTGGGTAGGGGTGACCTTGGTTACCATGGTCACAGGTGTGTTTCCCTGGTTACCACCGACTGTCACAGGAGGGCTGTCCCTGGGTACCATTGTCACAGAGGGGTGTCCTTGGTTACCATGGTCACAGGTGGGTTTCCCTGGTTACCACCGACTGTCAGAGATGCGTCTCCCTGGTTACCACCGACTGTCACAGGACGGCTGTCCCTGGGTTCCATTGTCACAGGAGGGGTGTCCTTGGTTACCATGGTCACAGGTGGGTTTCAATGGTTACCACCGACTGTCACAGGAGGGCTGTCCCTTGGTACCATTGTCACAGGACGGGTGTCCTTGGTTACCATGGTCACAGGTGGGTTTCCCTGGTTACCACCGAATGTCAGAGATGCGTCTCCCTGATAACCATGGTCACAGGAGAGGTGTCCTTGGTTACCAGTGACAGTGGGTAGGGGTGTCCTTGGTTACCATGGTCACAGGTGTGTTTCCCTGGTTACCACCGACTGTCACAGGAGGGCTGTCCCTGGGTACCGTTGTCACAGAGGGGTGTCCTTGGTTACCATGGTCACAGGTGGGTTTCCCTGGTTACCACCGACTGTCACAGGAGGGCTGTCCCTGGGTACCATTGTCACAGAGGGGTGTCCTTGGTTACCATGGTCACAGGTGGGTTTCCCTGGTTACCACCGACTGTCACAGGAGGGCTGTCCCTGGTACCATTGTGACAGGAGGGGTGTCCTTGGTTACCACTGGCACAGGAGGTGTGTCCCTGGTTACCACTGACTGTCACAGGAAGGGTGTCCTTGGTTACCATGGTCGCAGGTGGGTTTCCCTGGTTACCACTGACTGTCATAGATGCGTGTCCCTGTTTACCACCGACTGTCATATATGCGTGTCCCTGGTAACCACGGTCACAGGAGAGGTGTCCGTGGTTAACAGTGACTGTCACAGTAGGTGGGTCCTTGGTTACCATGGCGACAGGTGGGTTTCCCTTGTTACCACCGACTGTCAGAGATGCGTGTCCCTGGTTACCACCGACTGTCATATGTGCGTGTCCGTGGTAGCCACGGTCACAGGAGAGGTGTCCGTGGTTACCAGTGACTGTCACAGTAGGTGTGTCCTTGGTTACCATGGTCACAGGTGGGTTTCCATGGTTACCACCGACTGTCAGAGATGCGTGTCCCTGGTTACCACCGACTGTCACAGGCCGGTGTCCCTGGGCACTGTGAATGTCACAGGTGGGTTTCCCTGGTTACCACCAACTGTCACAGGATGGCTGTCCCTGGGTACCATTGTCACAGGAGGGGTGTCCTTGGTTACCATGGTCACAGGTGGGTTTCCCTGGTTACCACCGACTGTCACAGGAGGGCTGTCCCGGGGTACCATTGTCACAGGAGGGGTGTCCTTGGTTACCATGGTCACAGGTGGGTTTCCCTGGTTACCACCGACTGTCACAGGAGGGCTGTCCCTGGTACCATTGTGACAGGAGGGGTGTCCTTGGTTACCACTGGCACAGGAGGTGTGTCCCTGGTTACCACTGACTGTCACAGGAAGGGTGTCCTTGGTTACCATGGTCGCAGGTGGGTTTCCCTGGTTACCACTGACTGTCAGAGATGCGTGTCCCTGGTTACCACCGACTGTCATATATGCGTGTCCCTGGTAACCACGGTCACAGGAGAGGTGTCCGTGGTTACCAGTGACTGTCACAGTAGGTGGGTCCTTGGTTACCATGGCGACAGGTGGGTTTCCCTGGTTACCACTGACTGTCAGAGATGCGTGTCCCTGGTTACCACCGACTGTCATATGTGCGTGTCCCTGGTAGCCACGGTCACAGGAGAGGTGTCCGTGGTTACCAGTGACTGTCACAGTAGGTGTGTCCTTGGTTACCATGGTCACAGGTGGGTTTCCCTGGTTACCACCGACTGTCAGAGATGCGTGTCCCTGATTACCACCGACTGTCACAGGCCGGTGTCCCTGGGCACTGTGAATGTCACAGGTGGGTTTCCCTGGTTACCACCGACTGTCACAGGACGGCTGTCCCTGGGTACCATTGTCACAGGAGGGGTGTCCTTGGTTACCATGGTCACAGGTGTGTTTCCCTGGTTACCACCGACTGTCACAGGAGGGCTGTCCCTGGGTACCATTGTCACAGAGGGGTGTCCTTGGTTACCATGGTCACAGGTGGGTTTCCCTGGTTACCACCGACTGTCAGAGATGCGTCTCCCTGGTTACCACCGACTGTCACAGGCCGGTGTCCCTGGGCACTGTGAATGTCACAGGTGGGTTTCCCTGGTTACCACCGACTGTCAGAGATGCGTCTCCCTGATAACCACGGTCACAGGAGAGGTGTCCTTGGTTACCAGTGACAGTGGGTAGGGGTGTCCTTGGTTACCATGGTCACAGGTGTGTTTCCCTGGTTACCACCGACTGTCACAGGAGGGCTGTCCCTGGGTACCATTGTCAAAGAGGGGTGTCCTTGGTTACCATGGTCACAGGTGGGTTTCCCTGGTTACCACCGACTGTCAGAAATGCGTGTCCCTGGTTACCACCGACTGTCATATGTGCGTGTCCTGGTAACCACGGTCACAGGAGAGGTGTCCTTGGTTACCAGTGACTGTGGGTAGGGGTGTCCTTGGTTACCATGGTCACAGGTGTGTTTCCCTGGTTACCACCGACTGTCAGAGATGCGTCTCCCTGGTTACCACCGACTGTCACAGGCCGGTGTCCCTGGGCACTGTGAATGTCACAGGTGGGTTTCCCTGGTTACCACCGACTGTCACAGGTGAGTGTACATGGTTACCACTGACTGTCACAGGAGGGCTGTCCCTGGGTACCATTGTGACAGGAGGGGTGTCCTTGGTTGCCACTGGCACAGGAGGTGTTTGGCTGGTTACCACTGACTGTCACAGGAGGGGTGTCCTTGGTTACCATGATTGCAGGTGGGTTTCCCTGGTTACCACTGACTGTCTGAAATGCCTCTCCCTGGTTACCACCGACTGTCATATGTGCGTGTCCTGGTAACCACAGTCACAGGAGAGGTGTCCTTGGTTACCAGTGACTGTGGGTTGGGGTGTCCTTGGTTACCATGGTCACAGGTGGGTTTCCCTGGTTACCACCGACTGTCACAGGAGGGCTGTCTGTGGGTACTATTGTCACAGGAGGGGTGTCCTTGGTTACCGTGGTCACAGGTGGGTTTCCCTGGTTACCACCGACTGTCAGAGATGCGTGTCCCTGGTAACCATGGTCACAGGAGAGGTGTCCTTGGTTACCAGTGACTGTGGGTAGGGGTGTCCTTGGTTACCATGGTCACAGGTGGGTTTCCCTTGTTACCACCGACTGTCACAGGAGGGCTGTCCATGGATACCATTGTCACAGGAGGGGTGTCCTTGGTTACCATGGTCACAGGTGGGTTTCCCTGGTTACCACCGACTGTCAGAAATATGTGTCCCTGGTTACCACCGACTGTCACAGGCAGGTGTCCCTGGGCACTGTGAATGTCACAGGTGGGTTTCCCTGGTTACCACCGACTGTCACAGGATGGCTGTCCCTGGGTACCATTGTCACAGGAGGGGTGTCCTTGGTTACCATGGTCACAGGTGGGTTTCCCTGGTTACCACCGACTGTCACAGGAGGGCTGTCCCTGGGTACCATTGTCACAGGAGGGGTGTCCTTGGTTACCATGGTCACAGGTGGGTTTCCCTGGTTACCACCGACTGTCAGAGATGCGTCTCCCTGATAACCACAGTCACAGGAGAGGTGTCCTTGCTTACCAGTGACTGTGGGTAGGGGTGTCCTTGGTTACCATGGTCACAGGTGGTTTTCCCTGGTTACCACCGTCTGTCACAGGAGGGCTGTCCGTGGGTACCATTGTCACAGGAGGGGTGTCCTTGGTTACCATGGTCACAGGTGGGTTTCCCTGGTTACCACCGACTGTCAGAGATGCGTCTCCCTGGTTACCACCGACTGTCACAGGCCGGTGTCCCTGGGCACTGTGAATGTCACAGGTGGGTTTCCCTGGTTACCACCGACTGTCACAGGTGAGTGTACATGGTTACCACTGACTGTCACAGGAGGGCTGTCCCTGGGTACCATTGTGACAGGAGGGGTGTCCTTGGTTACCACTGGCACAGGAGGTGTTTGCCTGGTTACCACTGACTGTCACAGGAGGGGTGTCCTTGGTTACCATGGTTGCAGGTGGGTTTCCCTGGTTACCACTGACTGTCAGAAATGCCTGTCCCTGGTTACCACCGACTGTCATATGTGCGTGTCCTGGTAACCACGGTCACAGGAGAGGTGTCCTTGGTTACGAGTGACTGTGGTAGTGGTGTCCTTGGTTACCATGGTTGCAGGTGGTTTTCCCTGGTTACCACCGACTGTCACAGGAGGGCTGTCCCTGGGTACCATTGTCACAGGAGGGGTGTCCTTGGTTACCACTGGCACAGGAACTGTGTCCCTGGTTACCACTGACTGTCACAGGAGGGGTGTCCTTGGTTAACATGGTCGCAGGTGGGTTTCCCTGGTTACCACTGACTGTCAGAGATGCGTGTCCCTGGTTACCACCGACTGTCATATGTGCGTGTCCCTGGTAGCCACGGTCACAGGAGAGGTGTCCGTGGTTACCATTGACTGTCACAGTAGGTGTGTCCTTGGTTACCATGGTCACAGGTGGGTTTCCCTGGTTAGAACCGACTGTCACAGGAGGGCTGTCCCTGGGTACCATTGTCACAGGAGGGGTGTCCTTGGTTACCATGGTCACAGGTGGGTTTCCCTGGTTACCACCGACTGTCACAGGAGGGCTGTCCCTGGGTACCATTGTCACAGGAGGGGTGTCCTTGGTTACCATGGTCACAGGTGGGTTTCCCTGGTTACCACCGACTGTCAGAGATGCGTCTCCCTGATAACCACGGTCACAGGAGAGGTGTCCTTGGTTACCAGTGACAGTGGGTAGGGGTGTCCTTGGTTACCATGGTCACAGGTGTGTTTCCCTGGTTACCACCGACTGTCACAGGAGGGCTGTCCCTGGGTACCATTGTCACAGAGGGGTGTCCTTGGTTACCATGGTCACAGGTTGGTTTCCCTGGTTACCACCGACTGTCAGAGATGCGTCTCCCTGGTTACCACCGACTGTCACAGGCCGGTGTCCCTGGGCACTGTGAATGTCACAGGTGGGTTTCCCTGGTTACCACCGAATGTCACAGGATGGCTGTCCCTGGGTACCATTGTCACAGGAGGGGTGTCTTTGGTTACCATGGTCACAGGTGGGTTTCCCTGGTTACCACCGACTGTCACAGGAGGGCTGTCCCGGGGTACCATTGTCACAGGAGGGGTGTCCTTGGTTACCATAGTCACAGGTGGGTTTCCCTGGTTACCACCGACTGTCACAGGAGGGCTGTCCCTGGTACCATTGTGACAGGAGGGGTGTCCTTGGTTACCACTGGCACAGGAGGTGTGTCCCTGGTTACCACTGACTGTCACAGGAAGGGTGTCCTTGGTTACCATGGTCGCAGGTGGGTTTCCCTGGTTACCACTGACTGTCAGAGATGCGTGTCCCTGGTTACCACCGACTGTCATATATGCGTGTCCCTGGTAACCACGGTCACAGGAGAGGTGTCCGTGGTTACCAGTGACTGTCACAGTAGGTGGGTCCTTGGTTACCATGGCGACAGGTGGGTTTCCCTGGTTACCACTGACTGTCAGAGATGCGTGTCCCTGGTTACCACCGACTGTCATATGTGCGTGTCCCTGGTAGCCACGGTCACAGGAGAGGTGTCCGTGGTTACCAGTGACTGTCACAGTAGGTGTGTCCTTGGTTACCATGGTCACAGGTGGGTTTCCCTGGTTACCACCGACTGTCAGAGATGCGTGTCCCTGATTACCACCGACTGTCACAGGCCGGTGTCCCTGGGCACTGTGAATGTCACAGGTGGGTTGCCCTGGTTACCACCGACTGTCAGAGATGCGTCTCCCTGATAACCACGGTCACAGGAGAGGTGTCCTTGGTTACCAGTGACAGTGGGTAGGGGTGTCCTTGGTTACCATGGTCACAGGTGTGTTTCCCTGGTTACCACCGACTGTCACAGGAGGGCTGTCCCTGGGTACCATTGTCACAGAGGGGTGTCCTTGGTTACCATGGTCATAGGTGGGTTTCCCTGGTTACCACCGACTGTCACAGGCCGGTGTCCCTGGGCACTGTGAATGTCACAGGTGGGTTTCCCTGGTTACCACCGACTGTCAGAGATGCGTCTCCCTGATAACCACGGTCACAGGAGAGGTGTCCTTGGTTACCAGTGAATGTGGGTAGGGGTGTCCTTGGTTACCACTGGCACAGGAGGTGTGTCCCTGGTTACCACTGACTGTCAAAGGAGGGGTGTCCTTGGTTACCATGGTCGCAGGTGGGTTTCCCTGGTTACCACTGACTGTCAGAGATGCGTGTCCCTGGTTACCACCGACTGTCATATGTGCGTGTCCCTGGTAGCCACGGTCACAGGAGAGGTGTCCGTGGTTACCAGTGACTGTCACAGTAGGTGTGTCCTTGGTTACCATGGTCACAGGTGGGTTTCCCTGGTTACCACCGATTGTCAGAGATGCGTGTCCCTGATTACCACCGACTGTCACAGGCCGGTGTCCCTGGGCACTGTGAATGTCACAGGTGGGTTTCCCTGGTTACCACCGACTGTCACAGGACGGCTGTCCCTGGGTACCATTGTCACAGGAGGGGTGTCCTTGGTTACCATGGTCACAGGTGGGTTTCCCTGGTTACCACCGACTGTCACAGGAGGGCTCTCCCTGGGTACCATTGTCACAGGAGGGGTGTCCTTGGTTACCATGGTCACAGGTGGGATTCCCTGGTTATCACCGACTGTCAGAGATGCGTCTCCCTGATAACCACGGTCACAGGAGAGGTGTCCTTGGTTACCAGTGACAGTGGGTAGGGGTGTCCTTGGTTACCATGGTCACAGGTGTGTTTCCCTGGTTACCACCGACTGTCACAGGAGGGCTGTCCCTGGGTACCATTGTCACAGAGGGGTGTCCTTGGTTACCATGGTCACAGGTGGGTTTCCCTGGTTACCACCGACTGTCAGAGATGCGTCTCCCTGGTTACCAACGACTGTCACAGGCCGGTGTCCCTGGGCACTGTGAATGTCACAGGTGGGTTGCCCTGGTTACCACCGACTGTCAGAGATGCGTCTCCCTGATAACCACGGTCACAGGAGAGGTGTCCTTGGTTACCAGTGAATGTGGGTAGGGGTGTCCTTGGTTACCACTGGCACAGGAGGTGTGTCCCTGGTTACCACTGACTGTCACAGGAGGGGTGTCCTTGGTTACCATGGTCGCAGGTGGGTTTCCCTGGTTACCACTGACTGTCAGAGATGCGTGTCCCTGGTTACCACCGACTGTCAGAGATGCGTGTCCCTGGTAACCATGGTCACAGGAGAGGTGTCCTTGGTTACCAGTGACTGTGGGTAGGGGTGTCCTTGGTTACCATGGTCACAGGTGGGTTTCCCTTGTTACCACCGACTGTCACAGGAGGGCTGTCCATGGATACCATTGTCACAGGAGGGGTGTCCTTGGTTACCATGGTCACAGGTGGGTTTCCCTGGTTACCACCGACTGTCAGAAATATGTGTCCCTGGTTACCACCGACTGTCACAGGCAGGTGTCCCTGGGCACTGTGAATGTCACAGGTGGGTTTCCCTGGTTACCACCGACTGTCACAGGATGGCTGTCCCTGGGTACCATTGTCACAGGAGGGGTGTCCTTGGTTACCATGGTCACAGGTGGGTTTCCCTGGTTACCACCGACTGTCACAGGAGGGCTGTCCCTGGGTACCATTGTCACAGGAGGGGTGTCCTTGGTTACCATGGTCACAGGTGGGTTTCCCTGGTTACCACCGACTGTCAGAGATGCGTCTCCCTGGTTACCACCGACTGTCACAGGCCGGTGTCCCTGGGCACTGTGAATGTCACAGGTGGGTTTCCCTGGTTACCACCGACTGTCACAGGTGAGTGTACATGGTTACCACTGACTGTCACAGGAGGGCTGTCCCTGGGTACCATTGTGACAGGAGGGGTGTCCTTGGTTACCACTGGCACAGGAGGTGTTTGCCTGGTTACCACTGACTGTCACAGGAGGGGTGTCCTTGGTTACCATGGTTGCAGGTGGGTTTCCCTGGTTACCACTGACTGTCAGAAATGCCTGTCCCTGGTTACCACCGACTGTCATATGTGCGTGTCCTGGTAACCACGGTCACAGGAGAGGTGTCCTTGGTTACGAGTGACTGTGGTAGTGGTGTCCTTGGTTACCATGGTTGCAGGTGGTTTTCCCTGGTTACCACCGACTGTCACAGGAGGGCTGTCCCTGGGTACCATTGTCACAGGAGGGGTGTCCTTGGTTACCACTGGCACAGGAACTGTGTCCCTGGTTACCACTGACTGTCACAGGAGGGGTGTCCTTGGTTAACATGGTCGCAGGTGGGTTTCCCTGGTTACCACTGACTGTCAGAGATGCGTGTCCCTGGTTACCACCGACTGTCATATGTGCGTGTCCCTGGTAGCCACGGTCACAGGAGAGGTGTCCGTGGTTACCATTGACTGTCACAGTAGGTGTGTCCTTGGTTACCATGGTCACAGGTGGGTTTCCCTGGTTACCACCGACTGTCACAGGAGGGCTGTCCCTGGGTACCATTGTCACAGGAGGGGTGTCCTTGTTTACCATGGTCACAGGTGGGTTTCCCTGGTTACCACCGACTGTCACAGGAGGGCTGTCCCTGGGTACCATTGTCACAGGAGGGGTGTCCTTGGTTACCATGGTCACAGGTGGGTTTCCCTGGTTACCACCGACTGTCAGAGATGCGTCTCCCTGATAACCACGGTCACAGGAGAGGTGTCCTTGGTTACCAGTGACAGTGGGTAGGGGTGTCCTTGGTTACCATGGTCACAGGTGTGTTTCCCTGGTTACCACCGACTGTCACAGGAGGGCTGTCCCTGGGTACCATTGTCACAGAGGGGTGTCCTTGGTTACCATGGTCACAGGTTGGTTTCCCTGGTTACCACCGACTGTCAGAGATGCGTCTCCCTGGTTACCACCGACTGTCACAGGCCGGTGTCCCTGGGCACTGTGAATGTCACAGGTGGGTTTCCCTGGTTACCACCGAATGTCACAGGATGGCTGTCCCTGGGTACCATTGTCACAGGAGGGGTGTCATTGGTTACCATGGTCACAGGTGGGTTTCCCTGGTTACCACCGACTGTCACAGGAGGGCTGTCCCGGGGTACCATTGTCACAGGAGGGGTGTCCTTGGTTACCATAGTCACAGGTGGGTTTCCCTGGTTACCACCGACTGTCACAGGAGGGCTGTCCCTGGTACCATTGTGACAGGAGGGGTGTCCTTGGTTACCACTGGCACAGGAGGTGTGTCCCTGGTTACCACTGACTGTCACAGGAAGGGTGTCCTTGGTTACCATGGTCGCAGGTGGGTTTCCCTGGTTACCACTGACTGTCAGAGATGCGTGTCCCTGGTTACCACCGACTGTCATATATGCGTGTCCCTGGTAACCACGGTCACAGGAGAGGTGTCCGTGGTTACCAGTGACTGTCACAGTAGGTGGGTCCTTGGTTACCATGGCGACAGGTGGGTTTCCCTGGTTACCACTGACTGTCAGAGATGCGTGTCCCTGGTTACCACCGACTGTCATATGTGCGTGTCCCTGGTAGCCACGGTCACAGGAGAGGTGTCCGTGGTTACCAGTGACTGTCACAGTAGGTGTGTCCTTGGTTACCATGGTCACAGGTGGGTTTCCCTGGTTACCACCGACTGTCAGAGATGCGTGTCCCTGATTACCACCGACTGTCACAGGCCGGTGTCCCTGGGCACTGTGAATGTCACAGGTGGGTTGCCCTGGTTACCACCGACTGTCAGAGATGCGTCTCCCTGATAACCACGGTCACAGGAGAGGTGTCCTTGGTTACCAGTGACAGTGGGTAGGGGTGTCCTTGGTTACCATGGTCACAGGTGTGTTTCCCTGGTTACCACCGACTGTCACAGGAGGGCTGTCCCTGGGTACCATTGTCACAGAGGGGTGTCCTTGGTTACCATGGTCATAGGTGGGTTTCCCTGGTTACCACCGACTGTCAGAGATGCGTCTCCCTGGTTACCACCGACTGTCACAGGCCGGTGTCCCTGGGCACTGTGAATGTCACAGGTGGGTTTCCCTGGTTACCACCGACTGTCAGAGATGCGTCTCCCTGATAACCACGGTCACAGGAGAGGTGTCCTTGGTTACCAGTGAATGTGGGTAGGGGTGTCCTTGGTTACCACTGGCACAGGAGGTGTGTCCCTGGTTACCACTGACTGTCAAAGGAGGGGTGTCCTTGGTTACCATGGTCGCAGGTGGGTTTCCCTGGTTACCACTGACTGTCAGAGATGCGTGTCCCTGGTTACCACCGACTGTCATATGTGCGTGTCCCTGGTAGCCACGGTCACAGGAGAGGTGTCCGTGGTTACCAGTGACTGTCACAGTAGGTGTGTCCTTGGTTACCATGGTCACAGGTGGGTTTCCCTGGTTACCACCGATTGTCAGAGATGCGTGTCCCTGATTACCACCGACTGTCACAGGCCGGTGTCCCTGGGCACTGTGAATGTCACAGGTGGGTTTCCCTGGTTACCACCGACTGTCACAGGACGGCTGTCCCTGGGTACCATTGTCACAGGAGGGGTGTCCTTGGTTACCATGGTCACAGGTGGGTTTCCCTGGTTACCACCGACTGTCACAGGAGGGCTCTCCCTGGGTACCATTGTCACAGGAGGGGTGTCCTTGGTTACCATGGTCACAGGTGGGATTCCCTGGTTATCACCGACTGTCAGAGATGCGTCTCCCTGATAACCACGGTCACAGGAGAGGTGTCCTTGGTTACCAGTGACAGTGGGTAGGGGTGTCCTTGGTTACCATGGTCACAGGTGTGTTTCCCTGGTTACCACCGACTGTCACAGGAGGGCTGTCCCTGGGTACCATTGTCACAGAGGGGTGTCCTTGGTTACCATGGTCACAGGTGGGTTTCCCTGGTTACCACCGACTGTCAGAGATGCGTCTCCCTGGTTACCAACGACTGTCACAGGCCGGTGTCCCTGGGCACTGTGAATGTCACAGGTGGGTTGCCCTGGTTACCACCGACTGTCAGAGATGCGTCTCCCTGATAACCACGGTCACAGGAGAGGTGTCCTTGGTTACCAGTGAATGTGGGTAGGGGTGTCCTTGGTTACCACTGGCACAGGAGGTGTGTCCCTGGTTACCACTGACTGTCACAGGAGGGGTGTCCTTGGTTACCATGGTCGCAGGTGGGTTTCCCTGGTTACCACTGACTGTCAGAGATGCGTGTCCCTGGTTACCACCGACTGTCATATGTGCGTGTCCCTGGTAGCCACGGTCACAGGAGAGGTGTCCGTGGTTACCAGTGACTGTCACAGTAGGTGTGTCCTTGGTTACCATGGTCACAGGTGGGTTTCCCTGGTTACCACCGACTGTCAGAGATGCGTGTCCCTGATTACCACCGACTGTCACAGGCCGGTGTCCCTGGGCACTGTGAATGTCACAGGTGGGTTTCCCTGGTTACCACCGACTGTCACAGGACGGCTGTCCCTGGGTACCATTGTCACAGGAGGGGTGTCCTTGGTTACCATGGTCACAGGTGGGTTTCCCTGGTTACCACCGACTGTCACAGGAGGGCTCTCCCTGGGTACCATTGTCACAGGAGGGGTGTCCTTGGTTACCATGGTCACAGGTGGGATTCCCTGGTTATCACCGACTGTCAGAGATGCGTCTCCCTGATAACCACGGTCACAGGAGAGGTGTCCTTGGTTACCAGTGAATGTGGGTAGGGGTGTCCTTGGTTACCACTGGCACAGGAGGTGTGTCCCTGGTTACCACTGACTGTCACAGGAGGGGTGTCCTTGGTTACCATGGTCGCAGGTGGGTTTCCCTTGTTACCACCGACTGTCAGAGATGCGTGTCCCTGGTTACCACCGACTGTCATATGTGCGTGTCCGTGGTAGCCACGGTCACAGGAGAGGTGTCCGTGGTTACCAGTGACTGTTACAGTAGGTGTGTCCTTGGTTACCATGGTCACAGGTGGGTTTCCCTGGTTACCACCGACTGTCAGAGATGCGTGTCCCTGGTTACCACCGACTGTCACAGGCCGGTGTCCCTGGGCACTGTGAATGTCACAGGTGGGTTTCCCTGGTTACCACCAACTGTCACAGGATGGCTGTCCCTGGGTACCATTGTCACAGGAGGGGTGTCCTTGGTTACCATGGTCACAGGTGGGTTTCCCTGGTTACCACCGACTGTCACAGGAGGGCTGTCCCGGGGTACCATTGTCACAGGAGGGGTGTCCTTGGTTACCATGGTCACAGGTGGGTTTCCCTGGTTACCACCGACTGTCACAGGAGGGCTGTCCCTGGTACCATTGTGACAGGAGGGGTGTCCTTGGTTACCACTGGCACAGGAGGTGTGTCCCTGGTTACCACTGACTGTCATATGTGCGTGTCCGTGGTAGCCACGGTCACAGGAGAGGTGTCCGTGGTTACCAGTGACTGTCACAGTAGGTGGGTCCTTGGTTACCATGGCGACAGGTGGGTTTCCCTGGTTACCACTGACTGTCAGAGATGCGTGTCCCTGGTTGCCACCGACTGTCATATGTGCGTGTCCCTGGTAGCCACGGTCACAGGAGAGGTGTCCGTGGTTACCAGTGACAGTCACAGTAGGTGTGTCCTTGGTTACCATGGTCACAGGTGGGTTTCCCTGGTTACCACCGACTGTCAGAGATGCGTCTCCCTGGTTACCACCGACTGTCACAGGCCGGTGTCCCTGGGCACTGTGAATGTCACAGGTGGGTTGCCCTGGTTACCACCGACTGTCAGAGATGCGTCTCCCTGATAACCACGGTCACAGGAGAGGTGTCCTTGGTTACCAGTGACAGTGGGTAGGGGTGTCCTTTGTTACCATGGTCACAGGTGTGTTTCCCTGGTTACCACCGACTGTCACAGGAGGGCTGTCCCTGGGTACCATTGTCACAGAGGGGTATCCTTGGTTACCATGGTCACAGGTGGGTTTCCCTGGTTACCACCGACTGTCAGAGATGCGTGTCCCTGGTTACCACCGACTGTCACAGGCCGGTGTCCCTGGGCACTGTGAATGTCACAGGTGGGTTTCCCTGGTTACCACCGACTGTCACAGGATGGCTGTCCCTGGGTACCATTGTCACAGGAGGGGTGTCCTTGGTTACCATGGTCACAGGTGGGTTTCCCTGGTTACCACCGACTGTCACAGGAGGGCTGTCCCTGGGTACCATTGTCACAGGAGGGGTGTCCTTGGTTACCATGGTCACAGGTGGGTTTCCCTGGTTACCACCGACTGTCAGAGATGCGTCTCCCTGATAACCACGGTCACAGGAGAGGTGTCCTTGGTTACCAGTGACAGTGGGTAGGGGTGTCCTTGGTTACCATGGTCACAGGTGTGTTTCCCTGGTTACCACCGACTGTCACAGGAGGGCTGTCCGTGGGTACCATTGTCACAGAGGGGTGTCCTTGGTTACCATGGTCACAGGTTGGTTTCCCTGGTTACCACCGACTGTCAGAGATGCGTCTCCCTGGTTACCACCGACTGTCACAGGCCGGTGTCCCTGGGCACTGTGAATGTCACAGGTGGTTTTCCCTGGTTACCACCGACTGTCAGAGATGCGTCTCCCTGATAACCACGGTCACAGGAGAGTTGTCCTTGGTTACCAGTGACTGTGGGTAGGGGTGTCCTTGGTTACCACTGGCACAGGAGGTGTGTCCCTGGTTACCACTGACTGTCACAGGAGGGGTGTCCTTGGTTACCATGCTCGCAGGTGGGTTTCCCTGGTTACCACTGAGTGTCAGAGATGCGTGTCCCTGGTTACCTCCGACTGTCATATGTGCGTGTCCTGGTAACCACGGTCACAGGAGAGGTGTCCTTGGTTACCAGTGACTGTGGGTAGGGGTGTCCTTGGTTAACTTGTTCACAGGTGGGTTTCCCTGGTTACCACTGACTGTCAGAGATGTGTGTCCCTGGTTACCACCGACTGTCATATGTGCGTGTCCCTGGTAACCACAGTCACAGGAGAGGTGTCCGTGGTTACCAGTGACTGGCACAGTAGGTGTGTCCTTGGTTACCATGGTCACAGGTGGGTTTCCCTGGTTACCACCGACTGTCAGAGTTGCGTGTCCCTGGTTACCACCGACTGTCACAGGCCGGTGTCCCTGGGCACTGTGAATGTCACAGGTGAGTTTCCCTGATTACCACCGACTGTCACAGGAGGGCTGTCCCTGGGTACCATTGTCACAGGAGGGGTGTCCTTGGTTACCATGGTCACAGGTGGGTTTCCCTGGTTACCACTGACTGTCACAGGAGGGCTGTCCCTGGGTACCATTGTCACAGAGGGGTGTCCTTGGTTACCATGGTCACAGGTGGGTTTCCCTGGTTACCACCGACTGTCAGAGATGCGTCTTCCTGGTTACCACCGACTGTCCCAGTCCGGTGTCCCTGGGCACTGTGAATGTCACAGGTGGGTTTCCCTGGTTACCACCAACTGTCACAGGTGAGTGTACATGGTTACCAGTGACTGTCACAGGAGGGCTGTCCCTGGGTACCATTGTGACAGGAGGGGTGTGCTTGGTTACCACTGGCACAGGAGGTGTGTCCCTGGTTACCACTGACTGTCACAGGAGGGGTGTCCTTGTTTAACATGGTCGCAGGTGGGTTTCCCTGGTTACCACTGAATGTCAGAGATGCGTGTCCCTGGTTACCACCGACTGTCACAGGCCGGTGTCCCTGGGCACTGTGAATGTCACAGGTGGGTTTCCCTGGTTACCACCGACTGTCAGAGATGCGTCTCCCTGGTTACCACCGACTGTCCCAGGCCGGTGTCCCTGGGCACTGTGAATGTCACAGGTGGGTTTCCCTGGTTACCACCAACTGTCACAGGTGAGTGTACATGGTTACCAGTGACTGTCACAGGAGGGCTGTCCCTGGGTACCATTGTGACAGGAGGGGTGTGCTTGGTTACCACTAGCACAGGAGGTGTGTCCCTGGTTACCACTGACTGTCACAGGAGGGGTGTCCTTGGTTACCATGGTCGCAGGTGGGTTTCCCTGGTTACCACTGACTGTCAGAAATGCGTGTCCCTGGTTACCACCGACTGTCATATGTGCGTGTCCTGGTAACCACGGTCACAGGAGAGGTGTCCTTGGTTACCAGTGACTGTGGGTAGGGGTGTCCTTGGTTACCATGGTCACAGGTGTGTTTCCCTGGTTACCACCGACTGTCACAGGAGGGCTCTCCCTGGGTACCATTGTCACAGAGGGGTGTCCTTGGTTACCATGGTCACAGGTGGGTTTCCCTTGTTACCACCGACTGTCAGAGATGCGTCTCCCTGGTTACCACCGACTGTCACAGGACGGCTGTCCCTGGGTTCCATTGTCACAGGAGGGGTGTCCTTGGTTACCATGGTCACAGGTGGGTTTCCCTGGTTACCACCGACTGTCACAGGAGGGCTGTCCCTTGGTACCATTGTCACAGGACGGGTGTCCTTGGTTACCATGGTCACAGGTGGGTTTCCCTGGTTACCACCGACTGTCACAGGAGGGCTGTCCGTGGGTACTATTGTCACAGGAGGGGTGTCCTTGGTTACCGTGGTCACAGGTGGGTTTCCCTGGTTACCACCGACTGTCAGAGATGCGTGTCCCTGGTAACCATGGTCACAGGAGAGGTGTCCTTGGTTACCAGTGACTGTGGGTAGGGGTGTCCTTGGTTACCATGGTCACAGGTGGGTTTCGCTTGTTACCACCGACTGTCACAGGAGGGCTGTCCATGGATACGATTGTCACAGGAGGGGTGTCCTTGGTTACCATGGTCACAGGTGGGTTTCCCTGCTTACCACCGACTGTCAGAAATATGTGTCCCTGGTTACCACCGACTGTCACAGGCAGGTGTCCCTGGGCACTGTGAATGTCACAGGTGGGTTTCCCTGGTTACCACCGACTGTCACAGGATGGCTGTCCCTGGGTACCATTGTCACAGGAGGGGTGTCCTTGGTTACCATGGTCACAGGTGGGTTTCCCTGGTTACCACCGACTGTCACAGGAGGGCTGTCCCTGGGTACCATTGTCAAAGGAGGGGTGTCCTTGGTTACCATGGTCACAGGTGGGTTTCCCTGGTTACCACCGACTGTCAGAGATGCGTCTCCCTGATAACCACGGTCACAGGAGAGGTGTCCTTGCTTACCAGTGACTGTGGGTAGGGGTGTCCTTGGTTACCATGGTCACAGGTGGTTTTCCCTGGTTACCACCGACTGTCACAGGAGGGCTGTCCCTGGGTACCATTGTCACAGGAGGGGTGTCCTTGGTTACCACTGGCACAGGAGGTGTGTCCCTGGTTACCACTGACTGTCACAGGAGGGGTGTCCTTGGTTACCATGGTCGCAGGTGGGTTTCCCTGGTTACCAATGACTGTCAGAGATGCGTGTCCATGGTTACCACCGACTGTCATATGTGCGTGTCCTGGTAACCACGGTCACAGGAGAGGTGTCCTTGGTTACCAGTGACTGTGGGTAGGGGTGTCCTTGGTTACCATGGTCACAGGTGGGTTTCCCTGGTTACCACCGACTGTCACAGGAGGGCTGTCCCTGGGTACCATTGTCACAGGAGGGGTGTCCTTGGTTATCACTGGCACAGGAGGTGTGTCCCTGGTTACCACTGACTGTCACCGGAGGGGTGTCCTTGGTTAACATGGTCGCAGGTGGGTTTCCCTGGTTACCACTGACTGTCAGAAATGCGTGTCCCTGGTTACCACCGACTGTCATATGTGCGTGTCCTGGTAACCACGGTCACAGGAGAGGTGTCCTTGGTTACCAGTGACTGTGGGTAGGGGTGTCCTTGGTTACCATGGTCACAGGTGTGTTTCCCTGGTTACCACCGACTGTCACAGGAGGGCTCTCCCTGGGTACCATTGTCACAGAGGGGTGTCCTTGGTTACCATGGTCACAGGTGGGTTTCCCTTGTTACCACCGACTGTCAGAGATGCGTCTCCCTGGTTACCACCGACTGTCACAGGACGGCTGTCCCTGGGTTCCATTGTCACAGGAGGGGTGTCCTTGGTTACCATGGTCACAGGTGGGTTTCCCTGGTTACCACCGACTGTCACAGGAGGGCTGTCCCTTGGTACCATTGTCACAGGACGGGTGTCCTTGGTTACCATGGTCACAGGTGGGTTTCCCTGGTTACCACCGACTGTCACAGGAGGGCTGTCCGTGGGTACTATTGTCACAGGAGGGGTGTCCTTGGTTACCGTGGTCACAGGTGGGTTTCCCTGGTTACCACCGACTGTCAGAGATGCGTGTCCCTGGTAACCATGGTCACAGGAGAGGTGTCCTTGGTTACCAGTGACTGTGGGTAGGGGTGTCCTTGGTTACCATGGTCACAGGTGGGTTTCGCTTGTTACCACCGACTGTCACAGGAGGGCTGTCCATGGATACGATTGTCACAGGAGGGGTGTCCTTGGTTACCATGGTCACAGGTGGGTTTCCCTGCTTACCACCGACTGTCAGAAATATGTGTCCCTGGTTACCACCGACTGTCACAGGCAGGTGTCCCTGGGCACTGTGAATGTCACAGGTGGGTTTCCCTGGTTACCACCGACTGTCACAGGATGGCTGTCCCTGGGTACCATTGTCACAGGAGGGGTGTCCTTGGTTACCATGGTCACAGGTGGGTTTCCCTGGTTACCACCGACTGTCACAGGAGGGCTGTCCCTGGGTACCATTGTCAAAGGAGGGGTGTCCTTGGTTACCATGGTCACAGGTGGGTTTCCCTGGTTACCACCGACTGTCAGAGATGCGTCTCCCTGATAACCACGGTCACAGGAGAGGTGTCCTTGCTTACCAGTGACTGTGGGTAGGGGTGTCCTTGGTTACCATGGTCACAGGTGGTTTTCCCTGGTTACCACCGACTGTCACAGGAGGGCTGTCCCTGGGTACCATTGTCACAGGAGGGGTGTCCTTGGTTACCACTGGCACAGGAGGTGTGTCCCTGGTTACCACTGACTGTCACAGGAGGGGTGTCCTTGGTTACCATGGTCGCAGGTGGGTTTCCCTGGTTACCAATGACTGTCAGAGATGCGTGTCCATGGTTACCACCGACTGTCATATGTGCGTGTCCTGGTAACCACGGTCACAGGAGAGGTGTCCTTGGTTACCAGTGACTGTGGGTAGGGGTGTCCTTGGTTACCATGGTCACAGGTGGGTTTCCCTGGTTACCACCGACTGTCACAGGAGGGCTGTCCCTGGGTACCATTGTCACAGGAGGGGTGTCCTTGGTTATCACTGGCACAGGAGGTGTGTCCCTGGTTACCACTGACTGTCACCGGAGGGGTGTCCTTGGTTAACATGGTCGCAGGTGGGTTTCCCTGGTTACCACTGACTGTCAGAGATGCGTGTCCCTGGTTACCACCGACTGTCATATGTGCGTGTCCCTGGTAGCCACGGTCACAGGAGAGGTGTCCGTGGTTACCAGTGACTGTCACAGTAGGTGTGTCCTTGGTTACCATGGTCACAGGTGGGTTTCCCTGGTTACCACCGACTGTCAGAGATGCGTGTCCCTGATTACCACCGACTGTCACAGGCCGTTGTCCCTGGGCACTGTGAATGTCACAGGTGGGTTTCCCTGGTTACCACCGACTGTCACAGGACGGCTGTCCCTGGGTACCATTGTCACAGGAGGGGTGTCCTTGGTTACCATGGTCACAGGTGGGTTTCCCTGGTTACCACCGACTGTCACAGGAGGGCTCTCCCTGGGTACCATTGTCACAGGAGGGGTGTCCTTGGTTACCATGGTCACAGGTGGGATTCCCTGGTTATCACCGACTGTCAGAGATGCGTCTCCCTGATAACCACGGTCACAGGAGAGGTGTCCTTGGTTACCAGTGACAGTGGGTAGGGGTGTCCTTGTTTACCATGGTCACAGGTGTGTTTCCCTGGTTACCACCGACTGTCACAGGAGGGCTGTCCCTGGGTACCATTGTCACAGAGGGGTGTCCTTGGTTACCATGGTCACAGGTGGGTTTCCCTGGTTACCACCGACTGTCAGAGATGCGTCTCCCTTGTTACCACCGACTGTCACAGGCCGGTGTCCCTGGGCACTGTGAATGTCACAGGTGGGTTGCCCTGGTTACCACCGACTGTCAGAGATGCGTCTCCCTGATAACCACGGTCACAGGAGAGGTGTCCTTGGTTACCAGTGACAGTGGGTAGGGGTGTCCTTGGTTACCATGGTCACAGGTGTGTTTCCCTGGTTACCACCGACTGTCACAGGAGGGCTGTCCCTGGGTACCATTGTCACAGAGGGGTGTCCTTGGTTACCATGGTCACAGGTGGGTTTCCCTGGTTACCACCAACTGTCAGAGATGCGTGTCCCTGGTTACCACCGACTGTCACAGGCCGGTGTCCCTGGGCACTGTGAATGTCACAGGTGGGTTTCCCTGGTTACCACCGACTGTCACAGGAGGGCTGTCCCTGGGTACCATTGTCACAGGAGGGGTGTCCTTGGTTACCATGGTCACAGGTGGGTTTCCCTGGTTACCACCGACTGTCAGAGATGCGTCTCCCTGATAACCACGGTCACAGGAGAGGTGTCCTTGGTTACCAGTGACAGTGGGTAGGGGTGTCCTTGGTTACCATGGTCACAGGTGTGTTTCCCTGGTTACCACCGACTGTCACAGGAGGGCTGTCCGTGGGTACCATTGTCACAGAGGGGTGTCCTTGGTTACCATGGTCACAGGTTGGTTTCCCTGGTTACCACCGACTGTCAGAGATGCGTCTCCCTGGTTACCACCGACTGTCACAGGCCGGTGTCCCTGGGCACTGTGAATGTCACAGGTGGTTTTCCCTGGTTACCACCGACTGTCAGAGATGCGTCTCCCTGATAACCACGGTCACAGGAGAGGTGTCCTTGGTTACCAGTGACTGTGGGTAGGGGTGTCCTTGGTTACCACTGGCACAGGAGGTGTGTCCCTGGTTACCACTGACTGTCACAGGAGGGGTGTCCTTGGTTACCATGGTCGCAGGTGGGTTTCCCTGGTTACCACTGACTGTCAGAGATGCGTGTCCCTGGTTACCACCGACTGTCATATGTGCGTGTCCTGGTAACCACGGTCACAGGAGAGGTGTCCTTGGTTACCAGTGACTGTGGGTAGGGGTGTCCTTGGTTAACTTGTTCACAGGTGGGTTTCCCTGGTTACCACTGACTGTCAGAGATGCGTGTCCCTGGTTACCACCGACTGTCATATGTGCGTGTCCCTGGTAACCACAGTCACAGGAGAGGTGTCCGTGGTTACCAGTGACTGGCACAGTAGGTGTGTCCTTGGTTACCATGGTCACAGGTGGGTTTCCCTGGTTACCACCGACTGTCAGAGTTGCGTGTCCCTGGTTACCACCGACTGTCACAGGCCGGTGTCCCTGGGCACTGTGAATGTCACAGGTGAGTTTCCCTGATTACCACCGACTGTCACAGGAGGGCTGTCCCTGGGTACCATTGTCACAGGAGGGGTGTCCTTGGTTACCATGGTCACAGGTGGGTTTCCCTGGTTACCACTGACTGTCACAGGAGGGCTGTCCCTGGGTACCATTGTCACAGAGGGGTGTCCTTGGTTACCATGGTCACAGGTGGATTTCCCTGGTTACCACCGACTGTCAGAGATGCGTCTTCCTGGTTACCACCGACTGTCCCAGTCCGGTGTCCCTGGGCACTGTGAATGTCACAGGTGTGTTTCCCTGGTTACCACCAACTGTCACAGGTGAGTGTACATGGTTACCACTGACTGTCACAGGAGGGCTGTCCCTGGGTACCATTGTGACAGGAGGGGTGTGCTTGGTTACCACTAGCACAGGAGGTGTGTCCCTGGTTACCACTGACTGTCACAGGAGGGGTGTCCTTGGTTACCATGGTCGCAGGTGGGTTTCCCTGGTTACCACTGACTGTCAGAAATGCGTGTCCCTGGTTACCACCGACTGTCATATGTGCGTGTCCTGGTAACCACGGTCACAGGAGAGGTGTCCTTGGTTACCAGTGACTGTGGGTAGGGGTGTCCTTGGTTACCATGTTCACAGGTGGTTTTCCCTGGTTACCACCGACTGTCACAGGAGGGCTGTCCCTGGGTACCGTTGTCACAGGAGGGGTGTCCTTGGTTACCACTGGCACAGGAGGTGTGTCCCTGGTTACCACTGACTGTCACAGGAGGGGTGTCCTTGTTTAACATGGTCGCAGGTGGGTTTCCCTGGTTACCACTGACTGTCAGAGATGCGTGTCCCTGGTTACCACCGACTGTCACAGGCCGGTGTCCCTGGGCACTGTGAATGTCACAGGTGGGTTTCCCTGGTTACCACCGACTGTCAGAGATGCGTCTCCCTGATAACCACGGTCACAGGAGAGGTGTCCTTGGTTACCAGTGACAGTGGGTAGGGGTGTCCTTGGTTACCATGGTCACAGGTGTGTTTCCCTGGTTACCACCGACTGTCACAAGAGGGCTGTCCCTGGGTACCATTGTCACAGAGGGGTGTCCTTGGTTACCATGGTCACAGGTGGGTTTCCCTGGTTACCACCGACTGTCAGAGATGCGTCTCCCTGGTTACCACCGACTGTCACAGGACGGCTGTCCCTGGGTTCCATTGTCACAGGAGGGGTGTCCTTGGTTACCATGGTCACAGGTGGGTTTCAATGGTTACCACCGACTGTCACAGGAGGGCTGTCCCTTGGTACCATTGTCACAGGACGGGTGTCCTTGGTTACCATGGTCACAGGTGGGTTTCCCTGGTTACCACCGAATGTCAGAGATGCGTCTCCCTGATAACCATGGTCACAGGAGAGGTGTCGTTGTTTACCAGTGACAGTGGGTAGGGGTGTCCTTGGTTACCATGGTCACAGGTGTGTTTCCCTGGTTACCACCGACTGTCACAGGAGGGCTGTCCCTGGGTACCGTTGTCACAGAGGGGTGTCCTTGGTTACCATGGTCACAGGTGGGTTTCCCTGGTTACCACCGACTGTCAGAGATTCGTCTCCCTGTTTACCACCGACTGTCACAGGCCGGTGTCCCTGGGCACTGTGAATGTCACAGGTGGGTTTCCCTGGTTACCACCGACTGTCAGAGATGCGTCTCCCTGATAACCACGGTCACAGGAGAGGTGTCCTTGGTTACCAGTTACTGTGGGTAGGGGTGTCCTTGGTTACCATGGTCACAGGTGTGTTTCCCTGGTTACCACCGACTGTCACAGGAGGGCTGTCCCTGGGTACCATTGTCACAGGAGGGGTGTCCTTGGTTACCATGGTCACAGGTGGGTTTCCCTGGTTACCACCGACTGTCACAGGAGGGCTGTCCCTGGTACCATTGTGACAGGAGGGGTGTCCTTGGTTACCACTGGCACAGGAGGTGTGTCCCTGGTTACCACTGACTGTCACAGGAAGGGTGTCCTTGGTTACCATGGTCGCAGGTGGGTTTCCCTGGTTACCACTGACTGTCATAGATGCGTGTCCCTGTTTACCACCGACTGTCATATATGCGTGTCCCTGGTAACCACGGTCACAGGAGAGGTGTCCGTGGTTACCAGTGACTGTCACAGTATGGGGGTCCTTGGTTACCATGGCGACAGGTGGGTTTCCCTTGTTACCACCGACTGTCAGAGATGCGTGTCCCTGGTTACCACCGACTGTCATATGTGCGTGTCCCTGGTAGCCACGGTCACAGGAGAGGTGTCCGTGGTTACCAGTTACTGTCACAGTAGGTGTGTCCTTGGTTACCATGGTCACAGGTGGGTTTCCCTGGTTACCACCGACTGTCAGAGATGCGTGTATCTGGTTACCACCGACTGTCACAGGCCGGTGTCCCTGGGCACTGTGAATGTCACAGGTGGGTTTCCCTGGTTACCACCAACTGTCACAGGATGGCTGTCCCTGGGTACCATTGTCACAGGAGGGGTGTCCTTGGTTACCATGGTCACAGATGGGTTTCCCTGGTTACCACCGACTGTCACAGGAGGGCTGTCCCGGGGTACCATTGTCACAGGAGGGGTGTCCTTGGTTACCATGGTCACAGGTGGGTTTCCCTGGTTACCGCCGACTGTCACAGGAGGGCTGTCCCTGGTACCATTGTGACAGGAGGGGTGTCCTTGGTTACCACTGGCACAGGAGGTGTGTCCCTGGTTACCACTGACTGTCACAGGAAGGATGTCCTTGGTTACCATGGTCGCAGGTGGGTTTCCCTGGTTACCACTGACTGTCAGAGATGCGTGTCCCTGGTTACCACCGACTGTCATATATGCGTTTCCCTGGTAACCACGGTCACAGGAGAGGTGTCCGTGGTTACCAGTGACTGTCACAGTAGGTGGGTCCTTGGTTACCATGGCGACAGGTGGGTTTCCCTGGTTACCACTGACTGTCAGAGATGCGTGTCCCTGGTTACCACCGACTGTCATATGTGCGTGTCCCTGGTAGCCACGGTCACAGGAGAGGTGTCCGTGGTTACCAGTGACTGTCACAGTAGGTGTGTCCTTGGTTACCATGGTCACAGGTGGGTTTCCCTGGTTACCACCGACTGTCAGAGATGCGTGTCCCTGATTACCACCGACTGTCACAGGCCGGTGTCCCTGGGCACTGTGAATGTCACAGGTGGGTTTCCCTGGTTACCACCGACTGTCACAGGACGGCTGTCCCTGGGTACCATTGTCACAGGAGGGGTGTCCTTGGTTACCATGGTCACAGGTGTGTTTCCCTGGTTACCACCGACTGTCACAGGAGGGCTGTCCCTGGGTACCATTGTCACAGAGGGGTGTCCTTGGTTACCATGGTCACAGGTGGGTTTCCCTGGTTACCACCGACTGTCAGAGATGCGTCTCCCTGGTTACCACCGACTGTCACAGGCCGGTGTCCCTGGGCACTGTGAATGTCACAGGTGGGTTTCCCTGGTTACCACCGACTGTCAGAGATGCGTCTCCCTGATAACCACGGTCACAGGAGAGGTGTCCTTGGTTACCAGTGACAGTGGGTAGGGGTGTCCTTGGTTACCATGGTCACAGGTGTGTTTCCCTGGTTACCACCGACTGTCACAGGAGGGCTGTCCCTGGGTACCATTGTCACAGAGGGGTGTCCTTGGTTACCATGGTCACAGGTGGGTTTCCCTGGTTACCACCGACTGTCAGAGATGCGTGTCCCTGGTTACCACCGACTGTCATATGTGCGTGTCCTGGTAACCACGGTCACAGGAGAGGTGTCCTTGGTTACCAGTGACTGTGGGTAGGGGTGTCCTTGGTTACCATGGTCACAGGTGTGTTTCCCTGGTTACCACCGACTGTCAGAGATGCGTCTCCCTGGTTACCACCGACTGTCACAGGCCGGTGTCCCTGGGCACTGTGAATGTCACAGGTGGGTTTCCCTGGTTACCACCGACTGTCACAGGTGAGTGTACATGGTTACCACTGACTGTCACAGGAGGGCTGTCCCTGGGTACCATTGTGACAGGAGGGGTGTCCTTGGTTGCCACTGGCACAGGAGGTGTTTGGCTGGTTACCACTGACTGTCACAGGAGGGGTGTCCTTGGTTACCATGATTGCAGGTGGGTTTCCCTGGTTACCACTGACTGTCAGAAATGCCTCTCCCTGGTTACCACCGACTGTCATATGTGCGTGTCCTGGTAACCACGGTCACAGGAGAGGTGTCCTTGGTTACCAGTGACTGTGGGTTGGGGTGTCCTTGGTTACCATGGTCACAGGTGGGTTTCCCTGGTTACCACCGACTGTCACAGGAGGGCTGTCTGTGGGTACTATTGTCACAGGAGGGGTGTCCTTGGTTACCGTCGTCACAGGTGGGTTTCCCTGGTTACCACCAACTGTCAGAGATGCGTGTCCCTGGTAACCATGGTCACAGGAGAGGTGTCCTTGGTTACCAGTGACTGTGGGTAGGGGTGTCCTTGGTTACCATGGTCACAGGTGGGTTTCCCTTGTTACCACCGACTGTCACAGGAGGGCTGTCCATGGATACCATTGTCACAGGAGGGGTGTCCTTGGTTACCATGGTCACAGGTGGGTTTCCCTGGTTACCACCGACTGTCAGAAATATGTGTCCCTGGTTACCACCGACTGTCACAGGCAGGTGTCCCTGGGCACTGTGAATGTCACAGGTGGGTTTCCCTGGTTACCACCGACTGTCACAGGATGGCTGTCCCTGGGTACCATTGTCACAGGAGGGGTGTCCTTGGTTACCATGGTCACAGGTGGGTTTCCCTGGTTACCACCGACTGTCACAGGAGGGCTGTCCCTGGGTACCATTGTCACAGGAGGGGTGTCCTTGGTTACCATGGTCACAGGTGGGTTTCCCTGGTTACCACCGACTGTCAGAGATGCGTCTCCCTGATAACCACGGTCACAGGAGAGGTGTCCTTGCTTACCAGTGACTGTGGGTAGGGGTGTCCTTGGTTACCATGGTCACAGGTGGTTTTCCCTGGTTACCACCGACTGTCACAGGAGGGCTGTCCCTTGGTACCATTGTCACAGGAGGGGTGTCCTTGGTTACCATGTTCACAGGTGGGTTTCCCTGGTTACCACCGACTGTCAGAGATGCGTCTCCCTGGTTACCACAGACTGTCACAGGCCGGTGTCCCTGGGCACTGTGAATGTCACAGGTGGGTTTCCCTGGTTACCACCGACTGTCACAGGTGAGTGTACATGGTTACCACTGACTGTCACAGGAGGGCTGTCCCTGGGTACCATTGTGACAGGAGGGGTGTCCTTGGTTACCACTGGCACAGGAGGTGTTTGCCTGGTTACCACTGACTGTCACAGGAGGGGTGTCCTTGGTTACCATGGTTGCAGGTGGGTTTCCCTGGTTACCACTGACTGTCAGAAATGCCTGTCCCTGGTTACCACCGACTGTCATATGTGCGTGTCCTGGTAACCACGGTCACAGGAGAGGTGTCCTTGGTTACGAGTGACTGTGGGTAGGGGTGTCCTTGGTTACCATGGTCACAAGTGGGTTTCCCTGGTTACCACCGACTGTCACAGGAGGGCTGTCCCTGGGTACTATTGTCACAGGAGGGGTGTCCTTGGTTACCGTGGTCACAGGTGGGTTTCCCTGGTTACCACCGACTGTCAGAGATGCGTGTCCCTGGTAACCACGGTCACAGGAGAGGTGTCCTTGGTTACCAGTGACTGTGGGTAGGGGTGTCCTTGGTTACCATGGTCACAGGTGGGTTTCCCTCGTTACCACCGACTGTCACAGTAGGGCTGTCCATGGATACCATTGTCACAGGAGGGGTGTCCTTGGTTACCATGGTCACAGGTGGGTTTCCCTGGTTACCACCGACTGTCAGAAATGCGTGTCCTTGGTTACCACCGACTGTCACAGGCAGGTGTCCCTGGGCACTGTGAATGTCACAGGTGGGTTTCCCTGGTTACCACCGACTGTCACAGTTGAGTGTACATGGTTACCACTGACTGTCACAGGAGGGCTGTCCCTGGGTACCATTGTCACAGGAGGGGTGTCCTTGGTTACAACTGGCACAGGAGATGTGTCCCTGGTTACCACTGACTGTGACAGGAGGGGTGTCCTTGGTTACCATGGTCGCAGGTGGGTTTCCCTGGTTACCACTGACTGTCAGAGATGCGTGTCCCTGGTTACCACCGACTGTCATATGTGCGTGTCCTGGTAACCACGGTCACAGGAGAGGTGTCCTTGGTTACGAGTGACTGTGGTAGGGGTGTCCTTGGTTACCATGGTTGCAGGTGGTTTTCCCTGGTTACCACCGACTGTCACAGGAGGGCTGTCCCTGGGTACCATTGTCACAGGAGGGGTGTCCTTGGTTACCACTGGCACAGGAACTGTGTCCCTGGTTACCACTGACTGTCACAGGAGGGGTGTCCTTGGTTAACATGGTCGCAGGTGGGTTTCCCTGGTTACCACTGACTGTCAGAGATGCGTGTCCCTGGTTACCACCGACTGTCATATGTGCGTGTCCCTGGTAGCCACGGTCACAGGAGAGGTGTCCGTGGTTACCATTGACTGTCACAGTAGGTGTGTCCTTGGTTACCATGGTCACAGGTGGGTTTCCCTGGTTACCACCGACTGTCACAGGAGGGCTGTCCCTGGGTACCATTGTCACAGGAGGGGTGTCCTTGGTTACCATGGTCACAGGTGGGTTTCCCTGGTTACCACCGACTGTCACAGGAGGGCTGTCCCTGGGTACCATTGTCACAGGAGGGGTGTCCTTGGTTACCATGGTCACAGGTGGGTTTCCCTGGTTACCACCGACTGTCAGAGATGCGTCTCCCTGATAACCACGGTCACAGGAGAGGTGTCCTTGGTTACCAGTGACAGTGGGTAGGGGTGTCCTTGGTTACGATGGTCACAGGTGTGTTTCCCTGGTTACCACCGACTGTCACAGGAGGGCTGTCCCTGGGTACCATTGTCACAGAGGGGTGTCCTTGGTTACCATGGTCACAGGTTGGTTTCCCTGGTTACCACCGACTGTCAGAGATGCGTGTCCCTGGTTACCACCGACTGTCACAGGCCGGTGTCCCTGGGCACTGTGAATGTCACAGGTGGGTTTCCCTGGTTACCACCGACTGTCACAGGATGGCTGTCCCTGGGTACCATTGTCACAGGAGGGGTGTCATTGGTTACCATGGTCACAGGTGGGTTTCCCTGGTTACCACCGACTGTCACAGGAGGGCTGTCCCGGGGTACCATTGTCACAGGAGGGGTGTCCTTGGTTACCATGGTCACAGGTGGGTTTCCCTGGTTACCACCGACTGTCACAGGAGGGCTGTCCCTGGTACCATTGTGACAGGAGGGGTGTCCTTGGTTACCACTGGCACAGGAGGTCTGTCCCTGGTTACCACTGACTGTCACAGGAAGGGTGTCCTTGGTTACCATGGTCGCAGGTGGGTTTCCCTGGTTACCACTGACTGTCAGAGATGCGTGTCCCTGGTTACCACCGACTGTCATATGTGCGTGTCCTGGTAACCACGGTCACAGGAGAGGTGTCCTTGGTTACCAGTGACTGTGGGTAGGGGTGTCCTTGGTTAACTTGTTCACAGGTGGGTTTCCCTGGTTACCACTGACTGTCAGAGATGCGTGTCCCTGGTTACCACCGACTGTCATATGTGCGTGTCCCTGGTAACCACAGTCACAGGAGAGGTGTCCGTGGTTACCAGTGACTGGCACAGTAGGTGTGTCCTTGGTTACCATGGTCACAGGTGGGTTTCCCTGGTTACCACCGACTGTCAGAGTTGCGTGTCCCTGGTTACCACCGACTGTCACAGGCCGGTGTCCCTGGGCACTGTGAATGTCACAGGTGAGTTTCCCTGATTACCACCGACTGTCACAGGAGGGCTGTCCCTGGGTACCATTGTCACAGGAGGGGTGTCCTTGGTTACCATGGTCACAGGTGGGTTTCCCTGGTTACCACTGACTGTCACAGGAGGGCTGTCCCTGGGTACCATTGTCACAGAGGGGTGTCCTTGGTTACCATGGTCACAGGTGGATTTCCCTGGTTACCAGCGACTGTCAGAGATGCGTCTTCCTGGTTACCACCGACTGTCCCAGTCCGGTGTCCCTGGGCACTGTGAATGTCACAGGTGTGTTTCCCTGGTTACCACCAACTGTCACAGGTGAGTGTACATGGTTACCACTGACTGTCACAGGAGGGCTGTCCCTGGGTACCATTGTGACAGGAGGGGTGTGCTTGGTTACCACTAGCACAGGATGTGTGTCCCTGGTTACCACTGACTGTCACAGGAGGGGTGTCCTTGGTTACCATGGTCGCAGGTGGGTTTCCCTGGTTACCACTGACTGTCAGAAATGCGTGTCCCTGGTTACCACCGACTGTCATATGTGCGTGTCCTGGTAACCACGGTCACAGGAGAGGTGTCCTTGGTTACCAGTGACTGTGGGTAGGGGTGTCCTTGGTTACCATGTTCACAGGTGGTTTTCCCTGGTTACCACCGACTGTCACAGGACGGCTGTCCCTGGGTACCGTTCTCACAGGAGGGGTGTCCTTGGTCACCACTGGCACAGGAGGTGTGTCCCTGGTTACCACTGACTGTCACAGGAGGGGTGTCCTTGTTTAACATGGTCGCAGGTGGGTTTCCCTGGTTACCACTGACTGTCAGAGATGCGTGTCCCTGGTTACCACCGACTGTCACAGGCCGGTGTCCCTGGGCACTGTGAATGTCACAGGTGGGTTTCCCTGGTTACCACCGACTGTCAGAGAAGCGTCTCCCTGATAACCACGGTCACAGGAGAGGTGTCCTTGGTTACCAGTGACAGTGGGTAGGGGTGTCCTTGGTTACCATGGTCACAGGTGTGTTTCCCTGGTTACCACCGACTGTCACAGGAGGGCTGTCCCTGGGTACCATTGTCACAGAGGGGTGTCCTTGGTTACCATGGTCACAGGTGGGTTTCCCTGGTTACCACCGACTGTCAGAGATGCGTCTCCCTGGTTACCACCGACTGTCACAGGACGGCTGTCCCTGGGTTCCATTGTCACAGGAGGGGTGTCCTTGGTTACCATGGTCACAGGTGGGTTTCAATGGTTACCACCGACTGTCACAGGAGGGCTGTCCCTTGGTACCATTGTCACAGGACGGGTGTCCTTGGTTACCATGGTCACAGGTGGGTTTCCCTGGTTACCACCGAATGTCAGAGATGCGTCTCCCTGATAACCATGGTCACAGGAGAGGTGTCCTTGGTTACCAGTGACAGTGGGTAGGGGTGTCCTTGGTTACCATGGTCACAGGTGTGTTTCCCTGGTTACCACCGACTGTCACAGGAGGGCTGTCCCTGGGTACCGTTGTCACAGAGGGGTGTCCTTGGTTACCATGGTCACAGGTGGGTTTCCCTGGTTACCACCGACTGTCAGAGATTCGTCTCCCTGTTTACCACCGACTGTCACAGGCCGGTGTCCCTGGGCACTGTGAATGTCACAGGTGGGTTTCCCTGGTTACCACCGACTGTCAGAGATGCGTCTCCCTGATAACCACGGTCACAGGAGAGGTGTCCTTGGTTACCAGTGACAGTGGGTAGGGGTGTCCTTGGTTACCATGGTCACAGGTGTGTTTCCCTGGTTACCACCGACTGTCACAGGAGGGCTGTCCCTGGGTACCATTGTCACAGAGGGGTGTCCTTGGTTACCATGGTCACAGGTGGGTTTCCCTGGTTACCACCGACTGTCAGAGATGCGTCTCCCTGGTTACCACCGACTGTCACAGGACGGCTGTCCCTGGGTTCCATTGTCACAGGAGGGGTGTCCTTGGTTACCATGGTCACAGGTGGGTTTCAATGGTTACCACCGACTGTCACAGGAGGGCTGTCCCTTGGTACCATTGTCACAGGACGGGTGTCCTTGGTTACCATGGTCACAGGTGGGTTTCCCTGGTTACCACCGAATGTCAGAGATGCGTCTCCCTGATAACCATGGTCACAGGAGAGGTGTCCTTGGTTACCAGTGACAGTGGGTAGGGGTGTCCTTGGTTACCATGGTCACAGGTGTGTTTCCCTGGTTACCACCGACTGTCACAGGAGGGCTGTCCCTGGGTACCGTTGTCACAGAGGGGTGTCCTTGGTTACCATGGTCACAGGTGGGTTTCCCTGGTTACCACCGACTGTCAGAGATTCGTCTCCCTGTTTACCACCGACTGTCACAGGCCGGTGTCCCTGGGCACTGTGAATGTCACAGGTGGGTTTCCCTGGTTACCACCGACTGTCAGAGATGCGTCTCCCTGATAACCACGGTCACAGGAGAGGTGTCCTTGGTTACCAGTTACTGTGGGTAGGGGTGTCCTTGGTTACCATGGTCACAGGTGTGTTTCCCTGGTTACCACCGACTGTCACAGGAGGGCTGTCCCTGGGTACCATTGTCACAGGAGGGGTGTCCTTGGTTACCATGGTCACAGGTGGGTTTCCCTGGTTACCACCGACTGTCACAGGAGGGCTGTCCCTGGTACCATTGTGACAGGAGGGGTGTCCTTGGTTACCACTGGCACAGGAGGTGTGTCCCTGGTTACCACTGACTGTCACAGGAAGGGTGTCCTTGGTTACCATGGTCGCAGGTGGGTTTCCCTGGTTACCACTGACTGTCATAGATGCGTGTCCCTGTTTACCACCGACTGTCATATATGCGTGTCCCTGGTAACCACGGTCACAGGAGAGGTGTCCGTGGTTACCAGTGACTGTCACAGTATGGGGGTCCTTGGTTACCATGGCGACAGGTGGGTTTCCCTTGTTACCACCGACTGTCAGAGATGCGTGTCCCTGGTTACCACCGACTGTCATATGTGCGTGTCCCTGGTAGCCACGGTCACAGGAGAGGTGTCCGTGGTTACCAGTGACTGTCACAGTAGGTGTGTCCTTGGTTACCATGGTCACAGGTGGGTTTCCCTGGTTACCACCGACTGTCAGAGATGCGTGTCCCTGGTTACCACCGACTGTCACAGGCCGGTGTCCCTGGGCACTGTGAATGTCACAGGTGGGTTTCCCTGGTTACCACCAACTGTCACAGGATGGCTGTCCCTGGGTACCATTGTCACAGGAGGGGTGTCCTTGGTTACCATGGTCACAGGTGGGTTTCCCTGGTTACCACCGACTGTCACAGGAGGGCTGTCCCGGGGTACCATTGTCACAGGAGGGGTGTCCTTGGTTACCATGGTCACAGGTGGGTTTCCCTGGTTACCGCCGACTGTCACAGGAGGGCTGTCCCTGGTACCATTGTGACAGGAGGGGTGTCCTTGGTTACCACTGGCACAGGAGGTGTGTCCCTGGTTACCACTGACTGTCACAGGAAGGATGTCCTTGGTTACCATGGTCGCAGGTGGGTTTCCCTGGTTACCACTGACTGTCAGAGATGCGTGTCCCTGGTTACCACCGACTGTCATATATGCGTGTCCCTGGTAACCACGGTCACAGGAGAGGTGTCCGTGGTTACCAGTGACTGTCACAGTATTTGGGTCCTTGGTTACCATGGCGACAAGTGGGTTTCCCTGGTTACCACTGACTGTCAGAGATGCGTGTCCCTGGTTACCACCGACTGTCATATGTGCGTGTCCCTGGTAGCCACGGTCACAGGAGAGGTGTCCGTGGTTACCAGTGACTGTCACAGTAGGTGTGTCCTTGGTTACCATGGTCACAGGTGGGTTTCCCTGGTTACCACCGACTGTCAGAGATGCGTGTCCCTGGTTACCACCGACTGTCACAGGCCGGTGTCCCTGGGCACTGTGAATGTCACAGGTGGGTTTCCCTGGTTACCACCGACTGTCACAGGATGGCTGTCCCTGGGTACCATTGTCACAGGAGGGGTGTCCTTGGTTACCATGGTCACAGGTGGGTTTCCCTGGTTACCACCGACTGTCACAGGAGGGCTGTCCCTGGGTACCATTGTCACAGGAGGGGTGTCCTTGGTTACCATGGTCACAGGTGGGTTTCCCTGGTTACCACCGACTGTCAGAGATGCGTCTCCCTGATAACCACGGTCACAGGAGAGGTGTCCTTGGTTACCAGTGACAGTGGGTAGGGGTGTCCTTGGTTACCATGGTCACAGGTGTGTTTCCCTGGTTACCACCGACTGTCACAGGAGGGCTGTCCGTGGGTACCATTGTCACAGAGGGGTGTCCTTGGTTACCATGGTCACAGGTTGGTTTCCCTGGTTACCACCGACTGTCAGAGATGCGTCTCCCTGGTTACCACCGACTGTCACAGGCCGGTGTCCCTGGGCACTGTGAATGTCACAGGTGGTTTTCCCTGGTTACCACCGACTGTCAGAGATGCGTCTCCCTGATAACCACGGTCACAGGAGAGGTGTCCTTGGTTACCAGTGACTGTGGGTAGGGGTGTCCTTGGTTACCACTGGCACAGGAGGTGTGTCCCTGGTTACCACTGACTGTCACAGGAGGGGTGTCCTTGGTTACCATGGTCGCAGGTGGGTTTCCCTGGTTACCACTGACTGTCAGAGATGCGTGTCCCTGGTTACCACCGACTGTCATATGTGCGTGTCCTGGTAACCACGGTCACAGGAGAGGTGTCCTTGGTTACCAGTGACTGTGGGTAGGGGTGTCCTTGGTTAACTTGTTCACAGGTGGGTTTCCCTGGTTACCACTGACTGTCAGAGATGCGTGTCCCTGGTTACCACCGACTGTCATATGTGCGTGTCCCTGGTAACCACAGTCACAGGAGAGGTGTCCGTGGTTACCAGTGACTGGCACAGTAGGTGTGTCCTTGGTTACCATGGTCACAGGTGGGTTTCCCTGGTTACCACCGACTGTCAGAGTTGCGTGTCCCTGGTTACCACCGACTGTCACAGGCCGGTGTCCCTGGGCACTGTGAATGTCACAGGTGAGTTTCCCTGATTACCACCGACTGTCACAGGAGGGCTGTCCCTGGGTACCATTGTCACAGGAGGGGTGTCCTTGGTTACCATGGTCACAGGTGGGTTTCCCTGGTTACCACTGACTGTCACAGGAGGGCTGTCCCTGGGTACCATTGTCACAGAGGGGTGTCCTTGGTTACCATGGTCACAGGTGGATTTCCCTGGTTACCACCGACTGTCAGAGATGCGTCTTCCTGGTTACCACCGACTGTCCCAGTCCGGTGTCCCTGGGCACTGTGAATGTCACAGGTGTGTTTCCCTGGTTACCACCAACTGTCACAGGTGAGTGTACATGGTTACCACTGACTGTCACAGGAGGGCTGTCCCTGGGTACCATTGTGACAGGAGGGGTGTGCTTGGTTACCACTAGCACAGGAGGTGTGTCCCTGGTTACCACTGACTGTCACAGGAGGGGTGTCCTTGGTTACCATGGTCGCAGGTGGGTTTCCCTGGTTACCACTGACTGTCAGAAATGCGTGTCCCTGGTTACCACCGACTGTCATATGTGCGTGTCCTGGTAACCACGGTCACAGGAGAGGTGTCCTTGGTTACCAGTGACTGTGGGTAGGGGTGTCCTTGGTTACCATGTTCACAGGTGGTTTTCCCTGGTTACCACCGACTGTCACAGGAGGGCTGTCCCTGGGTACCGTTGTCACAGGAGGGGTGTCCTTGGTTACCACTGGCACAGGAGGTGTGTCCCTGGTTACCACTGACTGTCACAGGAGGGGTGTCCTTGTTTAACATGGTCGCAGGTGGGTTTCCCTGGTTACCACTGACTGTCAGAGATGCGTGTCCCTGGTTACCACCGACTGTCACAGGCCGGTGTCCCTGGGCACTGTGAATGTCACAGGTGGGTTTCCCTGGTTACCACCGACTGTCAGAGAAGCGTCTCCCTGATAACCACGGTCACAGGAGAGGTGTCCTTGGTTACCAGTGACAGTGGGTAGGGGTGTCCTTGGTTACCATGGTCACAGGTGTGTTTCCCTGGTTACCACCGACTGTCACAGGAGGGCTGTCCCTGGGTACCATTGTCACAGAGGGGTGTCCTTGGTTACCATGGTCACAGGTGGGTTTCCCTGGTTACCACCGACTGTCAGAGATGCGTCTCCCTGGTTACCACCGACTGTCACAGGACGGCTGTCCCTGGGTTCCATTGTCACAGGAGGGGTGTCCTTGGTTACCATGGTCACAGGTGGGTTTCAATGGTTACCACCGACTGTCACAGGAGGGCTGTCCCTTGGTACCATTGTCACAGGACGGGTGTCCTTGGTTACCATGGTCACAGGTGGGTTTCCCTGGTTACCACCGAATGTCAGAGATGCGTCTCCCTGATAACCATGGTCACAGGAGAGGTGTCCTTGGTTACCAGTGACAGTGGGTAGGGGTGTCCTTGGTTACCATGGTCACAGGTGTGTTTCCCTGGTTACCACCGACTGTCACAGGAGGGCTGTCCCTGGGTACCGTTGTCACAGAGGGGTGTCCTTGGTTACCATGGTCACAGGTGGGTTTCCCTGGTTACCACAGACTGTCAGAGATTCGTCTCCCTGTTTACCACCGACTGTCACAGGCCGGTGTCCCTGGGCACTGTGAATGTCACAGGTGGGTTTCCCTGGTTACCACCGACTGTCAGAGATGCGTCTCCCTGATAACCACGGTCACAGGAGAGGTGTCCTTGGTTACCAGTTACTGTGGGTAGGGGTGTCCTTGGTTACCATGGTCACAGGTGTGTTTCCCTGGTTACCACCGACTGTCACAGGAGGGCTGTCCCTGGGTACCATTGTCACAGGAGGGGTGTCCTTGGTTACCATGGTCACAGGTGGGTTTCCCTGGTTACCACCGACTGTCACAGGAGGGCTGTCCCTGGTACCATTGTGACAGGAGGGGTGTCCTTGGTTACCACTGGCACAGGAGGTGTGTCCCTGGTTACCACTGACTGTCACAGGAAGGGTGTCCTTGGTTACCATGGTCGCAGGTGGGTTTCCCTGGTTACCACTGACTGTCATAGATGCGTGTCCCTGTTTACCACCGACTGTCATATATGCGTGTCCCTGGTAACCACGGTCACAGGAGAGGTGTCCGTGGTTACCAGTGACTGTCACAGTATGGGGGTCCTTGGTTACCATGGCGACAGGTGGGTTTCCCTTGTTACCACCGACTGTCAGAGATGCGTGTCCCTGGTTACCACCGACTGTCATATGTGCGTGTCCCTGGTAGCCACGGTCACAGGAGAGGTGTCCGTGGTTACCAGTTACTGTCACAGTAGGTGTGTCCTTGGTTACCATGGTCACAGGTGGGTTTCCCTGGTTACCACCGACTGTCAGAGATGCGTGTCCCTGGTTACCACCGACTGTCACAGGCCGGTGTCCCTGGGCACTGTGAATGTCACAGGTGGGTTTCCCTGGTTACCACCAACTGTCACAGGATGGCTGTCCCTGGGTACCATTGTCACAGGAGGGGTGTCCTTGGTTACCATGGTCACAGGTGGGTTTCCCTGGTTACCACCGACTGTCACAGGAGGGCTGTCCCGGGGTACCATTGTCACAGGAGGGGTGTCCTTGGTTACCATGGTCACAGGTGGGTTTCCCTGGTTACCGCCGACTGTCACAGGAGGGCTGTCCCTGGTACCATTGTGACAGGAGGGGTGTCCTTGGTTACCACTGGCACAGGAGGTGTGTCCCTGGTTACCACTGACTGTCACAGGAAGGATGTCCTTGGTTACCATGGTCGCAGGTGGGTTTCCCTGGTTACCACTGACTGTCAGAGATGCGTGTCCCTGGTTACCACCGACTTTCATATATGCGTTTCCCTGGTAACCACGGTCACAGGAGAGGTGTCCGTGGTTACCAGTGACTGTCACAGTAGGTGGGTCCTTGGTTACCATGGCGACAGGTGGGTTTCCCTGGTTACCACTGACTGTCAGAGATGCGTGTCCCTGGTTACCACCGACTGTCATATGTGCGTGTCCCTGGTAGCCACGGTCACAGGAGAGGTGTCCGTGGTTACCAGTGACTGTCACAGTAGGTGTGTCCTTGGTTACCATGGTCACAGGTGGGTTTCCCTGGTTACCACCGACTGTCAGAGATGCGTGTCCCTGATTACCACCGACTGTCACAGGCCGGTGTCCCTGGGCACTGTGAATGTCACAGGTGGGTTTCCCTGGTTACCACCGACTGTCACAGGACGGCTGTCCCTGGGTACCATTGTCACAGGAGGGGTGTCCTTGGTTACCATGGTCACAGGTGTGTTTCCCTGGTTACCACCGACTGTCACAGGAGGGCTGTCCCTGGGTACCATTGTCACAGAGGGGTGTCCTTGGTTACCATGGTCACAGGTGGGTTTCCCTGGTTACCACCGACTGTCAGAGATGCGTCTCCCTGGTTACCACCGACTGTCACAGGCCGGTGTCCCTGGGCACTGTGAATGTCACAGGTGGGTTTCCCTGGTTACCACCGACTGTCAGAGATGCGTCTCCCTGATAACCACGGTCACAGGAGAGGTGTCCTTGGTTACCAGTGACAGTGGGTAGGGGTGTCCTTGGTTACCATGGTCACAGGTGTGTTTCCCTGGTTACCACCGACTGTCACAGGAGGGCTGTCCCTGGGTACCATTGTCACTGAGGGGTGTCCTTGGTTACCATGGTCACAGGTTGGTTTCCCTGGTTACCACCGACTGTCAGAGATGCGTCTCCCTGGTTACCACCCACTGTCACAGGCCGGTGTCCCTGGGCACTGTGAATGTCACAGGTGGGTTTCCCTGGTTACCACCGACTGTCACAGGATGGCTGTCCCTGGGTACCATTGTCACAGGAGGGGTGTCATTGGTTACCATGGTCACAGGTGGGTTTCCCTGGTTACCACCGACTGTCACAGGAGGGCTGTCCCGGGGTACCATTGTCACAGGAGGGGTGTCCTTGGTTACCATGGTCACAGGTGGGTTTCCCTGGTTACCACCGACTGTCACAGGAGGGCTGTCCCTGGTACCATTGTGACAGGAGGGGTGTCCTTGGTTACCACTGGCACAGGAGGTGTGTCCCTGGTTACCACTGACTGTCACAGGAAGGGTGTCCTTGGTTACCATGGTCGCAGGTGGGTTTCCCTGGTTCCCACTGACTGTCAGAGATGCGTGTCCCTGGTTACCACCGACTGTCATATATGCGTGTCCCTGGTAACCACGGTCACAGGAGAGGTGTCCGTGGTTACCAGTGACTGTCATAGTAGGTGGGTCCTTGGTTACCATGGCGACAGGTGGGTTTCCCTGGTTACCACTGACTGTCAGAGATGCGTGTCCCTGGTTACCACCGACTGTCATATGTGCGTGTCCCTGGTAGCCACGGTCACAGGAGAGGTGTCCGTGGTTACCAGTGACTGTCACAGTAGGTGTGTCCTTGGTTACCATGGTCACAGGTGTGTTTCCCTGGTTACCACCGACTGTCACAGGAGGGCTGTCCCTGGGTACCATTGTCACTGAGGGGTGTCCTTGGTTACCATGGTCACAGGTTGGTTTCCCTGGTTACCACCGACTGTCAGAGATGCGTCTCCCTGGTTACCACCCACTGTCACAGGCCGGTGTCCCTGGGCACTGTGAATGTCACAGGTGGGTTTCCCTGGTTACCACCGACTGTCACAGGATGGCTGTCCCTGGGTACCATTGTCACAGGAGGGGTGTCGTTGGTTACCATGGTCACAGGTGGGTTTCCCTGGTTACCACCGACTGTCACAGGAGGGCTGTCCCGGGGTACCATTGTCACAGGAGGGGTGTCCTTGGTTACCATGGTCACAGGTGGGTTTCCCTGGTTACCACCGACTGTCACAGGAGGGCTGTCCCTGGTACCATTGTGACAGGAGGGGTGTCCTTGGTTACCACTGGCACAGGAGGTGTGTCCCTGGTTACCACTGACTGTCACAGGAAGGGTGTCCTTGGTTACCATGGTCGCAGGTGGGTTTCCCTGGTTCCCACTGACTGTCAGAGATGCGTGTCCCTGGTTACCACCGACTGTCATATATGCGTGTCCCTGGTAACCACGGTCACAGGAGAGGTGTCCGTGGTTACCAGTGACTGTCATAGTAGGTGGGTCCTTGGTTACCATGGCGACAGGTGGGTTTCCCTGGTTACCACTGACTGTCAGAGATGCGTGTCCCTGGTTACCACCGACTGTCATATGTGCGTGTCCCTGGTAGCCACGGTCACAGGAGAGGTGTCCGTGGTTACCAGTGACTGTCACAGTAGGTGTGTCCTTGGTTACCATGGTCACAGGTGTGTTTCCCTGGTTACCACCGACTGTCACAGGAGGGCTGTCCCTGGGTACCATTGTCACTGAGGGGTGTCCTTGGTTACCATGGTCACAGGTTGGTTTCCCTGGTTACCACCGACTGTCAGAGATGCGTCTCCCTGGTTACCACCCACTGTCACAGGCCGGTGTCCCTGGGCACTGTGAATGTCACAGGTGGGTTTCCCTGGTTACCACCGACTGTCACAGGATGGCTGTCCCTGGGTACCATTGTCACAGGAGGGGTGTCATTGGTTACCATGGTCACAGGTGGGTTTCCCTGGTTACCACCGACTGTCACAGGAGGGCTGTCCCGGGGTACCATTGTCACAGGAGGGGTGTCCTTGGTTACCATGGTCACAGGTGGGTTTCCCTGGTTACCACCGACTGTCACAGGAGGGCTGTCCCTGGTACCATTGTGACAGGAGGGGTGTCCTTGGTTACCACTGGCACAGGAGGTGTGTCCCTGGTTACCACTGACTGTCACAGGAAGGGTGTCCTTGGTTACCATGGTCGCAGGTGGGTTTCCCTGGTTCCCACTGACTGTCAGAGATGCGTGTCCCTGGTTACCACCGACTGTCATATATGCGTGTCCCTGGTAACCACGGTCACAGGAGAGGTGTCCGTGGTTACCAGTGACTGTCATAGTAGGTGGGTCCTTGGTTACCATGGCGACAGGTGGGTTTCCCTGGTTACCACTGACTGTCAGAGATGCGTGTCCCTGGTTACCACCGACTGTCATATGTGCGTGTCCCTGGTAGCCACGGTCACAGGAGAGGTGTCCGTGGTTACCAGTGACTGTCACAGTAGGTGTGTCCTTGGTTACCATGGTCACAGGTGTGTTTCCCTGGTTACCACCGACTGTCACAGGAGGGCTGTCCCTGGGTACCATTGTCACTGAGGGGTGTCCTTGGTTACCATGGTCACAGGTTGGTTTCCCTGGTTACCACCGACTGTCAGAGATGCGTCTCCCTGGTTACCACCCACTGTCACAGGCCGGTGTCCCTGGGCACTGTGAATGTCACAGGTGGGTTTCCCTGGTTACCACCGACTGTCACAGGATGGCTGTCCCTGGGTACCATTGTCACAGGAGGGGTGTCATTGGTTACCATGGTCACAGGTGGGTTTCCCTGGTTACCACCGACTGTCACAGGAGGGCTGTCCCGGGGTACCATTGTCACAGGAGGGGTGTCCTTGGTTACCATGGTCACAGGTGGGTTTCCCTGGTTACCACCGACTGTCACAGGAGGGCTGTCCCTGGTACCATTGTGACAGGAGGGGTGTCCTTGGTTACCACTGGCACAGGAGGTGTGTCCCTGGTTACCACTGACTGTCACAGGAAGGGTGTCCTTGGTTACCATGGTCGCAGGTGGGTTTCCCTGGTTCCCACTGACTGTCAGAGATGCGTGTCCCTGGTTACCACCGACTGTCATATATGCGTGTCCCTGGTAACCACGGTCACAGGAGAGGTGTCCGTGGTTACCAGTGACTGTCATAGTAGGTGGGTCCTTGGTTACCATGGCGACAGGTGGGTTTCCCTGGTTACCACTGACTGTCAGAGATGCGTGTCCCTGGTTACCACCGACTGTCATATGTGCGTGTCCCTGGTAGCCACGGTCACAGGAGAGGTGTCCGTGGTTACCAGTGACTGTCACAGTAGGTGTGTCCTTGGTTACCATGGTCACAGGTGGGTTTCCCTGGTTACCACCGACTGTCAGAGATGCGTGTCCCTGGTTACCACAGACTGTCACAGGACGGTGTCCCTGGGCACTGTGAATGTCACAGGTGGGTTTCCCTGGTTACCACCGACTGTCACAGGACGGCTGTCCCTGGGTACCATTGTCACAGGAGGGGTGTCCTTGGTTACCATGGTCACAGGTGGGTTTCCCTGGTTACCACCGACTGTCACAAGAGGGCTCTCCCTGGGTACCATTGTCACAGGAGGGGTGTCCTTGGTTACCATGGTCACAGGTGGGATTCCCTGGTTATCACCGACTGTCAGAGATGCGTCTCCCTGATAACCACGGTCACAGGAGAGGTGTCCTTGGTTACCAGTGACAGTGGGTAGGGGTGTCCTTGGTTACCATGGTCACAGGTGTGTTTCCCTGGTTACCACCGACTGTCACAGGAGGGCTGTCCCTGGGTACCATTGTCACAGAGGGGTGTCCTTGGTTACCATGGTCACAGGTGGGTTTCCCTGGTTACCACCGACTGTCAGAGATGCGTCTCCCTGGTTACCACCGACTGTCACAGGCCGGTGTCCCTGGGCACTGTGAATGTCACAGGTGGGTTGCCCTGGTTACCACCGACTGTCAGAGATGCGTCTCCCTGATAACCACGGTCACAGGAGAGGTGTCCTTGGTTACCAGTGACAGTGGGTAGGGGTGTCCTTGGTTACCATGGTCACAGGTGTGTTTCCTGGTTACCACCGACTGTCACAGGAGGGCTGTCCCTGGGTACCATTGTCACAGAGGGGTGTCCTTGGTTACCATGGTCACAGGTGGGTTTCCCTGGTTACCACCGACTGTCAGAGATGCGTGTCCCTGGTTACTACCGACTGTCACAGGCCGGTGTCCCTGGGCACTGTGAATGTCACAGGTGGGTTTCCCTGGTTACCACCGACTGTCACAGGAGGGCTGTCCCTTGGTACCATTGTCACAGGAGGGGTGTCCTTGGTTACCATGGTCACAGGTGGGTTTCCCTGGTTACCACCGAATGTCAGAGATGCGTCTCCCTGATAACCATGGTCACAGGAGAAGTGTCCTTGGTTACCAGTGACAGTGGGTAGGGGTGTCCTTGGTTACCATGGTCACAGGTGTGTTTCCCTGGTTACCACCGACTGTCACAGGAGGGCTGTCCCTGGGTACCATTGTCACAGAGGGGTGTCCTTGGTTACCATGGTCACAGGTGGGTTTCCCTGGTTACCACCGACTGTCAGAGATGCGTCTCCCTGATAACCACGGTCACAGGAGAGGTGTCCTTGGTTACCAGTGACTGTGGGTAGGGGTGTCCTTGGTTACCATGGTCACAGGTGGGTTTCCCTGGTTACCACCGACTGTCACAGGAGGGCTGTCCCTGGGTACCATTGTCACAGAGGGGTGTCCTTGGTTACCATGGTCACAGGTGGGTTTCCCTGGTTACCACCGACTGTCAGAGATGCGTCTCCCTGGTTACCACCGACTGTCACAGGCCGGTGTCCCTGGTCACTGTGAATGTCACAGGTGGGTTTCCCTGGTTACCACCGACTGTCAGAGATGCGTCTCCCTGATAACCACGGTCACAGGAGAGGTGTCCTTGGTTACCAGTGACAGTGGGTAGGGGTGTCCTTGGTTACCATGGTCACAGGTGTGTTTCCCTGGTTACCACCGACTGTCACAGGAGGGCTGTCCCTGGGTACCATTGTCACTGAGGGGTGTCCTTGGTTACCATGGTCACAGGTTGGTTTCCCTGGTTACCACCGACTGTCAGAGATGCGTCTCCCTGGTTACCACCGACTGTCACAGGCCGGTGTCCCTGGGCACTGTGAATGTCACAGGTGGGTTTCCCTGGTTACCACCGACTGTCACAGGATGGCTGTCCCTGGGTACCATTGTCACAGGAGGGGTGTCATTGGTTACCATGGTCACAGGTGGGTTTCCCTGGTTACCACCGACTGTCACAGGAGGGCTGTCCCGGGGTACCATTGTCACAGGAGGGGTGTCCTTGGTTACCATGGTCACAGGTGGGTTTCCCTGGTTACCACCGACTGTCACAGGAGGGCTGTCCCTGGTACCATTGTGACAGGAGGGGTGTCCTTGGTTACCACTGGCACAGGAGGTGTGTCCCTGGTTACCACTGACTGTCACAGGAAGGGTGTCCTTGGTTACCATGGTCGCAGGTGGGTTTCCCTGGTTACCACTGACTGTCAGAGATGCGTGTCCCTGCTTACTACCGACTGTCATATATGCGTGTCCCTGGTAACCACGGTCACAGGAGAGGTGTCCGTGGTTACCAGTGACTGTCATAGTAGGTGGGTCCTTGGTTACCATGGCGACAGGTGGGTTTCCCTGGTTACCACTGACTGTCAGAGATGCGTGTCCCTGGTTACCACCGACTGTCATATGTGCGTGTCCCTGGTAGCCACGGTCACAGGAGAGGTGTCCGTGGTTACCAGTGACTGTCACAGTAGGTGTGTCCTTGGTTACCATGGTCACAGGTGGGTTTCCCTGGTTACCACCGACTGTCGGAGATGCGTGTCCCTGGTTACCACTGACTGTCACAGGACGGTGTCCCTGGGCACTGTGAATGTCACAGGTGGGTTTCCCTGGTTACCACCGACTGTCACAGGACGGCTGTCCCTGGGTACCATTGTCACAGGAGGGGTGTCCTTGGTTACCATGGTCACAGGTGGGTTTCCCTGGTTACCACCGACTGTCACAAGAGGGCTCTCCCTGGGTACCATTGTCACAGGAGGGGTGTCCTTGGTTACCATGGTCACAGGTGGGATTCCCTGGTTATCACCGACTGTCAGAGATGCGTCTCCCTGATAACCACGGTCACAGGAGAGGTGTCCTTGGTTACCAGTGACAGTGGGTAGGGGTGTCCTTGGTTACCATGGTCACAGGTGTGTTTCCTTGGTTACCACCGACTGTCACAGGAGGGCTGTCCCTGGGTACCATTGTCACAGAGGGGTGTCCTTGGTTACCATGGTCACAGGTGGGTTTCCCTGGTTACCACCGACTGTCAGAGATGCGTCTCCCTGGTTACCACCGACTGTCACAGGCCGGTGTCCCTGGGCACTGTGAATGTCACAGGTGGGTTTCCCTGGTTACCACCGACTGTCAGAGATGCGTCTCCCTGATAACCACGGTCACAGGAGAGGTGTCCTTGGTTACCAGTGACTGTGGGTAGGGGTGTCCTTGGTTACCACTGGCACAGGAGGTGTGTCCCTGGTTACCACTGACTGTCACAGGAGGGGTGTCCTTGGTTACCATGGTCGCAGGTGGGTTTCCCTGGTTACCACTGACTGTCAGAGATGCGTGTCCCTGGTTACCACCGACTGTCATATGTGCGTGTCCTGGTAACCACGGTCACAGGAGAGGTGTCCTTGGTTACCAGTGACTGTGGGTAGGGGTGTCCTTGGTTAACTTGTTCACAGGTGGGTTTCCCTGGTTACCACTGACTGTCAGAGATGCGTGTCCCTGGTTACCACCGACTGTCATATGTGCGTGTCCCTGGTAACCACAGTCACAGGAGAGGTGTCCGTGGTTACCAGTGACTGGCACAGTAGGTGTGTCCTTGGTTACCATGGTCACAGGTGGGTTTCCCTGGTTACCACCGACTGTCAGAGTTGCGTGTCCCTGGTTACCACCGACTGTCACAGGCCGGTGTCCCTGGGCACTGTGAATGTCACAGGTGAGTTTCCCTGATTACCACCGACTGTCACAGGAGGGCTGTCCCTGGGTACCATTGTCACAGGAGGGGTGTCCTTGGTTACCATGGTCACAGGTGGGTTTCCCTGGTTACCACTGACTGTCACAGGAGGGCTGTCCCTGGGTACCATTGTCACAGAGGGGTGTCCTTGGTTACCATGGTCACAGGTGGATTTCCCTGGTTACCACCGACTGTCAGAGATGCGTCTTCCTGGTTACCACCGACTGTCCCAGTCCGGTGTCCCTGGGCACTGTGAATGTCACAGGTGTGTTTCCCTGGTTACCACCAACTGTCACAGGTGAGTGTACATGGTTACCACTGACTGTCACAGGAGGGCTGTCCCTGGGTACCATTGTGACAGGAGGGGTGTGCTTGGTTACCACTAGCACAGGAGGTGTGTCCCTGGTTACCACTGACTGTCACAGGAGGGGTGTCCTTGGTTACCATGGTCGCAGGTGGGTTTCCCTGGTTACCACTGACTGTCAGAAATGCGTGTCCCTGGTTACCACCGACTGTCATATGTGCGTGTCCTGGTAACCACGGTCACAGGAGAGGTGTCCTTGGTTACCAGTGACTGTGGGTAGGGGTGTCCTTGGTTACCATGTTCACAGGTCGTTTTCCCTGGTTACCACCGACTGTCACAGGAGGGCTGTCCCTGGGTACCGTTGTCACAGGAGGGGTGTCCTTGGTTACCACTGGCACAGGAGGTGTGTCCCTGGTTACCACTGACTGTCACAGGAGGGGTGTCCTTGTTTAACATGGTCGCAGGTGGGTTTCCCTGGTTACCACTGACTGTCAGAGATGCGTGTCCCTGGTTACCACCGACTGTCACAGGCCGGTGTCCCTGGGCACTGTGAATGTCACAGGTGGGTTTCCCTGGTTACCACCGACTGTCAGAGAAGCGTCTCCCTGATAACCACGGTCACAGGAGAGGTGTCCTTGGTTACCAGTGACAGTGGGTAGGGGTGTCCTTGGTTACCATGGTCACAGGTGTGTTTCCCTGGTTACCACCGACTGTCACAGGAGGGCTGTCCCTGGGTACCATTGTCACAGAGGGGTGTCCTTGGTTACCATGGTCACAGGTGGGTTTCCCTGGTTACCACCGACTATCAGAGATGCGTCTCCCTGGTTACCACCGACTGTCACAGGACGGCTGTCCCTGGGTTCCATTGTCACAGGAGGGGTGTCCTTGGTTACCATGGTCACAGGTGGGTTTCAATGGTTACCACCGACTGTCACAGGAGGGCTGTCCCTTGGTACCATTGTCACAGGACGGGTGTCCTTGGTTACCATGGTCACAGGTGGGTTTCCCTGGTTACCACCGAATGTCAGAGATGCGTCTCCCTGATAACCATGGTCACAGGAGAGGTGTCCTTGGTTACCAGTGACAGTGGGTAGGGGTGTCCTTGGTTACCATGGTCACAGGTGTGTTTCCCTGGTTACCACCGACTGTCACAGGAGGGCTGTCCCTGGGTACCGTTGTCACAGAGGGGTGTCCTTGGTTACCATGGTCACAGGTGGGTTTCCCTGGTTACCACAGACTGTCAGAGATTCGTCTCCCTGTTTACCACCGACTGTCACAGGCCGGTGTCCCTGGGCACTGTGAATGTCACAGGTGGGTTTCCCTGGTTACCACCGACTGTCAGAGATGCGTCTCCCTGATAACCACGGTCACAGGAGAGGTGTCCTTGGTTACCAGTTACTGTGGGTAGGGGTGTCCTTGGTTACCATGGTCACAGGTGTGTTTCCCTGGTTACCACCGACTGTCACAGGAGGGCTGTCCCTGGGTACCATTGTCACAGGAGGGGTGTCCTTGGTTACCATGGTCACAGGTGGGTTTCCCTGGTTACCACCGACTGTCACAGGAGGGCTGTCCCTGGTACCATTGTGACAGGAGGGGTGTCCTTGGTTACCACTGGCACAGGAGGTGTGTCCCTGGTTACCACTGACTGTCACAGGAAGGGTGTCCTTGGTTACCATGGTCGCAGGTGGGTTTCCCTGGTTACCACTGACTGTCATAGATGCGTGTCCCTGTTTACCACCGACTGTCATATATGCGTGTCCCTGGTAACCACGGTCACAGGAGAGGTGTCCGTGGTTACCAGTGACTGTCACAGTATGGGGGTCCTTGGTTACCATGGCGACAGGTGGGTTTCCCTTGTTACCACCGACTGTCAGAGATGCGTGTCCCTGGTTACCACCGACTGTCATATGTGCGTGTCCCTGGTAGCCACGGTCACAGGAGAGGTGTCCGTGGTTACCAGTTACTGTCACAGTAGGTGTGTCCTTGGTTACCATGGTCACAGGTGGGTTTCCCTGGTTACCACCGACTGTCAGAGATGCGTGTCCCTGGTTACCACCGACTGTCACAGGCCGGTGTCCCTGGGCACTGTGAATGTCACAGGTGGGTTTCCCTGGTTACCACCAACTGTCACAGGATGGCTGTCCCTGGGTACCATTGTCACAGGAGGGGTGTCCTTGGTTACCATGGTTACAGGTGGGTTTCCCTGGTTACCACCGACTGTCACAGGAGGGCTGTCCCGGGGTACCATTGTCACAGGAGGGGTGTCCTTGGTTACCATGGTCACAGGTGGGTTTCCCTGGTTACCACCGAATGTCAGAGATGCGTCTCCCTGATAACCATGGTCACAGGAGAAGTGTCCTTGGTTACCAGTGACAGTGGGTAGGGGTGTCCTTGGTTACCATGGTCACAGGTGTGTTTCCCTGGTTACCACCGACTGTCACAGGAGGGCTGTCCCTGGGTACCATTGTCACAGAGGGGTGTCCTTGGTTACCATGGTCACAGGTGGGTTTCCCTGGTTACCACCGACTGTCAGAGATGCGTCTCCCTGATAACCACGGTCACAGGAGAGGTGTCCTTGGTTACCAGTGACTGTGGGTAGGGGTGTCCTTGGTTACCATGGTCACAGGTGGGTTTCCCTGGTTACCACCGACTGTCACAGGAGGGCTGTCCCTGGGTACCATTGTCACAGAGGGGTGTCCTTGGTTACCATGGTCACAGGTGGGTTTCCCTGGTTACCACCGACTGTCAGAGATGCGTCTCCCTGGTTACCACCGACTGTCACAGGCCGGTGTCCCTGGGCACTGTGAATGTCACAGGTGGGTTTCCCTGGTTACCACCGACTGTCAGAGATGCGTCTCCCTGATAACCACGGTCACAGGAGAGGTGTCCTTGGTTACCAGTGACAGTGGGTAGGGGTGTCCTTGGTTACCATGGTCACAGGTGTGTTTCCCTGGTTACCACCGACTGTCACAGGAGGGCTGTCCCTGGGTACCATTGTCACTGAGGGGTGTCCTTGGTTACCATGGTCACAGGTTGGTTTCCCTGGTTACCACCGACTGTCAGAGATGCGTCTCCCTGGTTACCACCGACTGTCACAGGCCGGTGTCCCTGGGCACTGTGAATGTCACAGGTGGGTTTCCCTGGTTACCACCGACTGTCACAGGATGGCTGTCCCTGGGTACCATTGTCACAGGAGGGGTGTCATTGGTTACCATGGTCACAGGTGGGTTTCCCTGGTTACCACCGACTGTCACAGGAGGGCTGTCCCGGGGTACCATTGTCACAGGAGGGGTGTCCTTGGTTACCATGGTCACAGGTGGGTTTCCCTGGTTACCACCGACTGTCACAGGAGGGCTGTCCCTGGTACCATTGTGACAGGAGGGGTGTCCTTGGTTACCACTGGCACAGGAGGTGTGTCCCTGGTTACCACTGACTGTCACAGGAAGGGTGTCCTTGGTTACCATGGTCGCAGGTGGGTTTCCCTGGTTACCACTGACTGTCAGAGATGCGTGTCCCTGCTTACTACCGACTGTCATATATGCGTGTCCCTGGTAACCACGGTCACAGGAGAGGTGTCCGTGGTTACCAGTGACTGTCATAGTAGGTGGGTCCTTGGTTACCATGGCGACAGGTGGGTTTCCCTGGTTACCACTGACTGTCAGAGATGCGTGTCCCTGGTTACCACCGACTGTCATATGTGCGTGTCCCTGGTAGCCACGGTCACAGGAGAGGTGTCCGTGGTTACCAGTGACTGTCACAGTAGGTGTGTCCTTGGTTACCATGGTCACAGGTGGGTTTCCCTGGTTACCACCGACTGTCAGAGATGCGTGTCCCTGGTTACCACTGACTGTCACAGGACGGTGTCCCTGGGCACTGTGAATGTCACAGGTGGGTTTCCCTGGTTACCACCGACTGTCACAGGACGGCTGTCCCTGGGTACCATTGTCACAGGAGGGGTGTCCTTGGTTACCATGGTCACAGGTGGGTTTCCCTGGTTACCACCGACTGTCACAAGAGGGCTCTCCCTGGGTACCATTGTCACAGGAGGGGTGTCCTTGGTTACCATGGTCACAGGTGGGATTCCCTGGTTATCACCGACTGTCAGAGATGCGTCTCCCTGATAACCACGGTCACAGGAGAGGTGTCCTTGGTTACCAGTGACAGTGGGTAGGGGTGTCCTTGGTTACCATGGTCACAGGTGTGTTTCCTTGGTTACCACCGACTGTCACAGGAGGGCTGTCCCTGGGTACCATTGTCACAGAGGGGTGTCCTTGGTTACCATGGTCACAGGTGGGTTTCCCTGGTTACCACCGACTGTCAGAGATGCGTCTCCCTGGTTACCACCGACTGTCACAGGCCGGTGTCCCTGGGCACTGTGAATGTCACAGGTGGGTTTCCCTGGTTACCACCGACTGTCAGAGATGCGTCTCCCTGATAACCACGGTCACAGGAGAGGTGTCCTTGGTTACCAGTGACTGTGGGTAGGGGTGTCCTTGGTTACCACTGGCACAGGAGGTGTGTCCCTGGTTACCACTGACTGTCACAGGAGGGGTGTCCTTGGTTACCATGGTCGCAGGTGGGTTTCCCTGGTTACCACTGACTGTCAGAGATGCGTGTCCCTGGTTACCACCGACTGTCATATGTGCGTGTCCTGGTAACCACGGTCACAGGAGAGGTGTCCTTGGTTACCAGTGACTGTGGGTAGGGGTGTCCTTGGTTAACTTGTTCACAGGTGGGTTTCCCTGGTTACCACTGACTGTCAGAGATGCGTGTCCCTGGTTACCACCGACTGTCATATGTGCGTGTCCCTGGTAACCACAGTCACAGGAGAGGTGTCCGTGGTTACCAGTGACTGGCACAGTAGGTGTGTCCTTGGTTACCATGGTCACAGGTGGGTTTCCCTGGTTACCACCGACTGTCAGAGTTGCGTGTCCCTGGTTACCACCGACTGTCACAGGCCGGTGTCCCTGGGCACTGTGAATGTCACAGGTGAGTTTCCCTGATTACCACCGACTGTCACAGGAGGGCTGTCCCTGGGTACCATTGTCACAGGAGGGGTGTCCTTGGTTACCATGGTCACAGGTGGGTTTCCCTGGTTACCACTGACTGTCACAGGAGGGCTGTCCCTGGGTACCATTGTCACAGAGGGGTGTCCTTGGTTACCATGGTCACAGGTGGATTTCCCTGGTTACCACCGACTGTCAGAGATGCGTCTTCCTGGTTACCACCGACTGTCCCAGTCCGGTGTCCCTGGGCACTGTGAATGTCACAGGTGTGTTTCCCTGGTTACCACCAACTGTCACAGGTGAGTGTACATGGTTACCACTGACTGTCACAGGAGGGCTGTCCCTGGGTACCATTGTGACAGGAGGGGTGTGCTTGGTTACCACTAGCACAGGAGGTGTGTCCCTGGTTACCACTGACTGTCACAGGAGGGGTGTCCTTGGTTACCATGGTCGCAGGTGGGTTTCCCTGGTTACCACTGACTGTCAGAAATGCGTGTCCCTGGTTACCACCGACTGTCATATGTGCGTGTCCTGGTAACCACGGTCACAGGAGAGGTGTCCTTGGTTACCAGTGACTGTGGGTAGGGGTGTCCTTGGTTACCATGTTCACAGGTCGTTTTCCCTGGTTACCACCGACTGTCACAGGAGGGCTGTCCCTGGGTACCGTTGTCACAGGAGGGGTGTCCTTGGTTACCACTGGCACAGGAGGTGTGTCCCTGGTTACCACTGACTGTCACAGGAGGGGTGTCCTTGTTTAACATGGTCGCAGGTGGGTTTCCCTGGTTACCACTGACTGTCAGAGATGCGTGTCCCTGGTTACCACCGACTGTCACAGGCCGGTGTCCCTGGGCACTGTGAATGTCACAGGTGGGTTTCCCTGGTTACCACCGACTGTCAGAGAAGCGTCTCCCTGATAACCACGGTCACAGGAGAGGTGTCCTTGGTTACCAGTGACAGTGGGTAGGGGTGTCCTTGGTTACCATGGTCACAGGTGTGTTTCCCTGGTTACCACCGACTGTCACAGGAGGGCTGTCCCTGGGTACCATTGTCACAGAGGGGTGTCCTTGGTTACCATGGTCACAGGTGGGTTTCCCTGGTTACCACCGACTATCAGAGATGCGTCTCCCTGGTTACCACCGACTGTCACAGGACGGCTGTCCCTGGGTTCCATTGTCACAGGAGGGGTGTCCTTGGTTACCATGGTCACAGGTGGGTTTCAATGGTTACCACCGACTGTCACAGGAGGGCTGTCCCTTGGTACCATTGTCACAGGACGGGTGTCCTTGGTTACCATGGTCACAGGTGGGTTTCCCTGGTTACCACCGAATGTCAGAGATGCGTCTCCCTGATAACCATGGTCACAGGAGAGGTGTCCTTGGTTACCAGTGACAGTGGGTAGGGGTGTCCTTGGTTACCATGGTCACAGGTGTGTTTCCCTGGTTACCACCGACTGTCACAGGAGGGCTGTCCCTGGGTACCGTTGTCACAGAGGGGTGTCCTTGGTTACCATGGTCACAGGTGGGTTTCCCTGGTTACCACAGACTGTCAGAGATTCGTCTCCCTGTTTACCACCGACTGTCACAGGCCGGTGTCCCTGGGCACTGTGAATGTCACAGGTGGGTTTCCCTGGTTACCACCGACTGTCAGAGATGCGTCTCCCTGATAACCACGGTCACAGGAGAGGTGTCCTTGGTTACCAGTTACTGTGGGTAGGGGTGTCCTTGGTTACCATGGTCACAGGTGTGTTTCCCTGGTTACCACCGACTGTCACAGGAGGGCTGTCCCTGGGTACCATTGTCACAGGAGGGGTGTCCTTGGTTACCATGGTCACAGGTGGGTTTCCCTGGTTACCACCGACTGTCACAGGAGGGCTGTCCCTGGTACCATTGTGACAGGAGGGGTGTCCTTGGTTACCACTGGCACAGGAGGTGTGTCCCTGGTTACCACTGACTGTCACAGGAAGGGTGTCCTTGGTTACCATGGTCGCAGGTGGGTTTCCCTGGTTACCACTGACTGTCATAGATGCGTGTCCCTGTTTACCACCGACTGTCATATATGCGTGTCCCTGGTAACCACGGTCACAGGAGAGGTGTCCGTGGTTACCAGTGACTGTCACAGTATGGGGGTCCTTGGTTACCATGGCGACAGGTGGGTTTCCCTTGTTACCACCGACTGTCAGAGATGCGTGTCCCTGGTTACCACCGACTGTCATATGTGCGTGTCCCTGGTAGCCACGGTCACAGGAGAGGTGTCCGTGGTTACCAGTTACTGTCACAGTAGGTGTGTCCTTGGTTACCATGGTCACAGGTGGGTTTCCCTGGTTACCACCGACTGTCAGAGATGCGTGTCCCTGGTTACCACCGACTGTCACAGGCCGGTGTCCCTGGGCACTGTGAATGTCACAGGTGGGTTTCCCTGGTTACCACCAACTGTCACAGGATGGCTGTCCCTGGGTACCATTGTCACAGGAGGGGTGTCCTTGGTTACCATGGTCACAGGTGGGTTTCCCTGGTTACCACCGACTGTCACAGGAGGGCTGTCCCGGGGTACCATTGTCACAGGAGGGGTGTCCTTGGTTACCATGGTCACAGGTGGGTTTCCCTGGTTACCACCGAATGTCAGAGATGCGTCTCCCTGATAACCATGGTCACAGGAGAAGTGTCCTTGGTTACCAGTGACAGTGGGTAGGGGTGTCCTTGGTTACCATGGTCACAGGTGTGTTTCCCTGGTTACCACCGACTGTCACAGGAGGGCTGTCCCTGGGTACCATTGTCACAGAGGGGTGTCCTTGGTTACCATGGTCACAGGTGGGTTTCCCTGGTTACCACCGACTGTCAGAGATGCGTCTCCCTGATAACCACGGTCACAGGAGAGGTGTCCTTGGTTACCAGTGACTGTGGGTAGGGGTGTCCTTGGTTACCATGGTCACAGGTGGGTTTCCCTGGTTACCACCGACTGTCACAGGAGGGCTGTCCCTGGGTACCATTGTCACAGAGGGGTGTCCTTGGTTACCATGGTCACAGGTGGGTTTCCCTGGTTACCACCGACTGTCAGAGATGCGTCTCCCTGGTTACCACCGACTGTCACAGGCCGGTGTCCCTGGGCACTGTGAATGTCACAGGTGGGTTTCCCTGGTTACCACCGACTGTCAGAGATGCGTCTCCCTGATAACCACGGTCACAGGAGAGGTGTCCTTGGTTACCAGTGACAGTGGGTAGGGGTGTCCTTGGTTACCATGGTCACAGGTGTGTTTCCCTGGTTACCACCGACTGTCACAGGAGGGCTGTCCCTGGGTACCATTGTCACTGAGGGGTGTCCTTGGTTACCATGGTCACAGGTTGGTTTCCCTGGTTACCACCGACTGTCAGAGATGCGTCTCCCTGGTTACCACCGACTGTCACAGGCCGGTGTCCCTGGGCACTGTGAATGTCACAGGTGGGTTTCCCTGGTTACCACCGACTGTCACAGGATGGCTGTCCCTGGGTACCATTGTCACAGGAGGGGTGTCCTTGGTTACCATGGTCACAGGTGGGTTTCCCTGGTTACCACCGACTGTCACAGGAGGGCTGTCCCGGGGTACCATTGTCACAGGAGGGGTGTCCTTGGTTACCATGGTCACAGGTGGGTTTCCCTGGTTACCGCCGACTGTCACAGGAGGGCTGTCCCTGGTACCATTGTGACAGGAGGGGTGTCCTTGGTTACCACTGGCACAGGAGGTGTGTCCCTGGTTACCACTGACTGTCACAGGAAGGATGTCCTTGGTTACCATGGTCGCAGGTGGGTTTCCCTGGTTACCACTGACTGTCAGAGATGCGTGTCCCTGGTTACCACCGACTGTCATATATGCGTTTCCCTGGTAACCACGGTCACAGGAGAGGTGTCCGTGGTTACCAGTGACTGTCACAGTAGGTGGGTCCTTGGTTACCATGGCGACAGGTGGGTTTCCCTGGTTACCACTGACTGTCAGAGATGCGTGTCCCTGGTTACCACCGACTGTCATATGTGCGTGTCCCTGGTAGCCACGGTCACAGGAGAGGTGTCCGTGGTTACCAGTGACTGTCACAGTAGGTGTGTCCTTGGTTACCATGGTCACAGGTGGGTTTCCCTGGTTACCACCGACTGTCAGAGATGCGTGTCCCTGATTACCACCGACTGTCACAGGCCGGTGTCCCTGGGCACTGTGAATGTCACAGGTGGGTTTCCCTGGTTACCACCGACTGTCACAGGACGGCTGTCCCTGGGTACCATTGTCACAGGAGGGGTGTCCTTGGTTACCATGGTCACAGGTGTGTTTCCCTGGTTACCACCGACTGTCACAGGAGGGCTGTCCCTGGGTACCATTGTCACAGAGGGGTGTCCTTGGTTACCATGGTCACAGGTGGGTTTCCCTGGTTACCACCGACTGTCAGAGATGCGTCTCCCTGGTTACCACCGAATGTCACAGGCCGGTGTCCCTGGGCACTGTGAATGTCACAGGTGGGTTTCCCTGGTTACCACCGACTGTCAGAGATGCGTCTCCCTGATAACCATGGTCACAGGAGAGGTGTCCTTGGTTACCAGTGACAGTGGGTAGGGGTGTCCTTGGTTACCATGGTCACAGGTGTGTTTCCCTGGTTACCACCGACTGTCACAGGAGGGCTGTCCCTGGGTACCATTGTCACAGAGGGGTGTCCTTGGTTACCATGGTCACAGGTGGGTTTCCCTGGTTACCACCGACTGTCAGAGATGCGTGTCCCTGGTTACCACCGACTGTCATATGTGCGTGTCCTGGTAACCACGGTCACAGGAGAGGTGTCCTTGGTTACCAGTGACTGTGGGTAGGGGTGTCCTTGGTTACCATGGTCACAGGTGTGTTTCCCTGGTTACCACCGACTGTCAGAGATGCGTCTCCCTGGTTACCACCGACTGTCACAGGCCGGTGTCCCTGGGCACTGTGAATGTCACAGGTGGGTTTCCCTGGTTACCACCGACTGTCACAGGTGAGTGTACATGGTTACCACTGACTGTCACAGGAGGGCTGTCCCTGGGTACCATTGTGACAGGAGGGGTGTCCTTGGTTGCCACTGGCACAGGAGGTGTTTGGCTGGTTACCACTGACTGTCACAGGAGGGGTGTCCTTGGTTACCATGATTGCAGGTGGGTTTCCCTGGTTACCACTGACTGTCAGAAATGCCTCTCCCTGGTTACCACCGACTGTCATATGTGCGTGTCCTGGTAACCACGGTCACAGGAGAGGTGTCCTTGGTTACCAGTGACTGTGGGTTGGGGTGTCCTTGGTTACCATGGTCACAGGTGGGTTTCCCTGGTTACCACCGACTGTCACAGGAGGGCTGTCTGTGGGTACTATTGTCACAGGAGGGGTGTCCTTGGTTACCGTCGTCACAGGTGGGTTTCCCTGGTTACCACCAACTGTCAGAGATGCGTGTCCCTGGTAACCATGGTCACAGGAGAGGTGTCCTTGGTTACCAGTGACTGTGGGTAGGGGTGTCCTTGGTTACCATGGTCACAGGTGGGTTTCCCTTGTTACCACCGACTGTCACAGGAGGGCTGTCCATGGATACCATTGTCACAGGAGGGGTGTCCTTGGTTACCATGGTCACAGGTGGGTTTCCCTGGTTACCACCGACTGTCAGAAATATGTGTCCCTGGTTACCACCGACTGTCACAGGCAGGTGTCCCTGGGCACTGTGAATGTCACAGGTGGGTTTCCCTGGTTACCACCGACTGTCACAGGATGGCTGTCCCTGGGTACCATTGTCACAGGAGGGGTGTCCTTGGTTACCATGGTCACAGGTGGGTTTCCCTGGTTACCACCGACTGTCACAGGAGGGCTGTCCCTGGGTACCATTGTCACAGGAGGGGTGTCCTTGGTTACCATGGTCACAGGTGGGTTTCCCTGGTTACCACCGACTGTCAGAGATGCGTCTCCCTGATAACCACGGTCACAGGAGAGGTGTCCTTGCTTACCAGTGACTGTGGGTAGGGGTGTCCTTGGTTACCATGGTCACAGGTGGTTTTCCCTGGTTACCACCGACTGTCACAGGAGGGCTGTCCCTTGGTACCATTGTCACAGGAGGGGTGTCCTTGGTTACCATGTTCACAGGTGGGTTTCCCTGGTTACCACCGACTGTCAGAGATGCGTCTCCCTGGTTACCACAGACTGTCACAGGCCGGTGTCCCTGGGCACTGTGAATGTCACAGGTGGGTTTCCCTGGTTACCACCGACTGTCACAGGTGAGTGTACATGGTTACCACTGACTGTCACAGGAGGGCTGTCCCTGGGTACCATTGTGACAGGAGGGGTGTCCTTGGTTACCACTGGCACAGGAGGTGTTTGCCTGGTTACCACTGACTGTCACAGGAGGGGTGTCCTTGGTTACCATGGTTGCAGGTGGGTTTCCCTGGTTACCACTGACTGTCAGAAATGCCTGTCCCTGGTTACCACCGACTGTCATATGTGCATGTCCTGGTAACCACGGTCACAGGAGAGGTGTCCTTGGTTACGAGTGACTGTGGGTAGGGGTGTCCTTGGTTACCATGGTCACAAGTGGGTTTCCCTGGTTACCACCGACTGTCACAGGAGGGCTGTCCCTGGGTACTATTGTCACAGGAGGGGTGTCCTTGGTTACCGTGGTCACAGGTGGGTTTCCCTGGTTACCACCGACTGTCAGAGATGCGTGTCCCTGGTAACCACGGTCACAGGAGAGGTGTCCTTGGTTACCAGTGACTGTGGGTAGGGGTGTCCTTGGTTACCATGGTCACAGGTGGGTTTCCCTCGTTACCACCGACTGTCACAGTAGGGCTGTCCATGGATACCATTGTCACAGGAGGGGTGTCCTTGGTTACCATGGTCACAGGTGGGTTTCCCTGGTTACCACCGACTGTCAGAAATGCGTGTCCTTGGTTACCACCGACTGTCACAGGCAGGTGTCCCTGGGCACTGTGAATGTCACAGGTGGGTTTCCCTGGTTACCACCGACTGTCACAGTTGAGTGTACATGGTTACCACTGACTGTCACAGGAGGGCTGTCCCTGGGTACCATTGTCACAGGAGGGGTGTCCTTGGTTACAACTGGCACAGGAGATGTGTCCCTGGTTACCACTGACTGTGACAGGAGGGGTGTCCTTGGTTACCATGGTCGCAGGTGGGTTTCCCTGGTTACCACTGACTGTCAGAGATGCGTGTCCCTGGTTACCACCGACTGTCATATGTGCGTGTCCTGGTAACCACGGTCACAGGAGAGGTGTCCTTGGTTACGAGTGACTGTGGTAGGGGTGTCCTTGGTTACCATGGTTGCAGGTGGTTTTCCCTGGTTACCACCGACTGTCACAGGAGGGCTGTCCCTGGGTACCATTGTCACAGGAGGGGTGTCCTTGGTTACCACTGGCACAGGAACTGTGTCCCTGGTTACCACTGACTGTCACAGGAGGGGTGTCCTTGGTTAACATGGTCGCAGGTGGGTTTCCCTGGTTACCACTGACTGTCAGAGATGCGTGTCCCTGCTTACCACCGACTGTCATATGTGCGTGTCCCTGGTAGCCACGGTCACAGGAGAGGTGTCCGTGGTTACCATTGACTGTCACAGTAGGTGTGTCCTTGGTTACCATGGTCACAGGTGGGTTTCCCTGGTTACCACCGACTGTCACAGGAGGGCTGTCCCTGGGTACCATTGTCACAGGAGGGGTGTCCTTGGTTACCATGGTCACAGGTGGGTTTCCCTGGTTACCACCGACTGTCACAGGAGGGCTGTCCCTGGGTACCATTGTCACAGGAGGGGTGTCCTTGGTTACCATGGTCACAGGTGGGTTTCCCTGGTTACCACCGACTGTCAGAGATGCGTCTCCCTGATAACCACGGTCACAGGAGAGGTGTCCTTGGTTACCAGTGACAGTGGGTAGGGGTGTCCTTGGTTACCATGGTCACAGGTGTGTTTCCCTGGTTACCACCGACTGTCACAGGAGGGCTGTCCCTGGGTACCATTGTCACAGAGGGGTGTCCTTGGTTACCATGGTCACAGGTTGGTTTCCCTGGTTACCACCGACTGTCAGAGATGCGTGTCCCTGGTTACCACCGACTGTCACAGGCCGGTGTCCCTGGGCACTGTGAATGTCACAGGTGGGTTTCCCTGGTTACCACCGACTGTCACAGGATGGCTGTCCCTGGGTACCATTGTCACAGGAGGGGTGTCATTGGTTACCATGGTCACAAGTGGGTTTCCCTGGTTACCACCGACTGTCACAGGAGGGCTGTCCCGGGGTACCATTGTCACAGGAGGGGTGTCCTTGGTTACCATGGTCACAGGTGGGTTTCCCTGGTTACCACCGACTGTCACAGGAGGGCTGTCCCTGGTACCATTGTGACAGGAGGGGTGTCCTTGGTTACCACTGGCACAGGAGGTGTGTCCCTGGTTACCACTGACTGTCACAGGAAGGGTGTCCTTGGTTACCATGGTCGCAGGTGGGTTTCCCTGGTTACCACTGACTGTCAGAGATGCGTGTCCCTGGTTACCACCGACTGTCATATATGCGTGTCCCTGGTAACCACGGTCACAGGAGAGGTGTCCGTGGTTACCAGTGACTGTCACAGTAGGTGGGTCCTTGGTTACCATGGCGACAGGTGGGTTTCCCTGGTTACCACTGACTGTCAGAGATGCGTGTCCCTGGTTACCACCGACTGTCATATGTGCGTGTCCCTGGTAGCCACGGTCACAGGAGAGGTGTCCGTGGTTACCAGTGACTGTCACAGTAGGTGTGTCCTTGGTTACCATGGTCACAGGTGGGTTTCCCTGGTTACCACCGACTGTCAGAGATGCGTGTCCCTGATTACCACCGACTGTCACAGGCCGGTGTCCCTGGGCACTGTGAATGTCACAGGTGGGTTTCCCTGGTTACCACCGACTGTCACAGGACGGCTGTCCCTGGGTACCATTGTCACAGGAGGGGTGTCCTTGGTTACCATGGTCACAGGTGGGTTTCCCTGGTTACCACCGACTGTCACAGGAGGGCTCTCCCTGGGTACCATTGTCACAGGAGGGGTGTCCTTGGTTATCATGGTCACAGGTGTGTTTCCCTGGTTACCACCGACTGTCACAGGAGGGCTGTCCCTGGGTACCACTGTCACAGAGGGGTCTCCTTGGTTACCATGGTCACAGGTGGGTTTCCCTGGTTACCACCGACTGTCAGAGATGCGTCTCCCTTGTTACCACCGACTGTTACAGGCCGGTGTCCCTGGGCACTGTGAATGTCACAGGTTGGTTGCCCTGGTTACCACCGACTGTCAGAGATGCGTCTCCCTGATAACCACGGTCACAGGAGAGGTGTCCTTGGTTACCAGTGACAGTGGGTAGGGGTGTCCTTGGTTACCATGGTCACAGGTGTGTTTCCCTGGTTACCACCGACTGTCACAGGAGGGCTGTCCCTGGGTACCATTGTCACAGAGGGGTGTCCTTGGTTACCATGGTCACAGGTGGGTTTCCCTGGTTACCACCAACTGTCAGAGATGCGTGTCCCTGGTTACCACCGACTGTCACAGGCCGGTGTCCCTGGGCACTGTGAATGTCACAGGTGGGTTTCCCTGGTTACCACCGACTGTCACAGGATGGCTGTCCCTGGGTACCATTGTCACAGGAGGGGTGTCCTTGGTTACCATGGTCACAGGTGGGTTTCCCTGGTTACCACCGACTGTCACAGGAGGGCTGTCCCTGGGTACCATTGTCACAGGAGGGGTGTCCTTGGTTACCATGGTCACAGGTGGGTTTCCCTGGTTACCACCGACTGTCAGAGATGCGTCTCCCTGATAACCACGGTCACAGGAGAGGTGTCCTTGGTTACCAGTGACAGTGGGTAGGGGTGTCCTTGGTTACCATGGTCACAGGTGTGTTTCCCTGGTTACCACCGACTGTCACAGGAGGGCTGTCCGTGGGTACCATTGTCACAGAGGGGTGTCCTTGGTTACCATGGTCACAGGTTGGTTTCCCTGGTTACCACCGACTGTCAGAGATGCGTCTCCCTGGTTACCACCGACTGTCACAGGCCGGTGTCCCTGGGCACTGTGAATGTCACAGGTGGTTTTCCCTGGTTACCACCGACTGTCAGAGATGCGTCTCCCTGATAACCACGGTCACAGGAGAGGTGTCCTTGGTTACCAGTGACTGTGGGTAGGGGTGTCCTTGGTTACCACTGGCACAGGAGGTGTGTCCCTGGTTACCACTGACTGTCACAGGAGGGGTGTCCTTGGTTACCATGGTCGAAGGTGGGTTTCCCTGGTTACCACTGACTGTCAGAGATGCGTGTCCCTGGTTACCGCCGACTGTCATATGTGCGTGTCCTGGTAACCACGGTCACAGGAGAGGTGTCCTTGGTTACCAGTGACTGTGGGTAGGGGTGTCCTTGGTTAACTTGTTCACAGGTGGGTTTCCCTGGTTACCACTGACTGTCAGAGATGCGTGTCCCTGGTTACCACCGACTGTCATATGTGCGTGTCCCTGGTAACCACAGTCACAGGAGAGGTGTCCGTGGTTACCAGTGACTGGCACAGTAGGTGTGTCCTTGGTTACCATGGTCACAGGTGGGTTTCCCTGGTTACCACCGACTGTCAGAGTTGCGTGTCCCTGGTTACCACCGACTGTCACAGGCCGGTGTTCCTGGGCACTGTGAATGTCACAGGTGAGTTTCCCTGATTACCACCGACTGTCACAGGAGGGCTGTCCCTGGGTACCATTGTCACAGGAGGGGTGTCCTTGGTTACCATGGTCACAGGTGGGTTTCCCTGGTTACCACTGACTGTCACAGGAGGGCTGTCCCTGGGTACCATTGTCACAGAGGGGTGTCCTTGGTTACCATGGTCACAGGTGGGTTTCCCTGGTTACCACCGACTGTCAGAGATGTGTCTTCCTGGTTACCACCGACTGTCCCAGTCCGGTGTCCCTGGGCACTGTGAATGTCACAGGTGTGTTTCCCTGGTTACCACCAACTGTCACAGGTGAGTGTACATGGTTACCACTGACTGTCACAGGAGGGCTGTCCCTGGGTACCATTGTGACAGGAGGGGTGTGCTTGGTTACCACTAGCACAGGAGGTGTGTCCCTGGTTACCACTGACTGTCACAGGAGGGGTGTCCTTGGTTACCATGGTCGCAGGTGGGTTTCCCTGGTTACCACTGACTGTCAGAAATGCGTGTCCCTGGTTACCACCGACTGTCATATGTGCGTGTCCTGGTAACCACGGTCACAGGAGAGGTGTCCTTGGTTACCAGTGACTGTGGGTAGGGGTGTCCTTGGTTACCATGTTCACAGGTGGTTTTCCCTGGTTACCACCGACTGTCACAGGAGGGCTGTCCCTGGGTACCGTTGTCACAGGAGGGGAGTCCTTGGTTACCACTGGCACAGGAGGTGTGTCCCTGGTTACCACTGACTGTCACAGGAGGGGTGTCCTTGTTTAACATGGTCGCAGGTGGGTTTCCCTGGTTACCACTGACTGTCAGAGATGCGTGTCCCTGGTTACCACCGACTGTCACAGGCCGGTGTCCCTGGGCACTGTGAATGTCACAGGTGGGTTTCCCTGGTTACCACCGACTGTCAGAGATGCGTCTCCCTGATAACCACGGTCACAGGAGAGGTGTCCTTGGTTACCAGTGACTGTGGGTAGGGGTGTCCTTGGTTACCATGGTCACAGGTGGGTTTCCCTGGTTACCACCGACTGTCACAGGAGGGCTGTCCCTGGGTACCATTGTCACAGAGGGGTGTCCTTGGTTACCATGGTCACAGGTGGGTTTCCCTGGTTACCACCGACTGTCAGAGATGCGTCTCCCTGGTTACCACCGACTGTCACAGGACGGCTGTCCCTGGGTTCCATTGTCACAGGAGGGGTGTCCTTGGTTACCATGGTCACAGGTGGGTTTCCCTGGTTACCACCGACTGTCACAGGAGGGCTGTCCCTTGGTACCATTGTCACAGGACGGGTGTCCTTGGTTACCATGGTCACAGGTGGGTTTCCCTGGTTACCACCGACTGTCACAGGAGGGCTGTCCGTGGGTACTATTGTCACAGGAGGGGTGTCCTTGGTTACCGTGGTCACAGGTGGGTTTCCCTGGTTACCACCGACTGTCAGAGATGCGTGTCCCTGGTAACCATGGTCACAGGAGAGGTGTCCTTGGTTACCAGTGACTGTGGGTAGGGGTGTCCTTGGTTACCATGGTCACAGGTGGGTTTCCCTTGTTACCACCGACTGTCACAGGAGGGCTGTCCATGGATACCATTGTCACAGGAGGGGTGTCCTTGGTTACCATGGTCACAGGTGGGTTTCCCTGCTTACCACCGACTGTCAGAAATATGTGTCCCTGGTTACCACCGACTGTCACAGGCAGGTGTCCCTGGGCACTGTGAATGTCACAGGTGGGTTTCCCTGGTTACCACCGACTGTCACAGGATGGCTGTCCCTGGGTACCATTGTCACAGGAGGGATGTCCTTGGTTACCATGGTCACAGGGGGTTTCCCTGGTTACCACCGACTGTCACAGGAGGGCTGTCCCTGGGTACCATTGTCACAGGAGGGGTGTCCTTGGTTACCATGGTCACAGGTGGGTTTCCCTGGTTACCACCGACTGTCACAGGAGGGCTGTCCCTGGTACCATTGTGACAGGAGGGGTGTCCTTGGTTACCACTGGCACAGGAGGTGTGTCCCTGGTTACCACCGACTGTCATATGTGCGTGTCCTGGTAACCACGGTCACAGGAGAGGTGTCCTTGGTTACCAGTGACTGTGGGTAGGGGTGTCCTTGGTTACCATGTTCACAGGTGGTTTTCCCTGGTTACCACCGACTGTCACAGGAGGGCTGTCCCTGGGTACCGTTGTCACAGGAGGGGTGTCCTTGGTTACCACTGGCACAGGAGGTGTGTCCCTGGTTACCACTGACTGTCACAGGAGGGGTATCCTTGTTTAACATGGTCGCAGGTGGGTTTCCCTGGTTACCACTGACTGTCAGAGATGCGTGTCCCTGGTTACCACCGACTGTCACAGGCCGGTGTCCCTGGGCACTGTGAATGTCACAGGTGGGTTTCCCTGGTTACCACCGACTGTCAGAGATGCGTCTCCCTGATAACCACGGTCACAGGAGAGGTGTCCTTGGTTACCAGTGACAGTGGGTAGGGGTGTCCTTGGTTACCATGGTCACAGGTGTGTTTCCCTGGTTACCACCGACTGTCACAGGAGGGCTGTCCCTGGGTACCATTGTCACAGAGGGGTGTCCTTGGTTACCATGGTCACAGGTGGGTTTCCCTGGTTACCACCGACTGTCAGAGATGCGTCTCCCTGGTTACCACCGACTGTCACAGGACGGCTGTCCCTGGGTTCCATTGTCACAGGAGGGGTGTCCTTGGTTACCATGGTCACAGGTGGGTTTCAATGGTTACCACCGACTGTCACAGGAAGGCTGTCCCTTGGTACCATTGTCACAGGACGGGTGTCCTTGGTTACCATGGTCACAGGTGGGTTTCCCTGGTTACCACCGAATGTCAGAGATGCGTCTCCCTGATAACCATGGTCACAGGAGAGGTGTCCTTGGTTACCAGTGACAGTGGGTAGGGGTGTCCTTGGTTACCATGGTCACAGGTGTGTTTCCCTGGTTACCACCGACTGTCACAGGAGGGCTGTCACTGGGTACCGTTGTCACAGAGGGGTGTCCTTGGTTACCATGGTCACAGGTGGGTTTCCCTGGTTACCACCGACTGTCAGAGATTCGTCTCCCTGTTTACCACCGACTGTCACAGGCCGGTGTCCCTGGGCACTGTGAATGTCACAGGTGGGTTTCCCTGGTTACCACCGACTGTCAGAGATGCGTCTCCCTGATAACCACGGTCACAGGAGAGGTGTCCTTGGTTACCAGTGACTGTGGGTAGGGGTGTCCTTGGTTACCATGGTCACAGGTGGGTTTCCCTGGTTACCACCGACTGTCACAGGAGGGCTGTCCCTGGGTACCATTGTCACAGGAGGGGTGTCCTTGGTTACCATGGTCACAGGTGGGTTTCCCTGGTTACCACCGACTGTCACAGGAGGGCTGTCCCTGGTACCATTGTGACAGGAGGGGTGTCCTTGGTTACCACTGGCACAGGAGGTGTGTCCCTGGTTACCACTGACTGTCACAGGAAGGGTGTCCTTGGTTACCATGGTCGCAGGTGGGTTTCCCTGGTTACCACTGACTGTCATAGATGCGTGTCCCTGTTTACCACCGACTGTCATATATGCGTGTCCCTGGTAACCACGGTCACAGGAGAGGTGTCCGTGGTTACCAGTGACTGTCACAGTAGGTGGGTCCTTGGTTACCATGGCGACAGGTGGGTTTCCCTTGTTACCACCGACTGTCAGAGATGCGTGTCCCTGGTTACCACCGACTGTCATATGTGCGTGTCCGTGGTAGCCACGGTCACAGGAGAGGTGTCCGTGGTTACCAGTGACTGTCACAGTAGGTGTGTCCTTGGTTACCATGGTCACAGGTGGGTTTCCCTGGTTACCACCGACTGTCAGAGATGCGTGTCCCTGGTTACCACCGACTGTCACAGGCCGGTGTCCCTGGGCACTGTGAATGTCACAGGTGGGTTTCCCTGGTTACCACCAACTGTCACAGGATGGCTGTCCCTGGGTACCATTTTCACAGGAGGGGTGTCCTTGGTTACCATGGTCACAGGTGGGTTTCCCTGGTTACCACCGACTGTCACAGGAGGGCTGTCCCGGGGTACCATTGTCACAGGAGGGGTGTCATTGGTTACCATGGTCACAGGTGGGTTTCCCTGGTTACCACCGACTGTCACAGGAGGGCTGTCCCTGGGTACCATTGTCACAGGATGGGTGTCCTTGGTTACCATGGTCACAGGTGGGTTTCCCTGGTTACCACCGACTGTCAGAGATGCGTCTCCCTGATAACCACGGTCACAGGAGAGGTGTCCTTGGTTACCAGTGACAGTGGGTAGGGGTGTCCTTGGTTACCATGGTCACAGGTGTGTTTCCCTGGTTACCACCGACTGTCACAGGAGGGCTGTCCCTGGGTACCATTGTCACAGAGGGTTGTCCTTGGTTACCATGGTCACAGGTGGGTTTCCCTGGTTACCACCGACTGTCAGAGATGCGTCTCCCTGGTTACCACCGACTGTCACAGGCCGGTGTCCCTGGGCACTGTGAATGTCACAGGTGGGTTTCCCTGGTTACCACCGACTGTCAGAGATGCGTCTCCCTGATAACCACGGTCACAGGAGAGGTGTCCTTGGTTACCAGTGAATGTGGGTAGGGGTGTCCTTGGTTACCACTGGCACAGGAGGTGTGTCCCTGGTTACCACTGACTGTCACAGGAGGGGTGTCCTTGGTTACCATGGTCGCAGGTGGGTTTCCCTGGTTACCACTGACTGTCAGAGATGCGTGTCCCTGGTTACCACCGACTGTCAGAGATGCGTGTCCCTGGTAACCACAGTCACAGGAGAGGTGTCCGTGGTTACCAGTGACTGGCACAGTAGGTGTGTCCTTGGTTACCATGGTCACAGGTGGGTTTCCCTGGTTACCACCGACTGTCAGAGTTGCGTGTCCCTGGTTACCACCGACTGTCACAGGCCGGTGTCCCTGGGCACTGTGAATGTCACAGGTGAGTTTCCCTGATTACCACCGACTGTCACAGGAGGGCTGTCCCTGGGTACCATTGTCACAGGAGGGGTGTCCTTGGTTACCATGGTCACAGGTGGGTTTCCCTGGTTACCACTGACTGTCACAGGAGGGCTGTCCCTGGGTACCATTGTCACAGAGGGGTGTCCTTGGTTACCATGGTCACAGGTGGATTTCCCTGGTTACCACCGACTGTCAGAGATGCGTCTTCCTGGTTACCACCGACTGTCCCAGTCCGGTGTCCCTGGGCACTGTGAATGTCACAGGTGTGTTTCCCTGGTTACCACCAACTGTCACAGGTGAGTGTACATGGTTACCACTGACTGTCACAGGAGGGCTGTCCCTGGGTACCATTGTGACAGGAGGGGTGTGCTTGGTTACCACTAGCACAGGAGGTGTGTCCCTGGTTACCACTGACTGTCACAGGAGGGGTGTCCTTGGTTACCATGGTCGCAGGTGGGTTTCCCTGGTTACCACTGACTGTCAGAAATGCGTGTCCCTGGTTACCACCGACTGTCATATGTGCGTGTCCTGGTAACCACGGTCACAGGAGAGGTGTCCTTGGTTACCAGTGACTGTGGGTAGGGGTGTCCTTGGTTACCATGTTCACAGGTGGTTTTCCCTGGTTACCACCGACTGTCACAGGAGGGCTGTCCCTGGGTACCGTTGTCACAGGAGGGGTGTCCTTGGTTACCACTGGCACAGGAGGTGTGTCCCTGGTTACCACTGACTGTCACAGGAGGGGTGTCCTTGTTTAACATGGTCGCAGGTGGGTTTCCCTGGTTACCACTGACTGTCAGAGATGCGTGTCCCTGGTTACCACCGACTGTCACAGGCCGGTGTCCCTGGGCACTGTGAATGTCACAGGTGGGTTTCCCTGGTTACCACCGACTGTCAGAGAAGCGTCTCCCTGATAACCACGGTCACAGGAGAGGTGTCCTTGGTTACCAGTGACAGTGGGTAGGGGTGTCCTTGGTTACCATGGTCACAGGTGTGTTTCCCTGGTTACCACCGACTGTCACAGGAGGGCTGTCCCTGGGTACCATTGTCACAGAGGGGTGTCCTTGGTTACCATGGTCACAGGTGGGTTTCCCTGGTTACCACCGACTATCAGAGATGCGTCTCCCTGGTTACCACCGACTGTCACAGGACGGCTGTCCCTGGTACCATTGTGACAGGAGGGGTGTCCTTGGTTACCACTGGCACAGGAGGTGTGTCCCTGGTTACCACTGACTGTCACAGGAAGGATGTCCTTGGTTACCATGGTCGCAGGTGGGTTTCCCTGGTTACCACTGACTGTCAGAGATGCGTGTCCCTGGTTACCACCGACTGTCATATATGCGTTTCCCTGGTAACCACGGTCACAGGAGAGGTGTCCGTGGTTACCAGTGACTGTCACAGTAGGTGGGTCCTTGGTTACCATGGCGACAGGTGGGTTTCCCTGGTTACCACTGACTGTCAGAGATGCGTGTCCCTGGTTACCACCGACTGTCATATGTGCGTGTCCCTGGTAGCCACGGTCACAGGAGAGGTGTCCGTGGTTACCAGTGACTGTCACAGTAGGTGTGTCCTTGGTTACCATGGTCACAGGTGGGTTTCCCTGGTTACCACCGACTGTCAGAGATGCGTGTCCCTGATTACCACCGACTGTCACAGGCCGGTGTCCCTGGGCACTGTGAATGTCACAGGTGGGTTTCCCTGGTTACCACCGACTGTCACAGGACGGCTGTCCCTGGGTACCATTGTCACAGGAGGGGTGTCCTTGGTTACCATGGTCACAGGTGTGTTTCCCTGGTTACCACCGACTGTCACAGGAGGGCTGTCCCTGGGTACCATTGTCACAGAGGGGTGTCCTTGGTTACCATGGTCACAGGTGGGTTTCCCTGGTTACCACCGACTGTCAGAGATGCGTCTCCCTGGTTACCACCGACTGTCACAGGCCGGTGTCCCTGGGCACTGTGAATGTCACAGGTGGGTTTCCCTGGTTACCACCGACTGTCAGAGATGCGTCTCCCTGATAACCACGGTCACAGGAGAGGTGTCCTTGGTTACCAGTGACAGTGGGTAGGGGTGTCCTTGGTTACCATGGTCACAGGTGTGTTTCCCTGGTTACCACCGACTGTCACAGGAGGGCTGTCCCTGGGTACCATTGTCACAGAGGGGTGTCCTTGGTTACCATGGTCACAGGTGGGTTTCCCTGGTTACCACCGACTGTCAGAGATGCGTGTCCCTGGTTACCACCGACTGTCATATGTGCGTGTCCTGGTAACCACGGTCACAGGAGAGGTGTCCTTGGTTACCAGTGACTGTGGGTAGGGGTATCCTTGGTTACCATGGTCACAGGTGTGTTTCCCTGGTTACCACCGACTGTCAGAGATGCGTCTCCCTGGTTACCACCGACTGTCACAGGCCGGTGTCCCTGGGCACTGTGAATGTCACAGGTGGGTTTCCCTGGTTACCACCGACTGTCACAGGTGAGTGTACATGGTTACCACTGACTGTCACAGGAGGGCTGTCCCTGGGTACCATTGTGACAGGAGGGGTGTCCTTGGTTGCCACTGGCACAGGAGGTGTTTGGCTGGTTACCACTGACTGTCACAGGAGGGGTGTCCTTGGTTACCATGATTGCAGGTGGGTTTCCCTGGTTACCACTGACTGTCAGAAATGCCTCTCCCTGGTTACCACCGACTGTCATATGTGCGTGTCCTGGTAACCACGGTCACAGGAGAGGTGTCCTTGGTTACCAGTGACTGTGGGTTGGGGTGTCCTTGGTTACCATGGTCACAGGTGGGTTTCCCTGGTTACCACCGACTGTCACAGGAGGGCTGTCTGTGGGTACTATTGTCACAGGAGGGGTGTCCTTGGTTACCGTCGTCACAGGTGGGTTTCCCTGGTTACCACCAACTGTCAGAGATGCGTGTCCCTGGTAACCATGGTCACAGGAGAGGTGTCCTTGGTTACCAGTGACTGTGGGTAGGGGTGTCCTTGGTTACCATGGTCACAGGTGGGTTTCCCTTGTTACCACCGACTGTCACAGGAGGGCTGTCCATGGATACCATTGTCACAGGAGGGGTGTCCTTGGTTACCATGGTCACAGGTGGGTTTCCCTGGTTACCACCGACTGTCAGAAATATGTGTCCCTGGTTACCACCGACTGTCACAGGCAGGTGTCCCTGGGCACTGTGAATGTCACAGGTGGGTTTCCCTGGTTACCACCGACTGTCACAGGATGGCTGTCCCTGGGTACCATTGTCACAGGAGGGGTGTCCTTGGTTACCATGGTCACAGGTGGGTTTCCCTGGTTACCACCGACTGTCACAGGAGGGCTGTCCCTGGGTACCATTGTCACAGGAGGGGTGTCCTTGGTTACCATGGTCACAGGTGGGTTTCCCTGGTTACCACCGACTGTCAGAGATGCGTCTCCCTGATAACCACGGTCACAGGAGAGGTGTCCTTGCTTACCAGTGACTGTGGGTAGGGGTGTCCTTGGTTACCATGGTCACAGGTGGTTTTCCCTGGTTACCACCGACTGTCACAGGAGGGCTGTCCCTTGGTACCATTGTCACAGGAGGGGTGTCCTTGGTTACCATGTTCACAGGTGGGTTTCCCTGGTTACCACCGACTGTCAGAGATGCGTCTCCCTGGTTACCACAGACTGTCACAGGCCGGTGTCCCTGGGCACTGTGAATGTCACAGGTGGGTTTCCCTGGTTACCACCGACTGTCACAGGTGAGTGTACATGGTTACCACTGACTGTCACAGGAGGGCTGTCCCTGGGTACCATTGTGACAGGAGGGGTGTCCTTGGTTACCACTGGCACAGGAGGTGTTTGCCTGGTTACCACTGACTGTCACAGGAGGGGTGTCCTTGGTTACCATGGTTGCAGGTGGGTTTCCCTGGTTACCACTGACTGTCAGAAATGCCTGTCCCTGGTTACCACCGACTGTCATATGTGCGTGTCCTGGTAACCACGGTCACAGGAGAGGTGTCCTTGGTTACGAGTGACTGTGGGTAGGGGTGTCCTTGGTTACCATGGTCACAAGTGGGTTTCCCTGGTTAACACCGACTGTGACAGGAGGGCTGTCCCTGGGTACTATTGTCACAGGAGGGGTGTCCTTGGTTACCGTGGTCACAGGTGGGTTTCCCTGGTTACCACCGACTGTCAGAGATGCGTGTCCCTGGTAACCACGGTCACAGGAGAGGTGTCCTTGGTTACCAGTGACTGTGGGTAGGGGTGTCCTTGGTTACCATGGTCACAGGTGGGTTTCCCTCGTTACCACCGACTGTCACAGTAGGGCTGTCCATGGATACCATTGTCACAGGAGGGGTGTCCTTGGTTACCATGGTCACAGGTGGGTTTCCCTGGTTACCACCGACTGTCAGAAATGCGTGTCCTTGGTTACCACCGACTGTCACAGGCAGGTGTCCCTGGGCACTGTGAATGTCACAGGTGGGTTTCCCTGGTTACCACCGACTGTCACAGTTGAGTGTACATGGTTACCACTGACTGTCACAGGAGGGCTGTCCCTGGGTACCATTGTCACAGGAGGGGTGTCCTTGGTTACAACTGGCACAGGAGATGTGTCCCTGGTTACCACTGACTGTGACAGGAGGGGTGTCCTTGGTTACCATGGTCGCAGGTGGGTTTCCCTGGTTACCACTGACTGTCAGAGATGCGTGTCCCTGGTTACCACCGACTGTCATATGTGCGTGTCCTGGTAACCACGGTCACAGGAGAGGTGTCCTTGGTTACGAGTGACTGTGGTAGGGGTGTCCTTGGTTACCATGGTTGCAGGTGGTTTTCCCTGGTTACCACCGACTGTCACAGGAGGGCTGTCCCTGGGTACCATTGTCACAGGAGGGGTGTCCTTGGTTACCACTGGCACAGGAACTGTGTCCCTGGTTACCACTGACTGTCACAGGAGGGGTGTCCTTGGTTAACATGGTCGCAGGTGGGTTTCCCTGGTTACCACTGACTGTCAGAGATGCGTGTCCCTGGTTACCACCGACTGTCATATGTGCGTGTCCCTGGTAGCCACGGTCACAGGAGAGGTGTCCGTGGTTACCATTGACTGTCACAGTAGGTGTGTCCTTGGTTACCATGGTCACAGGTGGGTTTCCCTGGTTACCACCGACTGTCACAGGAGGGCTGTCCCTGGGTACCATTGTCACAGGAGGGGTGTCCTTGGTTACCATGGTCACAGGTGGGTTTCCCTGGTTACCACCGACTGTCACAGGAGGGCTGTCCCTGGGTACCATTGTCACAGGAGGGGTGTCCTTGGTTACCATGGTCACAGGTGGGTTTCCCTGGTTACCACCGACTGTCAGAGATGCGTCTCCCTGATAACCACGGTCACAGGAGAGGTGTCCTTGGTTACCAGTGACAGTGGGTAGGGGTGTCCTTGGTTACCATGGTCACAGGTGTGTTTCCCTGGTTACCACCGACTGTCACAGGAGGGCTGTCCCTGGGTACCATTGTCACAGAGGGGTGTCCTTGGTTACCATGGTCACAGGTTGGTTTCCCTGGTTACCACCGACTGTCAGAGATGCGTGTCCCTGGTTACCACCGACTGTCACAGGCCGGTGTCCCTGGGCACTGTGAATGTCACAGGTGGGTTTCCCTGGTTACCACCGACTGTCACAGGATGGCTGTCCCTGGGTACCATTGTCACAGGAGGGGTGTCATTGGTTACCATGGTCACAAGTGGGTTTCCCTGGTTACCACCGACTGTCACAGGAGGGCTGTCCCGGGGTACCATTGTCACAGGAGGGGTGTCCTTGGTTACCATGGTCACAGGTGGGTTTCCCTGGTTACCACCGACTGTCACAGGAGGGCTGTCCCTGGTACCATTGTGACAGGAGGGGTGTCCTTGGTTACCACTGGCACAGGAGGTGTGTCGCTGGTTACCACTGACTGTCACAGGAAGGGTGTCCTTGGTTACCATGGTCGCAGGTGGGTTTCCCTGGTTACCACTGACTGTCAGAGATGCGTGTCCCTGGTTACCACCGACTGTCATATATGCGTGTCCCTGGTAACCACGGTCACAGGAGAGGTGTCCGTGGTTACCAGTGACTGTCACAGTAGGTGGGTCCTTGGTTACCATGGCGACAGGTGGGTTTCCCTGGTTACCACTGACTGTCAGAGATGCGTGTCCCTGGTTACCACCGACTGTCATATGTGCGTGTCCCTGGTAGCCACGGTCACAGGAGAGGTGTCCGTGGTTACCAGTGACTGTCACAGTAGGTGTGTCCTTGGTTACCATGGTCACAGGTGGGTTTCCCTGGTTACCACCGACTGTCAGAGATGCGTGTCCCTGATTACCACCGACTGTCACAGGCCGGTGTCCCTGGGCACTGTGAATGTCACAGGTGGGTTTCCCTGGTTACCACCGACTGTCACAGGACGGCTGTCCCTGGGTACCATTGTCACAGGAGGGGTGTCCTTGGTTACCATGGTCACAGGTGGGTTTCCCTGGTTACCACCGACTGTCACAGGAGGGCTCTCCCTGGGTACCATTGTCACAGGAGGGGTGTCCTTGGTTATCATGGTCACAGGTGTGTTTCCCTGGTTACCACCGACTGTCACAGGAGGGCTGTCCCTGGGTACCACTGTCACAGAGGGGTCTCCTTGGTTACCATGGTCACAGGTGGGTTTCCCTGGTTACCACCGACTGTCAGAGATGCGTCTCCCTTGTTACCACCGACTGTTACAGGCCGGTGTCCCTGGGCACTGTGAATGTCACAGGTTGGTTGCCCTGGTTACCACCGACTGTCAGAGATGCGTCTCCCTGATAACCACGGTCACAGGAGAGGTGTCCTTGGTTACCAGTGACAGTGGGTAGGGGTGTCCTTGGTTACCATGGTCACAGGTGTGTTTCCCTGGTTACCACCGACTGTCACAGGAGGGCTGTCCCTGGGTACCATTGTCACAGAGGGGTGTCCTTGGTTACCATGGTCACAGGTGGGTTTCCCTGGTTACCACCAACTGTCAGAGATGCGTGTCCCTGGTTACCACCGACTGTCACAGGCCGGTGTCCCTGGGCACTGTGAATGTCACAGGTGGGTTTCCCTGGTTACCACCGACTGTCACAGGATGGCTGTCCCTGGGTACCATTGTCACAGGAGGGGTGTCCTTGGTTACCATGGTCACAGGTGGGTTTCCCTGGTTACCACCGACTGTCACAGGAGGGCTGTCCCTGGGTACCATTGTCACAGGAGGGGTGTCCTTGGTTACCATGGTCACAGGTGGGTTTCCCTGGTTACCACCGACTGTCAGAGATGCGTCTCCCTGATAACCACGGTCACAGGAGAGGTGTCCTTGGTTACCAGTGACAGTGGGTAGGGGTGTCCTTGGTTACCATGGTCACAGGTGTGTTTCCCTGGTTACCACCGACTGTCACAGGAGGGCTGTCCGTGGGTACCATTGTCACAGAGGGGTGTCCTTGGTTACCATGGTCACAGGTTGGTTTCCCTGGTTACCACCGACTGTCAGAGATGCGTCTCCCTGGTTACCACCGACTGTCACAGGCCGGTGTCCCTGGGCACTGTGAATGTCACAGGTGGTTTTCCCTGGTTACCACCGACTGTCAGAGATGCGTCTCCCTGATAACCACGGTCACAGGAGAGGTGTCCTTGGTTACCAGTGACTGTGGGTAGGGGTGTCCTTGGTTACCACTGGCACAGGAGGTGTGTCCCTGGTTACCACTGACTGTCACAGGAGGGGTGTCCTTGGTTACCATGGTCGCAGGTGGGTTTCCCTGGTTACCACTGACTGTCAGAGATGCGTGTCCCTGGTTACCGCCGACTGTCATATGTGCGTGTCCTGGTAACCACGGTCACAGGAGAGGTGTCCTTGGTTACCAGTGACTGTGGGTAGGGGTGTCCTTGGTTAACTTGTTCACAGGTGGGTTTCCCTGGTTACCACTGACTGTCAGAGATGCGTGTCCCTGGTTAGCACCGACTGTCATATGTGCGTGTCCCTGGTAACCACAGTCACAGGAGAGGTGTCCGTGGTTACCAGTGACTGGCACAGTAGGTGTGTCCTTGGTTACCATGGTCACAGGTGGGTTTCCCTGGTTACCACCGACTGTCAGAGTTGCGTGTCCCTGGTTACCACCGACTGTCACAGGCCGGTGTTCCTGGGCACTGTGAATGTCACAGGTGAGTTTCCCTGATTACCACCGACTGTCACAGGAGGGCTGTCCCTGGGTACCATTGTCACAGGAGGGGTGTCCTTGGTTACCATGGTCACAGGTGGGTTTCCCTGGTTACCACTGACTGTCACAGGAGGGCTGTCCCTGGGTACCATTGTCACAGAGGGGTGTCCTTGGTTACCATGGTCACAGGTGGGTTTCCCTGGTTACCACCGACTGTCAGAGATGTGTCTTCCTGGTTACCACCGACTGTCCCAGTCCGGTGTCCCTGGGCACTGTGAATGTCACAGGTGTGTTTCCCTGGTTACCACCAACTTTCACAGGTGAGTGTACATGGTTACCACTGACTGTCACAGGAGGGCTGTCCCTGGGTACCATTGTGACAGGAGGGGTGTGCTTGGTTACCACTAGCACAGGAGGTGTGTCCCTGGTTACCACTGACTGTCACAGGAGGGGTGTCCTTGGTTACCATGGTCGCAGGTGGGTTTCCCTGGTTACCACTGACTGTCAGAAATGCGTGTCCCTGGTTACCACCGACTGTCATATGTGCGTGTCCTGGTAACCACGGTCACAGGAGAGGTGTCCTTGGTTACCAGTGACTGTGGGTAGGGGTGTCCTTGGTTACCATGTTCACAGGTGGTTTTCCCTGGTTACCACCGACTGTCACAGGAGGGCTGTCCCTGGGTACCGTTGTCACAGGAGGGGTGTCCTTGGTTACCACTGGCACAGGAGGTGTGTCCCTGGTTACCACTGACTGTCACAGGAGGGGTGTCCTTGTTTAACATGGTCGCAGGTGGGTTTCCCTGGTTACCACTGACTGTCAGAGATGCGTGTCCCTGGTTACCACCGACTGTCACAGGCCGGTGTCCCTGGGCACTGTGAATGTCACAGGTGGGTTTCCCTGGTTACCACCGACTGTCAGAGATGCGTCTCCCTGATAACCACGGTCACAGGAGAGGTGTCCTTGGTTACCAGTGACTGTGGGTAGGGGTGTCCTTGGTTACCATGGTCACAGGTGTGTTTCCCTGGTTACCACCGACTGTCACAGGAGGGCTGTCCCTGGGTACCATTGTCACAGAGGGGTGTCCTTGGTTACCATGGTCACAGGTGGGTTTCCCTGGTTACCACCGACTGTCAGAGATGCGTCTCCCTGGTTACCACCGACTGTCACAGGACGGCTGTCCCTGGGTTCCATTGTCACAGGAGGGGTGTCCTTGGTTACCATGGTCACAGGTGGGTTTCCCTGGTTACCACCGACTGTCACAGGAGGGCTGTCCCTTGGTACCATTGTCACAGGACGGGTGTCCTTGGTTACCATGGTCACAGGTGGGTTTCCCTGGTTACCACCGACTGTCACAGGAGGGCTGTCCGTGGGTACTATTGTCACAGGAGGGGTGTCCTTGGTTACCGTGGTCACAGGTGGGTTTCCCTGTTTACCACCGACTGTCAGAGATGCGTGTCCCTGGTAACCATGGTCACAGGAGAGGTGTCCTTGGTTACCAGTGACTGTGGGTAGGGGTGTCCTTGGTTACCATGGTCACAGGTGGGTTTCCCTTGTTACCACCGACTGTCACAGGAGGGCTGTCCATGGATACCATTGTCACAGGAGGGGTGTCCTTGGTTACCATGGTCACAGGTGGGTTTCCCTGCTTACCACCGACTGTCAGAAATATGTGTCCCTGGTTACCACCGACTGTCACAGGCAGGTGTCCCTGGGCACTGTGAATGTCACAGGTGGGTTTCCCTGGTTACCACCGACTGTCACAGGATGGCTGTCCCTGGGTACCATTGTCACAGGAGGGATGTCCTTGGTTACCATGGTCACAGGGGGTTTCCCTGGTTACCACCGACTGTCACAGGAGGGCTGTCCCTGGGTACCATTGTCACAGGAGGGGTGTCCTTGGTTACCATGGTCACAGGTGGGTTTCCCTGGTTACCACCGACTGTCACAGGAGGGCTGTCCCTGGTACCATTGTGACAGGAGGGGTGTCCTTGGTTACCACTGGCACAGGAGGTGTGTCCCTGGTTACCACCGACTGTCATATGTGCGTGTCCTGGTAACCACGGTCACAGGAGAGGTGTCCTTGGTTACCAGTGACTGTGGGTAGGGGTGTCCTTGGTTACCATGTTCACAGGTGGTTTTCCCTGGTTACCACCGACTGTCACAGGAGGGCTGTCCCTGGGTACCGTTGTCACAGGAGGGGTGTCCTTGGTTACCACTGGCACAGGAGGTGTGTCCCTGGTTACCACTGACTGTCACAGGAGGGGTATCCTTGTTTAACATGGTCGCAGGTGGGTTTCCCTTGTTACCACTGACTGTCAGAGATGCGTGTCCCTGGTTACCACCGACTGTCACAGGCCGGTGTCCCTGGGCACTGTGAATGTCACAGGTGGGTTTCCCTGGTTACCACCGACTGTCAGAGATGCGTCTCCCTGATAACCACGGTCACAGGAGAGGTGTCCTTGGTTACCAGTGACAGTGGGTAGGGGTGTCCTTGGTTACCATGGTCACAGGTGTGTTTCCCTGGTTACCACCGACTGTCACAGGAGGGCTGTCCCTGGGTACCATTGTCACAGAGGGGTGTCCTTGGTTACCATGGTCACAGGTGGGTTTCCCTGGTTACCACCGACTGTCAGAGATGCGTCTCCCTGGTTACCACCGACTGTCACAGGACGGCTGTCCCTGGGTTCCATTGTCACAGGAGGGGTGTCCTTGGTTACCATGGTCACAGGTGGGTTTCAATGGTTACCACCGACTGTCACAGGAGGGCTGTCCCTTGGTACCATTGTCACAGGACGGGTGTCCTTGGTTACCATGGTCACAGGTGGGTTTCCCTGGTTACCACCGAATGTCAGAGATGCGTCTCCCTGATAACCATGGTCACAGGAGAGGTGTCCTTGGTTACCAATGACAGTGGGTAGGGGTGTCCTTGGTTACCATGGTCACAGGTGTGTTTCCCTGGTTACCACCGACTGTCACAGGAGGGCTGTCACTGGGTACCGTTGTCACAGAGGGGTGTCCTTGGTTACCATGGTCACAGGTGGGTTTCCCTGGTTACCACCGACTGTCAGAGATTCGTCTCCCTGTTTACCACCGACTGTCACAGGCCGGTGTCCCTGGGCACTGTGAATGTCACAGGTGGGTTTCCCTGGTTACCACCGACTCTCAGAGATGCGTCTCCCTGATAACCACGGTCACAGGAGAGGTGTCCTTGGTTACCAGTGACTGTGGGTAGGGGTGTCCTTGGTTACCATGGTCACAGGTGGGTTTCCCTGGTTACCACCGACTGTCACAGGAGGGCTGTCCCTGGGTTCCATTGTCACAGGAGGGGTGTCCTTGGTTACCATGGTCACAGGTGGGTTTCCCTGGTTACCACCGACTGTCACAGGAGGGCTGTCCCTTGGTACCATTGTGACAGGAGGGGTGTCCTTGGTTACCACTGGCACAGGAGGTGTGTCCCTGGTTACCACTGACTGTCACAGGAAGGGTGTCCTTGGTTACCATGGTCGCAGGTGGGTTTCCCTGGTTACCACTGACTGTCATAGATGCGTGTCCCTGTTTACCACCGAATGTCATATATGCGTGTCCCTGGTAACCACGGTCACAGGAGAGGTGTCCGTGGTTACCAGTGACTGTCACAGTAGGTGGGTCCTTGGTTACCATGGCGACAGGTGGGTTTCCCTTGTTACCACCGACTGTCAGAGATGCGTGTCCCTGGTTACCACCGACTGTCATATGTGCGTGTCCGTGGTAGCCACGGTCACAGGAGAGGTGTCCGTGGTTACCAGTGACTGTCACAGTAGGTGTGTCCTTGGTTACCATGGTCACAGGTGGGTTTCCCTGGTTACCACCGACTGTCAGAGATGCGTGTCCCTGATTACCACCGACTGTCACAGGCCGGTGTCCCTGGGCACTGTGAATGTCACAGGTGGGTTTCCCTGGTTACCACCGACTGTCACAGGACGGCTGTCCCTGGGTACCATTGTCACAGGAGGGGTGTCCTTGGTTACCATGGTCACAGGTGGGTTTCCCTGGTTACCACCGACTGTCACAGGAGGGCTCTCCCTGGGTACCATTGTCACAGGAGGGGTGTCCTTGGTTACCATGGTCACAGGTGGGTTTCCCTGGTTACCACTGACTGTCACAGGAGGGCTGTCCCTGGGTACCATTGTCACAGAGGGGTGTCCTTGGTTACCATGGTCACAGGTGGGTTTCCCTGGTTACCACCGACTGTCAGAGATGTGTCTTCCTGGTTACCACCGACTGTCCCAGTCCGGTGTCCCTGGGCACTGTGAATGTCACAGGTGTGTTTCCCTGGTTACCACCAACTTTCACAGGTGAGTGTACATGGTTACCACTGACTGTCACAGGAGGGCTGTCCCTGGGTACCATTGTGACAGGAGGGGTGTGCTTGGTTACCACTAGCACAGGAGGTGTGTCCCTGGTTACCACTGACTGTCACAGGAGGGGTGTCCTTGGTTACCATGGTCGCAGGTGGGTTTCCCTGGTTACCACTGACTGTCAGAAATGCGTGTCCCTGGTTACCACCGACTGTCATATGTGCGTGTCCTGGTAACCACGGTCACAGGAGAGGTGTCCTTGGTTACCAGTGACTGTGGGTAGGGGTGTCCTTGGTTACCATGTTCACAGGTGGTTTTCCCTGGTTACCACCGACTGTCACAGGAGGGCTGTCCCTGGGTACCGTTGTCACAGGAGGGGAGTCCTTGGTTACCACTGGCACAGGAGGTGTGTCCCTGGTTACCACTGACTGTCACAGGAGGGGTGTCCTTGTTTAACATGGTCGCAGGTGGGTTTCCCTGGTTACCACTGACTGTCAGAGATGCGTGTCCCTGGTTACCACCGACTGTCACAGGCCGGTGTCCCTGGGCACTGTGAATGTCACAGGTGGGTTTCCCTGGTTACCACCGACTGTCAGAGATGCGTCTCCCTGATAACCACGGTCACAGGAGAGGTGTCCTTGGTTACCAGTGACTGTGGGTAGGGGTGTCCTTGGTTACCATGGTCACAGGTGTGTTTCCCTGGTTACCACCGACTGTCACAGGAGGGCTGTCCCTGGGTACCATTGTCACAGAGGGGTGTCCTTGGTTACCATGGTCACAGGTGGGTTTCCCTGGTTACCACCGACTGTCAGAGATGCGTCTCCCTGGTTACCACCGACTGTCACAGGACGGCTGTCCCTGGGTTCCATTGTCACAGGAGGGGTGTCCTTGGTTACCATGGTCACAGGTGGGTTTCCCTGGTTACCACCGACTGTCACAGGAGGGCTGTCCCTTGGTACCATTGTCACAGGACGGGTGTCCTTGGTTACCATGGTCACAGGTGGGTTTCCCTGGTTACCACCGACTGTCACAGGAGGGCTGTCCGTGGGTACTATTGTCACAGGAGGGGTGTCCTTGGTTACCGTGGTCACAGGTGGGTTTCCCTGTTTACCACCGACTGTCAGAGATGCGTGTCCCTGGTAACCATGGTCACAGGAGAGGTGTCCTTGGTTACCAGTGACTGTGGGTAGGGGTGTCCTTGGTTACCATGGTCACAGGTGGGTTTCCCTTGTTACCACCGACTGTCACAGGAGGGCTGTCCATGGATACCATTGTCACAGGAGGGGTGTCCTTGGTTACCATGGTCACAGGTGGGTTTCCCTGCTTACCACCGACTGTCAGAAATATGTGTCCCTGGTTACCACCGACTGTCACAGGCAGGTGTCCCTGGGCACTGTGAATGTCACAGGTGGGTTTCCCTGGTTACCACCGACTGTCACAGGATGGCTGTCCCTGGGTACCATTGTCACAGGAGGGATGTCCTTGGTTACCATGGTCACAGGGGGTTTCCCTGGTTACCACCGACTGTCACAGGAGGGCTGTCCCTGGGTACCATTGTCACAGGAGGGGTGTCCTTGGTTACCATGGTCACAGGTGGGTTTCCCTGGTTACCACCGACTGTCACAGGAGGGCTGTCCCTGGTACCATTGTGACAGGAGGGGTGTCCTTGGTTACCACTGGCACAGGAGGTGTGTCCCTGGTTACCACCGACTGTCATATGTGCGTGTCCTGGTAACCACGGTCACAGGAGAGGTGTCCTTGGTTACCAGTGACTGTGGGTAGGGGTGTCCTTGGTTACCATGTTCACAGGTGGTTTTCCCTGGTTACCACCGACTGTCACAGGAGGGCTGTCCCTGGGTACCGTTGTCACAGGAGGGGTGTCCTTGGTTACCACTGGCACAGGAGGTGTGTCCCTGGTTACCACTGACTGTCACAGGAGGGGTATCCTTGTTTAACATGGTCGCAGGTGGGTTTCCCTGGTTACCACTGACTGTCAGAGATGCGTGTCCCTGGTTACCACCGACTGTCACAGGCCGGTGTCCCTGGGCACTGTGAATGTCACACGTGGGTTTCCCTGGTTACCACCGACTGTCAGAGATGCGTCTCCCTGATAACCACGGTCACAGGAGAGGTGTCCTTGGTTACCAGTGACAGTGGGTAGGGGTGTCCTTGGTTACCATGGTCACAGGTGTGTTTCCCTGGTTACCACCGACTGTCACAGGAGGGCTGTCCCTGGGTACCATTGTCACAGAGGGGTGTCCTTGGTTACCATGGTCACAGGTGGGTTTCCCTGGTTACCACCGACTGTCAGAGATGCGTCTCCCTGGTTACCACCGACTGTCACAGGACGGCTGTCCCTGGGTTCCATTGTCACAGGAGGGGTGTCCTTGGTTACCATGGTCACAGGTGGGTTTCAATGGTTACCACCGACTGTCACAGGAGGGCTGTCCCTTGGTACCATTGTCACAGGACGGGTGTCCTTGGTTACCATGGTCACAGGTGGGTTTCCCTGGTTACCACCGAATGTCAGAGATGCGTCTCCCTGATAACCATGGTCACAGGAGAGGTGTCCTTGGTTACCAGTGACAGTGGGTAGGGGTGTCCTTGGTTACCATGGTCACAGGTGTGTTTCCCTGGTTACCACCGACTGTCACAGGAGGGCTGTCACTGGGTACCGTTGTCACAGAGGGGTGTCCTTGGTTACCATGGTCACAGGTGGGTTTCCCTGGTTACCACCGACTGTCAGAGATTCGTCTCCCTGTTTACCACCGACTGTCACAGGCCGGTGTCCCTGGGCACTGTGAATGTCACAGGTGGGTTTCCCTGGTTACCACCGACTCTCAGAGATGCGTCTCCCTGATAACCACGGTCACAGGAGAGGTGTCCTTGGTTACCAGTGACTGTGGGTAGGGGTGTCCTTGGTTACCATGGTCACAGGTGGGTTTCCCTGGTTACCACCGACTGTCACAGGAGGGCTGTCCCTGGGTTCCATTGTCACAGGAGGGGTGTCCTTGGTTACCATGGTCACAGGTGGGTTTCCCTGGTTACCACCGACTGTCACAGGAGGGCTGTCCCTTGGTACCATTGTGACAGGAGGGGTGTCCTTGGTTACCACTGGCACAGGAGGTGTGTCCCTGGTTACCACTGACTGTCACAGGAAGGGTGTCCTTGGTTACCATGGTCGCAGGTGGGTTTCCCTGGTTACCACTGACTGTCATAGATGCGTGTCCCTGTTTACCACCGACTGTCATATATGCGTGTCCCTGGTAACCACGGTCACAGGAGAGGTGTCCGTGGTTACCAGTGACTGTCACAGTAGGTGGGTCCTTGGTTACCATGGCGACAGGTGGGTTTCCCTTGTTACCACCGACTGTCAGAGATGCGTGTCCCTGGTTACCACCGACTGTCATATGTGCGTGTCCGTGGTAGCCACGGTCACAGGAGAGGTGTCCGTGGTTACCAGTGACTGTCACAGTAGGTGTGTCCTTGGTTACCATGGTCACAGGTGGGTTTCCCTGGTTACCACCGACTGTCAGAGATGCGTGTCCCTGATTACCACCGACTGTCACAGGCCGGTGTCCCTGGGCACTGTGAATGTCACAGGTGGGTTTCCCTGGTTACCACCGACTGTCACAGGACGGCTGTCCCTGGGTACCATTGTCACAGGAGGGGTGTCCTTGGTTACCATGGTCACAGGTGGGTTTCCCTGGTTACCACCGACTGTCACAGGAGGGCTCTCCCTGGGTACCATTGTCACAGGAGGGGTGTCCTTGGTTATCATGGTCACAGGTGTGTTTCCCTGGTTACCACCGACTGTCACAGGAGGGCTGTCCCTGGGTACCACTGTCACAGAGGGGTCTCCTTGGTTACCATGGTCACAGGTGGGTTTCCCTGGTTACCACCGACTGTCAGAGATGCGTCTCCCTTGTTACCACCGACTGTTACAGGCCGGTGTCCCTGGGCACTGTGAATGTCACAGGTTGGTTGCCCTGGTTACCACCGACTGTCAGAGATGCGTCTCCCTGATAACCACGGTCACAGGAGAGGTGTCCTTGGTTACCAGTGACAGTGGGTAGGGGTGTCCTTGGTTACCATGGTCACAGGTGTGTTTCCCTGGTTACCACCGACTGTCACAGGAGGGCTGTCCCTGGGTACCATTGTCACAGAGGGGTGTCCTTGGTTACCATGGTCACAGGTGGGTTTCCCTGGTTACCACCAACTGTCAGAGATGCGTGTCCCTGGTTACCACCGACTGTCACAGGCCGGTGTCCCTGGGCACTGTGAATGTCACAGGTGGGTTTCCCTGGTTACCACCGACTGTCACAGGATGGCTGTCCCTGGGTACCATTGTCACAGGAGGGGTGTCCTTGGTTACCATGGTCACAGGTGGGTTTCCCTGGTTACCACCGACTGTCACAGGAGGGCTGTCCCTGGGTACCATTGTCACAGGAGGGGTGTCCTTGGTTACCATGGTCACAGGTGGGTTTCCCTGGTTACCACCGACTGTCAGAGATGCGTCTCCCTGATAACCACGGTCACAGGAGAGGTGTCCTTGGTTACCAGTGACAGTGGGTAGGGGTGTCCTTGGTTACCATGGTCACAGGTGTGTTTCCCTGGTTACCACCGACTGTCACAGGAGGGCTGTCCGTGGGTACCATTGTCACAGAGGGGTGTCCTTGGTTACCATGGTCACAGGTTGGTTTCCCTGGTTACCACCGACTGTCAGAGATGCGTCTCCCTGGTTACCACCGACTGTCACAGGCCGGTGTCCCTGGGCACTGTGAATGTCACAGGTGGTTTTCCCTGGTTACCACCGACTGTCAGAGATGCGTCTCCCTGATAACCACGGTCACAGGAGAGGTGTCCTTGGTTACCAGTGACTGTGGGTAGGGGTGTCCTTGGTTACCACTGGCACAGGAGGTGTGTCCCTGGTTACCACTGACTGTCACAGGAGGGGTGTCCTTGGTTACCATGGTCGCAGGTGGGTTTCCCTGGTTACCACTGACTGTCAGAGATGCGTGTCCCTGGTTACCGCCGACTGTCATATGTGCGTGTCCTGGTAACCACGGTCACAGGAGAGGTGTCCTTGGTTACCAGTGACTGTGGGTAGGGGTGTCCTTGGTTAACTTGTTCACAGGTGGGTTTCCCTGGTTACCACTGACTGTCAGAGATGCGTGTCCCTGGTTACCACCGACTGTCATATGTGCGTGTCCCTGGTAACCACAGTCACAGGAGAGGTGTCCGTGGTTACCAGTGACTGGCACAGTAGGTGTGTCCTTGGTTACCATGGTCACAGGTGGGTTTCCCTGGTTACCACCGACTGTCAGAGTTGCGTGTCCCTGGTTACCACCGACTGTCACAGGCCGGTGTTCCTGGGCACTGTGAATGTCACAGGTGAGTTTCCCTGATTACCACCGACTGTCACAGGAGGGCTGTCCCTGGGTACCATTGTCACAGGAGGGGTGTCCTTGGTTACCATGGTCACAGGTGGGTTTCCCTGGTTACCACTGACTGTCACAGGAGGGCTGTCCCTGGGTACCATTGTCACAGAGGGGTGTCCTTGGTTACCATGGTCACAGGTGGGTTTCCCTGGTTACCACCGACTGTCAGAGATGTGTCTTCCTGGTTACCACCGACTGTCCCAGTCCGGTGTCCCTGGGCACTGTGAATGTCACAGGTGTGTTTCCCTGGTTACCACCAACTGTCACAGGTGAGTGTACATGGTTACCACTGACTGTCACAGGAGGGCTGTCCCTGGGTACCATTGTGACAGGAGGGGTGTGCTTGGTTACCACTAGCACAGGAGGTGTGTCCCTGGTTACCACTGACTGTCACAGGAGGGGTGTCCTTGGTTACCATGGTCGCAGGTGGGTTTCCCTGGTTACCACTGACTGTCAGAAATGCGTGTCCCTGGTTACCACCGACTGTCATATGTGCGTGTCCTGGTAACCACGGTCACAGGAGAGGTGTCCTTGGTTACCAGTGACTGTGGGTAGGGGTGTCCTTGGTTACCATGTTCACAGGTGGTTTTCCCTGGTTACCACCGACTGTCACAGGAGGGCTGTCCCTGGGTACCGTTGTCACAGGAGGGGAGTCCTTGGTTACCACTGGCACAGGAGGTGTGTCCCTGGTTACCACTGACTGTCACAGGAGGGGTGTCCTTGTTTAACATGGTCGCAGGTGGGTTTCCCTGGTTACCACTGACTGTCAGAGATGCGTGTCCCTGGTTACCACCGACTGTCACAGGCCGGTGTCCCTGGGCACTGTGAATGTCACAGGTGGGTTTCCCTGGTTACCACCGACTGTCAGAGATGCGTCTCCCTGATAACCACGGTCACAGGAGAGGTGTCCTTGGTTACCAGTGACTGTGGGTAGGGGTGTCCTTGGTTACCATGGTCACAGGTGTGTTTCCCTGGTTACCACCGACTGTCACAGGAGGGCTGTCCCTGGGTACCATTGTCAAAGAGGGGTGTCCTTGGTTACCATGGTCACAGGTGGGTTTCCCTGGTTACCACCGACTGTCAGAGATGCGTCTCCCTGGTTACCACCGACTGTCACAGGACGGCTGTCCCTGGGTTCCATTGTCACAGGAGGGGTGTCCTTGGTTACCATGGTCACAGGTGGGTTTCCCTGGTTACCACCGACTGTCACAGGAGGGCTGTCCCTTGGTACCATTGTCACAGGACGGGTGTCCTTGGTTACCATGGTCACAGGTGGGTTTCCCTGGTTACCACCGACTGTCACAGGAGGGCTGTCCGTGGGTACTATTGTCACAGGAGGGGTGTCCTTGGTTACCGTGGTCACAGGTGGGTTTCCCTGTTTACCACCGACTGTCAGAGATGCGTGTCCCTGGTAACCATGGTCACAGGAGAGGTGTCCTTGGTTACCAGTGACTGTGGGTAGGGGTGTCCTTGGTTACCATGGTCACAGGTGGGTTTCCCTTGTTACCACCGACTGTCACAGGAGGGCTGTCCATGGATACCATTGTCACAGGAGGGGTGTCCTTGGTTACCATGGTCACAGGTGGGTTTCCCTGCTTACCACCGACTGTCAGAAATATGTGTCCCTGGTTACCACCGACTGTCACAGGCAGGTGTCCCTGGGCACTGTGAATGTCACAGGTGGGTTTCCCTGGTTACCACCGACTGTCACAGGATGGCTGTCCCTGGGTACCATTGTCACAGGAGGGATGTCCTTGGTTACCATGGTCACAGGGGGTTTCCCTGGTTACCACCGACTGTCACAGGAGGGCTGTCCCTGGGTACCATTGTCACAGGAGGGGTGTCCTTGGTTACCATGGTCACAGGTGGGTTTCCCTGGTTACCACCGACTGTCACAGGAGGGCTGTCCCTGGTACCATTGTGACAGGAGGGGTGTCCTTGGTTACCACTGGCACAGGAGGTGTGTCCCTGGTTACCACCGACTGTCATATGTGCGTGTCCTGGTAACCACGGTCACAGGAGAGGTGTCCTTGGTTACCAGTGACTGTGGGTAGGGGTGTCCTTGGTTACCATGTTCACAGGTGGTTTTCCCTGGTTACCACCGACTGTCACAGGAGGGCTGTCCCTGGGTACCGTTGTCACAGGAGGGGTGTCCTTGGTTACCACTGGCACAGGAGGTGTGTCCCTGGTTACCACTGACTGTCACAGGAGGGGTATCCTTGTTTAACATGGTCGCAGGTGGGTTTCCCTGGTTACCACTGACTGTCAGAGATGCGTGTCCCTGGTTACCACCGACTGTCACAGGCCGGTGTCCCTGGGCACTGTGAATGTCACAGGTGGGTTTCCCTGGTTACCACCGACTGTCAGAGATGCGTCTCCCTGATAACCACGGTCACAGGAGAGGTGTCCTTGGTTACCAGTGACAGTGGGTAGGGGTGTCCTTGGTTACCATGGTCACAGGTGTGTTTCCCTGGTTACCACCGACTGTCACAGGAGGGCTGTCCCTGGGTACCATTGTCACAGAGGGGTGTCCTTGGTTACCATGGTCACAGGTGGGTTTCCCTGGTTACCACCGACTGTCAGAGATGCGTCTCCCTGGTTACCACCGACTGTCACAGGACGGCTGTCCCTGGGTTCCATTGTCACAGGAGGGGTGTCCTTGGTTACCATGGTCACAGGTGGGTTTCAATGGTTACCACCGACTGTCACAGGAGGGCTGTCCCTTGGTACCATTGTCACAGGACGGGTGTCCTTGGTTACCATGGTCACAGGTGGGTTTCCCTGGTTACCACCGAATGTCAGAGATGCGTCTCCCTGATAACCATGGTCACAGGAGAGGTGTCCTTGGTTACCAGTGACAGTGGGTAGGGGTGTCCTTGGTTACCATGGTCACAGGTGTGTTTCCCTGGTTACCACCGACTGTCACAGGAGGGCTGTCACTGGGTACCGTTGTCACAGAGGGGTGTCCTTGGTTACCATGGTCACAGGTGGGTTTCCCTGGTTACCACCGACTGTCAGAGATTCGTCTCCCTGTTTACCACCGACTGTCACAGGCCGGTGTCCCTGGGCACTGTGAATGTCACAGGTGGGTTTCCCTGGTTACCACCGACTCTCAGAGATGCGTCTCCCTGATAACCACGGTCACAGGAGAGGTGTCCTTGGTTACCAGTGACTGTGGGTAGGGGTGTCCTTGGTTACCATGGTCACAGGTGGGTTTCCCTGGTTACCACCGACTGTCACAGGAGGGCTGTCCCTGGGTTCCATTGTCACAGGAGGGGTGTCCTTGGTTACCATGGTCACAGGTGGGTTTCCCTGGTTACCACCGACTGTCACAGGAGGGCTGTCCCTTGGTACCATTGTGACAGGAGGGGTGTCCTTGGTTACCACTGGCACAGGAGGTGTGTCCCTGGTTACCACTGACTGTCACAGGAAGGGTGTCCTTGGTTACCATGGTCGCAGGTGGGTTTCCCTGGTTACCACTGACTGTCATAGATGCGTGTCCCTGTTTACCACCGACTGTCATATATGCGTGTCCCTGGTAACCACGGTCACAGGAGAGGTGTCCGTGGTTACCAGTGACTGTCACAGTAGGTGGGTCCTTGGTTACCATGGCGACAGGTGGGTTTCCCTTGTTACCACCGACTGTCAGAGATGCGTGTCCCTGGTTACCACCGACTGTCATATGTGCGTGTCCGTGGTAGCCACGGTCACAGGAGAGGTGTCCGTGGTTACCAGTGACTGTCACAGTAGGTGTGTCCTTGGTTACCATGGTCACAGGTGGGTTTCCCTGGTTACCACCGACTGTCAGAGATGCGTGTCCCTGGTTACCACCGACTGTCACAGGCCGGTGTCCCTGGGCACTGTGAATGTCACAGGTGGGTTTCCCTGGTTACCACCAACTGTCACAGGATGGCTGTCCCTGGGTACCATTTTCACAGGAGGGGTGTCCTTGGTTACCATGGTCACAGGTGGGTTTCCCTGGTTACCACCGACTGTCACAGGAGGGCTGTCCCGGGGTACCATTGTCACAGGAGGGGTGTCATTGGTTACCATGGTCACAGGTGGGTTTCCCTGGTTACCACCGACTGTCACAGGAGGGCTGTCCCTGGGTACCATTGTCACAGGAGGGGTGTCCTTGGTTACCATGGTCACAGGTGGGTTTCCCTGGTTACCACCGACTGTCAGAGATGCGTCTCCCTGATAACCACGGTCACAGGAGAGGTGTCCTTGGTTACCAGTGACAGTGGGTAGGGGTGTCCTTGGTAACCATGGTCACAGGTGTGTTTCCCTGGTTACCACCGACTGTCACAGGAGGGCTGTCCCTGGGTACCATTGTCACAGAGGGTTGTCCTTGGTTACCATGGTCACAGGTGGGTTTCCCTGGTTACCACCGACTGTCAGAGATGCGTCTCCCTGGTTACCACCGACTGTCACAGGCCGGTGTCCCTGGGCACTGTGAATGTCACAGGTGGGTTTCCCTGGTTACCACCGACTGTCAGAGATGCGTCTGCCTGATAACCACGGTCACAGGAGAGGTGTCCTTGGTTACCAGTGAATGTGGGTAGGGGTGTCCTTGGTTACCACTGGCACAGGAGGTGTGTCCCTGGTTACCACTGACTGTCACAGGAGGGGTGTCCTTGGTTACCATGGTCGCAGGTGGGTTTCCCTGGTTACCACTGACTGTCAGAGATGCGTGTCCCTGGTTACCACCGACTGTCAGAGATGCGTGTCCCTGGTAGCCACGGTCACAGGAGAGGTGTCCGTGGTTACCAGTGACTGGCACAGTAGGTGTGTCCTTGGTTACCATGGTCACAGGTGGGTTTCCCTGGTTACCACCGACTGTCAGAGATGCGTGTCCCTGGTTACCACCGACTGTCACAGGCCGGTGTCCCTGGGCACTGTGAATGTCACAGGTGGGTTTCCCTGGTTACCACCGACTGTCACAGGAGGGCTGTCCCTGGGTACCATTGTCACAGGAGGGGTGTCCTTGGTTACCATGGTCACAGGTGGGTTTCCCTGGTTACCACCGACTGTCACAGGAGGGCTGTCCTGGGTACCATTGTCACAGGAGGGGTGTCCTTGTTTACCATGGTCACAGGTGGGTTTCCCTGCTTACCACCGACTGTCAGAGATGCGTCTCCCTGATAACCACGGTCACAGGAGAGGTGTCCTTGGTTACCAGTGACAGTGGGTAGGGGTGTCCTTGGTTACCATGGTCACAGGTGTGTTTCCCTGGTTACCACCGACTGTCACAGGAGGGCTGTCCGTGGGTACCATTGTCACAGAGGGGTGTCCTTGGTTACCATGGTCACAGGTTGGTTTCCCTGGTTACCACCGACTGTCAGAGATGCGTCTCCCTGGTTACCACCGACTGTCACAGGCCGGTGTCCCTGGGCACTGTGAATGTCACAGGTGGTTTTCCCTGGTTACCACCGACTGTCAGAGATGCGTCTCCCTGATAACCACGGTCACAGGAGAGGTGTCCTTGGTTACCAGTGACTGTGGGTAGGGGTGTCCTTGGTTACCACTGGCACAGGAGGTGTGTCCCTGGTTACCACTGACTGTCACAGGAGGGGTGTCCTTGGTTACCATGGTCGCAGGTGGGTTTCCCTGGTTACCACTGACTGTCAGAGATGCGTGTCCCTGGTTACCACCGACTGTCATATGTGCGTGTCCTGGTAACCACGGTCACAGGAGAGGTGTCCTTGGTTACCAGTGACAGTGGGTAGGGGTGTCCTTGGTTACCATGGTCACAGGTGTGTTACCCTGGTTACCACCGACTGTCACAGGAGAGCTGTCCCTGGTACCATTGTGACAGGAGGGGTGTCCATGGTTACCACTGGCACAGGAGGTGTGTCCCTGGTTACCACTGACTGTCACAGGAAGGGTGTCCTTGGTTACCATGGTCGCAGGTGGGTTTCCCTGGTTACCACTGACTGTCATAGATGCGTGTCCCTGTTTACCACCGACTGTCATATATGCGTGTCCCTGGTAACCACGGTCACAGGAGAGGTGTCCGTGGTTACCAGTGACTGTCACAGTAGGTGGGTCCTTGGTTACCATGGCGACAGGTGGGTTTCCCTTGTTACCACCGACTGTCAGAGATGCGTGTCCCTGGTTACCACCGACTGTCATATGTGCGTGTCCGTGGTAGCCACGGTCACAGGAGAGGTGTCCGTGGTTACCAGTGACTGTCACAGTAGGTGTGTCCTTGGTTACCATGGTCACAGGTGGGTTTCCCTGGTTACCACCGACTGTCAGAGATGCGTGTCCCTGGTTACCACCGACTGTCACAGGCCGGTGTCCCTGGGCACTGTGAATGTCACAGGTGGGTTTCCCTGGTTACCACCGACTGTCACAGGATGGCTGTCCCTGGGTACCATTGTCACAGGAGGGGTGTCCTTGGGTACCATGGTCACAGGTGGGTTTCCCTGGTTACCACCGACTGTCACATGAGGGCTGTCCCGGGGTACCATTGTCACAGGAGGGGTGTCCTTGGTTACCATGGTCACAGGTGGGTTTCCCTGGTTACCACCGACTGTCACAGGAGGGCTGTCCCTGGGTACCATTGTCACAGGAGGGGTGTCCTTGGTTACCATGGTCACAGGTGGGTTTCCCTGGTTACCACCGACTGTCAGAGATGTGTCTCCCTGATAACCACGGTCACAGGAGAGGTGTCCTTGGTTACCAGTGACAGTGGGTAGGGGTGTCCTTGGTTACCATGGTCACAGGTGTGTTTCCCTGGTTACCACCGACTGTCACAGGAGGGCTGTCCCTGGGTACCATTGTCACAGAGGGGTGTCCTTGGTTACCATGGTCACAGGTGGGTTTCCGTGGTTACCACCGACTGTCAGAGATGCGTCTCCCTGGTTACCACCGACTGTCACAGGCCGGTGTCCCTGGGCACTGTGAATGTCACAGGTGGGTTTCCCTGGTTACCACCGACTGTCAGAGATGCGTCTCCCTGATAACCACGGTCACAGGAGAGGTGTCCTTGGTTACCAGTGAATGTGGGTAGGGGTGTCCTTGGTTACCACTGGCACAGGAGGTGTGTCCCTGGTTACCACTGACTGTCACAGGAGGGGTGTCGTTGGTTACCATGGTCGCAGGTGGGTTTCCCTGGTTACCACTGACTGTCAGAGATGCGTGTCCCTGGTTACCACCGACTGTCATATGTGCGTGTCCCTGGTAGCCACGGTCACAGGAGAGGTGTCCGTGGTTACCAGTGACTGTCACAGTAGGTGTGTCCTTGGTTACCATGGTCACAGGTGGGTTTCCCTGGTTACCACCGACTGTCAGAGATGCGTGTCCCTGATTACCACCGACTGTCACAGGCCGGTGTCCCTGGGCACTGTGAATGTCACAGGTGGGTTTCCCTGGTTACCACCGACTGTCAGAGATGCGTCTCCCTGGTTACCACCGACTGTCACAGGCCGGTGTCCCTGGGCACTGTGAATGTCACAGGTGGGTTGCCCTGGTTACCACCGACTGTCAGAGATGCGTCTCCCTGATAACCACGGTCACAGGAGAGGTGTCCTTGGTTACCAGTGACAGTGGGTAGGGGTGTCCTTGGTTACCATGGTCACAGGTGTGTTTCCCTGGTTACCACCGACTGTCAGAGGAGGGCTGTCCCGGGGTACCATTGTCACAGGAGGGGTGTCATTGGTTACCATGGTCACAGGTGGGTTTCCCTGGTTACCACCGACTGTCACAGGAGGGCTGTCCCTGGGTACCATTGTCACAGGAGGGGTGTCCTTGGTTACCATGGTCGCAGGTGGGTTTCCCTGGTTACCACTGACTGTCAGAAATGCGTGTCCCTGGTTACCACCGACTGTCATATGTGCGTGTCCTGGTAACCACGGTCACAGGAGACGTGTCCTTGGTTACCAGTGACTGTGGGTAGGGGTGTCCTTGGTTAACTTGTTCACAGGTGGGTTTCCCTGGTTACCACTGACTGTCAGAGATGCGTGTCCCTGGTTACCACCGACTGTCATATGTGCGTGTCCCTGGTAACCACAGTCACAGGAGAGGTGTCCGTGGTTACCAGTGACTGGCACAGTAGGTGTGTCCTTGGTTACCATGGTCACAGGTGGGTTTCCCTGGTTACCACCGACTGTCAGAGATGCGTGTCCCTGGTTACCACCGACTGTCACAGGCCGGTGTCCCTGGGCACTGTGAATGTCACAGGTGAGTTTCCCTGATTACCACCGACTGTCACAGGAGGGCTGTCCCTGGGTACCATTGTCACAGGAGGGGTGTCCTTGGTTACCATGGTCACAGGTGGGTTTCCCTGGTTACCACCGACTGTCAGAGATGCGTCTCCCTGATAACCACGGTCACAGGAGAGGTGTCCTTGGTTACCAGTGACAGTGGGTAGGGGTGTCCTTGGTTACCATGGTCACAGGTGTGTTTCCCTGGTTACCACCGACGGTCACAGGAGGGCTGTCCCTGGGTACCATTGTCACAGAGGGTTGTCCTTGGTTACCATGGTCACAGGTGGGTTTCCCTGGTTACCACCGACTGTCAGAGATGCGTCTCCCTGGTTACCACCGACTGTCACAGGCCGGTGTCCCTGGGCACTGTGAATGTCACAGGTGGGTTTCCCTGGTTACCACCGACTGTCAGAGATGCGTCTGCCTGATAACCACGGTCACAGGAGAGGTGTCCTTGGTTACCAGTGAATGTGGGTAGGGGTGTCCTTGGTTACCACTGGCACAGGAGGTGTGTCCCTGGTTACCACTGACTGTCACAGGAGGGGTGTCCTTGGTTACCATGGTCGCAGGTGGGTTTCCCTGGTTACCACTGACTGTCAGAGATGCGTGTCCCTGGTTACCACCGACTGTCAGAGATGCGTGTCCCTGGTAGCCACGGTCACAGGAGAGGTGTCCGTGGTTACCAGTGACTGGCACAGTAGGTGTGTCCTTGGTTACCATGGTCACAGGTGGGTTTCCCTGGTTACCACCGACTGTCAGAGATGCGTGTCCCTGGTTACCACCGACTGTCACAGGCCGGTGTCCCTGGGCACTGTGAATGTCACAGGTGGGTTTCCCTGGTTACCACCGACTGTCACAGGAGGGCTGTCCCTGGGTACCATTGTCACAGGAGGGGTGTCCTTGGTTACCATGGTCACAGGTGGGTTTCCCTGGTTACCACCGACTGTCACAGGAGGGCTGTCCTGGGTACCATTGTCACAGGAGGGGTGTCCTTGTTTACCATGGTCACAGGTGGGTTTCCCTGCTTACCACCGACTGTCAGAGATGCGTCTCCCTGATAACCACGGTCACAGGAGAGGTGTCCTTGGTTACCAGTGACAGTGGGTAGGGGTGTCCTTGGTTACCATGGTCACAGGTGTGTTTCCCTGGTTACCACCGACTGTCACAGGAGGGCTGTCCGTGGGTACCATTGTCACAGAGGGGTGTCCTTGGTTACCATGGTCACAGGTTGGTTTCCCTGGTTACCACCGACTGTCAGAGATGCGTCTCCCTGGTTACCACCGACTGTCACAGGCCGGTGTCCCTGGGCACTGTGAATGTCACAGGTGGTTTTCCCTGGTTACCACCGACTGTCAGAGATGCGTCTCCCTGATAACCACGGTCACAGGAGAGGTGTCCTTGGTTACCAGTGACTGTGGGTAGGGGTGTCCTTGGTTACCACTGGCACAGGAGGTGTGTCCCTGGTTACCACTGACTGTCACAGGAGGGGTGTCCTTGGTTACCATGGTCGCAGGTGGGTTTCCCTGGTTACCACTGACTGTCAGAGATGCGTGTCCCTGGTTACCACCGACTGTCATATGTGCGTGTCCTGGTAACCACGGTCACAGGAGAGGTGTCCTTGGTTACCAGTGACAGTGGGTAGGGGTGTCCTTGGTTACCATGGTCACAGGTGGGTTACCCTGGTTACCACCGACTGTCACAGGAGGGCTGTCCCTGGTACCATTGTGACAGGAGGGGTGTCCATGGTTACCACTGGCACAGGAGGTGTGTCCCTGGTTACCACTGACTGTCACAGGAAGGGTGTCCTTGGTTACCATGGTCGCAGGTGGGTTTCCCTGGTTACCACTGACTGTCATAGATGCGTGTCCCTGTTTACCACCGACTGTCATATATGCGTGTCCCTGGTAACCACGGTCACAGGAGAGGTGTCCGTGGTTACCAGTGACTGTCACAGTAGGTGGGTCCTTGGTTACCATGGCGACAGGTGGGTTTCCCTTGTTACCACCGACTGTCAGAGATGCGTGTCCCTGGTTACCACCGACTGTCATATGTGCGTGTCCGTGGTAGCCACGGTCACAGGAGAGGTGTCCGTGGTTACCAGTGACTGTCACAGTAGGTGTGTCCTTGGTTACCATGGTCACAGGTGGGTTTCCCTGGTTACCACCGACTGTCAGAGATGCGTGTCCCTGGTTACCACCGACTGTCACAGGCCGGTGTCCCTGGGCACTGTGAATGTCACAGGTGGGTTTCCCTGGTTACCACCGACTGTCACAGGATGGCTGTCCCTGGGTACCATTGTCACAGGAGGGGTGTCCTTGGGTACCATGGTCACAGGTGGGTTTCCCTGGTTACCACCGACTGTCACATGAGGGCTGTCCCGGGGTACCATTGTCACAGGAGGGGTGTCCTTGGTTACCATGGTCACAGGTGGGTTTCCCTGGTTACCACCGACTGTCACAGGAGGGCTGTCCCTGGGTACCATTGTCACAGGAGGGGTGTCCTTGGTTACCATGGTCACAGGTGGGTTTCCCTGGTTACCACCGACTGTCAGAGATGTGTCTCCCTGATAACCACGGTCACAGGAGAGGTGTCCTTGGTTACCAGTGACAGTGGGTAGGGGTGTCCTTGGTTACCATGGTCACAGGTGTGTTTCCCTGGTTACCACCGACTGTCACAGGAGGGCTGTCCCTGGGTACCATTGTCACAGAGGGGTGTCCTTGGTTACCATGGTTACAGGTGGGTTTCCCTGGTTACCACCGACTGTCAGAGATGCGTCTCCCTGGTTACCACCGACTGTCACAGGCCGGTGTCCCTGGGCACTGTGAATGTCACAGGTGGGTTTCCCTGGTTACCACCGACTGTCAGAGATGCGTCTCCCTGATAACCACGGTCACAGGAGAGGTGTCCTTGGTTACCAGTGAATGTGGGTAGGGGTGTCCTTGGTTACCACTGGCACAGGAGGTGTGTCCCTGGTTACCACTGACTGTCCCAGGAGGGGTGTCGTTGGTTACCATGGTCGCAGGTGGGTTTCCCTGGTTACCACTGACTGTCAGAGATGCGTGTCCCTGGTTACCACCGACTGTCATATGTGCGTGTCCCTGGTAGCCACGGTCACAGGAGAGGTGTCCGTGGTTACCAGTGACTGTCACAGTAGGTGTGTCCTTGGTTACCATGGTCACAGGTGGGTTTCCCTGGTTACCACCGACTGTCAGAGATGCGTGTCCCTGATTACCACCGACTGTCACAGGCCGGTGTCCCTGGGCACTGTGAATGTCACAGGTGGGTTTCCCTGGTTACCACCGACTGTCAGAGATGCGTCTCCCTGGTTACCACCGACTGTCACAGGCCGGTGTCCCTGGGCACTGTGAATGTCACAGGTGGGTTGCCCTGGTTACCACCGACTGTCAGAGATGCGTCTCCCTGATAACCACGGTCACAGGAGAGGTGTCCTTGGTTACCAGTGACAGTGGGTAGGGGTGTCCTTGGTTACCATGGTCACAGGTGTGTTTCCCTGGTTACCACCGACTGTCAGAGGAGGGCTGTCCCGGGGTACCATTGTCACAGGAGGGGTGTCATTGGTTACCATGGTCACAGGTGGGTTTCCCTGGTTACCACCGACTGTCACAGGAGGGCTGTCCCTGGGTACCATTGTCACAGGAGGGGTGTCCTTGGTTACCATGGTCGCAGGTGGGTTTCCCTGGTTACCACTGACTGTCAGAAATGCGTGTCCCTGGTTACCACCGACTGCCATATGTGCGTGTCCTGGTAACCACGGTCACAGGAGACGTGTAATTGGTTACCAGTGACTGTGGGTAGGGGTGTCCTTGGTTAACTTGTTCACAGGTGGGTTTCCCTGGTTACCACTGACTGTCAGAGATGCGTGTCCCTGGTTACCACCGACTGTCATATGTGCGTGTCCCTGGTAACCACAGTCACAGGAGAGGTGTCCGTGGTTACCAGTGACTGGCACAGTAGGTGTGTCCTTGGTTACCATGGTCACAGGTGGGTTTCCCTGGTTACCACCGACTGTCAGAGATGCGTGTCCCTGGTTACCACCGACTGTCACAGGCCGGTGTCCCTGGGCACTGTGAATGTCACAGGTGAGTTTCCCTGATTACCACCGACTGTCACAGGAGGGCTGTCCCTGGGTACCATTGTCACAGGAGGGGTGTCCTTGGTTACCATGGTCACAGGTGGGTTTCCCTGGTTACCACTGACTGTCACAGGAGGGCTGTCCCTGGGTACCATTGTCACAGAGGGGTGTCCTTGGTTACCATGGTCACAGGTGGGTTTCCCTGGTTACCACCGACTGTCAGAGATGCGTCTTCCTTGTTACCACCGACTGTCCCAGTCCGGTGTCCCTGGGCACTGTGAATGTCACAGGTGGGTTTCCCTGGTTACCACCAACTGTCACAGGTGAGTGTACATGGTTACCACTGACTGTCAAAGGAGGGCTGTCCCTGGGTACCATTGTGACAGGAGGGGTGTGCTTGGTTACCACTAGCACAGGAGGTGTGTCCCTGGTTACCACTGACTGTCACAGGAGGGGTGTCCTTGGTTACCATGGTCGCAGGTGGGTTTCCCTGGTTACCACTGACTGTCAGAAATGCGTGTCCCTGGTTACCACCGACTGTCATATGTGCGTGTCCTGGTAACCACGGTCACAGGAGAGGTGTCCTTGGTTACCAGTGACTGTGGGTAGGGGTGTCCTTGGTTACCATGTTCACAGGTGGTTTTCCCTGGTTACCACCGACTGTCACAGGAGGGCTGTCCCTGGGTACCGTTGTCACAGGAGGGGTGTCCTTGGTTACCACTGGCACAGGAGGTGTGTCCCTGGTTACCACTGACTGTCACAGGAGGGGTGTCCTTGTTTAACATGGTCGCAGGTGGGTTTCCCTGGTTACCACTGACTGTCAGAGATGCGTGTCCCTGGTTACCACCGACTGTCACAGGCCTGTGTCCCTGGGCACTGTGAATGTCACAGGTGGGTTTCCCTGGTTACCACCGACTGTCAGAGATGCGTCTCCCTGATAACCACGGTCACAGGAGAGGTGTCCTTGGTTACCAGTGACTGTGGGTAGGGGTGTCCTTGGTTACCATGGTCACAGGTGTGTTTCCCTGGTTACCACCGACTGTCACAGGAGGGCTGTCCCTGGGTACCATTGTCACAGAGGGGTGTCCTTGGTTACCATGGTCACAGGTGGGTTTCCCTGGTTACCACCGACTGTCAGAGATGCGTCTCCCTGGTTACCACCGACTGTCACAGGACGGCTGTCCCTGGGTTCCATTGTCACAGGAGGGGTGTCCTTGGTTACCATGGTCACAGGTGGGTTTCCCTGGTTACCACCGACTGTCACAGGAGGGCTGTCCCTTGGTACCATTGTCACAGGACGGGTGTCCTTGGTTACCATGGTCACAGGTGGGTTTCCCTGGTTACCACCGACTGTCACAGGAGGGCTGTCCGTGGGTACTATTGTCACAGGAGGGGTGTCCTTGGTTACCGTGGTCACAGGTGGGTTTCCCTGTTTACCACCGACTGTCAGAGATGCGTGTCCCTGGTAACCATGGTCACAGGAGAGGTGTCCTTGGTTACCAGTGACTGTGGGTAGGGGTGTCCTTGGTTACCATGGTCACAGGTGGGTTTCCCTTGTTACCACCGACTGTCACAGGAGGGCTGTCCATGGATACCATTGTCACAGGAGGGGTGTCCTTGGTTACCATGGTCACAGGTGGGTTTCCCTGCTTACCACCGACTGTCAGAAATATGTGTCCCTGGTTACCACCGACTGTCACAGGCAGGTGTCCCTGGGCACTGTGAATGTCACAGGTGGGTTTCCCTGGTTACCACCGACTGTCAAAGGATGGCTGTCCCTGGGTACCATTGTCACAGGAGGGGTGTCCTTGGTTACCATGGTCACAGGTGGGTTTCCCTGGTTACCACCGACTGTCACAGGAGGGCTGTCCCTGGGTACCATTGTCACAGGAGGGGTGTCCTTGGTTACCATGGTCACAGGTGGGTTTCCCTGGTTACCACCGACTGTCAGAGATGCGTCTCCCTGATAACCACGGTCACAGGAGAGGTGTCCTTGCTTACCAGTGACTGTGGGTAGGGGTGTCCTTGGTTACCATGGTCACAGGTGGTTTTCCCTGGTTACCACCGACTGTCACAGGAGGGCTGTCCCTGGGTACCATTGTCACAGGAGGGGTGTCCTTGGTTACCACTGGCACAGGAGGTGTGTCCCTGGTTACCACTGACTGTCACAGGAGGGGTGTCCTTGGTTACCATGGTCGCAGGTGGGTTTCCCTGGTTACCAGTGACTGTCAGAGATGCGTGTCCCTGGTTACCACCGACTGTCATATGTGCGTGTCCTGGTAACCACGGTCACAGGAGAGGTGTCCTTGGTTACCAGTGACTGTGGGTAGGGGTGTCCTTGGTTACCATGGTCACAGGTGGGTTTCCCTGGTTACCACCGACTGTCACAGGAGGGCTGTCCCTGGGTACCATTGTCACAGGAGGGGTGTCCTTGGTTACCACTGGCACAGGAGGTGTGTCCCTGGTTACCACTGACTGTCACCGGAGGGGTGTCCTTGGTTAACATGGTCGCAGGTGGGTTTCCCTGGTTACCACTGACTGTCAGAGATGCGTGTCCCTGGTTACCACCGACTGTCATATGTGCGTGTCCCTGGTAGCCACGGTCACAGGAGAGGTGTCCGTGGTTACCAGTGACTGTCACAGTAGGTGTGTCCTTGGTTACCATGGTCACAGGTGGGTTTCCCTGGTTACCACCGACTGTCAGAGATGCGTGTCCCTGATTACCACCGACTATCACAGGCCGGTGTCCCTGGGCACTGTGAATGTCACAGGTGGGTTTCCCTGGTTACCACCGACTTTCACAGGACGGCTGTCCCTGGGTACCATTGTCACAGGAGGGGTGTCCTTGGTTACCATGGTCATAGGTGGGTTTCCCTGGTTACCACCGACTGTCACAGGAGGGCTCTCCCTGGGTACCATTGTCACAGGAGGGGTGTCCTTGGTTACCATGGTCACAGTTGGGATTCCCTGGTTATCACCGTCTGTCACAGATGCGTCTCCCTGATAACCACGGTCACAGGAGAGGTGTCCTTGGTTACCAGTGACAGTGGGTAGGGGTGTCCTTGGTTACCATGGTCACAGGTGTGTTTCCCTGGTTACCACCGACTGTCACAGGAGGGCTGTCCCTGGGTACCATTGTCACAGAGGGGTGTCCTTGGTTACCATGGTCACAGGTGGGTTTCCCTGGTTACCACCGACTGTCAGAGATGCGTCTCCCTGGTTACCACCGACTGTCACAGGCCGGTGTCCCTGGGCACTGTGAATGTCACAGGTGGGTTGCCCTGGTTACCACTGACTGTCAGAGATGCGTCTCCCTGATAACCACGGTCACAGGAGAGGTGTCCTTGGTTACCAGTGACAGAGGGTAGGGGTGTCCTTGTTTACCATGGTCACAGGTGTGTTTCCCTGGTTACCGCCGACTGTCACAGGAGGGCTGTCCCTGGGTACCATTGTCACAGAGGGGTGTCCTTGGTTACCATGGTCACAGGTGGGTTTCCCTTGTTACCACCGACTGTCAGAGATGCGTGTCCCTGGTTACCACCGACTGTCACAGGCCGGTGTCCCTGGGCATTGTGAATGTCACAGGTGGGTTTCCCTGGTTACCACCGACTGTCACAGGACGGCTGTCCCTGGGTTCCATTGTCACAGGAGGGGTGTCCTTGGTTACCATGGTCACAGGTGGGTTTCCCTGGTTACCACCGACTGTCACAGGAGGGCTGTCCCTGGGTACCATTGTCACAGGAGGGGTGTCCTTGGTTACCATGGTCACAGGTGGGTTTCCCTGGTTACCACCGACTGTCACAGGAGGGCTGTCCCTGGGTACCATTGTGACAGGAGGGGTGTCCTTGGTTACCATGGTCACAGGTTGGTTTCCCTGGTTACCACCGACTGTCAGAGATGCGTCTCCCTGGTTACCACCGACTGTCACAGGCCGGTGTCCCTGGGCACTGTGAATGTCACAGGTGGGTTTCCCTGGTTACCACCGACTGTCAAAGGAGGGCTGTCCCGGGGTACCATTGTCACAGGAGGGGTGTCCTTGGTTACCATGGTCACAGGTGGGTTTCCCTGGTTACCACCGACTGTCACAGGAGGGCTGTCCCTGGTACCATTGTGACAGGAGGGATGTCCTTGGTTACCACTGGCACAGGAGGTGTGTCCCTGGTTACCACTGACTGTCACAGGAAGGGTGTCCTTGGTTACCATGGTCGCAGGTGGGTTTCCCTGGTTACCACTGACTGTCAGAGATGCGTGTCCCTGGTTACCACCGACTGTCATATATGTGTGTCCCTGGTAACCACGGTCACAGGAGAGGTGTCCGTGGTTACCAGTGACTTTCACAGTAGGTGGGTCCTTGGTTACCATGGCGACAGGTGGGTTTCCCTGGTTACCACTGACTGTCAGAGATGCGTGTCCCTGGTTACCACCGACTGTCATATGTGCGTGTCCCTGGTAGCCACGGTCACAGGAGAGGTGTCCGTGGTTACCAGTGACTGTCACAGTAGGTGTGTCCTTGGTTACCATGGTCACAGGTGGGTTTCCCTGGTTACCACCGACTGTCAGAGATGCGTGTCCCTGATTACCACCGACTGTCACAGGCCGGTGTCCCTGGGCACTGTGAATGTCACAGGTGGGTTTCCCTGGTTACCACCGACTGTCACAGGACGGCTGTCCCTGGGTACCATTGTCACAGGAGGGGTGTCCTTGGTTACCATGGTCACAGGTGGGTTTCCCTGGTTACCACCGACTGTCACAGGAGGGCTCTCCCTGGGTACCATTGTCACAGGAGGGGTGTCCTTGGTTACCATGGTCACAGGGGGATTCCCTGGTTATCACCGACTGTCAGAGATGCGTCTCCCTGATAACCACGGTCACAGGAGAGGTGTCCTTGGTTACCAGTGACAGTGGGTAGGGGTGTCCTTGGTTACCATGGTCACAGGTGTGTTTCCCTGGTTACCACCGACTGTCACAGGAGGGCTGTCCCTGGGTACCATTGTCACAGAGGGGTGTCCTTGGTTACCATGGTCACAGGTGGGTTTCCCTGGTTACCACCGACTGTCAGAGATGCGTCTCCCTGGTTACCACCGACTGTCACAGGCCGGTGTCCCTGGGCACTGTGAATGTCACAGGTGGGTTGCCCTGGTTACCACCGACTGTCAGAGATGCGTCTCCCTGATAACCACGGTCACAGGAGAGGTGTCCTTGGTTACCAGTGACAGTGGGTAGGGGTGTCCTTGGTTACCATGGTCACAGGTGTGTTTCCCTGGTTACCACCGACTGTCACAGGAGGGCTGTCCCTGGGTACCATTGTCACAGAGGGGTGTCCTTGGTTACCATGGTCACAGGTGGGTTTCCCTGGTTACCACCGACTGTCAGAGATGCGTGTCCCTGGTTACCACCGACTGTCACAGGCCGGTGTCCCTGGGCACTGTGAATGTCACAGGTGGGTTTCCCTGGTTACCACCGACTGTCACAGGATGGCTGTCCCTGGGTACCATTGTCACAGGAGGGGTGTCCTTGGTTACCATGGTCACAGGTGGGTTTCCCTGGTTACCACCGACTGTCACAGGAGGGCTGTCCCTGGGTACCATTGTCACAGGAGGGGTGTCCTTGGTTACCATGGTCACAGGTGTGTTTCCCTGGTTACCACCGACTGTCACAGGAGGGCTGTCCGTGGGTACCATTGTCACAGAGGGGTGTCCTTGGTTACCATGGTCACAGGTTGGTTTCCCTGGTTACCACCGACTGTCAGAGATGCGTCTCCCTGGTTACCACCGACTGTCACAGGCCGGTGTCCCTGGGCACTGTGAATGTCACAGGTGGTTTTCCCTGGTTACCACCGACTGTCAGAGATGCGTCTCCCTGATAACCACGGTCACAGGAGAGGTGTCTTTTGTTACCAGTGACTGTGGGTAGGGGTGTCCTTGGTTACCACTGGCACAGGAGGTGTGTCCCTGGTTACCACTGACTGTCACAGGAGGGGTGTCCTTGGTTACCATGGTCGCAGGTGGGTTTCCCTGGTTACCACTGACTGTCAGAGATGCGTGTCCCTGGTTACCACCGACTGTCATATGTGCGTGTCCTGGTAACCACGGTCACAGGAGAGGTGTCCTTGGTTACCAGTGACTGTGGGTAGGGGTGTCCTTGGTTAACTTGTTCACAGGTGGGTTTCCCTGGTTACCACTGACTGTCAGAGATGCGTGTCCCTGGTTACTACCGACTGTCATATGTGCGTGTCCCTGGTAACCACAGTCACAGGAGAGGTGTCCGTGGTTACCAGTGACTGGCACAGTAGGTGTGTCCTTGGTTACCATGGTCACAGGTGGGTTTCCCTGGTTACCACCGACTGTCAGAGATGCGTGTCCCTGGTTACCACCGACTGTCACAGGCCGGTGTCCCTGGGCACTGTGAATGTCACAGGTGAGTTTCCCTGATTACCACCGACTGTCACAGGAGGGCTGTCCCTGGGTACCATTGTCACAGGAGGGGTGTCCTTGGTTACCATGGTCACAGGTGGGTTTCCCTGGTTACCACTGACTGTCACAGGAGGGCTGTCCCTGGGTACCATTGTCACAGAGGGGTGTCCTTGGTTACCATGGTCACAGGTGGGTTTCCCTGGTTACCAACGACTGTCAGAGATGCGTCTTCCTGGTTACCACCGACTGTCCCAGTCCGGTGTCCCTGGGCACTGTGAATGTCACAGGTGGGTTTCCCTGGTTACCACCAACTGTCACAGGTTAGTGTACATGGTTACCACTGACTGTCACAGGAGGGCTGTCCTTTGGTACCATTGTGACAGGAGGGGTGTGCTTGGTTACCACTAGCACAGGAGGTGTGTCCCTGGTTACCACTGACTGTCACAGGAGGGGTGTCCTTGGTTACCATGGTCGCAGGTGGGTTTCCCTGGTTACCACTGACTGTCAGAAATGCGTGTCCCTGGTTACCACCGACTGTCATATGTGCGTGTCCTGGTAACCACGGTCACAGGAGAGGTGTCCTTGGTTACCAGTGACTGTGGGTAGGGGTGTCCTTGGTTACCATGTTCACAGTTGGTTTTCCCTGGTTACCACCGACTGTCACAGGAGGGCTGTCCCTGGGTAACGTTGTCACAGGAGGGGTGTAATTGGTTACCACTGGCACAGGAGGTGTTTCCCTGGTTACCACTGACTGTCACAGGAGGGGTGTCCTTGTTTAACATGGTCGCAGGTGGGTTTCCCTGGTTACCACTGACTGTCAGAGATGCGTGTCCCTGGTTACCACCGACTGTCACAGGCCGGTGTCCCTGGGCACTGTGAATGTCACAGGTGGGTTTCCCTGGTTACCACCGACTGTCAGAGATGCATCTCCCTGATAACCACGGTCACAGGAGAGGTGTCCTTGGTTACCAGTGACAGTGGGTAGGGGTGTCCTTGGTTACCATGGTCACAGGTGTGTTTCCCTGGTTACCACCGACTGTCACAGGAGGGCTGTCCCTGGGTACCATTGTCACAGAGGGGTGTCCTTGGTTACCATGGTCACAGGTGGGTTTCCCTGGTTACCACCGACTGTCAGAGATGCGTCTCCCTGGTTACCACCGACTGTCACAGGACGGCTGTCCCTGGGTTCCATTGTCACAGGAGGGGTGTCCTTGGTTACCATGGTCACAGGTGGGTTTCCCTGGTTACCACCGACTGTCACAGGAGGGCTGTCCCTTGGTACCATTGTCACAGGACGGGTGTCCTTGGTTACCATGGTCACAGGTGGGTTTCCCTGGTTACCACCGAATGTCAGAGATGCGTCTCCCTGATAACCATGGTCACAGGAGAGGTGTCCTTGGTTACCAGTGACAGTGGGTAGGGGTGTCCTTGGTTACCATGGTCACAGGTGGGTTTCCCTGGTTACCACCGACTGTCACAGGAGGGCTGTCCCTGGTACCATTGTGACAGGAGGGATGTCCTTGGTTACCACTGGCACAGGAGGTGTGTCCCTGGTTACCACTGACTGTCACAGGAAGGGTGTCCTTGGTTACCATGGTCGCAGGTGGGTTTCCCTGGTTACCACTGACTGTCAGAGATGCGTGTCCCTGGTTACCACCGACTGTCATATACGTGTGTCCCTGGTAACCACGGTCACAGGAGAGGTGTCCGTGGTTACCAGTGACTTTCACAGTAGGTGGGTCCTTGGTTACCATGGCGACAGGTGGGTTTCCCTGGTTACCACTGACTGTCAGAGATGCGTGTCCCTGGTTACCACCGACTGTCATATGTGCGTGTCCCTGGTAGCCACGGTCACAGGAGAGGTGTCCGTGGTTACCAGTGACTGTCACAGTAGGTGTGTCCTTGGTTACCATGGTCACAGGTGGGTTTCCCTGGTTACCACCGACTGTCAGAGATGCGTGTCCCTGATTACCACCGACTGTCACAGGCCGGTGTCCCTGGGCACTGTGAATGTCACAGGTGGGTTTCCCTGGTTACCACCGACTGTCACAGGACGGCTGTCCCTGGGTACCATTGTCACAGGAGGGGTGTCCTTGGTTACCATGGTCACAGGTGGGTTTCCCTGGTTACCACCGACTGTCACAGGAGGGCTCTCCCTGGGTACCATTGTCACAGGAGGGGTGTCCTTGGTTACCATGGTCACAGGGGGATTCCCTGGTTATCACCGACTGTCAGAGATGCGTCTCCCTGATAACCACGGTCACAGGAGAGGTGTCCTTGGTTACCAGTGACAGTGGGTAGGGGTGTCCTTGGTTACCATGGTCACAGGTGTGTTTCCCTGGTTACCACCGACTGTCACAGGAGGGCTGTCCCTGGGTACCATTGTAACAGAGGGGTGTCCTTGGTTACCATGGTCACAGGTGGGTTTCCCTGGTTACCACCGATTGTCAGAGATGCGTCTCCCTGGTTACCACCGACTGTCACAGGCCGGTGTCCCTGGGCACTGTGAATGTCACAGGTGGGTTGCCCTGGTTACCACCGACTGTCAGAGATGCGTCTCCCTGATAACCACGGTCACAGGAGAGGTGTCCTTGGTTACCAGTGACAGTGGGTAGGGGTGTCCTTGGTTACCATGGTCACAGGTGTGTTTCCCTGGTTACCACCGACTGTCACAGGAGGGCTGTCCCTGGGTACCATTGTCACAGAGGGGTGTCCTTGGTTACCATGGTCACAGGTGGGTTTCCCTGGTTACCACCGACTGTCAGAGATGCGTGTCCCTGGTTACCACCGACTGTCACAGGCCGGTGTCCCTGGGCACTGTGAATGTCACAGGTGGGTTTCCCTGGTTACCACCGACTGTCACAGGATGGCTGTCCCTGGGTACCATTGTCACAGGAGGGGTGTCCTTGGTTACCATGGTCACAGGTGGGTTTCCCTGGTTACCACCGACTGTCACAGGAGGGCTGTCCCTTGGTACCATTGTCACAGGAGGGGTGTCCTTGGTTACCATGGTCACAGGTGGGTTTCCCTGGTTACCACCGACTGTCAGAGATGCGTCTCCCTGATAACCACGGTCACAGGAGAGGTGTCCTTGGTTACCAGTGACAGTGGGTAGGGGTGTCCTTGGTTACCATGGTCACAGGTGTGTTTCCCTGGTTACCACCGACTGTCACAGGAGGGCTGTCCCTTGGTACCATTGTCACAGGAGGGGTGTCCTTGGTTACCATGGTCACAGGTGGGTTTCCCTGGTTACCACCGACTGTCAGAGATGCGTCTCCCTGATAACCACGGTCACAGGAGAGGTGTCCTTGGTTACCAGTGACAGTGGGTAGGGGTGTCCTTGGTTACCATGGTCACAGGTGTCTTTCCCTGGTTACCACCGACTGTCACAGGAGGGCTGTCCGTGGGTACCATTGTCACAGAGGGGTGTCCTTGGTTACCATGGTCACAGGTTGGTTTCCCTGGTTACCACCGACTGTCAGAGATGCGTCTCCCTGGTTACCACCGACTGTCACAGGCCGGTGTCCCTGGGCACTGTGAATGTCACAGGTGGTTTTCCCTGGTTACCACCGACTGTCAGAGATGCGTCTCCCTGATAACCACGGTCACAGGAGAGGTGTCTTTTGTTACCAGTGACTGTGGGTAGGGGTGTCCTTGGTTACCACTGGCACAGGAGGTGTGTCCCTGGTTACCACTGACTGTCACAGGAGGGGTGTCCTTGGTTACCATGGTCGCAGGTGGGTTTCCCTGGTTACCACTGACTGTCAGAGATGCGTGTCCCTGGTTACCACCGACTGTCATATGTGCGTGTCCTGGTAACCACGGTCACAGGAGAGGTGTCCTTGGTTACCAGTGACTGTGGGTAGGGTGTCCTTGGTTAACTTGTTCACAGGTGGGTTTCCCTGGTTACCACTGACTGTCAGAGATGCGTGTCCCTGGTTACTACCGACTGTCATATGTGCGTGTCCCTGGTAACCACAGTCACAGGAGAGGTGTCCGTGGTTACCAGTGACTGGCACAGTAGGTGTGTCCTTGGTTACCATGGTCACAGGTGGGTTTCCCTGGTTACCACCGACTGTCAGAGATGCGTGTCCCTGGTTACCACCGACTGTCACAGGCCGGTGTCCCTGGGCACTGTGAATGTCACAGGTGAGTTTCCCTGATTACCACCGACTGTCACAGGAGGGCTGTCCCTGGGTACCATTGTCACAGGAGGGGTGTCCTTGGTTACCATGGTCACAGGTGGGTTTCCCTGGTTACCACTGACTGTCACAGGAGGGCTGTCCCTGGGTACCATTGTCACAGAGGGGTGTCCTTGGTTACCATGGTCACAGGTGGGTTTCCCTGGTTACCAACGACTGTCAGAGATGCGTCTTCCTGGTTACCACCGACTGTCCCAGTCCGGTGTCCCTGGGCACTGTGAATGTCACAGGTGGGTTTCCCTGGTTACCACCAACTGTCACAGGTGAGTGTACATGGTTACCACTGACTGTCACAGGAGGGCTGTCCTTTGGTACCATTGTGACAGGAGGGGTGTGCTTGGTTACCACTAGCACAGGAGGTGTGTCCCTGGTTACCACTGACTGTCACAGGAGGGGTGTCCTTGGTTACCATGGTCGCAGGTGGGTTTCCCTGGTTACCACTGACTGTCAGAAATGCGTGTCCCTGGTTACCACCGACTGTCATATGTGCGTGTCCTGGTAACCACGGTCACAGGAGAGGTGTCCTTGGTTACCAGTGACTGTGGGTAGGGGTGTCCTTGGTTACCATGTTCACAGGTGGTTTTCCCTGGTTACCACCGACTGTCACAGGAGGGCTGTCCCTGGGTAACGTTGTCACAGGAGGGGTGTAATTGGTTACCACTGGCACAGGAGGTGTTTCCCTGGTTACCACTGACTGTCACAGGAGGGGTGTCCTTGTTTAACATGGTCGCAGGTGGGTTTCCCTGGTTACCACTGACTGTCAGAGATGCGTGTCCCTGGTTACCACCGACTGTCACAGGCCGGTGTCCCTGGGCACTGTGAATGTCACAGGTGGGTTTCCCTGGTTACCACCGACTGTCAGAGATGCATCTCCCTGATAACCACGGTCACAGGAGAGGTGTCCTTGGTTACCAGTGACAGTGGGTAGGGGTGTCCTTGGTTACCATGGTCACAGGTGTGTTTCCCTGGTTACCACCGACTGTCACAGGAGGGCTGTCCCTGGGTACCATTGTCACAGAGGGGTGTCCTTGGTTACCATGGTCACAGGTGGGTTTCCCTGGTTACCACCGACTGTCAGAGATGCGTCTCCCTGGTTACCACCGACTGTCACAGGACGGCTGTCCCTGGGTTCCATTGTCACAGGAGGGGTGTCCTTGGTTACCATGGTCACAGGTGGGTTTCCCTGGTTACCACCGACTGTCACAGGAGGGCTGTCCCTTGGTACCATTGTCACAGGACGGGTGTCCTTGGTTACCATGGTCACAGGTGGGTTTCCCTGGTTACCACCGAATGTCAGAGATGCGTCTCCCTGATAACCATGGTCACAGGAGAGGTGTCCTTGGTTACCAGTGACAGTGGGTAGGGGTGTCCTTGGTTACCATGGTCACAGGTGTGTTTCCCTGGTTACCACCAACTGTCTCAGGAGGGCTGTCCCTGGGTACCGTTGTCACAGAGGGGTGTCCTTGGTTACCATGGTCACAGGTGGGTTTCCCTGGTTACCACCGACTGTCAGAGATTCGTCTCCCTGTTTACCACCGACTGTCACAGGCCGGTGTCCCTGGGCACTGTGAATGTCACAGGTGGGTTTCCCTGGTTACCACCGACTGTCAGAGATGCGTCTCCCTGATAACCACGGTCACAGGAGAGGTGTCCTTGGTTACCAGTGACTGTGGGTAGGGGTGTCCTTGGTTACCATGGTCACAGGTGTGTTTCCCTGGTTACCACCGACTGTCACAGGAGGGCTGTCCCTGGGTACCATTGTCACAGGAGGGGTGTCCTTGGTTACCATGGTCACAGGTTGGTTTCCCTGGTTACCACCGACTGTCACAGGAGGGCTGTCCCTGGTACCATTGTGACAGGAGGGGTGTCCTTGGTTACCACTGGCACAGGAGGTGTGTCCCTGGTTACCACTGACTGTCACAGGAAGGGTGTCCTTGGTTACCATGGTCGCAGGTGGGTTTCCCTGGTTGCCACTGACTGTCATAGATGCGTGTCCCTGTTTACCACCGACTGTCATATATGCGTGTCCCTGGTAACCACGGTCACAGGAGAGGTGTCCTTGGTTACCAGTGACAGTGGGTAGGGGTGTCCTTGGTTACCATGGTCACAGGTGTGTTTCCCTGGTTACCACCGACTGTCACAGGAGGGCTGTCCCTGGGTACCATTGTCACAGAGGGGTGTCCTTGGTTACCATGGTCACAGGTGGGTTTCCCTGGTTACCACCGACTGTCAGAGATGCGTCTCCCTGGTTACCACCGACTGTCACAGGACGGCTGTCCCTGGGTTCCATTGTCACAGGAGGGGTGTCCTTGGTTACCATGGTCACAGGTGGGTTTCCCTGGTTACCACCGACTGTCACAGGAGGGCTGTCCCTTGGTACCATTGTCACAGGACGGGTGTCCTTGGTTACCATGGTCACAGGTGGGTTTCCCTGGTTACCACCGAATGTCAGAGATGCGTCTCCCTGATAACCATGGTCACAGGAGAGGTGTCCTTGGTTACCAGTGACAGTGGGTAGGGGTGTCCTTGGTTACCATGGTCACAGGTGTGTTTCCCTGGTTACCACCAACTGTCTCAGGAGGGCTGTCCCTGGGTACCGTTGTCACAGAGGGGTGTCCTTGGTTACCATGGTCACAGGTGGGTTTCCCTGGTTACCACCGACTGTCAGAGATTCGTCTCCCTGTTTACCACCGACTGTCACAGGCCGGTGTCCCTGGGCACTGTGAATGTCACAGGTGGGTTTCCCTGGTTACCACCGACTGTCAGAGATGCGTCTCCCTGATAACCACGGTCACAGGAGAGGTGTCCTTGGTTACCAGTGACTGTGGGTAGGGGTGTCCTTGGTTACCATGGTCACAGGTGTGTTTCCCTGGTTACCACCGACTGTCACAGGAGGGCTGTCCCTGGGTACCATTGTCACAGGAGGGGTGTCCTTGGTTACCATGGTCACAGGTTGGTTTCCCTGGTTACCACCGACTGTCACAGGAGGGCTGTCCCTGGTACCATTGTGACAGGAGGGGTGTCCTTGGTTACCACTGGCACAGGAGGTGTGTCCCTGGTTACCACTGACTGTCACAGGAAGGGTGTCCTTGGTTACCATGGTCGCAGGTGGGTTTCCCTGGTTGCCACTGACTGTCATAGATGCGTGTCCCTGTTTACCACCGACTGTCATATATGCGTGTCCCTGGTAACCACGGTCACAGGAGAGGTGTCCGTGGTTACCAGTGACTGTCACAGTAGGTGGGTCCTTGGTTACCATGGCGACAGGTGGGTTTCCCTTGTTACCACCGACTGTCAGAGATGCGTGTCCCTGGTTACCACCGACTGTCATATGTGCGTGTCCGTGGTAGCCACGGTCACAGGAGAGGTGTCCGTGGTTACCAGTGACTGTCACAGTAGGTGTGTCCTTGGTTACCATGGTCACAGGTGGGTTTCCCTGGTTACCACCGACTGTCAGAGATGCGTGTCCCTGGTTACCACCGACTGTCACAGGCCGGTGTCCCTGGGCACTGTGAATGTCACAGGTGGGTTTCCCTGGTTACCACCAACTGTCACAGGATGGCTGTCCCTGGGTACCATTGTCACAGGAGGGGTGTCCTTGGTTACCATGGTCACAGGTGGGTTTCCCTGGTTACCACCGACTGTCACAGGAGGGCTGTCCCGGGGTACCATTGTCACAGGAGGGGTGTCCTTGGTTACCATGGTCACAGGTGGGTTTCCCTGGTTACCACCGACTGTCACAGGAGGGCTGTCCCGGGGTACCATTGTCACAGGAGGGGTGTCCTTGGTTACCATGGTCACAGGTGGTTTTCCCTGGTTACCACCGACTGTCAGAGATGCGTCTCCCTGATAACCACGGTCACAGGAGAGGTGTCCTTGGTTACCAGTGACTGTGGGTAGGGGTGTCCTTGGTTACCACTGGCACAGGAGGTGTGTCCCTGGTTACCACTGACTGTCACAGGAGGGGTGTCCTTGGTTACCATGGTCGCAGGTGGGTTTCCCTGGTTACCACTGACTGTCAGAGATGCGTGTCCCTGGTTACCACCGACTGTCATATGTGCGTGTCCTGGTAACCACGGTCACAGGAGACGTGTCCTTGGTTACCAGTGACTGTGGGTAGGGGTGTCCTTGGTTAACTTGTTCACAGGTGGGTTTCCCTGGTTACCACTGACTGTCAGAGATGCCTGTCCCTGGTTACCACCGACTGTCATATGTGCGTGTCCCTGGTAACCACAGTCACAGGAGAGGTGTCCGTGGTTACCAGTGACTGGCACAGTAGGTGTGTCCTTGGTTACCATGGTCACAGGTGGGTTTCCCTGGTTACCACCGACTGTCAGAGATGCATGTCCCTGGTTACCACCGACTGTCACAGGCCGGTGTCCCTGGGCACTGTGAATGTCACAGGTGAGTTTCCCTGATTACCACCGACTGTCACAGGAGGGCTGTCCCTGGGTACCATTGTCACAGAGGGGTGTCCTTGGTTACCATGGTCACAGGTGGGTTTCCCTGGTTACCACCGACTGTCAGAGATGCGTCTCCCTGGTTACCACCGACTGTCACAGGACGGCTGTCCCTGGGTTCCATTGTCACAGGAGGGGTGTCCTTGGTTACCATGGTCACAGGTGGGTTTCCCTGGTTACCACCGACTGTCACAGGAGGGCTGTCCCTTGGTACCATTGTCACAGGACGGGTGTCCTTGGTTACCATGGTCACAGGTGGGTTTCCCTGGTTACCACCGAATGTCAGAGATGCGTCTCCCTGATAACCATGGTCACAGGAGAGGTGTCCTTGGTTACCAGTGACAGTGGGTAGGGGTGTCCTTGGTTACCATGGTCACAGGTGTGTTTCCCTGGTTACCACCAACTGTCTCAGGAGGGCTGTCCCTGGGTACCGTTGTCACAGAGGGGTGTCCTTGGTTACCATGGTCACAGGTGGGTTTCCCTGGTTACCACCGACTGTCAGAGATTCGTCTCCCTGTTTACCACCGACTGTCACAGGCCGGTGTCCCTGGGCACTGTGAATGTCACAGGTGGGTTTCCCTGGTTACCACCGACTGTCAGAGATGCGTCTCCCTGATAACCACGGTCACAGGAGAGGTGTCCTTGGTTACCAGTGACTGTGGGTAGGGGTGTCCTTGGTTACCATGGTCACAGGTGTGTTTCCCTGGTTACCACCGACTGTCACAGGAGGGCTGTCCCTGGGTACCATTGTCACAGGAGGGGTGTCCTTGGTTACCATGGTCACAGGTTGGTTTCCCTGGTTACCACCGACTGTCACAGGAGGGCTGTCCCTGGTACCATTGTGACAGGAGGGGTGTCCTTGGTTACCACTGGCACAGGAGGTGTGTCCCTGGTTACCACTGACTGTCACAGGAAGGGTGTCCTTGGTTACCATGGTCGCAGGTGGGTTTCCCTGGTTGCCACTGACTGTCATAGATGCGTGTCCCTGTTTACCACCGACTGTCATATATGCGTGTCCCTGGTAACCACGGTCACAGGAGAGGTGTCCGTGGTTACCAGTGACTGTCACAGTAGGTGGGTCCTTGGTTACCATGGCGACAGGTGGGTTTCCCTTGTTACCACCGACTGTCAGAGATGCGTGTCCCTGGTTACCACCGACTGTCATATGTGCGTGTCCGTGGTAGCCACGGTCACAGGAGAGGTGTCCGTGGTTACCAGTGACTGTCACAGTAGGTGTGTCCTTGGTTACCATGGTCACAGGTGGGTTTCCCTGGTTACCACCGACTGTCAGAGATGCGTGTCCCTGGTTACCACCGACTGTCACAGGCCGGTGTCCCTGGGCACTGTGAATGTCACAGGTGGGTTTCCCTGGTTACCACCAACTGTCACAGGATGGCTGTCCCTGGGTACCATTGTCACAGGAGGGGTGTCCTTGGTTACCATGGTCACAGGTGGGTTTCCCTGGTTACCACCGACTGTCACAGGAGGGCTGTCCCGGGGTACCATTGTCACAGGAGGGGTGTCCTTGGTTACCATGGTCACAGGTGGGTTTCCCTGGTTACCACCGACTGTCACAGGAGGGCTGTCCCGGGGTACCATTGTCACAGGAGGGGTGTCCTTGGTTACCATGGTCACAGGTGGTTTTCCCTGGTTACCACCGACTGTCAGAGATGCGTCTCCCTGATAACCACGGTCACAGGAGAGGTGTCCTTGGTTACCAGTGACTGTGGGTAGGGGTGTCCTTGGTTACCACTGGCACAGGAGGTGTGTCCCTGGTTACCACTGACTGTCACAGGAGGGGTGTCCTTGGTTACCATGGTCGCAGGTGGGTTTCCCTGGTTACCACTGACTGTCAGAGATGCGTGTCCCTGGTTACCACCGACTGTCATATGTGCGTGTCCTGGTAACCACGGTCACAGGAGACGTGTCCTTGGTTACCAGTGACTGTGGGTAGGGGTGTCCTTGGTTAACTTGTTCACAGGTGGGTTTCCCTGGTTACCACTGACTGTCAGAGATGCCTGTCCCTGGTTACCACCGACTGTCATATGTGCGTGTCCCTGGTAACCACAGTCACAGGAGAGGTGTCCGTGGTTACCAGTGACTGGCACAGTAGGTGTGTCCTTGGTTACCATGGTCACAGGTGGGTTTCCCTGGTTACCACCGACTGTCAGAGATGCATGTCCCTGGTTACCACCGACTGTCACAGGCCGGTGTCCCTGGGCACTGTGAATGTCACAGGTGAGTTTCCCTGATTACCACCGACTGTCACAGGAGGGCTGTCCCTGGGTACCATTGTCACAGGAGGGGTGTCCTTGGTTACCATGGTCACAGGTGGGTTTCCCTGGTTACCACTGACTGTCACAGGAGGGCTGTCCCTGGGTACCATTGTCACAGAGGGGTGTCCTTGGTTACCATGGTCACAGGTGGGTTTCCCTGGTTACCACCGACTGTCAGAGATGCGTCTTCCTGGTTACCACCGACTGTCCCAGTCCGGTGTCCCTGGGCACTGTGAATGTCACAGGTGGGTTTCCCTGGTTACCACCAACTGTCACAGGTGAGTGTACATGGTTACCACTGACTGTCACAGGAGGGCTGTCCCTGGGTACCATTGTGACAGGAGGGGTGTGCTTGGTTACCACTAGCACAGGAGGTGTGTCCCTGGTTACCACTGACTGTCACAGGAGGGGTGTCCTTGGTTACCATGGTCGCAGGTGGGTTTCCCTGGTTACCACTGACTGTCAGAAATGCGTGTCCCTGGTTACCACCGACTGTCATATGTGCGTGTCCTGGTAACCACGGTCACAGGAGAGGTGTCCTTGGTTACCAGTGACTGTGGGTAGGGGTGTCCTTGGTTACCATGTTCACAGGTGGTTTTCCCTGGTTACCACCGACTGTCACAGGAGGGCTGTCCCTGGGTACCGTTGTCACAGGAGGGGTGTCCTTGGTTACCACTGGCACAGGAGGTGTGTCCCTGGTTACCACTGACTGTCACAGGAGGGATGTCCTTGTTTAACATGGTCGCAGGTGGGTTTCCCTGGTTACCACTGACTGTCAGAGATGCGTGTCCCTGGTTACCACCGACTGTCACAGGCCGGTGTCCCTGGGCACTGTGAATGTCACAGGTGGGTTTCCCTGGTTACCACCGACTGTCAGAGATGCGTCTCCCTGATAACCACGGTCACAGGAGAGGTGTCCTTGGTTACCAGTGACTGTGGGTAGGGGTGTCCTTGGTTACCATGGTCACAGGTGTGTTTCCCTGGTTACCACCGACTGTCACAGGAGGGCTGTCCCTGGGTACCATTGTCACAGAGGGGTGTCCTTGGTTACCATGGTCACAGGTGGGTTTCCCTGGTTACCACCGACTGTCAGAGATGCGTCTCCCTGGTTACCACCGACTGTCACTGGACGGCTGTCCCTGGGTTCCATTGTCACAGGAGGGGTGTCCTTGGTTACCATGGTCACAGGTGGGTTTCCCTGGTTACCACCGACTGTCACAGGAGGGCTGTCCCTTGGTACCATTGTCACAGGACGGGTGTCCTTGGTTACCATGGTCACAGGTGGGTTTCCCTGGTTACCACCGACTGTCACAGGAGGGCTGTCCGTGGGTACTATTGTCACAGGAGGGGTGTCCTTGGTTACCGTGGTCACAGGTGGGTTTCCCTGGTTACCACCGACTGTCAGAGATGCGTCTCCCTGATAACCACGGTCACAGGAGAGGTGTCCTTGGTTACCAGTGACTGTGGGTAGGGGTGTCCTTGGTTACCATGGTCACAGGTGTGTTTCCCTGGTTACCACCGACTGTCACAGGAGGGCTGTCCCTGGGTACCATTGTCACAGGAGGGGTGTCCTTGGTTACCATGGTCACAGGTGGGTTTCCCTGGTTACCACCGACTGTCACAGGAGGGCTGTCCCTGGTACCATTGTGACAGGAGGGGTGTCCTTGGTTACCACTGGCACAGGAGGTGTGTCCCTGGTTACCAATGACTGTCACAGGAAGGGTGTCCTTGGTTACCATGGTCGCAGGTGGGTTTCCCTGGTTACCACTGACTGTCATAGATGCGTGTCCCTGTTTACCACCGACTGTCATATATGCGTGTCCCTGGTAACCACGGTCACAGGAGAGGTGTCCGTGGTTACCAGTGACTGTCACAGTAGGTGGGTCCTTGGTTACCATGGCGACAGGTGGGTTTCCCTTGTTACCACCGACTGTCAGAGATGCGTGTCCCTGGTTACCACCGACTGTCATATGTGCGTGTCCGTGGTAGCCACGGTCACAGGAGAGGTGTCCGTGGTTACCAGTGACTGTCACAGTAGGTGTGTCCTTGGTTACCATGGTCACAGGTGGGTTTCGCTGGTTACCACCGACTGTCAGAGATGCGTGTCCCTGGTTACCACCGACTGTCACAGGCCGGTGTCCCTGGGCACTGTGAATGTCACAGGTGGGTTTCCCTGGTTACCACCAACTGTCACAGGATGGCTGTCCCTGGGTACCATTGTCACAGGAGGGGTGTCCTTGGTTACCATGGTCACAGGTGGGTTTCCCTGGTTACCACCGACTGTCACAGGAGGGCTGTCCCGGGGTACCATTGTCACAGGAGGGGTGTCCTTGGTTACCATGGTCACAGGTGGGTTTCCCTGGTTACCACCGACTGTCACAGGAGGGCTGTCCCAGGGTACCATTGTCACAGGAGGGGTGTCCTTGGTTACCATGGTCACAGGTGGTTTTCCCTGGTTACCACCGACTGTCAGAGATGCGTCTCCCTGATAACCACGGTCACAGGAGAGGTGTCCTTGGTTACCAGTGACTGTGGGTAGGGGTGTCCTTGGTTACCACTGGCACAGGAGGTGTGTCCCTGGTTACCACTGACTGTCACAGGAGGGGTGTCCTTGGTTACCATGGTCGCAGGTGGGTTTCCCTGGTTACCACTGACTGTCAGAGATGCGTGTCCCTGGTTACCACCGACTGTCATATGTGCGTGTCCTGGTAACCACTGTCACAGGAGAGGTGTCCTTGGTTACCAGTGACTGTGGGTAGGGGTGTCCTTGGTTAACTTGTTCACAGGTGGGTTTCCCTGGTTACCACTGACTGTCAGAGATGCGTGTCCCTGGTTACCACCGACTGTCATATGTGCGTGTCCCTGGTAACCACAGTCACAGGAGAGGTGTCCGTGGTTACCAGTGACTGGCACAGTAGGTGTGTCCTTGGTTACCATGGTCACAGGTGGGTTTCCCTGGTTACCACCGACTGTCAGAGATGCGTGTCCCTGGTTACCACCGACTGTCACAGGCCGGTGTCCCTGGGCACTGTGAATGTCACAGGTGAGTTTCCCTGATTACCACCGACTGTCACAGGAGGGCTGTCCCTGGGTACCATTGTCACAGGAGGGGTGTCCTTGGTTAACATGGTCACAGGTGGGTTTCCCTGGTTACCACTGACTGTCACAGGAGGGCTGTCCCTGGGTACCATTGTCACAGAGGGGTGTCCTTGGTTACCATGGTCACAGGTGGGTTTCCCTGGTTACCACCGACTGTCAGAGATGCGTCTTCCTGGTTACCACCGACTGTCCCAGTCCGGTGTCCCTGGGCACTGTGAATGTCACAGGTGGGTTTCCCTGGTTACCACCAACTGTCACAGGTGAGTGTACATGGTTACCACTGACTGTCACAGGAGGGCTGTCCTTGGGTACCATTGTGACAGGAGGGGTGTGCTTGGTTACCACTAGCACAGGAGGTGTGTCCCTGGTTACCACTGACTGTCACAGGAGGGGTGTCCTTGGTTACCATGGTCGCAGGTGGGTTTCCCTGGTTACCACTGACTGTCAGAAATGCGTGTCCCTGGTTACCACCGACTGTCATATGTGCGTGTCCTGGTAACCACGGTCACAGGAGAGGTGTCCTTGGTTACCAGTGACTGTGGGTAGGGGTGTCCTTGGTTACCATGTTCACAGGAGGTTTTCCGTGGTTACCACCGACTGTCACAGGAGGGCTGTCCCTGGGTAACGTTGTCACAGGAGGGGTGTAATTGGTTACCACTGGCACAGGAGGTGTTTCCCTGGTTACCACTGACTGTCACAGGAGGGGTGTCCTTGTTTAACATGGTCGCAGGTGGGTTTCCCTGGTTACCACTGACTGTCAGAGATGCGTGTCCCTGGTTACCACCGACTGTCACAGGCCGGTGTCCCTGGGCACTGTGAATGTCACAGGTGGGTTTCCCTGGTTACCACCGACTGTCAGAGATGCATCTCCCTGATAACCACGGTCACAGGAGAGGTGTCCTTGGTTACCAGTGACAGTGGGTAGGGGTGTCCTTGGTTACCATGGTCACAGGTGTGTTTCCCTGGTTACCACCGACTGTCACAGGAGGGCTGTCCCTGGGTACCATTGTCACAGAGGGGTGTCCTTGGTTACCATGGTCACAGGTGGGTTTCCCTGGTTACCACCGACTGTCAGAGATGCGTCTCCCTGGTTACCACCGACTGTCACAGGACGGCTGTCCCTGGGTTCCATTGTCACATGAGGGGTGTCCTTGGTTACCATGGTCACAGGTGGGTTTCCCTGGTTACCACCGACTGTCACAGGAGGGCTGTCCCTTGGTACCATTGTCACAGGACGGGTGTCCTTGGTTACCATGGTCACAGGTGGGTTTCCCTGGTTACCACCGAATGTCAGAGATGCGTCTCCCTGATAACCATGGTCACAGGAGAGGTGTCCTTGGTTACCAGTGACAGTGGGTAGGGGTGTCCTTGGTTACCATGGTCACAGGTGTGTTTCCCTGGTTACCACCAACTGTCTCAGGAGGGCTGTCCCTGGGTACCGTTGTCACAGAGGGGTGTCCTTGGTTACCATGGTCACAGGTGGGTTTCCCTGGTTACCACCGACTGTCAGAGATTCGTCTCCCTGTTTACCACCGACTGTCACAGGCCGGTGTCCCTGGGCACTGTGAATGTCACAGGTGGGTTTCCCTGGTTACCACCGACTGTCAGAGATGCGTCTCCCTGATAACCACGGTCACAGGAGAGGTGTCCTTGGTTACCAGTGACTGTGGGTAGGGGTGTCCTTGGTTACCATGGTCACAGGTGTGTTTCCCTGGTTACCACCGACTGTCACAGGAGGGCTGTCCCTGGGTTCCATTGTCACAGGAGGGGTGTCCTTGGTTACCATGGTCACAGGTGGGTTTCCCTGGTTACCACCGACTGTCACAGGAGGGCTGTCCCTGGTACCATTGTGACAGGAGGGGTGTCCTTGGTTACCACTGGCACAGGAGGTGTGTCCCTGGTTACCACTGACTGTCACAGGAAGGGTGTCCTTGGTTACCATGGTCGCAGGTGGGTTTCCCTGGTTGCCACTGACTGTCATAGATGCGTGTCCCTGTTTACCACCGACTGTCATATATGCGTGTCCCTGGTAACCACGGTCACAGGAGAGGTGTCCGTGGTTACCAGTGACTGTCACAGTAGGTGGGTCCTTGGTTACCATGGCGACAGGTGGGTTTCCCTTGTTACCACCGACTGTCAGAGATGCGTGTCCCTGGTTACCACCGACTGTCATATGTGCGTGTCCGTGGTAGCCACGGTCACAGGAGAGGTGTCCGTGGTTACCAGTGACTGTCACAGTAGGTGTGTCCTTGGTTACCATGGTCACAGGTGGGTTTCCCTGGTTACCACCGACTGTCAGAGATGCGTGTCCCTGGTTACCACCGACTGTCACAGGCCGGTGTCCCTGGGCACTGTGAATGTCACAGGTGGGTTTCCCTGGTTACCACCAACTGTCACAGGATGGCTGTCCCTGGGTACCATTGTCACAGGAGGGGTGTCCTTGGTTACCATGGTCACAGGTGGGTTTCCCTGGTTACCACCGACTGTCACAGGAGGGCTGTCCCGGGGTACCATTGTCACAGGAGGGGTGTCCTTGGTTACCATGGTCACAGGTGGTTTTCCCTGGTTACCACCGACTGTCAGAGATGCGTCTCCCTGATAACCACGGTCACAGGAGAGGTGTCCTTGGTTACCAGTGACTGTGGGTAGGGGTGTCCTTGGTTACCACTGGCACAGGAGGTGTGTCCCTGGTTACCACTGACTGTCACAGGAGGGGTGTCCTTGGTTACCATGGTCGCAGGTGGGTTTCCCTGGTTACCACTGACTGTCAGAGATGCGTGTCCCTGGTTACCACCGACTGTCATATGTGCGTGTCCTGGTAACCACGGTCACAGGAGACGTGTCCTTGGTTACCAGTGACTGTGGGTAGGGGTGTCCTTGGTTAACTTGTTCACAGGTGGGTTTCCCTGGTTACCACTGACTGTCAGAGATGCGTGTCCCTGGTTACCACCGACTGTCATATGTGCGTGTCCCTGGTAACCACAGTCACAGGAGAGGTGTCCGTGGTTACCAGTGACTGGCACAGTAGGTGTGTCCTTGGTTACCATGGTCACAGGTGGGTTTCCCTGGTTACCACCGACTGTCAGAGATGCGTGTCCCTGGTTACCACCGACTGTCACAGGCCGGTGTCCCTGGGCACTGTGAATGTCACAGGTGAGTTTCCCTGATTACCACCGACTGTCACAGGAGGGCTGTCCCTGGGTACCATTGTCACAGGAGGGGTGTCCTTGGTTACCATGGTCACAGGTGGGTTTCCCTGGTTACCACTGACTGTCACAGGAGGGCTGTCCCTGGGTACCATTGTCACAGAGGGGTGTCCTTGGTTACCATGGTCACAGGTGGGTTTCCCTGGTTACCACCGACTGTCAGAGATGCGTCTTCCTGGTTACCACCGACTGTCCCAGTCCGGTGTCCCTGGGCACTGTGAATGTCACAGGTGGGTTTCCCTGGTTACCACCAACTGTCACAGGTGAGTGTACATGGTTACCACTGACTGTCACAGGAGGGCTGTCCCTGGGTACCATTGTGACAGGAGGGGTGTGCTTGGTTACCACTAGCACAGGAGGTGTGTCCCTGGTTACCACTGACTGTCACAGGAGGGGTGTCCTTGGTTACCATGGTCGCAGGTGGGTTTCCCTGGTTACCACTGACTGTCAGAAATGCGTGTCCCTGGTTACCACCGACTGTCATATGTGCGTGTCCTGGTAACCACGGTCACAGGAGAGGTGTCCTTGGTTACCAGTGACTGTGGGTAGGGGTGTCCTTGGTTACCATGTTCACAGGTGGTTTTCCCTGGTTACCACCGACTGTCACAGGAGGGCTGTCCCTGGGTACCGTTGTCACAGGAGGGGTGTCCTTGGTTACCACTGGCACAGGAGGTGTGTCCCTGGTTACCACTGACTGTCACAGGAGGGGTGTCCTTTTTTAACATGGTCGCAGGTGGGTTTCCCTGGTTACCACTGACTGTCAGAGATGCGTGTCCCTGGTTACCACCGACTGTCACAGGCCGGTGTCCCTGGGCACTGTGAATGTCACAGGTGGGTTTCCCTGGTTACCACCGACTGTCAGAGATGCGTCTCCCTGATAACCACGGTCACAGGAGAGGTGTCCTTGGTTACCAGTGACTGTGGGTAGGGGTGTCCTTGGTTACCATGGTCACAGGTGTGTTTCCCTGGTTACCACCGACTGTCACAGGAGGGCTGTCCCTGGGTACCATTGTCACAGAGGGGTGTCCTTGGTTACCATGGTCACAGGTGGGTTTCCCTGGTTACCACCGACTGTCAGAGATGCGTCTCCCTGGTTACCACCGACTGTCACTGGACGGCTGTCCCTGGGTTCCATTGTCACAGGAGGGGTGTCCTTGGTTACCATGGTCACAGGTGGGTTTCCCTGGTTACCACCGACTGTCACAGGAGGGCTGTCCCTTGGTACCATTGTCACAGGACGGGTGTCCTTGGTTACCATGGTCACAGGTGGGTTTCCCTGGTTACCACCGACTGTCACAGGAGGGCTGTCCGTGGGTACTATTGTCACAGGAGGGGTGTCCTTGGTTACCGTGGTCACAGGTGGGTTTCCCTGGTTACCACCGACTGTCAGAGATGCGTCTCCCTGATAACCACGGTCACAGGAGAGGTGTCCTTGGTTACCAGTGACTGTGGGTAGGGGTGTCCTTGGTTACCATGGTCACAGGTGTGTTTCCCTGGTTACCACCGACTGTCACAGGAGGGCTGTCCCTGGGTACCATTGTCACAGGAGGGGTGTCCTTGGTTACCATGGTCACAGGTGGGTTTCCCTGGTTACCACCGACTGTCACAGGAGGGCTGTCCCTGGTACCATTGTGACAGGAGGGGTGTCCTTGGTTACCACTGGCACAGGAGGTGTGTCCCTGGTTACCAATGACTGTCACAGGAAGGGTGTCCTTGGTTACCATGGTCGCAGGTGGGTTTCCCTGGTTACCACTGACTGTCATAGATGCGTGTCCCTGTTTACCACCGACTGTCATATATGCGTGTCCCTGGTAACCACGGTCACAGGAGAGGTGTCCGTGGTTACCAGTGACTGTCACAGTAGGTGGGTCCTTGGTTACCATGGCGACAGGTGGGTTTCCCTTGTTACCACCGACTGTCAGAGATGCGTGTCCCTGGTTACCACCGACTGTCATATGTGCGTGTCCGTGGTAGCCACGGTCACAGGAGAGGTGTCCGTGGTTACCAGTGACTGTCACAGTAGGTGTGTCCTTGGTTACCATGGTCACAGGTGGGTTTCCCTGGTTACCACCGACTGTCAGAGATGCGTGTCCCTGGTTACCACCGACTGTCACAGGCCGGTGTCCCTGGGCACTGTGAATGTCACAGGTGGGTTTCCCTGGTTACCACCAACTGTCACAGGATGGCTGTCCCTGGGTACCATTGTCACAGGAGGGGTGTCCTTGGTTACCATGGTCACAGGTGGGTTTCCCTGGTTACCACCGACTGTCACAGGAGGGCTGTCCCGGGGTACCATTGTCACAGGAGGGGTGTCCTTGGTTACCATGGTCACAGGTGGGTTTCCCTGGTTACCACCGACTGTCACAGGAGGGCTGTCCCAGGGTACCATTGTCACAGGAGGGGTGTCCTTGGTTACCATGGTCACAGGTGGTTTTCCCTGGTTACCACCGACTGTCAGAGATGCGTCTCCCTGATAACCACGGTCACAGGAGAGGTGTCCTTGGTTACCAGTGACTGTGGGTAGGGGTGTCCTTGGTTACCACTGGCACAGGAGGTGTGTCCCTGGTTACCACTGACTGTCACAGGAGGGGTGTCCTTGGTTACCATGGTCGCAGGTGGGTTTCCCTGGTTACCACTGACTGTCAGAGATGCGTGTCCCTGGTTACCACCGACTGTCATATGTGCGTGTCCTGGTAACCACTGTCACAGGAGAGGTGTCCTTGGTTACCAGTGACTGTGGGTAGGGGTGTCCTTGGTTAACTTGTTCACAGGTGGGTTTCCCTGGTTACCACTGACTGTCAGAGATGCGTGTCCCTGGTTACCACCGACTGTCATATGTGCGTGTCCCTGGTAACCACAGTCACAGGAGAGGTGTCCGTGGTTACCAGTGACTGGCACAGTAGGTGTGTCCTTGGTTACCATGGTCACAGGTGGGTTTCCCTGGTTACCACCGACTGTCAGAGATGCGTGTCCCTGGTTACCACCGACTGTCACAGGCTGGTGTCCCTGGGCACTGTGAATGTCACAGGTGAGTTTCCCTGATTACCACCGACTGTCACAGGAGGGCTGTCCCTGGGTACCATTGTCACAGGAGGGGTGTCCTTGGTTACCATGGTCACAGGTGGGTTTCCCTGTTTACCACTGACTGTCACAGGAGGGCTTTCCCTGGGTACCATTGTCACAGAGGGGTGTCCTTGGTTACAATGGTCACAGGTGGGTTTCCCTGGTTACCACCGACTGTCAGAGATGCGTCTTCCTGGTTACCACCGACTGTCCCAGTCCGGTGTCCCTGGGCACTGTGAATGTCACAGGTGGGTTTCCCTGGTTACCACCAACTGTCACAGGTGAGTGTACATGGTTACCACTGACTGTCACAGGAGGGCTGTCCCTGGGTACCATTGTGACAGGAGGGGTGTGCTTGGTTACCACTAGCACAGGAGGTGTGTCCCTGGTTACCACTGACTGTCACAGGAGGGGTGTCCTTGGTTACCATGGTCGCAGGTGGGTTTCCCTGGTTACCACTGACTGTCAGAAATGCGTGTCCCTGGTTACCACCGACTGTCATATGTGCGTGTCCTGGTAACCACGGTCACAGGAGAGGTGTCCTTGGTTACCAGTGACTGTGGGTAGGGGTGTCCTTGGTTACCATGTTCACAGGTGGTTTTCCCTGGTTACCACCGACTGTCACAGGAGGGCTGTCCCTGGTACCGTTGTCACAGAAGGGGTGTCCTTGGTTACCACTGGCACAAGAGGTGTGTCCCTGGTTACCACTGACTGTCACAGGAGGGGTGTCCTTGTTTAACATGGTCGCAGGTGGGTTTCCCTGGTTACCACTGACTGTCAGAGATGCGTGTCCCTGGTTACCACCGACTGTCACAGGCCGGTGTCCCTGGGCACTGTGAATGTCACAGGTGGGTTTCCCTGGTTACCACCGACTGTCAGAGATGCGTTTCCCTGATAACCACGGTCACAGGAGAGGTGTCCTTGGTTACCAGTGACTGTGGGTAGGGGTGTCCTTGGTTACCATGGTCACAGGTGTGTTTCCCTGGTTACCACCGACTGTCACAGGAGGGCTGTCCCTGGGTACCATTGTCACAGAGGGGTGTCCTTGGTTACCATGGTCACAGGTGGGTTTCCCTGGTTACCACCGACTCTCAGAGATGCGTCTCCCTGGTTACCACCGACTGTCACAGGACGGCTGTCCCTGGGTTCCATTGTCACAGGAGGGGTGTCCTTGGTTACCATGGTCACAGGTGGGTTTCCCTGGTTACCACCGACTGTCACAGGAGGGCTGTCCCTTGGTACCATTGTCACAGGACGGGTGTCCTTGGTTACCATGTTCACATGTGGGTTTCCCTGGTTACCACCGACTGTCACAGGAGGGCTGTCCGTGGGTACTATTGTCACAGGAGGGGTGTCCTTGGTTACCGTGGTCACAGGTGGGTTTCCCTGGTTACCACCGACTGTCAGAGATGCGTGTCCCAGGTAACCATGGTCACAGGAGAGGTGTCCTTGGTTACCAGTGACTGTGGGTAGGGGTGTCCTTGGTTACCATGGTCACAGGTGGGTTTCCCTTGTTACCACCGACTGTCACAGGAGGGCTGTCCATGGATACCATTGTCACAGGAGGGGTGTCCTTGGTTACCATGGTCACAGGTGGGTTTCCCTGCTTACCACCGACTGTCAGAAATATGTGTCCCTGGTTACCACCGACTGTCACAGGCAGGTGTCCCTGGGCACTGTGAATGTCACAGGTGGGTTTCCCTGGTTACCACCGACTGTCACAGGATGGCTGTCCCTGGGTACCATTGTCACATGAGGGGTGTCCTTGGTTACCATGGTCACAGGTGGGTTTCCCTGGTTACCACCGACTGTCACAGGAGGGCTGTCCCTGGGTACCATTGTCACAGGAGGGGTGTCCTTGGTTACCATGGTCACAGGTGGGTTTCCCTGGTTACCACCGACTGTCAGAGATGCGTCTCCCTGATAACCACGGTCACAGGAGAGGTGTCCTTGCTTACCAGTGACTGTGGGTAGGGGTGTCCTTGGTTACCATGGTCACAGGTGGTTTTCCCTGGTTACCACCGACTGTCACAGGAGGGCTGTCCCTGGGTACCATTGTCACAGGAGGGGTGTCCTTGGTTACCACTGGCACAGGAGGTGTGTCCCTGGTTACCACTGACTGTCACAGGAGGGGTGTCCTTGGTTACCATGGTCGCAGGTGGGTTTCCCTGGTTACCAATGACTGTCAGAGATGCGTGTCCCTGGTTACCACCGACTGTCATATGTGCGTGTCCTGGTAACCACGGTCACAGGAGAGGTGTCCTTGGTTACCAGTGACTGTGGGTAGGGGTGTCCTTGGTTACCATGGTCACAGGTGTGTTTCACTGGTTACCACCGACTGTCACAGGAGGGCTGTCCCTGGGTACCATTGTCACAGGAGGGGTGTCCTTGGTTACCACTGGCACAGGAGGTGTGTCCCTGGTTACCACTGACTGTCACCGTAGGGGTGTCCTTGGTTAACATGGTCGCAGGTGGGTTTCCCTGGTTACCACTGACTGTCAGAGATGCGTGTCCCTGGTTACCATCGACTGTCATATGTGCGTGTCCCTGGTAGCCACGGTCACAGGAGAGGTGTCCGTGGTTACCAGTGACTGTCACAGTAGGTGTGTCCTTGGTTACCATGGTCACAGGTGGGTTTCCCTGGTTACCACCGACTGTCAGAGATGCGTGTCCCTGATTACCACCGACTGTCACAGGCCGGTGTCCCTGGGCACTGTGAATGTCACAGGTGGGTTTCCCTGGTTACCACCGACTGTCACAGGACGGCTGTCCCTGGGTACCATTGTCACAGGAGGGGTGTCCTTGGTTACCATGGTCACAGGTGGGTTTCCCTGGTTACCACCAACTGTCACAGGAGGGCTCTCCCTGGGTACCATTGTCACAGGAGGGGTGTCTTTGGTTACCATGGTCACAGGTGGGATTCCCTGGTTATCACCGACTGTCACAGATGCGTCTCCCTGATAACCACGGTCACAGGAGAGGTGTCCTTGGTTACCAGTGACAGTGGGTAGGGGTGTCCTTGGTTACCATGGTCACAGGTGTGTTTCCCTGGTTACCACCGACTGTCACAGGAGGGCTGTCCCTGGGTACCATTGTCACAGAGGGGTGTCCTTGGTTACCATGGTCACAGGTGGGTTTCCCTGGTTACCACCGACTGTCAGAGATGCGTCTCCCTGGTTACCACCGACTGTCACAGGCCGGTGTCCCTGGGCACTGTGAATGTCACAGGTGGGTTGCCCTGGTTACCACCGACTGTCAGAGATGCGTCTCCCTGATAACCACGGTCACAGGAGAGGTGTCCTTGGTTACCAGTGACAGTGGGTAGGGGTGTCCTTGGTTACCATGGTCACAGGTGTGTTTCCCTGGTTACCACCGACTGTCACAGGAGGGCTGTCCGTGGGTACCATTGTCACAGAGGGGTGTCCTTGGTTACCATGGTCACAGGTTGGTTTCCCTGGTTACCACCGACTGTCAGAGATGCGTCTCCCTGGTTACCACCGACTGTCACAGGCCGGTGTCCCTGGGCACTGTGAATGTCACAGGTGGTTTTCCCTGGTTACCACCGACTGTCAGAGATGCGTCTCCCTGATAACCACGGTCACAGGAGAGGTGTCCTTGGTTACCAGTGACTGTGGGTAGGGGTGTCCTTGGTTACCACTGGCACAGGAGGTGTGTCCCTGGTTACCACTGACTGTCACAGGAGGGGTGTCCTTGGTTACCATGGTCGCAGGTGGGTTTCCCTGGTTACCACTGACTGTCAGAGATGCGTGTCCCTGGTTACCACCGACTGTCATATGTGCGTGTCCTGGTAACCACGGTCACAGGAGAGGTGTCCTTGGTTACCAGTGACTGTGGGTAGGGGTGTCCTTGGTTAACTTGTTCACAGGTGGGTTTCCCTGGTTACCACTGACTGTCAGAGATGCGTGTCCCTGGTTACCACCGACTGTCATATGTGCGTGTCCCTGGTAACCACAGTCACAGGAGAGGTGTCCGTGGTTACCAGTGACTGGCACAGTAGGTGTGTCCTTGGTTACCATGGTCACAGGTGGGTTTCCCTGGTTACCACCGACTGTCAGAGATGCGTGTCCCTGGTTACCACCGACTGTCACAGGCCGGTGTCCCTGGGCACTGTGAATGTCAAAGGTGAGTTTCCCTGATTACCACCGACTGTCACAGGAGGGCTGTCCCTGGGTACCATTGTCACAGGAGGGGTGTCCTTGGTTACCATGGTCACAGGTGGGTTTCCCTGGTTACCACTGACTGTCACAGGAGGGCTGTCCCTGGGTACCATTGTCACAGAGGGGTGTCCTTGGTTACCATGGTCACAGGTGGGTTTCCCTGGTTACCACCGACTGTCAGAGATGCGTCTTCCTGGTTACCACCGACTGTCCCAGTCCGGTGTCCCTGGGCACTGTGAATGTCACAGGTGGGTTTCCCTGGTTACCACCAACTGTCACAGGTGAGTGTACATGGTTACCACTGACTGTCACAGGAGGGCTGTCCCTGGGTACCATTGTGACAGGAGGGGTGTGCTTGGTTACCACTAGCACAGGAGGTGTGTCCCTGGTTACCACTGACTGTCACAGGAGGGGTGTCCTTGGTTAACATGGTCGCAGGTGGGTTTCCCTGGTTACCACTGACTGTCAGAGATGCGTGTCCCTGGTTACCATCGACTGTCATATGTGCGTGTCCCTGGTAGCCACGGTCACAGGAGAGGTGTCCGTGGTTACCAGTGACTGTCACAGTAGGTGTGTCCTTGGTTACCATGGTCACAGGTGGGTTTCCCTGGTTACCACCGACTGTCAGAGATGCGTGTCCCTGATTACCACCGACTGTCACAGGCCGGTGTCCCTGGGCACTGTGAATGTCACAGGTGGGTTTCCCTGGTTACCACCGACTGTCACAGGACGGCTGTCCCTGGGTACCATTGTCACAGGAGGGGTGTCCTTGGTTACCATGGTCACAGGTGGGTTTCCCTGGTTACCACCGACTGTCACAGGAGGGCTCTCCCTGGGTACCATTGTCACAGGAGGGGTGTCTTTGGTTACCATGGTCACAGGTGGGATTCCCTGGTTATCACCGACTGTCACAGATGCGTCTCCCTGATAACCACGGTCACAGGAGAGGTGTCCTTGGTTACCAGTGACAGTGGGTAGGGGTGTCCTTGGTTACCATGGTCACAGGTGTGTTTCCCTGGTTACCACCGACTGTCACAGGAGGGCTGTCCCTGGGTACCATTGTCACAGAGGGGTGTCCTTGGTTACCATGGTCACAGGTGGGTTTCCCTGGTTACCACCGACTGTCAGAGATGCGTCTCCCTGGTTACCACCGACTGTCACAGGCCGGTGTCCCTGGGCACTGTGAATGTCACAGGTGGGTTGCCCTGGTTACCACCGACTGTCAGAGATGCGTCTCCCTGATAACCACGGTCACAGGAGAGGTGTCCTTGGTTACCAGTGACAGTGGGTAGGGGTGTCCTTGGTTACCATGGTCACAGGTGTGTTTCCCTGGTTACCACCGACTGTCACAGGAGGGCTGTCCGTGGGTACCATTGTCACAGAGGGGTGTCCTTGGTTACCATGGTCACAGGTTGGTTTCCCTGGTTACCACCGACTGTCAGAGATGCGTCTCCCTGGTTACCACCGACTGTCACAGGCCGGTGTCCCTGGGCACTGTGAATGTCACAGGTGGTTTTCCCTGGTTACCACCGACTGTCAGAGATGCGTCTCCCTGATAACCACGGTCACAGGAGAGGTGTCCTTGGTTACCAGTGACTGTGGGTAGGGGTGTCCTTGGTTACCACTGGCACAGGAGGTGTGTCCCTGGTTACCACTGACTGTCACAGGAGGGGTGTCCTTGGTTACCATGGTCGCAGGTGGGTTTCCCTGGTTACCACTGACTGTCAGAGATGCGTGTCCCTGGTTACCACCGACTGTCATATGTGCGTGTCCTGGTAACCACGGTCACAGGAGAGGTGTCCTTGGTTACCAGTGACTGTGGGTAGGGGTGTCCTTGGTTAACTTGTTCACAGGTGGGTTTCCCTGGTTACCACTGACTGTCAGAGATGCGTGTCCCTGGTTACCACCGACTGTCATATGTGCGTGTCCCTGGTAACCACAGTCACAGGAGAGGTGTCCGTGGTTACCAGTGACTGGCACAGTAGGTGTGTCCTTGGTTACCATGGTCACAGGTGCGTTTCCCTGGTTACCACCGACTGTCAGAGATGCGTGTCCCTGGATACCACCGACTGTCACAGGCCGGTGTCCCTGGGCACTGTGAATGTCAAAGGTGAGTTTCCCTGATTACCACCGACTGTCACAGGAGGGCTGTCCCTGGGTACCATTGTCACAGGAGGGGTGTCCTTGGTTACCATGGTCACAGGTGGGTTTCCCTGGTTACCACTGACTGTCACAGGAGGGCTGTCCCTGGGTACCATTGTCACAGAGGGGTGTCCTTGGTTACCATGGTCACAGGTGGGTTTCCCTGGTTACCACCGACTGTCAGAGATGCGTCTTCCTGGTTACCACCGACTGTCCCAGTCCGGTGTCCCTGGGCACTGTGAATGTCACAGGTGGGTTTCCCTGGTTACCACCAACTGTCACAGGTGAGTGTACATGGTTACCACTGACTGTCACAGGAGGGCTGTCCCTGGGTACCATTGTGACAGGAGGGGTGTGCTTGGTTACCACTAGCACAGGAGGTGTGTCCCTGGTTACCACTGACTGTCACAGGAGGGGTGTCCTTGGTTACCATGGTCGCAGGTGGGTTTCCCTGGTTACCACTGACTGTCAGAAATGCGTGTCCCTGGTTACCACCGACTGTCATATGTGCGTGTCCTGGTAACCACGGTCACAGGAGAGGTGTCCTTGGTTACCAGTGACTGTGGGTAGGGGTGTCCTTGGTTACCATGTTCACAGGTGGTTTTCCCTGGTTACCACCGACTGTCACAGGAGGGCTGTCCCTGGGTACCGTTGTCACAGGAGGGGTGTCCTTGGTTACCACTGGCACAGGAGGTGTGTCCCTGGTTACCACTGACTGTCACAGGAGGGGTGTCCTTGTTTAACATGGTCGCAGGTGGGTTTCCCTGGTTACCACTGATTGTCAGAGATGCGTGTCCCTGGTTACCACCGACTGTCACAGGCCGGTGTCCCTGGGCACTGTGAATGTCACAGGTGCGTTTCCCTGGTTACCACCGACTGTCAGAGATGCGTCTCCCTGATAACCACGGTCACAGGAGAGGTGTCCTTGGTTACCAGTGACTGTGGGTAGGGGTGTCCTTGGTTACCATGGTCACAGGTGTGTTTCCCTGGTTACCACCGACTGTCACAGGAGGGCTGTCCCTGGGTACCATTGTCACAGAGGGGTGTCCTTGGTTACCATGGTCACAGGTGGGTTTCCCTGGTTACCACCGACTGTCAGAGATGCGTCTCACTGGTTACCACCGACTGTCACAGGACGGCTGTCCCTGGGTTCCATTGTCACAGGAGGGGTGTCCTTGGTTACCATGGTCACAGGAGGGTTTCCCTGGTTACCACCGACTGTCACAGGAGGGCTGTCCCTTGGTACCATTGTCACAGGACGGGTGTCCTTGGTTACCATGGTCACAGATGTGTTTCCCTGGTTACCACCGAATGTCAGAGATGCGTCTCCCTGATAACCATGGTCACAGGAGAGGTGTCCTTGGTTACCAGTGACAGTGGGTAGGGGTGTCCTTGGTTACCATGGTCACAGGTGTGTTTCCCTGGTTACCACCGACTGTCACAGGAGGGCTGTCCCTGGGTACCGTTGTCACAGAGGGGTGTCCTTGGTTACCATGGTCACAGGTGGGTTTCCCTGGTTACCACCGACTGTCAGAGATTCGTCTCCCTGGTTACCACCGACTGTCACAGGCCGGTGTCCCTGGGCACTGTGAATGTCACAGGTGGGTTTCCCTGGTTATCACCGACTGTCAGAGATGCGTCTCCCTGATAACCACGGTCACAGGAGAGGTGTCCTTGGTTACCAGTGACTGTGGGTAGGGGTGTCCTTGGTTACCATGGTCACAGGTGTGTTTCCCTGGTTACCACCAACTGTCACAGGAGGGCTGTCCCTGGGTACCATTGTCACAGGAGGGGTGTCCTTGGTTACCATGGTCACAGGTGGGTTTCCCTGGTTACCACCGACTGTCACAGGAGGGCTGTCCCTGGTACCATTGTGACAGGAGGGGTGTCCATGGTTACCACTGGCACAGGAGGTGTGTCCCTGGTTACCACTGACTGTCACAGGAAGGGTGTCCTTGGTTACCATGGTCGCAGGTGGGTTTCCCTGGTTACCACTGACTGTCATAGATGCGTGTCCCTGTTTACCACCGACTGTCATATATGCGTGTCCCTGGTAACCACGGTCACAGGAGAGGTGTCCGTGGTTACCAGTGACTGTCACAGTAGGTGGGTCCTTGGTTACCATGGCGACAGGTGGGTTTCCCTTGTTACCACCGACTGTCAGAGATGCGTGTCCCTGGTTACCACCGACTGTCATATGTGCGTGTCCGTGGTAGCCACGGTCACAGGAGAGGTGTCCGTGGTTACCAGTGACTGTCACAGTAGGTGTGTCCTTGGTTACCATGGTCACAGGTGGGTTTCCCTGGTTACCACCGACTGTCAGAGATGCGTGTCCCTGGTTACCACCGACTGTCACAGGCCGGTGTCCCTGGGCACTGTGAATGTCACAGGTGGGTTTCCCTGGTTACCACCGACTGTCACAGGATGGCTGTCCCTGGGTACCATTGTCACAGGAGGGGTGTCCTTGGTTACCATGGTCACAGGTGGGTTTCCCTGGTTACCACCGACTGTCACAGGAGGGCTGTCCCGGGGTACCATTGTCACAGGAGGGGTGTCCTTGGTTACCATGGTCACAGGTGGGTTTCCCTGGTTACCACCGACTGTCACAGGAGGGCTGTCCCTGGGTACCATTGTCACAGGAGGGGTGTCCTTGGTTACCATGGTCACAGGTGGGTTTCCCTGGTTACCACCGACTGTCAGAGATGCGTCTCCCTGATAACCACGGTCACAGGAGAGGTGTCCTTGGTTACCAGTGACAGTGGGTAGGGGTGTCCTTGGTTACCATGGTCACAGGTGTGTTTCCCTGGTTACCACCGACTGTCACAGGAGGGCTGTCCTTGGGTACCATTGTCACAGAGGGGTGTCCTTGGTTACCATGGTCACAGGTGGGTTTCCCTGGTTACCACCGACTGTCAGAGATGCGTCTCCCTGGTTACCACCGACTGTCACAGGCCGGTGTCCCTGGGCACTGTGAATGTCACAGGTGGGTTTCCCTGGTTGCCACCGACTGTCAGAGATGCGTCTCCCTGATAACCACGGTCACAGGAGAGGTGTCCTTGGTTACCAGTGAATGTGGGTAGGGGTGTCCTTGGTTACCACTGGCACAGGAGGTGTGTCCCTGGTTACCACTGACTGTCACAGGAGGGGTGTCCTTGGTTACCATGGTCGCAGGTGGGTTTCCCTGGTTACCACTGACTGTCAGAGATGCGTGTCCCTGGTTACCACCGACTGTCATATGTGCGTGTCCCTGGTAGCCACGGTCACAGGAGAGGTGTCCGTGGTTACCAGTGACGGTCACAGTAGGTGTGTCCTTGGTTACCATGGTCACAGGTGGGTTTCCCTGGTTACCACCGACTGTCAGAGATGCGTGTCCCTGATTACCACCGACTGTCACAGGCCGGGGTCCCTGGGCACTGTGAATGTCACAGGTGGGTTTCCCTGGTTACCACCGACTGTCACAGGCGGCTGTCCCTGGGTACCATTGTCACAGGAGGGGTGTCCTTGGTTACCATGGTCACAGGTGGGTTTCCCTGGTTACCACCGACTGTCACAGGAGGGCTCTCCCTGGGTTCCATTGTCACAGGAGGGGTGTCCTTGGTTACCATGGTCACAGGTGTGATTCCCTGGTTATCACCGACTGTCAGTGATGCGTCTCCCTGATAACCACGGTCACAGGAGAGGTGTCCTTGGTTACCAGTGACAGTGGGTAGGGGTGTCCTTGGTTACCATGGTCACAGGTGTGTTTCCCTGGTTACCACCGACTGTCACAGGAGGGCTGTCCCTGGGTACCATTGTCACAGAGGGGTGTCCTTGGTTACCATGGTCACAGGTGGGTTTCCCTGGTTACCACCGACTGTCAGAGATGCGTGTCCCTGGTTACCACCGACTGTCACAGGCCGGTGTCCCTGGGCACTGTGAATGTCACAGGTGGGTTTCCCTGGTTACCACCGACTGTCACAGGATGGCTGTCCCTGGGTACCATTGTCACAGGAGGGGTGTCCTTGGTTACCATGGTCACAGGTGGGTTTCCCTGGTTACCACCGACTGTCACAGGAGGGCTGTCCCTGGGTACCATTGTCACAGGAGGGGTGTCCTTGGTTACCATGGTCACAGGTGGGTTTCCCTGGTTACCACCGACTGTCAGAGATGCGTCTCCCTGATAACCACGGTCACAGGAGAGGTGTCCTTGGTTACCAGTGACAGTGGGTAGGGGTGTCCTTGGTTACCATGGTCACAGGTGTGTTTCCCTGGTTACCACCGACTGTCACAGGAGGGCTGTCCGTGGGTACCATTGTCACAGAGGGGTGTCCTTAGTTACCATGGTCACAGGTTGGTTTCCCTGGTTACCACCGACTGTCGGAGATGCGTCTCCCTGGTTACCACCGACTGTCACAGGCCGGTGTCCCTGGGCACTGTGAATGTCACAGGTGGTTTTCCCTGGTTACCACCGACTGTCAGAGATGCGTCTCCCTGATAACCACGGTCACAGGAGAGGTGTCCTTGGTTACCAGTGACTGTGGGTAGGGGTGTCCATGGTTACCACTGGCACAGGAGGTGTGTCCCTGGTTACCACTGACTGTCACAGGAGGGGTGTCCTTGGTTACCATGGTCGCAGGTGGGTTTCCCTGGTTACCACTGACTGTCAGAGATGCGTGTCCCTGGTTACCACCGACTGTCATATGTGCGTGTCCTGGTAACCACGGTCACAGGAGAGGTGTCCTTGGTTACCAGTGACTGTGGGTAGGGGTGTCCTTGGTTAACTTGTTCACAGGTGGGTTTCCCTGGTTACCACTGACTGTCAGAGATGCGTGTCCCTGGTTACCACCGACTGTCATATGTGCGTGTCCCTGGTAACCACAGTCACAGGAGAGGTGTCCGTGGTTACCAGTGACTGGCACAGTAGGTGTGTCCTTGGTTACCATGGTCACAGGTGGGTTTCCCTGGTTACCACCGACTGTCAGAGATGCGTGTCCCTGGTTACCACCGACTGTCACAGGCCGGTGTCCCTGGGCACTGTGAATGTCACAGGTGAGTTTCCCTGATTACCACCGACTGTCACAGGAGGGCTGTCCCTGGGTACCATTGTCACAGGAGGGGTGTCCTTGGTTACCATGGTCACAGGTGGGTTTCCCTGGTTACCACTGACTGTCACAGGAGGGCTGTCCCTGGGTACCATTGTCACAGAGGGGTGTCCTTGGTTACCATGGTCACAGGTGGGTTTCCCTGGTTACCACCGACTGTCAGAGATGCGTCTTCCTGGTTACCCCCGACTGTCCCAGTCCGGTGTCCCTGGGCACTGTGAATGTCACAGGTGGGTTTCCCTGGTTACCACCAACTGTCACAGGTGAGTGTACATGGTTACCACTGACTGTCACAGGAGGGCTGTCCCTGGGTACCATTGTGACAGGAGGGGTGTGCTTGGTTACCACTAGCACAGGAGGTGTGTCCCTGGTTACCACTGACTGTCACAGGAGGGGTGTCCTTGGTTACCATGGTCGCAGGTGGGTTTCCCTGGTTACCACTGACTGTCAGAAATGCGTGTCCCTGGTTACCACCGACTGTCATATGTGCGTGTCCTGGTAACCACGGTCACAGGAGAGGTGTCCTTGGTTACCAGTGACTGTGGGTAGGGGTGTCCTTGGTTACCATGTTCACAGGTGGTTTTCCCTGGTTACCACCGACTGTCACAGGAGGGCTGTCCCTGGGTACCGTTGTCACAGGAGGGGTGTCCTTGGTTACCACTGGCACAGGAGGTGTGTCCCTGGTTACCACTGACTGTCACAGGAGGGGTGTCCTTGTTTAACATGGTCGCAGGTGGGTTTCCCTGGTTACCACTGACTGTCAGAGATGCGTGTCCCTGGTTACCACCGACTGTCACAGGCCGGTGTCCCTGGGCACTGTGAATGTCACAGGTGGGTTTCCCTGGTTACCACCGACTGTCAGAGATGCGTCTCCCTGATAACCACGGTCACAGGAGAGGTGTCCTTGGTTACCAGTGACTGTGGGTAGGGGTGTCCTTGGTTACCATGGTCACAGGTGGGTTTCCCTGGTTACCACCGACTGTCACAGGAGGGCTGTCCCTGGGTACCATTGTCACAGAGGGGTGTCCTTGGTTACCATGGTCACATGTGGGTTTCCCTGGTTACCACCGACTGTCAGAGATGCGTCTCCCTGGTTACCACCGACTGTCACAGGACGGCTGTCCCTGGGTTCCATTGTCACAGGAGGGGTGTCCTTGGTTACCATGGTCACAGGTGGGTTTCCCTGGTTACCACCGACTGTCACAGGAGGGCTGTCCCTTGGTACCATTGTCACAGGACGGGTGTCCTTGGTTACCATGGTCACAGGTGGGTTTCCCTGGTTACCACCGACTGTCACAGGAGGGCTGTCCGTGGGTACTATTGTCACAGGAGGGGTGTCCTTGGTTACCGTGGTCACAGGTGGGTTTCCCTGGTTACCACCGACTGTCAGAGATGCGTGTCCCTGGTAACCATGGTCACAGGAGAGGTGTCCTTGGTTACCAGTGACTGTGGGTAGGGGTGTCCTTGGTTACCATGGTCACAGGTGGGTTTCCCTTGTTACCACCGACTGTCACAGGAGGGTTGTCCATGGATACCATTGTCACAGGAGGGGTGTCCTTGGTTACCATGGTCACAGGTGGGTTTCCCTGCTTACCACCGACTGTCAGAAATATGTGTCCCTGGTTACCACCGACTGTCACAGGCAGGTGTCCCTGGGCACTGTGAATGTCACAGGTGGGTTTCCCTGGTTACCACCGACTGTCACAGGATGGCTGTCCCTGGGTACCATTGTCACAGGAGGGGTGTCCTTGGTTACCATGGTCACAGGTGGGTTTCCCTGGTTACCACCGACTGTCACAGGAGGGCTGTCCCTGGGTACCATTGTCACAGGAGGGGTGTCCTTGGTTACCATGGTCACAGGTGGGTTTCCCTGGTTACCACCGACTGTCAGAGATGCGTCTCCCTGATAACCACGGTCACAGGAGAGGTGTCCTTGCTTACCAGTGACTGTGGGTAGGGGTGTCCTTGGTTACCATGGTCACAGGTGGTTTTCCCTGGTTACCACCGACTGTCACAGGAGGGCTGTCCCTTGGTACCATTGTCACAGGAGGGGTGTCCTTGGTTACCATGGTCACAGGTGGGTTTCCCTGGTTATCAAAGACTGTCAGAAATGCGTGTCCTTGGTTACCACCGACTGTCACAGGCAGGTGTCCCTGGGCACTGTGAATGTCACAGGTGGGATTCCCTGGTTACCACCGACTGTCACAGTTGAGTGTACATGGTTACCACTGACTGTCACAGGAGGGCTGTCCCTGGGTACCATTGTCACAGGAGGGGTGTCCTTGGTTACAACTGGCACAGGAGATGTGTCCCTGGTTACCACTGACTGTGACAGGAGGGGTGTCCTTGGTTACCATGGTCGCAGGTGGGTTTCCCTGGTTACCACTGACTGTCAGAGATGCGTGTCCCTGGTTACCACCGACTGTCATATGTGCGTGTCCTGGTAACCACGGTCACAGGAGAGGTGTCCTTGGTTACGAGTGACTGTGGTAGGGGTGTCCTTGGTTACCATGGTTGCAGGTGGTTTTCCCTGGTTACCACCGACTGTCACAGGAGGGCTGTCCCTGGGTACCATTGTCACAGGAGGGGTGTCCTTGGTTACCATGATTGCAGGTGGGTTTCCCTGGTTACCACTGACTGTCAGAGTTGCGTGTCCCTGGTTACCACCGACTGTCATATATGCGTGTCCCTGGTAACCACGGTCACAGGAGAGGTGTCCGTGGTTACCAGTGACTGTCACAGTAGGTGGGTCCTTGGTTACCATGGCGACAGGTGGGTTTCCCTGGTTACCACCGACTGTCAGAGATGCGTGTCCCTGGTTACCACCGACTGTCACAGGCCGGTGTCCCTGGGAAATGGGAATGTCACAGGTGGGTTTCCCTGGTTACCACCGACTGTCACAGGTGAGTGTACATGGTTACCACTGACTGTCACAGGAGGGCTGTCCCTGGGTAACATTGTGACAGGAGGGGTTTCCTTGCTTACCACTGGCACAGGAGGTGTGACCCTGCTTACCACTGACTGTCATATGTGCGTGTCCTGGTAACCACGGTCACAGGAGAGGTGTCCTTGGTTACCAGTGACTGTGGGTAGGGGTGTCCTTGGTTACCATGGTCACAGGTGGGTTTCCCTGGTTACCACCGACTGTCAGAGATGCGTCTCCCTGGTTACCACCGACTGTCACAGGCCGGTGTCCCTGGGCACTGTGAATGTCACAGGTGGGTTTCCCTGGTTACCACCGACTGTCAGAGATGCGTCTCCCTGATAACCACGGTCACAGGAGAGGTGTCCTTGGTTACCAGTGACAGTGGGTAGGGGTGTCCTTGGTTACCATGGTCACAGGTGTGTTTCCCTGGTTACCACCGACTGTCACAGGAGGGCTGTCCCTGGGTACCATTGTCACAGAGGGGTGTCCTTGGTTACCATGGTCACAGGTGGGTTTCCCTGGTTACCACCGACTGTCAGAGATGTGTGTCCCTGGTTACCACCGACTGTCATATGTGCGTGTCCTGGTAACCACGGTCACAGGAGAGGTGTCCTTGGTTACCAGTGACTGTGGGTAGGGATGTCCTTGGTTACCATGGTCACAGGTGTGTTTCCCTGGTTACCAACGACTGTCAGAGATGCGTCTCCCTGGTTACCACCGACTGTCACAGGCCGGTGTCCCTGGGCACTGTGAATGTCACAGGTGGGTTTCCCTGGTTACCACCGACTGTCACAGGTGAGTGTACATGGTTACCACTGACTGTCACAGGAGGGCTGTCCCTGGGTACCATTGTGACAGGAGGGGTGTCCTTGGTTGCCACTGGCACAGGAGGTGTTTGGCTGGTTACCACTGACTGTCACAGGAGGGGTGTCCTTGGTTACCATGATTGCAGGTGGGTTTCCCTGGTTACCACTGACTGTCAGAAATGCCTCTCCCTGGTTACCACCGACTGTCATATGTGCGTGTCCTGGTAACCACAGTCACAGGAGAGGTGTCCTTGGTTACCAGTGACTGTGGGTTGGGGTGTCCTTGGTTACCATGGTCACAGGTGGGTTTGCCTGGTTACCACCGACTGTCACAGGAGGGCTGTCTGTGGGTCCTATTGTCACAGGAGGGGTGTCCTTGGTTACCGTGGTCACAGGTGGGTTTCCCTGGTTACCACCGACTGTCAGAGATGCGTGTCCCTGGTAACCATGGTCACAGGAGAGGTGTCCTTGGTTACCAGTGACTGTGGGTAGGGGTGTCCTTGGTTACCATGGTCACAGGTGGGTTTCCCTTGTTACCACCGACTGTCACAGGAGGGCTGTCCATGGATACCATTGTCACAGGAGGGGTGTCCTTGGTTACCATGGTCACAGGTGGGTTTCCCTGGTTACCAACGACTGTCAGAAATATGTGTCCCTGGTTACCACCGACTGTCACAGGCAGGTGTCCCTGGGCACTGTGAATGTCACAGGTGGGTTTCCCTGGTTACCACCGACTGTCACAGGATGGCTGTCCCTGGGTACCATTGTCACAGGAGGGGTGTCCTTGGTTACCATGGTCACAGGTGGGTTTCCCTGGTTACCACCGACTGTCAGAGATGCGTCTCCCTGATAACCACGGTCACAGGAGAGGTGTCCTTGCTTACCAGTGACTGTGGGTAGGGGTGTCCTTGGTTACCATGGTCACAGGTGGTTTTCCCTGGTTACCACCGACTGTCACAGGAGGGCTGTCCCTTGGTACCATTGTCACAGGAGGGGTGTCCTTGGTTACCATGGTCACAGGTGGGTTTCCCTGGTTACCACCGACTGTCAGAGATGCGTCTCCCTGGTTACCACCGACTGTCACAGGCCGGTGTCCCTGGGCACTGTGAATGTCACAGGTGGGTTTCCCTGGTTACCACCGACTGTCACAGGTGAGTGTACATGGTTACCACTGACTGTCACAGGAGGGCTGTCCCTGGGTACCATTGTGACAGGAGGGGTGTCCTTGGTTACCACTGGCACAGGAGGTGTTTGCCTGGTTACCACTGACTGTCACAGGAGGGGTGTCCTTGGTTACCATGGTTGCAGGTGGGTTTCCCTGGTTACCACTGACTGTCAGAAATGCCTGTCCCTGGTTACCACCGACTGTCATATGTGCGTGTCCTGGTAACCACGGTCACAGGAGAGGTGTCCTTGGTTACGAGTGACTGTGGGTAGGGGTGTCCTTGGTTACCATGGTCACAAGTGGGTTTCCCTGGTTACCACCGACTGTCACAGGAGGGCTGTCCCTGGGTACTATTGTCACAGGAGGGGTGTCCTTGGTTACCGTGGTCACAGGTGGGTTTCCCTGGTTACCACCGACTGTCAGAGATGCGTGTCCCTGGTAACCACGGTCACAGGAGAGGTGTCCTTGGTTACCAGTGACTGTGGGTAGGGGTGTCCTTGGTTACCATGGTCACAGGTGGGTTTCCCTCGTTACCACCGACTGTCACAGTAGGGCTGTCCATGGATAAAATTGTCAAAGGAGGGGTGTCCTTGGTTACCATGGTCACAGGTGGGTTTCCCTGGTTACCACCGACTGTCAGAAATGGGTGTCCTTGGTTACCACCGACTGTCACAGGCAGGTGTCCCTGGGCACTGTGAATGTCACAGGTGGGTTTCCCTGGTTACCACCGACTGTCACAGTTGAGTGTACATGGTTACCACTGACTGTCACAGGAGGGCTGTCCCTGGGTACCATTGTCACAGGAGGGGTGTCCTTGGTTACAACTGGCACAGGAGATGTGTCCCTGGTTACCACTGACTGTGACAGGAGGGGTGTCCTTGGTTACCATGGTCGCAGGTGGGTTTCCCAGGTTACCACTGACTGTCAGAGATGCGTGTCCCTGGTTACCACCGACTGTCATATGTGCGTGTCCTGGTAACCACGGTCACAGGAGAGGTGTCCTTGGTTACGAGTGACTGTGGTAGGGGTGTCCTTGGTTACCAAGGTTGCAGGTGGTTTTCCCTGGTTACCACCGACTGTCACAGGAGGGCTGTCCCTGGGTACCGTTGTCACAGGAGGGGTGTCCTTGGTTACCACTGGCACAGGAGGTGTGTCCCTGGTTACCACTGACTGTCACAGGAGGGGTGTCCTTGTTTAACATGGTCGCAGGTGGGTTTCCCTGGTTACCACTGACTGTCAGAGATGCGTGTCCCTGGTTACCACCGACTGTCACAGGCCGGTGTCCCTGGGCACTGTGAATGTCACAGGTGGGTTTCCCTGGTTACCACCGACTGTCAGAGATGCGTCTCCCTGATAACCACGGTCACAGGAGAGGTGTCCTTGGTTACCAGTGACTGTGGGTAGGGGTGTCCTTGGTTACCATGGTCACAGGTGTGTTTCCCTGGTTACCACCGACTGTCACAGGAGGGCTGTCCCTGGGTACCATTGTCACAGAGGGGTGTCCTTGGTTACCATGGTCACAGGTGGGTTTCCCTGGTTACCACCGACTGTCAGAGATGCGTCTCCCTGGTTACCACCGACTGTCACAGGACGGCTGTCCCTGGGTTCCATTGTCACAGGAGGGGTGTCCTTGGTTACCATGGTCACAGGAGGGTTTCCCTGGTTACCACCGACTGTCACAGGAGGGCTGTCCCTTGGTACCATTGTCACAGGACGGGTGTCCTTGGTTACCATGGTCACAGGTGGGTTTCCCTGGTTACCACCGAATGTCAGAGATGCGTCTCCCTGATAACCATGGTCACAGGAGAGGTGTCCTTGGTTACCAGTGACAGTGGGTAGGGGTGTCCTTGGTTACCATGGTCACAGGTGTGTTTCCCTGGTTACCACCGACTGTCACAGGAGGGCTGTCCCTGGGTACCGTTGTCACAGAGGGGTGTCCTTGTTTACCATGGTCACAGGTGGGTTTCCCTGGTTACCACCGACTGTCAGAGATTCGTCTCCCTGGTTACCACCGACTGTCACAGGCCGGTGTCCCTGGGCACTGTGAATGTCACAGGTGGGTTTCCCTGGTTACCACCGACTGTCAGAGATGCGTCTCCCTGATAACCACGGTCACAGGAGAGGTGTCCTTGGTTACCAGTGACTGTGGGTAGGGGTGTCCTTGGTTACCATGGTCACAGGTGTGTTTCCCTGGTTACCACCAACTGTCACAGGAGGGCTGTCCCTGGGTACCATTGTCACAGGAGGGGTGTCCTTGGTTACCATGGTCACAGGTGGGTTTCCCTGGTTACCACCGACTGTCACAGGAGGGCTGTCCCTGGTACCATTGTGACAGGAGGGGTGTCCATGGTTACCACTGGCACAGGAGGTGTGTCCCTGGTTACCACTGACTGTCACAGGAAGGGTGTCCTTGGTTACCATGGTCGCAGGTGGGTTTCCCTGGTTACCACTGACTGTCATAGATGCGTGTCCCTGTTTACCACCGACTGTCATATATGAGTGTCCCTGGTAACCACGGTCACAGGAGAGGTGTCCGTGGTTACCAGTGACTGTCACAGTAGGTGGGTCCTTGGTTACCATGGCGACAGGTGGGTTTCCCTTGTTACCACCGACTGTCAGAGATGCGTGTCCCTGGTTACCACCGACTGTCATATGTGCGTGTCCGTGGTAGCCACGGTCACAGGAGAGGTGTCCGTGGTTACCAGTGACTGTCACAGTAGGTGTGTCCTTGGTTACCATGGTCACAGGTGGGTTTCCCTGGTAACCACCGACTGTCAGAGATGCGTGTCCCTGGTTACCACCGACTGTCACAGGCCGGTGTCCCTGGGCACTGTGAATGTCACAGGTGGGTTTCCCTGGTTACCACTGACTGTCACAGGATGGCTGTCCCTGGGTACCATTGTCACAGGAGGGGTGTCCTTGGTTACCATGGTCACAGGTGGGTTTCCCTGGTTACCACCGACTGTCACAGGAGGGCTGTCCCGGGGTACCATTGTCACAGGAGGGGTGTCCTTGGTTACCATGGTCACAGGTGGGTTTCCCTGGTTACCACCGACTGTCACAGGAGGGCTGTCCCTGGGTACCATTGTCACAGGAGGGGTGTCCTTGGTTACCATGGTCACAGGTGGGTTTCCCTGGTTACCACCGACTGTCAGAGATGCGTCTCCCTGATAACCACGGTCACAGGAGAGGTGTCCTTGGTTACCAGTGACAGTGGGTAGGGGTGTCCTTGGTTACCATGGTCACAGGTGTGTTTCCCTGGTTACCACCGACTGTCACAGGAGGGCTGTCCTTGGGTACCATTGTCACAGAGGGGTGTCCTTGGTTACCATGGTCACAGGTGGGTTTCCCTGGTTACCACCGACTGTCAGAGATGCGTCTCCCTGGTTACCACCGACTGTCACAGGCCGGTGTCCCTGGGCACTGTGAATGTCACAGGTGGGTTTCCCTGGTTGCCACCGACTGTCAGAGATGCGTCTCCCTGATAACCACGGTCACAGGAGAGGTGTCCTTGGTTACCAGTGAATGTGGGTAGGGGTGTCCTTGGTTACCACTGGCACAGGACGTGTTTGCCTGGTTACCACTGACTGTCACAGGAGGGGTGTCCTTGGTTACCATGGTTGCAGGTGGGTTTCCCTGGTTACCACTGACTGTCAGAAATGCCTGTCCCTGGTTACCACCGACTGTCATATGTGCGTGTCCTGGTAACCACGGTCACAGGAGAGGTGTCCTTGGTTACGAGTGACTGTGGGTAGGGGTGTCCTTGGTTACCATGGTCACAAGTGGGTTTCCCTGGTTACCACCGACTGTCACAGGAGGGCTGTCCCTGGGTACTATTGTCACAGGAGGGGTGTCCTTGGTTACCGTGGTCACAGGTGGGTTTCCCTGGTTACCACCGACTGTCAGAGATGCGTGTCCCTGGTAACCACGGTCACAGGAGAGGTGTCCTTGGTTACCAGTGACTGTGGGTAGGGGTGTCCTTGGTTACCATGGTCACAGGTGGGTTTCCCTCGTTACCACCGACTGTCACAGTAGGGCTGTCCATGGATAAAATTGTCAAAGGAGGGGTGTCCTTGGTTACCATGGTCACAGGTGGGTTTCCCTGGTTACCACCGACTGTCAGAAATGGGTGTCCTTGGTTACCACCGACTGTCACAGGCAGGTGTCCCTGGGCACTGTGAATGTCACAGGTGGGTTTCCCTGGTTACCACCGACTGTCACAGTTGAGTGTACATGGTTACCACTGACTGTCACAGGAGGGCTGTCCCTGGGTACCATTGTCACAGGAGGGGTGTCCTTGGTTACAACTGGCACAGGAGATGTGTCCCTGGTTACCACTGACTGTGACAGGAGGGGTGTCCTTGGTTACCATGGTCGCAGGTGGGTTTCCCAGGTTACCACTGACTGTCAGAGATGCGTGTCCCTGGTTACCACCGACTGTCATATGTGCGTGTCCTGGTAACCACGGTCACAGGAGAGGTGTCCTTGGTTACGAGTGACTGTGGTAGGGGTGTCCTTGGTTACCAAGGTTGCAGGTGGTTTTCCCTGGTTACCACCGACTGTCACAGGAGGGCTGTCCCTGGGTACCGTTGTCACAGGAGGGGTGTCCTTGGTTACCACTGGCACAGGAGGTGTGTCCCTGGTTACCACTGACTGTCACAGGAGGGGTGTCCTTGTTTAACATGGTCGCAGGTGGGTTTCCCTGGTTACCACTGACTGTCAGAGATGCGTGTCCCTGGTTACCACCGACTGTCACAGGCCGGTGTCCCTGGGCACTGTGAATGTCACAGGTGGGTTTCCCTGGTTACCACCGACTGTCAGAGATGCGTCTCCCTGATAACCACGGTCACAGGAGAGGTGTCCTTGGTTACCAGTGACTGTGGGTAGGGGTGTCCTTGGTTACCATGGTCACAGGTGTGTTTCCCTGGTTACCACCGACTGTCACAGGAGGGCTGTCCCTGGGTACCATTGTCACAGAGGGGTGTCCTTGGTTACCATGGTCACAGGTGGGTTTCCCTGGTTACCACCGACTGTCAGAGATGCGTCTCCCTGGTTACCACCGACTGTCACAGGACGGCTGTCCCTGGGTTCCATTGTCACAGGAGGGGTGTCCTTGGTTACCATGGTCACAGGAGGGTTTCCCTGGTTACCACCGACTGTCACAGGAGGGCTGTCCCTTGGTACCATTGTCACAGGACGGGTGTCCTTGGTTACCATGGTCACAGGTGGGTTTCCCTGGTTACCACCGAATGTCAGAGATGCGTCTCCCTGATAACCATGGTCACAGGAGAGGTGTCCTTGGTTACCAGTGACAGTGGGTAGGGGTGTCCTTGGTTACCATGGTCACAGGTGTGTTTCCCTGGTTACCACCGACTGTCACAGGAGGGCTGTCCCTGGGTACCGTTGTCACAGAGGGGTGTCCTTGGTTACCATGGTCACAGGTGGGTTTCCCTGGTTACCACCGACTGTCAGAGATTCGTCTCCCTGGTTACCACCGACTGTCACAGGCCGGTGTCCCTGGGCACTGTGAATGTCACAGGTGGGTTTCCCTGGTTACCACCGACTGTCAGAGATGCGTCTCCCTGATAACCACGGTCACAGGAGAGGTGTCCTTGGTTACCAGTGACTGTGGGTAGGGGTGTCCTTGGTTACCATGGTCACAGGTGTGTTTCCCTGGTTACCACCAACTGTCACAGGAGGGCTGTCCCTGGGTACCATTGTCACAGGAGGGGTGTCCTTGGTTACCATGGTCACAGGTGGGTTTCCCTGGTTACCACCGACTGTCACAGGAGGGCTGTCCCTGGTACCATTGTGACAGGAGGGGTGTCCATGGTTACCACTGGCACAGGAGGTGTGTCCCTGGTTACCACTGACTGTCACAGGAAGGGTGTCCTTGGTTACCATGGTCGCAGGTGGGTTTCCCTGGTTACCACTGACTGTCATAGATGCGTGTCCCTGTTTACCACCGACTGTCATATATGAGTGTCCCTGGTAACCACGGTCACAGGAGAGGTGTCCGTGGTTACCAGTGACTGTCACAGTAGGTGGGTCCTTGGTTACCATGGCGACAGGTGGGTTTCCCTTGTTACCACCGACTGTCAGAGATGCGTGTCCCTGGTTACCACCGACTGTCATATGTGCGTGTCCGTGGTAGCCACGGTCACAGGAGAGGTGTCCGTGGTTACCAGTGACTGTCACAGTAGGTGTGTCCTTGGTTACCATGGTCACAGGTGGGTTTCCCTGGTAACCACCGACTGTCAGAGATGCGTGTCCCTGGTTACCACCGACTGTCACAGGCCGGTGTCCCTGGGCACTGTGAATGTCACAGGTGGGTTTCCCTGGTTACCACTGACTGTCACAGGATGGCTGTCCCTGGGTACCATTGTCACAGGAGGGGTGTCCTTGGTTACCATGGTCACAGGTGGGTTTCCCTGGTTACCACCGACTGTCACAGGAGGGCTGTCCCGGGGTACCATTGTCACAGGAGGGGTGTCCTTGGTTACCATGGTCACAGGTGGGTTTCCCTGGTTACCACCGACTGTCACAGGAGGGCTGTCCCTGGGTACCATTGTCACAGGAGGGGTGTCCTTGGTTACCATGGTCACAGGTGGGTTTCCCTGGTTACCACCGACTGTCAGAGATGCGTCTCCCTGATAACCACGGTCACAGGAGAGGTGTCCTTGGTTACCAGTGACAGTGGGTAGGGGTGTCCTTGGTTACCATGGTCACAGGTGTGTTTCCCTGGTTACCACCGACTGTCACAGGAGGGCTGTCCTTGGGTACCATTGTCACAGAGGGGTGTCCTTGGTTACCATGGTCACAGGTGGGTTTCCCTGGTTACCACCGACTGTCAGAGATGCGTCTCCCTGGTTACCACCGACTGTCACAGGCCGGTGTCCCTGGGCACTGTGAATGTCACAGGTGGGTTTCCCTGGTTGCCACCGACTGTCAGAGATGCGTCTCCCTGATAACCACGGTCACAGGAGAGGTGTCCTTGGTTACCAGTGAATGTGGGTAGGGGTGTCCTTGGTTACCACTGGCACAGGAGGTGTGTCCCTGGTTACCACTGACTGTCACAGGAGGGGTGTCCTTGGTTACCATGGTCGCAGGTGGGTTTCCCTGGTTACCACTGACTGTCAGAGATGCGTGTCCCTGGTTACCACCGACTGTCATATGTGCGTGTCCCTGGTAGCCACGGTCACAGGAGAGGTGTCCGTGGTTACCAGTGACGGTCACAGTAGGTGTGTCCTTGGTTACCATGGTCACAGGTGGGTTTCCCTGGTTACCACCGACTGTCAGAGATGCGTGTCCCTGATTACCACCGACTGTCACAGGCCGGGGTCCCTGGGCACTGTGAATGTCACAGGTGGGTTTCCCTGGTTACCACCGACTGTCACAGGCGGCTGTCCCTGGGTACCATTGTCACAGGAGGGGTGTCCTTGGTTACCATGGTCACAGGTGGGTTTCCCTGGTTACCACCGACTGTCACAGGAGGGCTCTCCCTGGGTTCCATTGTCACAGGAGGGGTGTCCTTGGTTACCATGGTCACAGGTGTGATTCCCTGGTTATCACCGACTGTCAGTGATGCGTCTCCCTGATAACCACGGTCACAGGAGAGGTGTCCTTGGTTACCAGTGACAGTGGGTAGGGGTGTCCTTGGTTACCATGGTCACAGGTGTGTTTCCCTGGTTACCACCGACTGTCACAGGAGGGCTGTCCCTGGGTACCATTGTCACAGAGGGGTGTCCTTGGTTACCATGGTCACAGGTGGGTTTCCCTGGTTACCACCGACTGTCAGAGATGCGTGTCCATGGTTACCACCGACTGTCACAGGCCGGTGTCCCTGGGCACTGTGAATGTCACAGGTGGGTTTCCCTGGTTACCACCGACTGTCACAGGATGGCTGTCCCTGGGTACCATTGTCACAGGAGGGGTGTCCTTGGTTACCATGGTCACAGGTGGGTTTCCCTGGTTACCACCGACTGTCACAGGAGGGCTGTCCCTGGGTACCATTGTCACAGGAGGGGTGTCCTTGGTTACCATGGTCACAGGTGGGTTTCCCTGGTTACCACCGACTGTCAGAGATGCGTCTCCCTGATAACCACGGTCACAGGAGAGGTGTCCTTGGTTACCAGTGACAGTGGGTAGGGGTGTCCTTGGTTACCATGGTCACAGGTGTGTTTCCCTGGTTACCACCGACTGTCACAGGAGGGCTGTCCGTGGGTACCATTGTCACAGAGGGGTGTCCTTAGTTACCATGGTCACAGGTTGGTTTCCCTGGTTACCACTGACTGTCAGAGATGCGTGTCCCTGGTTACCACCGACTGTCATATGTGCGTGTCCTGGTAACCACGGTCACAGGAGAGGTGTCCTTGGTTACCAGTGACTGTGGGTAGGGGTGTCCTTGGTTAACTTGTTCACAGGTGGGTTTCCCTGGTTACCACTGACTGTCAGAGATGCGTGTCCCTGGTTACCACCGACTGTCATATGTGCGTGTCCCTGGTAACCACAGTCACAGGAGAGGTGTCCGTGGTTACCAGTGACTGGCACAGTAGGTGTGTCCTTGGTTACCATGGTCACAGGTGGGTTTCCCTGGTTACCACCGACTGTCAGAGATGCGTGTCCCTGGTTACCACCGACTGTCACAGGCCGGTGTCCCTGGGCACTGTGAATGTCACAGGTGAGTTTCCCTGATTACCACCGACTGTCACAGGAGGGCTGTCCCTGGGTACCATTGTCACAGGAGGGGTGTCCTTGGTTACCATGGTCACAGGTGGGTTTCCCTGGTTACCACTGACTGTCACAGGAGGGCTGTCCCTGGGTACCATTGTCACAGAGGGGTGTCCTTGGTTACCATGGTCACAGGTGGGTTTCCCTGGTTACCACCGACTGTCAAAGATGCGTCTTCCTGGTTACCCCCGACTGTCCCAGTCCGGTGTCCCTGGGCACTGTGAATGTCACAGGTGGGTTTCCCTGGTTACCACCAACTGTCACAGGTGAGTGTACATGGTTACCACTGACTGTCACAGGAGGGCTGTCCCTGGGTACCATTGTGACAGGAGGGGTGTGCTTGGTTACCACTAGCACAGGAGGTGTGTCCCTGGTTACCACTGACTGTCACAGGAGGGGTGTCCTTGGTTACCATGGTCGCAGGTGGGTTTCCCTGGTTACCACTGACTGTCAGAAATGCGTGTCCCTGGTTACCACCGACTGTCATATGTGCGTGTCCTGGTAACCACGGTCACAGGAGAGGTGTCCTTGGTTACCAGTGACTGTGGGTAGGGGTGTCCTTGGTTACCATGTTCACAGGTGGTTTTCCCTGGTTACCACCGACTGTCACAGGAGGGCTGTCCCTGGGTACCGTTGTCACAGGAGGGGTGTCCTTGGTTACCACTGGCACAGGAGGTGTGTCCCTGGTTACCACTGACTGTCACAGGAGGGGTGTCCTTGTTTAACATGGTCGCAGGTGGGTTTCCCTGGTTACCACTGACTGTCAGAGATGCGTGTCCCTGGTTACCACCGACTGTCACAGGCCGGTGTCCCTGGGCACTGTGAATGTCACAGGTGGGTTTCCCTGGTTACCACCGACTGTCAGAGATGCGTCTCCCTGATAACCACGGTCACAGGAGAGGTGTCCTTGGTTACCAGTGACTGTGGGTAGGGGTGTCCTTGGTTACCATGGTCACAGGTGGGTTTCCCTGGTTACCACCGACTGTCACAGGAGGGCTGTCCCTGGGTACCATTGTCACAGAGGGGTGTCCTTGGTTACCATGGTCACAGGTGGGTTTCCCTGGTTACCACCGACTGTCAGAGATGCGTCTCCCTGGTTACCACCGACTGTCACAGGACGGCTGTCCCTGGGTTCCATTGTCACAGGAGGGGTGTCCTTGGTTACCATGGTCACAGGTGGGTTTCCCTGGTTACCACCGACTGTCACAGGAGGGCTGTCCCTTGGTACCATTGTCACAGGACGGGTGTCCTTGGTTACCATGGTCACAGGTGGGTTTCCCTGGTTACCACCGACTGTCACAGGAGGGCTGTCCGTGGGTACTATTGTCACAGGAGGGGTGTCCTTGGTTACCGTGGTCACAGGTGGGTTTCCCTGGTTACCACCGACTGTCAGAGATGCGTGTCCCTGGTAACCATGGTCACAGGAGAGGTGTCCTTGGTTACCAGTGACTGTGGGTAGGGGTGTCCTTGGTTACCATGGTCACAGGTGGGTTTCCCTTGTTACCACCGACTGTCACAGGAGGGTTGTCCATGGATACCATTGTCACAGGAGGGGTGTCCTTGGTTACCATGGTCACAGGTGGGTTTCCCTGCTTACCACCGACTGTCAGAAATATGTGTCCCTGGTTACCACCGACTGTCACAGGCAGGTGTCCCTGGGCACTGTGAATGTCACAGGTGGGTTTCCCTGGTTACCACCGACTGTCACAGGATGGCTGTCCCTGGGTACCATTGTCACAGGAGGGGTGTCCTTGGTTACCATGGTCACAGGTGGGTTTCCCTGGTTACCACCGACTGTCACAGGAGGGCTGTCCCTGGGTACCATTGTCACAGGAGGGGTGTCCTTGGTTACCATGGTCACAGGTGGGTTTCCCTGGTTACCACCGACTGTCAGAGATGCGTCTCCCTGATAACCACGGTCACAGGAGAGGTGTCCTTGCTTACCAGTGACTGTGGGTAGGGGTGTCCTTGGTTACCATGGTCACAGTTGGTTTTCCCTGGTTACCACCGACTGTCACAGGAGGGCTGTCCCTTGGTACCATTGTCACAGGAGGGGTGTCCTTGGTTACCATGGTCACAGGTGGGTTTCCCTGGTTATCAAAGACTGTCAGAAATGCGTGTCCTTGGTTACCACCGACTGTCACAGGCAGGTGTCCCTGGGCACTGTGAATGTCACAGGTGGGATTCCCTGGTTACCACCGACTGTCACAGTTGAGTGTACATGGTTACCACTGACTGTCACAGGAGGGCTGTCCCTGGGTACCATTGTCACAGGAGGGGTGTCCTTGGTTACAACTGGCACAGGAGATGTGTCCCTGGTTACCACTGACTGTGACAGGAGGGGTGTCCTTGGTTACCATGGTCGCAGGTGGGTTTCCCTGGTTACCACTGACTGTCAGAGATGCGTGTCCCTGGTTACCACCGACTGTCATATGTGCGTGTCCTGGTAACCACGGTCACAGGAGAGGTGTCCTTGGTTACGAGTGACTGTGGTAGGGGTGTCCTTGGTTACCATGGTTGCAGGTGGTTTTCCCTGGTTACCACCGACTGTCACAGGAGGGCTGTCCCTGGGTACCATTGTCACAGGAGGGGTGTCCTTGGTTACCATGATTGCAGGTGGGTTTCCCTGGTTACCACTGACTGTCAGAGTTGCGTGTCCCTGGTTACCACCGACTGTCATATATGCGTGTCCCTGGTAACCACGGTCACAGGAGAGGTGTCCGTGGTTACCAGTGACTGTCACAGTAGGTGGGTCCTTGGTTACCATGGCGACAGGTGGGTTTCCCTGGTTACCACCGACTGTCAGAGATGCGTGTCCCTGGTTACCACCGACTGTCACAGGCCGGTGTCCCTGGGAAATGGGAATGTCACAGGTGGGTTTCCCTGGTTACCACCGACTGTCACAGGTGAGTGTACATGGTTACCACTGACTGTCACAGGAGGGCTGTCCCTGGGTAACATTGTGACAGGAGGGGTTTCCTTGCTTACCACTGGCACAGGAGGTGTGACCCTGCTTACCACTGACTGTCATATGTGCGTGTCCTGGTAACCACGGTCACAGGAGAGGTGTCCTTGGTTACCAGTGACTGTGGGTAGGGGTGTCCTTGGTTACCATGGTCACAGGTGGGTTTCCCTGGTTACCACCGACTGTCAGAGATGCGTCTCCCTGGTTACCACCGACTGTCACAGGCCGGTGTCCCTGGGCACTGTGAATGTCACAGGTGGGTTTCCCTGGTTACCACCGACTGTCAGAGATGCGTCTCCCTGATAACCACGGTCACAGGAGAGGTGTCCTTGGTTACCAGTGACAGTGGGTAGGGGTGTCCTTGGTTACCATGGTCACAGGTGTGTTTCCCTGGTTACCACCGACTGTCACAGGAGGGCTGTCCCGGGGTACCATTGTCACAGGAGGGGTGTCCTTGGTTACCATGGTCACAGGTGGGTTTCCCTGGTTACCACCGACTGTCACAGGAGGGCTGTCCCGGGGTACCATTGTCACAGGAGGGGTGTCCTTGGTTACCATGGTCACAGGTGGTTTTCCCTGGTTACCACCGACTGTCAGAGATGCGTCTCCCTGATAACCACGGTCACAGGAGAGGTGTCCTTGGTTACCAGTGACTGTGGGTAGGGGTGTCCTTGGTTACCACTGGCACAGGAGGTGTGTCCCTGGTTACCACTGACTGTCACAGGAGGGGTGTCCTTGGTTACCATGGTCGCAGGTGGGTTTCCCTGGTTACCACTGACTGTCAGAGATGCGTGTCCCTGGTTACCACCGACTGTCATATGTGCGTGTCCCTGGTAACCACAGTCACAGGAGAGGTGTCCGTGGTTACCAGTGACTGGCACAGTAGGTGTGTCCTTGGTTACCATGGTCACAGGTGGGTTTCCCTGGTTACCACCGACTGTCAGAGATGCGTGTCCCTGGTTACCACCGACTGTCACAGGCCGGTGTCCCTGGGCACTGTGAATGTCACAGGTGAGTTTCCCTGATTACCACCGACTGTCACAGGAGGGCTGTCCCTGGGTACCATTGTCACAGGAGGGGTGTCCTTGGTTACCATGGTCACAGGTGGGTTTCCCTGGTTACCACCGACTGTCCCAGTCCGGTGTCCCTGGGCACTGTGAATGTCACAGGTGGGTTTCCCTGGTTACCACCAACTGTCACAGGTGAGTGTACATGGTTACCACTGACTGTCACAGAAGGGCTGTCCCTGGGTACCATTGTGACAGGAGGGGTGTGCTTGGTTACCACTAGCACAGGAGGTGTGTCCCTGGTTACCACTGACTGTCACAGGAGGGGTGTCCTTGGTTACCATGGTCGCAGGTGGGTTTCCCTGGTTACCACTGACTGTCAGAAATGCGTGTCCCTGGTTACCACCGACTGTCATATGTGCGTGTCCTGGTAACCACGGTCACAGGAGAGGTGTCCTTGGTTACCAGTGACTGTGGGTAGGGGTGTCCTTGGTTACCATGTTCACAGGTGGTTTTCCCTGGTTACCACCGACTGTCACAGGAGGGCTGTCCCTGGGTACCGTTGTCACAGGAGGGGTGTCCTTGGTTACCACTGGCACAGGAGGTGTGTCCCTGGTTACCACTGACTGTCACAGGAGGGGTGTCCTTGTTTAACATGGTCGCAGGTGGGTTTCCCTGGTTACCACTGACTGTCAGAGATGCGTGTCCCTGGTTACCACCGACTGTCACAGGCCGGTGTCCCTGGGCACTGTGAATGTCACAGGTGGGTTTCCCTGGTTACCACCGACTGTCAGAGATGCGTCTCCCTGATAACCACGGTCACAGGAGAGGTGTCCTTGGTTACCAGTGACTGTGGGTAGGGGTGTCCTTGGTTACCATGGTCACAGGTGTGTTTCCCTGGTTACCACCGACTGTCACAGGAGGGCTGTCCCTGGGTACCATTGTCACAGAGGGGTGTCCTTGGTTACCATGGTCACAGGTGGGTTTCCCTGGTTACCACCGACTCTCAGAGATGCGTCTCCCTGGTTACCACCGACTGTCACAGGACGGCTGTCCCTGGGTTCCATTGTCACAGGAGGGGTGTCCTTGGTTACCATGGTCACAGGTGGGTTTCCCTGGTTACCACCGACTGTCACAGGAGGGCTGTCCCTTGGTACCATTGTCACAGGACGGGTGTCCTTGGTTACCATGGTCACAGGTGGGTTTCCCTGGTTACCACCGACTGTCACAGGAGGGCTGTCCGTGGGTACTATTGTCACAGGAGGGGTGTCCTTGGTTACCGTGGTCACAGGTGGGTTTCCCTGGTTACCACCGACTGTCAGAGATGCGTGTCCCAGGTAACCATGGTCACAGGAGAGGTGTCCTTGGTTACCAGTGACTGTGGGTAGGGGTGTCCTTGGTTACCATGGTCACAGGTGGGTTTCCCTTGTTACCACCGACTGTCACAGGAGGGCTGTCCATGGATACCATTGTCACAGGAGGGGTGTCCTTGGTTACCATGGTCACAGGTGGGTTTCCCTGCTTACCACCGACTGTCAGAAATATGTGTCCCTGGTTACCACCGACTGTCACAGGCAGGTGTCCCTGGGCACTGTGAATGTCACAGGTGGGTTTCCCTGGTTACCACCGACTGTCACAGGATGGCTGTCCCTGGGTACCATTGTCACAGGAGGGGTGTCCTTGGTTACCATGGTCACAGGTGGGTTTCCCTGGTTACCACCGACTGTCACAGGAGGGCTGTCCCTGGGTACCATTGTCACAGGAGGGGTGTCCTTGGTTACCATGGTCACAGGTGGGTTTCCCTGGTTACCACCGACTGTCAGAGATGCGTCTCCCTGATAACCACGGTCACAGGAGAGGTGTCCTTGCTTACCAGTGACTGTGGGTAGGGGTGTCCTTGGTTACCATGGTCACAGGTGGTTTTCCCTGATTACCACCGACTGTCACAGGAGGGCTGTCCCTGGGTACCATTGTCACAGGAGGGGTGTCCTTGGTTACCACTGGCACAGGAGGTGTGTCCCTGGTTACCACTGACTGTCACAGGAGGGGTGTCCTTGGTTACCATGGTCGCAGGTGGGTTTCCCTGGTTACCAATGACTGTCAGAGATGCGTGTCCCTGGTTACCACCGACTGTCATATGTGCGTGTCCTGGTAACCACGGTCACAGGAGAGGTGTCCTTGGTTACCAGTGACTGTGGGTAGGGGTGTCCTTGGTTACCATGGTCACAGGTGTGTTTCCCTGGTTACCACCGACTGTCACAGGAGGGCTGTCCCTGGGTACCATTGTCACAGGAGGGGTGTCCTTGGTTACCACTGGCACAGGAGGTGTGTCCCTGGTTACCACTGACTGTCACCGGAGGGGTGTCCTTGGTTAACATGGTCGCAGGTGGGTTTCCCTGGTTACCACTGACTGTCAGAGATGCGTGTCCCTGGTTACCACCGACTGTCATATGTGCGTGTCCCTGGTAGCCACGGTCACAGGAGAGGTGTCCGTGGTTACCAGTGACTGTCACAGTAGGTGTGTCCTTGGTTACCATGGTCACAGGTGCGTTTCCCTGGTTACCACCGACTGTCAGAGATGCGTGTCCCTGATTACCACCGACTGTCACAGGCCGGTGTCACTGGGCACTGTGAATGTCACAGGTGGATTTCCCTGGTTACCACCGACTGTCACAGGACGGCTGTCCCTGGGTACCATTGTCACAGGAGGGGTGTCCTTGGTTACCATGGTCACAGGTGGGTTTCCCTGGTTACCACCGACTGTCACAGGAGGGCTCTCCCTGGGTACCATTGTCACAGGAGGGGTGTCCTTGGTTACCATGGTCACAGGTGGGATTCCCTGGTTATCACCGACTGTCACAGATGCGTCTCCCTGATAACCACGGTCACAGGAGAGGTGTCCTTGGTTACCAGTGACAGTGGGTAGGGGTGTCCTTGGTTACCATGGTCACAGGTGTGTTTCCCTGGTTACCACCGACTGTCACAGGAGGGCTGTCCCTGGGTACCATTGTAACAGAGGGGTGTCCTTGGTTACCATGGTCACAGGTGGGTTTCCCTGGTTACCACCGACTGTCAGAGATGCGTCTCCCTGGTTACCACCGACTGTCACAGGCCGGTGTCCCTGGGCACTGTGAATGTCACAGGTGGGTTGCCCTGGTTACCACCGACTGTCAGAGATGCGTCTCCCTGATAACCACGGTCACAGGAGAGGTGTCCTTGGTTACCAGTGACAGTGGGTAGGGGTGTCCTTGGTTACCATGGTCACAGGTGTGTTTCCCTGGTTACCACCGACTGTCACAGGAGGGCTGTCCGTGGGTACCATTGTCACAGAGGGGTGTCCTTGGTTACCATGGTCACAGGTTGGTTTCCCTGGTTACCACCGACTGTCAGAGATGCGTCTCCCTGGTTACCACCGACTGTCACAGGCCGGTGTCCCTGGCCACTGTGAATGTCACAGGTGGTTTTCCCTGGTTACCACCGACTGTCAGAGATGCGTCTCCCTGATAACCACGGTCACAGGAGAGGTGTCCTTGGTTACCAGTGACTGTGGGTAGGGGTGTCCTTGGTTACCACTGGCACAGGAGGTGTGTCCCTGGTTACCACTGACTGTCACAGGAGGGGTGTCCTTGGTTACCATGGTCGCAGGTGGGTTTCCCTGGTTACCACTGACTGTCAGAGATGCGTGTCCCTGGTTACCACCGACTGTCATATGTGCGTGTCCTGGTAACCACGGTCACAGGAGAGGTGTCCTTGGTTACCAGTGACTGTGGGTAGGGGTGTCCTTGGTTAACTTGTTCACAGGTGGGTTTCCCTGGTTACCACTGACTGTCAGAGATGCGTGTCCCTGGTTACCACCGACTGTCATATGTGTGTGTCCCTGGTAACCACAGTCACAGGAGAGGTGTCCGTGGTTACCAGTGACTGGCACAGTAGGTGTGTCCTTGGTTACCATGGTCACAGGTGGGTTTCCCTGGTTACCACCGACTGTCAGAGATGCGTGTCCCTGGTTACCACCGACTGTCACAGGCCGGTGTCCCTGGGCACTGTGAATGTCAAAGGTGAGTTTCCCTGATTACCACCGACTGTCACAGGAGGGCTGTCCCTGGGTACCATTGTCACAGGAGGGGTGTCCTTGGTTACCATGGTCACAGGTGGGTTTCCCTGGTTACCACTGACTGTCACAGGAGGGCTGTCCCTGGGTACCGTTGTCACAGGAGGGGTGTCCTTGGTTACCACTGGCACAGGAGGTGTGTCCCTGGTTACCACTGACTGTCACAGGAGGGGTGTCCTTGTTTAACATGGTCGCAGGTGGGTTTCCCTGGTTACCACTGATTGTCAGAGATGCGTGTCCCTGGTTACCACCGACTGTCCCAGTCCGGTGTCCCTGGGCACTGTGAATGTCACAGGTGGGTTTCCCTGGTTACCACCAACTGTCACAGGTGAGTGTACATGGTTACCACTGACTGTCACAGGAGGTCTGTCCCTGGGTACCATTGTGACAGGAGGGGTGTGCTTGGTTACCACTAGCACAGGAGGTGTGTCCCTGGTTACCACTGACTGTCACAGGAGGGGTGTCCTTGGTTACCATGGTCGCAGGTGGGTTTCCCTGGTTACCACTGACTGTCAGAAATGCGTGTCCCTGGTTACCACCGACTGTCATATGTGCGTGTCCTGGTAACCACGGTCACAGGAGAGGTGTCCTTGGTTACCAGTGACTGTGGGTAGGGGTGTCCTTGGTTACCATGTTCACAGGTGGTTTTCCCTGGTTACCACCGACTGTCACAGGAGGGCTGTCCCTGGGTACCGTTGTCACAGGAGGGGTGTCCTTGGTTACCACTGGCACAGGAGGTGTGTCCCTGGTTACCACTGACTGTCACAGGAGGGGTGTCCTTGTTTAACATGGTCGCAGGTGGGTTTCCCTGGTTACCACTGATTGTCAGAGATGCGTGTCCCTGGTTACCACCGACTGTCACAGGCCGGTGTCCCTGGGCACTGTGAATGTCACAGGTGGGTTTCCCTGGTTACCACCGACTGTCAGAGATGCGTCTCCCTGATAACCACGGTCACAGGAGAGGTGTCCTTGGTTACCAGTGACTGTGGGTAGGGGTGTCCTTGGTTACCATGGTCACAGGTGTGTTTCCCTGGTTACCACCGACTGTCACAGGAGGGCTGTCCCTGGGTACCATTGTCACAGAGGGGTGTCCTTGGTTACCATGGTCACAGGTGGGTTTCCCTGGTTACCACCGACTGTCAGAGATGCGTCTCATTGGTTACCACCGACTGTCACAGGACGGCTGTCCCTGGGTTCCATTGTCACAGGAGGGGTGTCCTTGGTTACCATGGTCACAGGAGGGTTTCCCTGGTTACCACCGACTGTCACAGGAGGGCTGTCCCTTGGTACCATTGTCACAGGACGGGTGTCCTTGGTTACCATGGTCACAGGTGGGTTTCCCTGGTTACCACCGAATGTCAGAGATGCGTCTCCCTGATAACCATGGTCACAGGAGAGGTGTCCTTGGTTACCAGTGACAGTGGGTAGGGGTGTCCTTGGTTACCATGGTCACAGGTGTGTTTCTCTGGTTACCACCGACTGTTCCAGGAGGGCTGTCCCTGGGTACCGTTGTCACAGAGGGGTGTCCTTGGTTACCATGGTCACAGGTGGGTTTCCCTGGTTACCACCGACTGTCAGAGATTCGTCTCCCTGGTTACCACCGACTGTCACAGGCCGGTGTCCCTGGGCACTGTGAATGTCACAGGTGGGTTTCCCTGGTTACCACCGACTGTCAGAGATGCGTCTCCCTGATAACCACGGTCACAGGAGAGGTGTCCTTGGTTACCAGTGACTGTGGGTAGGGGTGTCCTTGGTTACCATGGTCACAGGTGTGTTTCCCTGGTTACCACCAACTGTCACAGGAGGGCTGTCCCGGGGTACCATTGTCACAGGAGGGGTGTCCTTGGTTACCATGGTCACAGGTGGGTTTCCCTGGTTACCACCGACTGTCACAGGAGGGCTGTCCCTGGTACCATTGTGACAGGAGGGGTGTCCATGGTTACCACTGGCACAGGAGGTGTGTCCCTGGTTACCACTGACTGTCACAGGAAGGGTGTCCTTGGTTACCATGGTCGCAGGTGGGTTTCCCTGGTTACCACTGACTGTCATAGATGCGTGTCCCTGTTTACCACCGACTGTCATATATGCGTGTCCCTGGTAACCACGGTCACAGGAGAGGTGTCCGTGGTTACCAGTGACTGTCACAGTAGGTGGGTCCTTGGTTACCATGGCGACAGGTGGGTTTCCCTTGTTACCACCGACTGTCAGAGATGCGTGTCCCTGGTTACCACCGACTGTCATATGTGCGTGTCCGTGGTAGCCACGGTCACAGGAGAGGTGTCCGTGGTTACCAGTGACTGTCACAGTAGGTGTGTCCTTGGTTACCATGGTCACAGGTGGGTTTCCCTGGTTACCACCGACTGTCAGAGATGCGTGTCCCTGGTTACCACCGACTGTCACAGGCCGGTGTCCCTGGGCACTGTGAATGTCACAGGTGGGTTTCCCTGGTTACCACCGACTGTCACAGGATGGCTGTCCCTGGGTACCATTGTCACAGGAGGGGTGTCCTTGGTTACCATGGTCACAGGTGGGTTTCCCTGGTTACCACCGACTGTCACAGGAGGGCTGTCCCGGGGTACCATTGTCACAGGAGGGGTGTCCTTGGTTACCATGGTCACAGGTGGGTTTCCCTGGTTACCACCGACTGTCACAGGAGGGCTGTCCCTGGGTACCATTGTCACAGGAGGGGTGTCCTTGGTTACCATGGTCACAGGTGGGTTTCCCTGGTTACCACCGACTGTCAGAGATGCGTCTCCCTGATAACCACGGTCACAGGAGAGGTGTCCTTGGTTACCAGTGACAGTGGGTAGGGGTGTCCTTGGTTACCATGGTCACAGGTGTGTTTCCCTGGTTACCACCGACTGTCACAGGAGGGCTGTCCCTGGGTACCATTGTCACAGAGGGGTGTCCTTGGTTACCATGGTCACAGGTGGGTTTCCCTGGTTACCACCGACTGTCAGAGATGCGTCTCCCTGGTTACCACCGACTGTCACAGGCCGGTGTCCCTGGGCACTGTGAATGTCACAGGTGGGTTTCCCTGGTTACCACCGACTGTCAGAGATGCGTCTCCCTGATAACCACGGTCACAGGAGAGGTGTCCTTGGTTACCAGTGAATGTGGGTAGGGGTGTCCTTGGTTACCACTGGCACAGGAGGTGTGTCCCTGGTTACCACTGACTGTCACAGGAGGGGTGTCCTTGGTTACCATGGTCGCAGGTGGGTTTCCCTGGTTACCACTGACTGTCAGAGATGCGTGTCCCTGGTTACCACCGACTGTCATATGTGCGTGTCCCTGGTAGCCACGGTCACAGGAGAGGTGTCCGTGGTTACCATTGACGGTCACAGTAGGTGTGTCCTTGGTTACCATGGTCACAGGTGGGTTTCCCTGGTTACCACCGACTGTCAGAGATGCGTGTCCCTGATTACCACCGACTGTCACAGGCCGGGGTCCCTGGGCACTGTGAATGTCACAGGTGGGTTTCCCTGGTTACTACCGACTGTCACAGGCGGCTGTCCCTGGGTACCATTGTCACAGGAGGGGTGTCCTTGGTTACCATGGTCACAGGTGGGTTTCCCTGGTTACCACCGACTGTCACAGGAGGGCTCTCCCTGGGTACCATTGTCACAGGAGGGGTGTCCTTGGTTACCATGGTCACAGGTGTGATTCCCTGGTTATCACCGACTGTCAGTGATGCGTCTCCCTGATAACCACGGTCACAGGAGAGGTGTCCTTGGTTACCAGTGACAGTGGGTAGGGGTGTCCTTGGTTACCATGGTCACAGGTGTGTTTCCCTGGTTACCACCGACTGTCACAGGAGGGCTGTCCCTGGGTACCATTGTCACAGAGGGGTGTCCTTGGTTACCATGGTCACAGGTGGGTTTCCCTGGTTACCACCGACTGTCAGAGATGCGTCTCCCTGGTTACCACCGACTGTCACAGGCCGGTGTCCCTGGGCACTGTGAATGTCACAGGTGGGTTGCCCTGGTTACCACCGACTGTCAGAGATGCGTCTCCCTGATAACCACGGTCACAGGAGAGGTGTCCTTGGTTACCAGTGACAGTGGGTAGGGGTGTCCTTGGTTACCATGGTCACAGGTGTGTTTCCCTGGTTACCACCGACTGTCACAGGAGGGCTGTCCCTGGGTACCATTGTCACAGAGGGGTGTCCTTGGTTACCATGGTCACAGGTGGGTTTCCCTGGTTACCACCGACTGTCACAGGATGGCTGTCCCTGGGTACCATTGTCACAGGAGGGGTGTCCTCGGTTACCATGGTCACAGGTGGGTTTCCCTGGTTACCACCGACTGTCACAGGAGGGCTGTCCCTGGGTACCATTGTCACAGGAGGGGTGTCCTTGGTTACCATGGTCACAGGTGGGTTTCCCTGGTTACCACCGACTGTCAGAGATGCGTCTCCCTGATAACCACGGTCACAGGAGAGGTGTCCTTGGTTACCAGTGACAGTGGGTAGGGGTGTCCTTGGTTACCATGGTCACAGGTGTGTTTCCCTGGTTACCACCGACTGTCACAGGAGGGCTGTCCGTGGGTACCATTGTCACAGAGGGGTGTCCTTGGTTACCATGGTCACAGGTTGGTTTCCCTGGTTACCACCGACTGTCAGAGATGCGTCTCCCTGGTTACCACCGACTGTCACAGGCCGGTGTCCCTGGGCACTGTGAATGTCACAGGTGGTTTTCCCTGGTTACCACCGACTGTCAGAGATGCGTCTCCCTGATAACCACGGTCACAGGAGATGTGTCCTTGGTTACCAGTGACTGTGGGTAGGGGTGTCCATAGTTACCACTGGCACAGGAGGTGTGTCCCTGGTTACCACTGACTGTCACAGGAGGGGTGTCCTTGGTTACCATGGTCGCAGGTGGGTTTCCCTGGTTACCACTGACTGTCAGAGATGCGTGTCCCTGGTTACCACCGACTGTCATATGTGCGTGTCCCTGGTAACCACAGTCACAGGAGAGGTGTCCGTGGTTACCAGTGACTGGCACAGTAGGTGTGTCCTTGGTTACCATGGTCACAGGTGGGTTTCCCTGGTTACCACCGACTGTCAGAGATGCGTGTCCCTGGTTACCACCGACTGTCACAGGCCGGTGTCCCTGGGCACTGTGAATGTCACAGGTGAGTTTCCCTGATTACCACCGACTGTCACAGGAGGGCTGTCCCTGGGTACCATTGTCACAGGAGGGGTGTCCTTGGTTACCATGGTCACAGGTGGGTTTCCCTGGTTACCACTGACTGTCACAGGAGGGCTGTCCCTGGGTACCATTGTCACAGAGGGGTGTCCTTGGTTACCATGGTCACAGGTGGGTTTCCCTGGTTACCACCGACTGTCAGAGATGCGTCTTCCTGGTTACCCCCGACTGTCCCAGTCCGGTGTCCCTGGGCACTGTGAATGTCACAGGTGGGTTTCCCTGGTTACCACCAACTGTCACAGGTGAGTGTACATGGTTACCACTGACTGTCACAGGAGGGCTGTCCCTGGGTACCATTGTGACAGGAGGGGTGTGCTTGGTTACCACTAGCACAGGAGGTGTGTCCCTGGTTACCACTGACTGTCACAGGAGGGGTGTCCTTGGTTACCATGGTCGCAGGTGGGTTTCCCTGGTTACCACTGACTGTCAGAAATGCGTGTCCCTGGTTACCACCGACTGTCATATGTGCGTGTCCTGGTAACCACGGTCACAGGAGAGGTGTCCTTGGTTACCAGTGACTGTGGGTAGGGGTGTCCTTGGTTACCATGTTCACAGGTGGTTTTCCCTGGTTACCACCGACTGTCACAGGAGAGCTGTCCCTGGGTACCGTTGTCACAGGAGGGGTGTCCTTGGTTACCACTGGCACAGGAGGTGTGTCCCTGGTTACCACTGACTGTCACAGGAGGGGTGTCCTTGTTTAACATGGTCGCAGGTGGGTTTCCCTGGTTACCACTGACTGTCAGAGATGCGTGTCCCTGGTTACCACCGACTGTCACAGGCCGGTGTCCCTGGGCACTGTGAATGTCACAGGTGGGTTTCCCTGGTTACCACCGACTGTCAGAGATGCGTCTCCCTGATAACCACGGTCACAGGAGAGGTGTCCTTGGTTACCAGTGACTGTGGGTAGGGGTGTCCTTGGTTACCATGGTCACAGGTGGGTTTCCCTGGTTACCACCGACTGTCACAGGAGGGCTGTCCCTGGGTACCATTGTCACAGAGGGGTGTCCTTGGTTACCATGGTCACAGGTGGGTTTCCCTGGTTACCACCGACTGTCAGAGATGCGTCTCCCTGGTTACCACCGACTGTCACAGGACGGCTGTCCCTGGGTTCCATTGTCACAGGAGGGGTGTCCTTGGTTACCATGGTCACAGGTGGGTTTCCCTGGTTACCACCGACTGTCACAGGAGGGCTGTCCCTTGGTACCATTGTCACAGGACGGGTGTCCTTGGTTACCATGGTCACAGGTGGGTTTCCCTGGTTACCACCGACTGTCACAGGAGGGCTGTCCGTGGGTACTATTGTCACAGGAGGGGTGTCCTTGGTTACCGTGGTCACAGGTGGGTTTCCCTGGTTACCACCGACTGTCAGAGATGCGTGTCCCTGGTAACCATGGTCACAGGAGAGGTGTCCTTGGTTACCAGTGACTGTGGGTAGGGGTGTCCTTGGTTACCATGGTCACAGGTGGGTTTCCCTTGTTACCACCGACTGTCACAGGAGGGCTGTCCATGGATACCATTGTCACAGGAGGGGTGTCCTTGGTTACCATGGTCACAGGTGGGTTTCCCTGCTTACCACCGACTGTCAGAAATATGTGTCCCTGGTTACCACCGACTGTCACAGGCAGGTGTCCCTGGGCACTGTGAATGTCACAGGTGGGTTTCCCTGGTTACCACCGACTGTCACAGGATGGCTGTCCCTGGGTACCATTGTCACAGGAGGGGTGTCCTTGGTTACCATGGTCACAGGTGGGTTTCCCTGGTTACCACCGACTGTCACAGGAGGGCTGTCCCTGGGTACCATTGTCACAGGAGGGGTGTCCTTGGTTACCATGGTCACAGGTGGGTTTCCCTGGTTACCACCGACTGTCAGAGATGCGTCTCCCTGATAACCACGGTCACAGGAGAGGTGTCCTTGCTTACCAGTGACTGTGGGTAGGGGTGTCCTTGGTTACCATGGTCACAGGTGGTTTTCCCTGGTTACCACCGACTGTCACAGGAGGGCTGTCCCTGGGTACCATTGTCACAGGAGGGGTGTCCTTGGTTACCACTGGCACAGGAGGTGTGTCCCTGGTTACCACTGACTGTCACAGGAGGGGTGTCCTTGGTTACCATGGTCGCAGGTGGGTTTCCCTGGTTACCAATGACTGTCAGAGATGCGTGTCCCTGGTTACCACCGACTGTCATATGTGCGTGTCCTGGTAACCACGGTCACAGGAGAGGTGTCCTTGGTTACCAGTGACTGTGGGTAGGGGTGTCCTTGGTTACCATGGTCACAGGTGGGTTTCCCTGGTTACCACCGACTGTCACAGGAGGGCTGTCCCTGGGTACCATTGTCACAGGAGGGGTGTCCTTGGTTACCACTGGCACAGGAGGTGTGTCCCTGGTTACCACTGACTGTCACCGGAGGGGTGTCCTTGGTTAACATGGTCGCAGGTGGGTTTCCCTGGTTACCACTGACTGTCAGAGATGCGTGTCCCTGGTTACCACCGACTGTCATATGTGCGTGTCCCTGGTAGCCACGGTCACAGGAGAGGTGTCCGTGGTTACCAGTGACTGTCACAGTAGGTGTGTCCTTGGTTACCATGGTCACAGGTGGGTTTCCCTGGTTACCACCGACTGTCAGAGATGCGTGTCCCTGATTACCACCGACTGTCACAGGCCGGTGTCCCTGGGCACTGTGAATGTCACAGGTGGGTTTCCCTGGTTACCACCGACTGTCACAGGACGGCTGTCCCTGGGTACCATTGTCACAGGAGGGGTGTCCTTGGTTACCATGGTCACAGGTGGGTTTCCCTGGTTACCACCGACTGTCACAGGAGGGCTCTCCCTGGGTACCATTGTCACAGGAGGGGTGTCCTTGGTTACCATGGTCACAGGTGGGATTCCCTGGTTATCACCGACTGTCACAGATGCGTCTCCCTGATAACCACGGTCACAGGAGAGGTGTCCTTGGTTACCAGTGACAGTGGGTAGGGGTGTCCTTGGTTACCATGGTCACAGGTGTGTTTCCCTGGTTACCACCGACTGTCACAGGAGGGCTGTCCCTGGGTACCATTGTCACAGAGGGGTGTCCTTGGTTACCATGGTCACAGGTGGGTTTCCCTGGTTACCACCGACTGTCAGAGATGCGTCTCCCTGGTTACCACCGACTGTCACAGGCCGGTGTCCCTGGGCACTGTGAATGTCACAGGTGGGTTGCCCTGGTTACCACCGACTGTCAGAGATGCGTCTCCCTGATAACCACGGTCACAGGAGAGGTGTCCTGGGTTACCAGTGACAGTGGGTAGGGGTGTCCTTGGTTACCATGGTCACAGGTGTGTTTCCCTGGTTACCACCGACTGTCACAGGAGGGCTGTCCGTGGGTACCATTGTCACAGAGGGGTGTCCTTGGTTACCATGGTCACAGGTTGGTTTCCCTGGTTACCACCGACTGTCAGAGATGCGTCTCCCTGGTTACCACCGACTGTCACAGGCCGGTGTCCCTGGGCACTGTGAATGTCACAGGTGGTTTTCCCTGGTTACCACCGACTGTCAGAGATGCGTCTCCCTGATAACCACGGTCACAGGAGAGGTGTCCTTGGTTACCAGTGACTGTGGGTAGGGGTGTCCTTGGTTACCACTGGCACAGGAGGTGTGTCCCTGGTTACCACTGACTGTCACAGGAGGGGTGTCCTTGGTTACCATGGTCGCAGGTGGGTTTCCCTGGTTACCACTGACTGTCAGAGATGCGTGTCCCTGGTTACCACCGACTGTCATATGTGCGTGTCCTGGTAACCACGGTCACAGGAGAGGTGTCCTTGGTTACCAGTGACTGTGGGTAGGGGTGTCCTTGGTTAACTTGTTCACAGGTGGGTTTCCCTGGTTACCACTGACTGTCAGAGATGCGTGTCCCTGGTTACCACCGACTGTCATATGTGCGTGTCCCTGGTAACCACAGTCACAGGAGAGGTGTCCGTGGTTACCAGTGACTGGCACAGTAGGTGTGTCCTTGGTTACCATGGTCACAGGTGGGTTTCCCTGGTTACCACCGACTGTCAGAGATGCGTGTCCCTGGTTACCACCGACTGTCACAGGCCGGTGTCCCTGGGCACTGTGAATGTCAAAGGTGAGTTTCCCTGATTACCACCGACTGTCACAGGAGGGCTGTCCCTGGGTACCATTGTCACAGGAGGGGTGTCCTTGGTTACCATGGTCACAGGTGGGTTTCCCTGGTTACCACTGACTGTCACAGGAGGGCTGTCCCTGGGTACCATTGTCACAGAGGGGTGTCCTTGGTTACCATGGTCACAGGTGGGTTTCCCTGGTTACCACCGACTGTCAGAGATGCGTCTTCCTGGTTACCACCGACTGTCCCAGTCCGGTGTCCCTGGGCACTGTGAATGTCACAGGTGGGTTTCCCTGGTTACCACCAACTGTCACAGGTGAGTGTACATGGTTACCACTGACTGTCACAGGAGGGCTGTCCCTGGGTACCATTGTGACAGGAGGGGTGTGCTTGGTTACCACTAGCACAGGAGGTGTGTCCCTGGTTACCACTGACTGTCACAGGAGGGGTGTCCTTGGTTACCATGGTCGCAGGTGGGTTTCCCTGGTTACCACTGACTGTCAGAAATGCGTGTCCCTGGTTACCACCGACTGTCATATGTGCGTGTCCTGGTAACCACGGTCACAGGAGAGGTGTCCTTGGTTACCAGTGACTGTGGGTAGGGGTGTCCTTGGTTACCATGTTCACAGGTGGTTTTCCCTGGTTACCACCGACTGTCACAGGAGGGCTGTCCCTGGGTACCGTTGTCACAGGAGGGGTGTCCTTGGTTACCACTGGCACAGGAGGTGTGTCCCTGGTTACCACTGACTGTCACAGGAGGGGTGTCCTTGTTTAACATGGTCGCAGGTGGGTTTCCCTGGTTACCACTGATTGTCAGAGATGCGTGTCCCTGGTTACCACCGACTGTCACAGGCCGGTGTCCCTGGGCACTGTGAATGTCACAGGTGGGTTTCCCTGGTTACCACCGACTGTCAGAGATGCGTCTCCCTGATAACCACGGTCACAGGAGAGGTGTCCTTGGTTACCAGTGACTGTGGGTAGGGGTGTCCTTGGTTACCATGGTCACAGGTGTGTTTCCCTGGTTACCACCGACTGTCACAGGAGGGCTGTCCCTGGGTACCATTGTCACAGAGGGGTGTCCTTGGTTACCATGGTCACAGGTGGGTTTCCCTGGTTACCACCGACTGTCAGAGATGCGTCTCACTGGTTACCACCGACTGTCACAGGACGGCTGTCCCTGGGTTCCATTGTCACAGGAGGGGTGTCCTTGGTTACCATGGTCACAGGAGGGTTTCCCTGGTTACCACCGACTGTCACAGGAGGGCTGTCCCTTGGTACCATTGTCACAGGACGGGTGTCCTTGGTTACCATGGTCACAGGTGGGTTTCCCTGGTTACCACCGAATGTCAGAGATGCGTCTCCCTGATAACCATGGTCACAGGAGAGGTGTCCTTGGTTACCAGTGACAGTGGGTAGGGGTGTCCTTGGTTACCATGGTCACAGGTGTGTTTCCCTGGTTACCACCGACTGTCACAGGAGGGCTGTCCCTGGGTACCGTTGTCACAGAGGGGTGTCCTTGGTTACCATGGTCACAGGTGGGTTTCCCTGGTTACCACCGACTGTCAGAGATTCGTCTCCCTGGTTACCACCGACTGTCACAGGCCGGTGTCCCTGGGCACTGTGAATGTCACAGGTGGGTTTCCCTGGTTACCACCGACTGTCAGAGATGCGTCTCCCTGATAACCACGGTCACAGGAGAGGTGTCCTTGGTTACCAGTGACTGTGGGTAGGGGTGTCCTTGGTTACCATGGTCACAGGTGTGTTTCCCTGGTTACCACCAACTGTCACAGGAGGGCTGTCCCTGGGTACCATTGTCACAGGAGGGGTGTCCTTGGTTACCATGGTCACAGGTGGGTTTCCCTGGTTACCACCGACTGTCACAGGAGGGCTGTCCCTGGTACCATTGTGACAGGAGGGGTGTCCATGGTTACCACTGGCACAGGAGGTGTGTCCCTGGTTACCACTGACTGTCACAGGAAGGGTGTCCTTGGTTACCATGGTCGCAGGTGGGTTTCCCTGGTTACCACTGACTGTCATAGATGCGTGTCCCTGTTTACCACCGACTGTCATATATGCGTGTCCCTGGTAACCACGGTCACAGGAGAGGTGTCCGTGGTTACCAGTGACTGTCACAGTAGGTGGGTCCTTGGTTACCATGGCGACAGGTGGGTTTCCCTTGTTACCACCGACTGTCAGAGATGCGTGTCCCTGGTTACCACCGACTGTCATATGTGCGTGTCCGTGGTAGCCACGGTCACAGGAGAGGTGTCCGTGGTTACCAGTGACTGTCACAGTAGGTGTGTCCTTGGTTACCATGGTCACAGGTGGGTTTCCCTGGTTACCACCGACTGTCAGAGATGCGTGTCCCTGGTTATCACCGACTGTCACAGGCCGGTGTCCCTGGGCACTGTGAATGTCACAGGTGGGTTTCCCTGGTTACCACCGACTGTCACAGGATGGCTGTCCCTGGGTACCATTGTCACAGGAGGGGTGTCCTTGGTTACCATGGTCACAGGTGGGTTTCCCTGGTTACCACCGACTGTCACAGGAGGGCTGTCCCGGGGTACCATTGTCACAGGAGGGGTGTCCTTGGTTACCATGGTCACAGGTGGGTTTCCCTGGTTACCACCGACTGTCACAGGAGGGCTGTCCCTGGGTACCATTGTCACAGGAGGGGTGTCCTTGGTTACCATGGTCACAGGTGGGTTTCCCTGGTTACCACCGACTGTCAGAGATGCGTCTCCCTGATAACCACGGTCACAGGAGAGGTGTCCTTCGTTACCAGTGACAGTGGGTAGGGGTGTCCTTGGTTACCATGGTCACAGGTGTGTTTCCCTGGTTACCACCGACTGTCACAGGAGGGCTGTCCCTGGGTACCATTGTCACAGAGGGGTGTCCTTGGTTACCATGGTCACAGGTGGGTTTCCCTGGTTACCACCGACTGTCAGAGATGCGTCTCCCTGGTTACCACCGACTGTCACAGGCCGGTGTCCCTGGGCACTGTGAATGTCACAGGTGGGTTTCCCTGGTTACCACCGACTGTCAGAGATGCGTCTCCCTGATAACCACGGTCACAGGAGAGGTGTCCTTGGTTACCAGTGAATGTGGGTAGGGGTGTCCTTGGTTACCACTGGCACAGGAGGTGTGTCCCTGGTTACCACAGACTGTCACAGGAGGGGTGTCCTTGGTTACCATGGTCGCAGGTGGGTTTCCCTGGTTACCACTGACTGTCAGAGATGCGTGTCCCTGGTTACCACCGACTGTCATATGTGCGTGTCCCTGGTAGCCACGGTCACAGGAGAGGTGTCCGTGGTTACCAGTGACGGTCACAGTAGGTGTGTCCTTGGTTACCATGGTCACAGGTGGGTTTCCCTGGTTACCACCGACTGTCAGAGATGCGTGTCCCTGATTACCACCGACTGTCACAGGCCGGGGTCCCTGGGCACTGTGAATGCCACAGGTGGGTTTCCCTGGTTACTACCGACTGTCACAGGCGGCTGTCCCTGGGTACCATTGTCACAGGAGGGGTGTCCTTGGTTACCATGGTCACAGGTGGGTTTCCCTGGTTACCACCGACTGTCACAGGAGGGCTCTCCCTGGGTACCATTGTCACAGGAGGGGTGTCCTTGGTTACCATGGTCACAGGTGGGTTTCCCTGGTTACCACCGACTGTCACAGGAGGGCTGTCCCTGGGTACCATTGTCACAGAGGGGTGTCCTTGGTTACCATGGTCACAGGTGGGTTTCCCTGGTTACCACCGACTGTCAGAGATGCGTCTCCCTGGTTACCACCGACTGTCACTGGACGGCTGTCCCTGGGTTCCATTGTCACAGGAGGGGTGTCCTTGGTTACCATGGTCACAGGTGGGTTTCCCTGGTTACCACCGACTCTCACAGGAGGGCTGTCCCTTGGTACCATTGTCACAGGACGGGTGTCCTTGGTTACCATGGTCACAGGTGGGTTTCCCTGGTTACCACCGACTGTCACAGGAGGGCTGTCCGTGGGTACTATTGTCACAGGAGGGGTGTCCTTGGTTACCGTGGTCACAGGTGGGTTTCCCTGGTTACCACCGACTGTCAGAGATGCGTCTCCCTGATAACCACGGTCACAGGAGAGGTGTCCTTGGTTACCAGTGACTGTGGGTAGGGGTGTCCTTGGTTACCATGGTCACAGGTGTGTTTCCCTGGTTACCACCGACTGTCACAGGAGGGCTGTCCCTGGGTACCATTGTCACAGGAGGGGTGTCCTTGGTTACCATGGTCACAGGTGGGTTTCCCTGGTTACCACCGACTGTCACAGGAGGGCTGTCCCTGGTACCATTGTGACAGGAGGGGTGTCCTTGGTTACCACTGGCACAGGAGGTGTGTCCCTGGTTACCAATGACTGTCACAGGAAGGGTGTCCTTGGTTACCATGGTCGCAGGTGGGTTTCCCTGGTTACCACTGACTGTCATAGATGCGTGTCCCTGTTTACCACCGACTGTCATATATGCGTGTCCCTGGTAACCACGGTCACAGGAGAGGTGTCCGTGGTTACCAGTGACTGTCACAGTAGGTGGGTCCTTGGTTACCATGGCGACAGGTGGGTTTCCCTTGTTACCACCGACTGTCAGAGATGCGTGTCCCTGGTTACCACCGACTGTCATATGTGCGTGTCCGTGGTAGCCACGGTCACAGGAGAGGTGTCCGTGGTTACCAGTGACTGTCACAGTAGGTGTGTCCTTGGTTACCATGGTCACAGGTGGGTTTCCCTGGTTACCACCGACTGTCAGAGATGCGTGTCCCTGGTTACCACCGACTGTCACAGGCCGGTGTCCCTGGGCACTGTGAATGTCACAGGTGGGTTTCCCTTGTTACCACCGACTGTCACAGGATGGCTGTCCCTGGGTACCATTGTCACAGGAGGGGTGTCCTTGGTTACCATGGTCACAGGTGGGTTTCCCTGGTTACCACCGACTGTCACAGGAGGGCTGTCCCGGGGTACCATTGTCACAGGAGGGGTGTCCTTGGTTACCATGGTCACAGGTGGGTTTCCCTGGTTACCACCGACTGTCACAGGAGGGCTGTCCCAGGGTACCATTGTCACAGGAGGGGTGTCCTTGGTTACCATGGTCACAGGTGGTTTTCCCTGGTTACCACCGACTGTCAGAGATGCGTCTCCCTGATAACCACGGACACAGGAGAGGTGTCCTTGGTTACCAGTGACTGTGGGTAGGGGTGTCCTTGGTTACCACTGGCACAGGAGGTGTGTCCCTGGTTACCACTGACTGTCACAGGAGGGGTGTCCTTGGTTACCATGGTCGCAGGTGGGTTTCCCTGGTTACCACTGACTGTCAGAGATGCGTGTCCCTGGTTACCACCGACTGTCATATGTGCGTGTCGTGGTAACCACGGTCACAGGAGAGGTGTCCTTGGTTACCAGTGACTGTGGGTAGGGGTGTCCTTGGTTAACTTGTTCACAGGTGGGTTTCCCTGGTTACCACTGACTGTCAGAGATGCGTGTCCCTGGTTACCACCGACTGTCATATGTGCGTGTCCCTGGTAACCACAGTCACAGGAGAGGTGTCCGTGGTTACCAGTGACTGGCACAGTAGGTGTGTCCTTGGTTACCATGGTCACAGGTGGGTTTCCCTGGTTACCACCGACTGTCAGAGATGCGTGTCCCTGGTTACCACCGACTGTCACAGGCCGGTGTCCCTGGGCACTGTGAATGTCACAGGTGAGTTTCCCTGATTACCACCGACTGTCACAGGAGGGCTGTCCCTGGGTACCATTGTCACAGGAGGGGTGTCCTTGGTTACCATGGTCACAGGTGGGTTTCCCTGTTTACCACTGACTGTCACAGGAGGGCTTTCCCTGGGTACCATTGTCACAGAGGGGTGTCCTTGGTTACAATGGTCACAGGTGGGTTTCCCTGGTTACCACCGACTGTCAGAGATGCGTCTTCCTGGTTACCACCGACTGTCCCAGTCCGGTGTCCCTGGGCACTGTGAATGTCACAGGTGGGTTTCCCTGGTTACCACCAACTGTCACAGGTGAGTGTACATGGTTACCACTGACTGTCACAGGAGGGCTGTCCCTGGGTACCATTGTGACAGGAGGGGTGTGCTTGGCTACCACTAGCACAGGAGGTGTGTCCCTGGTTACCACTGACTGTCACAGGAGGGGTGTCCTTGGTTACCATGGTCGCAGGTGGGTTTCCCTGGTTACCACAGACTGTCAGAAATGCGTGTCCCTGGTTACCACCGACTGTCATATGTGCGTGTCCTGGTAACCACGGTCACAGGAGAGGTGTCCTTGGTTACCAGTGACTGTGGGTAGGGGTGTCCTTGGTTACCATGTTCACAGGTGGTTTTCCCTGGTTACCACCGACTGTCACAGGAGGGCTGTCCCTGGGTACCGTTGTCACAGAAGGGGTGTCCTTGGTTACCACTGGCACAGGAGGTGTGTCCCTGGTTACCACTGACTGTCACAGGAGGGGTGTCCTTGTTTAACATGGTCGCAGGTGGGTTTCCCTGGTTACCACTGACTGTCAGAGATGCGTGTCCCTGGTTACCACCGACTGTCACAGGCCGGTGTCCCTGGGCACTGTGAATGTCACAGGTGGGTTTCCCTGGTTACCACCGACTGTCAAAGATGCGTCTCCCTGATAACCACGGTCACAGGAGAGGTGTCCTTGGTTACCAGTGACTGTGGGTAGGGGTGTCCTTGGTTACCATGGTCACAGGTGTGTTTCCCTGGTTACCACCGACTGTCACAGGAGGGCTGTCCCTGGGTACCATTGTCACAGAGGGGTGTCCTTGGTTACCATGGTCACAGGTGGGTTTCCCTGGTTACCACCGACTCTCAGAGATGCGTCTCCCTGGTTACCACCGACTGTCACAGGACGGCTGTCCCTGGGTTCCATTGTCACAGGAGGGGTGTCCTTGGTTACCATGGTCACAGGTGGGTTTCCCTGGTTACCACCGACTGTCACAGGAGGGCTGTCCCTTGGTACCATTGTCACAGGACGGGTGTCCTTGGTTACCATGGTCACAGGTGGGTTTCCCTGGTTACCACCGACTGTCACAGGAGGGCTGTCCGTGGGTACTATTGTCACAGGAGGGGTGTCCTTGGTTACCGTGGTCACAGGTGGGTTTCCCTGGTTACCACCGACTGTCAGAGATGCGTGTCCCAGGTAACCATGGTCACAGGAGAGGTGTCCTTGGTTACCAGTGACTGTGGGTAGGGGTGTCCTTGGTTACCATGGTCACAGGTGGGTTTCCCTTGTTACCACCGACTGTCACAGGAGGGCTGTCCATGGATACCATTGTCACAGGAGGGGTGTCCTTGGTTACCATGGTCACAGGTGGGTTTCCCTGCTTACCACCGACTGTCAGAAATATGTGTCCCTGGTTACCACCGACTGTCACAGGCAGGTGTCCCTGGGCACTGTGAATGTCACAGGTGGGTTTCCCTGGTTACCACCGACTGTCACAGGATGGCTGTCCCTGGGTACCATTGTCACAGGAGGGGTGTCCTTGGTTACCATGGTCACAGGTGGGTTTCCCTGGTTACCACCGACTGTCACAGGAGGGCTGTCCCTGGGTACCATTGTCACAGGAGGGGTGTCCTTGGTTACCATGGTCACAGGTGGGTTTCCCTGGTTAACACCGACTGTCAGAGATGCGTCTCCCTGATAACCACGGTCACAGGAGAGGTGTCCTTGCTTACCAGTGACTGTGGGTAGGGGTGTCCTTGGTTACCATGGTCACAGGTGGTTTTCCCTGGTTACCACCGACTGTCACAGGAGGGCTGTCCCTGGGTACCATTGTCACAGGAGGGGTGTCCTTGGTTACCACTGGCACAGGAGGTGTGTCCCTGGTTACCACTGACTGTCACAGGAGGGGTGTCCTTGGTTACCATGGTCGCAGGTGGGTTTCCCTGGTTACCAATGACTGTCAGAGATGCGTGTCCCTGGTTACCACCGACTGTCATATGTGCGTGTCCTGGTAACCACGGTCACAGGAGAGGTGTCCTTGGTTACCAGTGACTGTGGGTAGGGGTGTCCTTGGTTACCATGGTCACAGGTGTGTTTCCCTGGTTACCACCGACTGTCACAGGAGGGCTGTCCCTGGGTACCATTGTCACAGGAGGGGTGTCCTTGGTTACCACTGGCACAGGAGGTGTGTCCCTGGTTACCACTGACTGTCACCGGAGGGGTGTCCTTGGTTAACATGGTCGCAGGTGGGTTTCCCTGGTTACCACTGACTGTCAGAGATGCGTGTCCCTGGTTACCACCGACTGTCATATGTGCGTGTCCCTGGTAGCCACGGTCACAGGAGAGGTGTCCGTGGTTACCAGTGACTGTCACAGTAGGTGTGTCCTTGGTTACCATGGTCACAGGTGGGTTTCCCTGGTTACCACCGACTGTCAGAGATGCGTGTCCCTGATTACCACCGACTGTCACAGGCCGGTGTCCCTGGGCACTGTGAATGTCACAGGTGGGTTTCCCTGGTTACCACCGACTGTCACAGGACGGCTGTCCCTGGGTACCATTGTCACAGGAGGGGTGTCCTTGGTTACCATAGTCACAGGTGGGTTTCCCTGGTTACCACCGACTGTCACAGGAGGGCTCTCCCTGGGTACCATTGTCACAGGAGGGGTGTCCTTGGTTACCATGGTCACAGGTGGGATTCCCTGGTTATCACCGACTGTCACAGATGCGTCTCCCTGATAACCACGGTCACAGGAGAGGTGTCCTTGGTTACCAGTGACAGTGGGTAGGGGTGTCCTTGGTTACCATGGTCACAGGTGTGTTTCCCTGGTTACCACCGACTGTCACAGGAGGGCTGTCCCTGGGTACCATTGTCACAGAGGGGTGTCCTTGGTTACCATGGTCACAGGTGGGTTTCCCTGGTTACCACCGACTGTCAGAGATGCGTCTCCCTGGTTACCACCGACTGTCACAGGCCGGTGTCCCTGGGCACTGTGAATGTCACAGGTGGGTTGCCCTGGTTACCACCGACTGTCAGAGATGCGTCTCCCTGATAACCACGGTCACAGGAGAGGTGTCCTTGGTTACCAGTGACAGTGGGTAGGGGTGTCCTTGGTTACCATGGTCACAGGTGTGTTTCCCTGGTTACCACCGACTGTCACAGGAGGGCTGTCCGTGGGTACCATTGTCACAGAGGGGTGTCCTTGGTTACCATGGTCACAGGTTGGTTTCCCTGGTTACCACCGACTGTCAGAGATGCGTCTCCCTGGTTACCACCGACTGTCACAGGCCGGTGTCCCTGGGCACTGTGAATGTCACAGGTGGTTTTCCCTGGTTACCACCGACTGTCAGAGATGCGTCTCCCTGATAACCACGGTCACAGGAGAGGTGTCCTTGGTTACCAGTGACTATGGGTAGGGGTGTCCTTGGTTACCACTGGCACAGGAGGTGTGTCCCTGGTTACCACTGACTGTCACAGGAGGGGTGTCCTTGGTTACCATGGTCGCAGGTGGGTTTCCCTGGTTACCACTGACTGTCAGAGATGCGTGTCCCTGGTTACCACCGACTGTCATATGTGCGTGTCCTGGTAACCACGGTCACAGGAGAGGTGTCCTTGGTTACCAGTGACTGTGGGTAGGGGTGTCCTTGGTTAACTTGTTCACAGGTGGGTTTCCCTGGTTACCACTGACTGTCAGAGATGCGTGTCCCTGGTTACCACCGACTGTCATATGTGCGTGTCCCTGGTAACCACAGTCACAGGAGAGGTGTCCGTGGTTACCAGTGACTGGCACAGTAGGTGTGTCCTTGGTTACCATGGTCACAGGTGGGTTTCCCTGGTTACCACCGACTGTCAGAGATGCGTGTCCCTGGTTACCACCGACTGTCACAGGCCGGTGTCCCTGGGCACTGTGAATGTCAAAGGTGAGTTTCCCTGATTACCACCGACTGTCACAGGAGGGCTGTCCCTGGGTACCATTGTCACAGGAGGGGTGTCCTTGGTTACCATGGTCACAGGTGGGTTTCCCTGGTTACCACTGACTGTCACAGGAGGGCTGTCCCTGGGTACCATTGTCACAGAGGGGTGTCCTTGGTTACCATGGTCACAGGTGGGTTTCCCTGGTTACCACCGACTGTCAGAGATGCGTCTTCCTGGTTACCACCGACTGTCCCAGTCCGGTGTCCCTGGGCACTGTGAATGTCACAGGTGGGTTTCCCTGGTTACCACCAACTGTCACAGGTGAGTGTACATGGTTACCACTGACTGTCACAGGAGGGCTGTCCCTGGGTACCATTGTGACAGGAGGGGTGTGCTTGGTTACCACTAGCACAGGAGGTGTGTCCCTGGTTACCACTGACTGTCACAGGAGGGGTGTCCTTGGTTACCATGGTCGCAGGTGGGTTTCCCTGGTTACCACTGACTGTCAGAAATGCGTGTCCCTGGTTACCACCGACTGTCATATGTGCGTGTCCTGGTAACCACGGTCACAGGAGAGGTGTCCTTGGTTACCAGTGACTGTGGGTAGGGGTGTCCTTGGTTACCATGTTCACAGGTGGTTTTCCCTGGTTACCACCGACTGTCACAGGAGGGCTGTCCCTGGGTACCGTTGTCACAGGAGGGGTGTCGTTGGTTACCACTGGCACAGGAGGTGTGTCCCTGGTTACCACTGACTGTCACAGGAGGGGTGTCCTTGTTTAACATGGTCGCAGGTGGGTTTCCCTGGTTACCACTGATTGTCAGAGATGCGTGTCCCTGGTTACCACCGACTGTCACAGGCCGGTGTCCCTGGGCACTGTGAATGTCACAGGTGGGTTTCCCTGGTTACCACCGACTGTCAGAGATGCGTCTCCCTGATAACCACGGTCACAGGAGAGGTGTCCTTGGTTACCAGTGACTGTGGGTAGGGGTGTCCTTGGTTACCATGGTCACAGGTGTGTTTCCCTGGTTACCACCGACTGTCACAGGAGGGCTGTCCCTGGGTACCATTGTCACAGAGGGGTGTCCTTGGTTACCATGGTCACAGGTGGGTTTCCCTGGTTACCACCGACTGTCAGAGATGCGTCTCACTGGTTACCACCGACTGTCACAGGACGGCTGTCCCTGGGTTCCATTGTCACAGGAGGGGTGTCCTTGGTTACCATGGTCACAGGAGGGTTTCCCTGGTTACCACCGACTGTCACAGGAGGGCTGTCCCTTGGTACCATTGTCACAGGAGGGGTGTCCTTGGTTACCATGGTCACAGGTGGGTTTCCCTGGTTACCACCGAATGTCAGAGATGCGTCTCCCTGATAACCATGGTCACAGGAGAGGTGTCCTTGGTTACCAGTGACAGTGGGTAGGGGTGTCCTTGGTTACCATGGTCACAGGTGTGTTTCCCTGGTTACCACCGACTGTCACAGGAGGGCTGTCCCTGGGTACCGTTGTCACAGAGGGGTGTCCTTGGTTACCATGGTCACAGGTGGGTTTCCCTGGTTACCACCGACTGTCAGAGATTCGTCTCCCTGGTTACCACCGACTGTCACAGGCCGGTGTCCCTGGGCACTGTGAATGTCACAGGTGGGTTTCCCTGGTTACCACCGACTGTCAGAGATGCGTCTCCCTGATAACCACGGTCACAGGAGAGGTGTCCTTGGTTACCAGTGACTGTGGGTAGGGGTGTCCTTGGTTACCATGGTCACAGGTGTGTTTCCCTGGTTACCACCAACTGTCACAGGAGGGCTGTCCCTGGGTACCATTGTCACAGGAGGGGTGTCCTTGGTTACCATGGTCACAGGTGGGTTTCCCTGGTTACCACCGACTGTCACAGGAGGGCTGTCCCTGGTACCATTGTGACAGGAGGGGTGTCCATGGTTACCACTGGCACAGGAGGTGTGTCCCTGGTTACCACTGACTGTCACAGGAAGGGTGTCCTTGGTTACCATGGTCGCAGGTGGGTTTCCCTGGTTACCACTGACTGTCATAGATGCGTGTCCCTGTTTACCACCGACTGTCATATATGCGTGTCCCTGGTAACCACGGTCACAGGAGAGGTGTCCGTGGTTACCAGTGACTGTCACAGTAGGTGGGTCCTTGGTTACCATGGCGACAGGTGGGTTTCCCTTGTTACCACCGACTGTCAGAGATGCGTGTCCCTGGTTACCACCGACTGTCATATGTGCGTGTCCGTGGTAGCCACGGTCACAGGAGAGGTGTCCGTGGTTACCAGTGACTGTCACAGTAGGTGTGTCCTTGGTTACCATGGTCACAGGTGGGTTTCCCTGGTTACCACCGACTGTCAGAGATGCGTGTCCCTGGTTATCACCGACTGTCACAGGCCGGTGTCCCTGGGCACTGTGAATGTCACAGGTGGGTTTCCCTGGTTACCACCGACTGTCACAGGATGGCTGTCCCTGGGTACCATTGTCACAGGAGGGGTGTCCTTGGTTACCATGGTCACAGGTGGGTTTCCCTGGTTACCACCGACTGTCACAGGAGGGCTGTCCCGGGGTACCATTGTCACAGGAGGGGTGTCCTTGGTTACCATGGTCACAGGTGGGTTTCCCTGGTTACCACCGACTGTCACAGGAGGGCTGTCCCTGGGTACCATTGTCACAGGAGGGGTGTCCTTGGTTACCATGGTCACAGGTGGGTTTCCCTGGTTACCACCGACTGTCAGAGATGCGTCTCCCTGATAACCACGGTCACAGGAGAGGTGTCCTTCGTTACCAGTGACAGTGGGTAGGGGTGTCCTTGGTTACCATGGTCACAGGTGTGTTTCCCTGGTTACCACCGACTGTCACAGGAGGGCTGTCCCTGGGTACCATTGTCACAGAGGGGTGTCCTTGGTTACCATGGTCACAGGTGGGTTTCCCTGGTTACCACCGACTGTCAGAGTTGCGTCTCCCTGGTTACCACCGACTGTCACAGGCCGGTGTCCCTGGGCACTGTGAATGTCACAGGTGGGTTTCCCTGGTTACCACCGACTGTCAGAGATGCGTCTCCCTGATAACCACGGTCACAGGAGAGGTGTCCTTGGTTACCAGTGAATGTGGGTAGGGGTGTCCTTGGTTACCACTGGCACAGGAGGTGTGTCCCTGGTTACCACTGACTGTCACAGGAGGGGTGTCCTTGGTTACCATGGTCGCAGGTGGGTTTCCCTGGTTACCACTGACTGTCAGAGATGCGTGTCCCTGGTTACCACCGACTGTCATATGTGCGTGTCCCTGGTAGCCACGGTCACAGGAGAGGTGTCCGTGGTTACCAGTGACTGTCACAGTAGGTGTGTCCTTGGTTACCATGGTCACAGGTGGGTTTCCCTGGTTACCACCGACTGTCAGAGATGCGTGTCCCTGATTACCACCGACTGTCACAGGCCGGGGTCCCTGGGCACTGTGAATGTCACAGGTGGGTTTCCCTGGTTACTACCGACTGTCACAGGCGGCTGTCCCTGGGTACCATTGTCACAGGAGGGGTGTCCTTGGTTACCATGGTCACAGGTGGGTTTCCCTGGTTACCACCGACTGTCACAGGAGGGCTCTCCCTGGGTACCATTGTCACAGGAGGGGTGTCCTTGGTTACCATGGTCACAGGTGGGTTTCCCTGGTTACCACCGACTGTCACAGGAGGGCTGTCCCTGGGTACCATTGTCACAGAGGGGTGTCCTTGGTTACCATGGTCACAGGTGGGTTTCCCTGGTTACCACCGACTGTCAGAGATGCGTCTCCCTGGTTACCACCGACTGTCACTGGACGGCTGTCCCTGGGTTCCATTGTCACAGGAGGGGTGTCCTTGGTTACCATGGTCACAGGTGGGTTTCCCTGGTTACCACCGACTCTCACAGGAGGGCTGTCCCTTGGTACCATTGTCACAGGACGGGTGTCCTTGGTTACCATGGTCACAGGTGGGTTTCCCTGGTTACCACCGACTGTCACAGGAGGGCTGTCCGTGGGTACTATTGTCACAGGAGGGGTGTCCTTGGTTACCGTGGTCACAGGTGGGTTTCCCTGGTTACCACCGACTGTCAGAGATGCGTCTCCCTGATAACCACGGTCACAGGAGAGGTGTCCTTGGTTACCAGTGACTGTGGGTAGGGGTGTCCTTGGTTACCATGGTCACAGGTGTGTTTCCCTGGTTACCACCGACTGTCACAGGAGGGCTGTCCCTGGGTACCATTGTCACAGGAGGGGTGTCCTTGGTTACCATGGTCACAGGTGGGTTTCCCTGGTTACCACCGACTGTCACAGGAGGGCTGTCCCTGGTACCATTGTGACAGGAGGGGTGTCCTTGGTTACCACTGGCACAGGAGGTGTGTCCCTGGTTACCAATGACTGTCACAGGAAGGGTGTCCTTGGTTACCATGGTCGCAGGTGGGTTTCCCTGGTTACCACTGACTGTCATAGATGCGTGTCCCTGTTTACCACCGACTGTCATATATGCGTGTCCCTGGTAACCACGGTCACAGGAGAGGTGTCCGTGGTTACCAGTGACTGTCACAGTAGGTGGGTCCTTGGTTACCATGGCGACAGGTGGGTTTCCCTTGTTACCACCGACTGTCAGAGATGCGTGTCCCTGGTTACCACCGACTGTCATATGTGCGTGTCCGTGGTAGCCACGGTCACAGGAGAGGTGTCCGTGGTTACCAGTGACTGTCACAGTAGGTGTGTCCTTGGTTACCATGGTCACAGGTGGGTTTCCCTGGTTACCACCGACTGTCAGAGATGCGTGTCCCTGGTTACCACCGACTGTCACAGGCCGGTGTCCCTGGGCACTGTGAATGTCACAGGTGGGTTTCCCTTGTTACCACCAACTGTCACAGGATGGCTGTCCCTGGGTACCATTGTCACAGGAGGGGTGTCCTTGGTTACCATGGTCACAGGTGGGTTTCCCTGGTTACCACCGACTGTCACAGGAGGGCTGTCCCGGGGTACCATTGTCACAGGAGGGGTGTCCTTGGTTACCATGGTCACAGGTGGGTTTCCCTGGTTACCACCGACTGTCACAGGAGGGCTGTCCCAGGGTACCATTGTCACAGGAGGGGTGTCCTTGGTTACCATGGTCACAGGTGGTTTTCCCTGGTTACCACCGACTGTCAGAGATGCGTCTCCCTGATAACCACGGTCACAGGAGAGGTGTCCTTGGTTACCAGTGACTGTGGGTAGGGGTGTCCTTGGTTACCACTGGCACAGGAGGTGTGTCCCTGGTTACCACTGACTGTCACAGGAGGGGTGTCCTTGGTTACCATGGTCGCAGGTGGGTTTCCCTGGTTACCACTGACTGTCAGAGATGCGTGTCCCTGGTTACCACCGACTGTCATATGTGCGTGTCCTGGTAACCACTGTCACAGGAGAGGTGTCCTTGGTTACCAGTGACTGTGGGTAGGGGTGTCCTTGGTTAACTTGTTCACAGGTGGGTTTCCCTGGTTACCACTGACTGTCAGAGATGCGTGTCCCTGGTTACCACCGACTGTCATATGTGCGTGTCCCTGGTAACCACAGTCACAGGAGAGGTGTCCGTGGTTACCAGTGACTGGCACAGTAGGTGTGTCCTTGGTTACCATGGTCACAGGTGGGTTTCCCTGGTTACCACCGACTGTCAGAGATGCGTGTCCCTGGTTACCACCGACTGTCACAGGCCGGTGTCCCTGGGCACTGTGAATGTCACAGGTGAGTTTCCCTGATTACCACCGACTGTCACAGGAGGGCTGTCCCTGGGTACCATTGTCACAGGAGGGGTGTCCTTGGTTACCATGGTCACAGGTGGGTTTCCCTGTTTACCACTGACTGTCACAGGAGGGCTTTCCCTGGGTACCATTGTCACAGAGGGGTGTCCTTGGTTACAATGGTCACAGGTGGGTTTCCCTGGTTACCACCGACTGTCAGAGATGCGTCTTCCTGGTTACCACCGACTGTCCCAGTCCGGTGTCCCTGGGCACTGTGAATGTCACAGGTGGGTTTCCCTGGTTACCACCAACTGTCACAGGTGAGTGTACATGGTTACCACTGACTGTCACAGGAGGGCTGTCCCTGGGTACCATTGTGACAGGAGGGGTGTGCTTGGCTACCACTAGCACAGGAGGTGTGTCCCTGGTTACCACTGACTGTCACAGGAGGGGTGTCCTTGGTTACCATGGTCGCAGGTGGGTTTCCCTGGTTACCACAGACTGTCAGAAATGCGTGTCCCTGGTTACCACCGACTGTCATATGTGCGTGTCCTGGTAACCACGGTCACAGGAGAGGTGTCCTTGGTTACCAGTGACTGTGGGTAGGGGTGTCCTTGGTTACCATGTTCACAGGTGGTTTTCCCTGGTTACCACCGACTGTCACAGGAGGGCTGTCCCTGGGTACCGTTGTCACAGAAGGGGTGTCCTTGGTTACCACTGGCACAGGAGGTGTGTCCCTGGTTACCACTGACTGTCACAGGAGGGGTGTCCTTGTTTAACATGGTCGCAGGTGGGTTTCCCTGGTTACCACTGACTGTCAGAGATGCGTGTCCCTGGTTACCACCGACTGTCACAGGCCGGTGTCCCTGGGCACTGTGAATGTCACAGGTGGGTTTCCCTGGTTACCACCGACTGTCAGAGATGCGTCTCCCTGATAACCACGGTCACAGGAGAGGTGTCCTTGGTTACCAGTGACTGTGGGTAGGGGTGTCCTTGGTTACCATGGTCACAGGTGTGTTTCCCTGGTTACCACCGACTGTCACAGGAGGGCTGTCCCTGGGTACCATTGTCACAGAGGGGTGTCCTTGGTTACCATGGTCACAGGTGGGTTTCCCTGGTTACCACCGACTCTCAGAGATGCGTCTCCCTGGTTACCACCGACTGTCACAGGACGGCTGTCCCTGGGTTCCATTGTCACAGGAGGGGTGTCCTTGGTTACCATGGTCACAGGTGGGTTTCCCTGGTTACCACCGACTGTCACAGGAGGGCTGTCCCTTGGTACCATTGTCACAGGACGGGTGTCCTTGGTTACCATGGTCACAGGTGGGTTTCCCTGGTTACCACCGACTGTCAGAGATGCGTGTCCCAGGTAACCATGGTCACAGGAGAGGTGTCCTTGGTTACCAGTGACTGTGGGTAGGGGTGTCCTTGGTTACCATGGTCACAGGTGGGTTTCCCTTGTTACCACCGACTGTCACAGGAGGGCTGTCCATGGATACCATTGTCACAGGAGGGGTGTCCTTGGTTACCATGGTCACAGGTGGGTTTCCCTGCTTACCACCGACTGTCAGAAATATGTGTCCCTGGTTACCACCGACTGTCACAGGCAGGTGTCCCTGGGCACTGTGAATGTCACAGGTGGGTTTCCCTGGTTACCACCGACTGTCACAGGATGGCTGTCCCTGGGTACCATTGTCACAGGAGGGGTGTCCTTGGTTACCATGGTCACAGGTGGGTTTCCCTGGTTACCACCGACTGTCACAGGAGGGCTGTCCCTGGGTACCATTGTCACAGGAGGGGTGTCCTTGGTTACCATGGTCACAGGTGGGTTTCCCTGGTTAACACCGACTGTCAGAGATGCGTCTCCCTGATAACCACGGTCACAGGAGAGGTGTCCTTGCTTACCAGTGACTGTGGGTAGGGGTGTCCTTGGTTACCATGGTCACAGGTGGTTTTCCCTGGTTACCACCGACTGTCACAGGAGGGCTGTCCCTGGGTACCATTGTCACAGGAGGGGTGTCCTTGGTTACCACTGGCACAGGAGGTGTGTCCCTGGTTACCACTGACTGTCACAGGAGGGGTGTCCTTGGTTACCATGGTCGCAGGTGGGTTTCCCTGGTTACCAATGACTGTCAGAGATGCGTGTCCCTGGTTACCACCGACTGTCATATGTGCGTGTCCTGGTAACCACGGTCACAGGAGAGGTGTCCTTGGTTACCAGTGACTGTGGGTAGGGGTGTCCTTGGTTACCATGGTCACAGGTGTGTTTCCCTGGTTACCACCGACTGTCACAGGAGGGCTGTCCCTGGGTACCATTGTCACAGGAGGGGTGTCCTTGGTTACCACTGGCACAGGAGGTGTGTCTCTGGTTACCACTGACTGTCACCGGAGGGGTGTCCTTTGTTAACATGGTCGCAGGTGGGTTTCCCTGGTTACCACTGACTGTCAGAGATGCGTGTCCCTGGTTACCACCGACTGTCATATGTGCGTGTCCCTGGTAGCCACGGTCACAGGAGAGGTGTCCGTGGTTACCAGTGACTGTCACAGTAGGTGTGTCCTTGGTTACCATGGTCACAGGTGGGTTTCCCTGGTTACCACCGACTGTCAGAGATGCGTGTCCCTGATTACCACCGACTGTCACAGGCCGGTGTCCCTGGGCACTGTGAATGTCACAGGTGGGTTTCCCTGGTTACCACCGACTGTCACAGGACGGCTGTCCCTGGGTACCATTGTCACAGAAGGGGTGTCCTTGGTTACCATGGTCACAGGTGGGTTTCCCTGGTTACCACCGACTGTCACAGGAGGGCTCTCCCTGGGTACCATTGTCACAGGAGGGGTGTCCTTGGTTACCATGGTCACAGGTGGGATTCCCTGGTTATCACCGACTGTCACAGATGCGTCTCCCTGATAACCACGGTCACAGGAGAGGTGTCCTTGGTTACCAGTGACAGTGGGTAGGGGTGTCCTTGGTTACCATGGTCACAGGTGTGTTTCCCTGGTTACCACCGACTGTCACAGGAGGGCTGTCCCTGGGTACCATTGTCACAGAGGGGTGTCCTTGGTTACCATGGTCACAGGTGGGTTTCCCTGGTTACCACCGACTGTCAGAGATGCGTCTCCCTGGTTACCACCGACTGTCACAGGCCGGTGTCCCTGGGCACTGTGAATGTCACAGGTGGGTTGCCCTGGTTACCACCGACTGTCAGAGATGCGTCTCCCTGATAACCACGGTCACAGGAGAGGTGTCCTTGGTTACCAGTGACAGTGGGTAGGGGTGTCCTTGGTTACCATGGTCACAGGTGTGTTTCCCTGGTTACCACCGACTGTCACAGGAGGGCTGTCCGTGGGTACCATTGTCACAGAGGGGTGTCCTTGGTTACCATGGTCACAGGTTGGTTTCCCTGGTTACCACCGACTGTCAGAGATGCGTCTCCCTGGTTACCACCGACTGTCACAGGCCGGTGTCCCTGGGCACTGTGAATGTCACAGGTGGTTTTCCCTGGTTACCACCGACTGTCAGAGATGCGTCTCCCTGATAACCACGGTCACAGGAGAGGTGTCCTTGGTTACCAGTGACTGTGGGTAGGGGTGTCCTTGGTTACCACTGGCACAGGAGGTGTGTCCCTGGTTACCACTGACTGTCACAGGAGGGGTGTCCTTGGTTACCATGGTCGCAGGTGGGTTTCCCTGGTTACCACTGACTGTCAGAGATGCGTGTCCCTGGTTACCACCGACTGTCATATGTGCGTGTCCTGGTAACCACGGTCACAGGAGAGGTGTCCTTGGTTACCAGTGACTGTGGGTAGGGGTGTCCTTGGTTAACTTGTTCACAGGTGGGTTTCCCTGGTTACCACTGACTGTCAGAGATGCGTGTCCCTGGTTACCACCGACTGTCATATGTGCGTGTCCCTGGTAACCACAGTCACAGGAGAGGTGTCCGTGGTTACCAGTGACTGGCACAGTAGGTGTGTCCTTGGTTACCATGGTCACAGGTGGGTTTCCCTGGTTACCACCGACTGTCAGAGATGCGTGTCCCTGGTTACCACCGACTGTCACAGGCCGGTGTCCCTGGGCACTGTGAATGTCAAAGGTGAGTTTCCCTGATTACCACCGACTGTCACAGGAGGGCTGTCCCTGGGTACCATTGTCACAGGAGGGGTGTCCTTGGTTACCATGGTCACAGGTGGGTTTCCCTGGTTACCACTGACTGTCACAGGAGGGCTGTCCCTGGGTACCATTGTCACAGAGGGGTGTCCTTGGTTACCATGGTCACAGGTGGGTTTCCCTGGTTACCACCGACTGTCAGAGATGCGTCTTCCTGGTTACCACCGACTGTCCCAGTCCGGTGTCCCTGGGCACTGTGAATGTCACAGGTGGGTTTCCCTGGTTACCACCAACTGTCACAGGTGAGTGTACATGGTTACCACTGACTGTCACAGGAGGGCTGTCCCTGGGTACCATTGTGACAGGAGGGGTGTGCTTGGTTACCACTAGCACAGGAGGTGTGTCCCTGGTTACCACTGACTGTCACAGGAGGGGTGTCCTTGGTTACCATGGTCGCAGGTGGGTTTCCCTGGTTACCACTGACTGTCAGAAATGCGTGTCCCTGGTTACCACCGACTGTCATATGTGCGTGTCCTGGTAACCACGGTCACAGGAGAGGTGTCCTTGGTTACCAGTGACTGTGGGTAGGGGTGTCCTTGGTTACCATGTTCACAGGTGGTTTTCCCTGGTTACCACCGACTGTCACAGGAGGGCTGTCCCTGGGTACCGTTGTCACAGGAGGGGTGTCGTTGGTTACCACTGGCACAGGAGGTGTGTCCCTGGTTACCACTGACTGTCACAGGAGGGGTGTCCTTGTTTAACATGGTCGCAGGTGGGTTTCCCTGGTTACCACTGATTGTCAGAGATGCGTGTCCCTGGTTACCACCGACTGTCACAGGCCGGTGTCCCTGGGCACTGTGAATGTCACAGGTGGGTTTCCCTGGTTACCACCGACTGTCAGAGATGCGTCTCCCTGATAACCACGGTCACAGGAGAGGTGTCCTTGGTTACCAGTGACTGTGGGTAGGGGTGTCCTTGGTTACCATGGTCACAGGTGTGTTTCCCTGGTTACCACCGACTGTCACAGGAGGGCTGTCCCTGGGTACCATTGTCACAGAGGGGTGTCCTTGGTTACCATGGTCACAGGTGGGTTTCCCTGGTTACCACCGACTGTCAGAGATGCGTCTCACTGGTTACCACCGACTGTCACAGGACGGCTGTCCCTGGGTTCCATTGTCACAGGAGGGGTGTCCTTGGTTACCATGGTCACAGGAGGGTTTCCCTGGTTACCACCGACTGTCACAGGAGGGCTGTCCCTTGGTACCATTGTCACAGGACGGGTGTCCTTGGTTACCATGGTCACAGGTGGGTTTCCCTGGTTACCACTGAATGTCAGAGATGCGTCTCCCTGATAACCATGGTCACAGGAGAGGTGTCCTTGGTTACCAGTGACAGTGGGTAGGGGTGTCCTTGGTTACCATGGTCACAGGTGTGTTTCCCTGGTTACCACCGACTGTCACAGGAGGGCTGTCCCTGGGTACCGTTGTCACAGAGGGGTGTCCTTGGTTACCATGGTCACAGGTGGGTTTCCCTGGTTACCACCGACTGTCAGAGATTCGTCTCCCTGGTTACCACCGACTGTCACAGGCCGGTGTCCCTGGGCACTGTGAATGTCACAGGTGGGTTTCCCTGGTTACCACCGACTGTCAGAGATGCGTCTCCCTGATAACCACGGTCACAGGAGAGGTGTCCTTGGTTACCAGTGACTGTGGGTAGGGGTGTCCTTGGTTACCATGGTCACAGGTGTGTTTCCCTGGTTACCACCAACTGTCACAGGAGGGCTGTCCCTGGGTACCATTGTCACAGGAGGGGTGTCCTTGGTTACCATGGTCACAGGTGGGTTTCCCTGGTTACCACCGACTGTCACAGGAGGGCTGTCCCTGGTACCATTGTGACAGGAGGGGTGTCCATGGTTACCACTGGCACAGGAGGTGTGTCCCTGGTTACCACTGACTGTCACAGGAAGGGTGTCCTTGGTTACCATGGTCGCAGGTGGGTTTCCCTGGTTACCACTGACTGTCATAGATGCGTGTCCCTGTTTACCACCGACTGTCATATATGCGTGTCCCTGGTAACCACGGTCACAGGAGAGGTGTCCGTGGTTACCAGTGACTGTCACAGTAGGTGGGTCCTTGGTTACCATGGCGACAGGTGGGTTTCCCTTGTTACCACCGACTGTCAGAGATGCGTGTCCCTGGTTACCACCGACTGTCATATGTGCGTGTCCGTGGTAGCCACGGTCACAGGAGAGGTGTCCGTGGTTACCAGTGACTGTCACAGTAGGTGTGTCCTTGGTTACCATGGTCACAGGTGGGTTTCCCTGGTTACCACCGACTGTCAGAGATGCGTGTCCCTGGTTATCACCGACTGTCACAGGCCGGTGTCCCTGGGCACTGTGAATGTCACAGGTGGGTTTCCCTGGTTACCACCGACTGTCACAGGATGGCTGTCCCTGGGTACCATTGTCACAGGAGGGGTGTCCTTGGTTACCATGGTCACAGGTGGGTTTCCCTGGTTACCACCGACTGTCACAGGAGGGCTGTCCCGGGGTACCATTGTCACAGGAGGGGTGTCCTTGGTTACCATGGTCACAGGTGGGTTTCCCTGGTTACCACCGACTGTCACAGGAGGGCTGTCCCTGGGTACCATTGTCACAGGAGGGGTGTCCTTGGTTACCATGGTCACAGGTGGGTTTCCCTGGTTACCACCGACTGTCAGAGATGCGTCTCCCTGATAACCACGGTCACAGGAGAGGTGTCCTTCGTTACCAGTGACAGTGGGTAGGGGTGTCATTGGTTACCATGGTCACAGGTGTGTTTCCCTGGTTACCACCGACTGTCACAGGAGGGCTGTCCCTGGGTACCATTGTCACAGAGGGGTGTCCTTGGTTACCATGGTCACAGGTGGGTTTCCCTGGTTACCACCGACTGTCAGAGATGCGTCTCCCTGGTTACCACCGACTGTCACAGGCCGGTGTCCCTGGGCACTGTGAATGTCACAGGTGGGTTTCCCTGGTTACCACCGACTGTCAGAGATGCGTCTCCCTGATAACCACGGTCACAGGAGAGGTGTCCTTGGTTACCAGTGAATGTGGGTAGGGGTGTCCTTGGTTACCACTGGCACAGGAGGTGTGTCCCTGGTTACCACTGACTGTCACAGGAGGGGTGTCCTTGGTTACCATGGTCGCAGGTGGGTTTCCCTGGTTACCACTGACTGTCAGAGATGCGTGTCCCTGGTTACCACCGACTGTCATATGTGCGTGTCCCTGGTAGCCACGGTCACAGGAGAGGTGTCCGTGGTTACCAGTGACGGTCACAGTAGGTGTGTCCTTGGTTACCATGGTCACAGGTGGGTTTCCCTGGTTACCACCGACTGTCAGAGATGCGTGTCCCTGATTACCACCGACTGTCACAGGCCGGGGTCCCTGGGCACTGTGAATGTCACAGGTGGGTTTCCCTGGTTACTACCGACTGTCACAGGCGGCTGTCCCTGGGTACCATTGTCACAGGAGGGGTGTCCTTGGTTACCATGGTCACAGGTGGGTTTCCCTGGTTACCACCGACTGTCACAGGAGGGCTCTCCCTGGGTACCATTGTCACAGGAGGGGTGTCCTTGGTTACCATGGTCACAGGTGGGTTTCCCTGGTTACCACCGACTGTCACAGGAGGGCTGTCCCTGGGTACCATTGTCACAGAGGGGTGTCCTTGGTTACCATGGTCACAGGTGGGTTTCCCTGGTTACCACCGACTGTCAGAGATGCGTCTCCCTGGTTACCACCGACTGTCACTGGACGGCTGTCCCTGGGTTCCATTGTCACAGGAGGGGTGTCCTTGGTTACCATGGTCACAGGTGGGTTTCCCTGGTTACCACCGACTCTCACAGGAGGGCTGTCCCTTGGTACCATTGTCACAGGACGGGTGTCCTTGGTTACCATGGTCACAGGTGGGTTTCCCTGGTTACCACCGACTGTCACAGGAGGGCTGTCCGTGGGTACTATTGTCACAGGAGGGGTGTCCTTGGTTACCGTGGTCACAGGTGGGTTTCCCTGGTTACCACCGACTGTCAGAGATGCGTCTCCCTGATAACCACGGTCACAGGAGAGGTGTCCTTGGTTACCAGTGACTGTGGGTAGGGGTGTCCTTGGTTACCATGGTCACAGGTGTGTTTCCCTGGTTACCACCGACTGTCACAGGAGGGCTGTCCCTGGGTACCATTGTCACAGGAGGGGTGTCCTTGGTTACCATGGTCACAGGTGGGTTTCCCTGGTTACCACCGACTGTCACAGGAGGGCTGTCCCTGGTACCATTGTGACAGGAGGGGTGTCCTTGGTTACCACTGGCACAGGAGGTGTGTCCCTGGTTACCAATGACTGTCACAGGAAGGGTGTCCTTGGTTACCATGGTCGCACTTGGGTTTCCCTGGTTACCACTGACTGTCATAGATGCGTGTCCCTGTTTACCACCGACTGTCATATATGCGTGTCCCTGGTAACCACGGTCACAGGAGAGGTGTCCGTGGTTACCAGTGACTGTCACAGTAGGTGGGTCCTTGGTTACCATGGCGACAGGTGGGTTTCCCTTGTTACCACCGACTGTCAGAAATGCGTGTCCCTGGTTACCACCGACTGTCATATGTGCGTGTCCGTGGTAGCCACGGTCACAGGAGAGGTGTCCGTGGTTACCAGTGACTGTCACAGTAGGTGTGTCCTTGGTTACCATGGTCACAGGTGGGTTTCCCTGGTTACCACCGACTGTCAGAGATGCGTGTCCCTGGTTACCACCGACTGTCACAGGCCGGTGTCCCTGGGCACTGTGAATGTCACAGGTGTGTTTCCCTTGTTACCACCAACTGTCACAGGATGGCTGTCCCTGGGTACCATTGTCACAGGAGGGGTGTCCTTGGTTACCATGGTCACAGGTGGGTTTCCCTGGTTACCACCGACTGTCACAGGAGGGCTGTCCCGGGGTACCATTGTCACAGGAGGGGTGTCCTTGGTTACCATGGTCACAGGTGGGTTTCCCTGGTTACCACCGACTGTCACAGGAGGGCTGTCCCAGGGTACCATTGTCACAGGAGGGGTGTCCTTGGTTACCATGGTCACAGGTGGTTTTCCCTGGTTACCACCGACTGTCAGAGATGCGTCTCCCTGATAACCACGGTCACAGGAGAGGTGTCCTTGGTTACCAGTGACTGTGGGTAGGGGTGTCCTTGGTTACCACTGGCACAGGAGGTGTGTCCCTGGTTACCACTGACTGTCACAGGAGGGGTGTCCTTGGTTACCATGGTCGCAGGTGGGTTTCCCTGGTTACCACTGACTGTCAGAGATGCGTGTCCCTGGTTACCACCGACTGTCATATGTGCGTGTCCTGGTAACCACTGTCACAGGAGAGGTGTCCTTGGTTACCAGTGACTGTGGGTAGGGGTGTCCTTGGTTAACTTGTTCACAGGTGGGTTTCCCTGGTTACCACTGACTGTCAGAGATGCGTGTCCCTGGTTACCACCGACTGTCATATGTGCGTGTCCCTGGTAACCACAGTCACAGGAGAGGTGTCCGTGGTTACCAGTGACTGGCACAGTAGGTGTGTCCTTGGTTACCATGGTCACAGGTGGGTTTCCCTGGTTACCACCGACTGTCAGAGATGCGTGTCCCTGGTTACCACCGACTGTCACAGGCCGGTGTCCCTGGGCACTGTGAATGTCACAGGTGAGTTTCCCTGATTACCACCGACTGTCACAGGAGGGCTGTCCCTGGGTACCATTGTCACAGGAGGGGTGTCCTTGGTTACCATGGTCACAGGTGGGTTTCCCTGTTTACCACTGACTGTCACAGGAGGGCTTTCCCTGGGTACCATTGTCACAGAGGGGTGTCCTTGGTTACAATGGTCACAGGTGAGTTTCCCTGGTTACCACCGACTGTCAGAGATGCGTCTTCCTGGTTACCACCGACTGTCCCAGTCCGGTGTCCCTGGGCACTGTGAATGTCACAGGTGGGTTTCCCTGGTTACCACCAACTGTCACAGGTGAGTGTACATGGTTACCACTGACTGTCACAGGAGGGCTGTCCCTGGGTACCATTGTGACAGGAGGGGTGTGCTTGGCTACCACTAGCACAGGAGGTGTGTCCCTGGTTACCACTGACTGTCACAGGAGGGGTGTCCTTGGTTACCATGGTCGCAGGTGGGTTTCCCTGGTTACCACAGACTGTCAGAAATGCGTGTCCCTGGTTACCACCGACTGTCATATGTGCGTGTCCTGGTAACCACGGTCACAGGAGAGGTGTCCTTGGTTACCAGTGACTGTGGGTAGGGGTGTCCTTGGTTACCATGTTCACAGGTGGTTTTCCCTGGTTACCACCGACTGTCACAGGAGGGCTGTCCCTGGGTACCGTTGTCACAGAAGGGGTGTCCTTGGTTACCACTGGCACAGGAGGTGTGTCCCTGGTTACCACTGACTGTCACAGGAGGGGTGTCCTTGTTTAACATGGTCGCAGGTGGGTTTCCCTGGTTACCACTGACTGTCAGAGATGCGTGTCCCTGGTTACCACCGACTGTCACAGGCCGGTGTCCCTGGGCACTGTGAATGTCACAGGTGGGTTTCCCTGGTTACCACCGACTGTCAGAGATGCGTCTCCCTGATAACCACGGTCACAGGAGAGGTGTCCTTGGTTACCAGTGACTGTGGGTAGGGGTGTCCTTGGTTACCATGGTCACAGGTGTGTTTCCCTGGTTACCACCGACTGTCACAGGAGGGCTGTCCCTGGGTACCATTGTCACAGAGGGGTGTCCTTGGTTACCATGGTCACAGGTGGGTTTCCCTGGTTACCACCGACTCTCAGAGATGCGTCTCCCTGGTTACCACCGACTGTCACAGGACGGCTGTCCCTGGGTTCCATTGTCACAGGAGGGGTGTCCTTGGTTACCATGGTCACAGGTGGGTTTCCCTGGTTACCACCGACTGTCACAGGAGGGCTGTCCCTTGGTACCATTGTCACAGGACGGGTGTCCTTGGTTACCATGGTCACAGGTGGGTTTCCCTGGTTACCACCGACTGTCACAGGAGGGCTGTCCGTGGGTACTATTGTCACAGGAGGGGTGTCCTTGGTTACCGTGGTCACAGGTGGGTTTCCCTGGTTACCACCGACTGTCAGAGATGCGTGTCCCAGGTAACCATGGTCACAGGAGAGGTGTCCTTGGTTACCAGTGACTGTGGGTAGGGGTGTCCTTGGTTACCATGGTCACAGGTGGGTTTCCCTTGTTACCACCGACTGTCACAGGAGGGCTGTCCATGGATACCATTGTCACAGGAGGGGTGTCCTTGGTTACCATGGTCACAGGTGGGTTTCCCTGCTTACCACCGACTGTCAGAAATATGTGTCCCTGGTTACCACCGACTGTCACAGGCAGGTGTCCCTGGGCACTGTGAATGTCACAGGTGGGTTTCCCTGGTTACCACCGACTGTCACAGGATGGCTGTCCCTGGGTACCATTGTCACAGGAGGGGTGTCCTTGGTTACCATGGTCACAGGTGGGTTTCCCTGGTTACCACCGACTGTCACAGGAGGGCTGTCCCTGGGTACCATTGTCACAGGAGGGGTGTCCTTGGTTACCATGGTCACAGGTGGGTTTCCCTGGTTAACACCGACTGTCAGAGATGCGTCTCCCTGATAACCACGGTCACAGGAGAGGTGTCCTTGCTTACCAGTGACTGTGGGTAGGGGTGTCCTTGGTTACCATGGTCACAGGTGGTTTTCCCTGGTTACCACCGACTGTCACAGGAGGGCTGTCCCTGGGTACCATTGTCACAGGAGGGGTGTCCTTGGTTACCACTGGCACAGGAGGTGTGTCCCTGGTTACCACTGACTGTCACAGGAGGGGTGTCCTTGGTTACCATGGTCGCAGGTGGGTTTCCCTGGTTACCAATGACTGTCAGAGATGCGTGTCCCTGGTTACCACCGACTGTCATATGTGCGTGTCCTGGTAACCACGGTCACAGGAGAGGTGTCCTTGGTTACCAGTGACTGTGGGTAGGGGTGTCCTTGGTTACCATGGTCACAGGTGTGTTTCCCTGGTTACCACCGACTGTCACAGGAGGGCTGTCCCTGGGTACCATTGTCACAGGAGGGGTGTCCTTGGTTACCACTGGCACAGGAGGTGTGTCCCTGGTTACCACTGACTGTCACCGGAGGGGTGTCCTTGGTTAACATGGTCGCAGGTGGGTTTCCCTGGTTACCACTGACTGTCAGAGATGCGTGTCCCTGGTTACCACCGACTGTCATATGTGCGTGTCCCTGGTAGCCACGGTCACAGGAGAGGTGTCCGTGGTTACCAGTGACTGTCACAGTAGGTGTGTCCTTGGTTACCATGGTCACAGGTGGGTTTCCCTGGTTACCACCGACTGTCAGAGATGCGTGTCCCTGATTACCACCGACTGTCACAGGCCGGTGTCCCTGGGCACTGTGAATGTCACAGGTGGGTTTCCCTGGTTACCACCGACTGTCACAGGACGGCTGTCCCTGGGTACCATTGTCACAGGAGGGGTGTCCTTGGTTACCATGGTCACAGGTGGGTTTCCCTGGTTACCACCGACTGTCACAGGAGGGCTCTCCCTGGGTACCATTGTCACAGGAGGGGTGTCCTTGGTTACCATGGTCACAGGTGGGATTCCCTGGTTATCACCGACTGTCACAGATGCGTCTCCCTGATAACCACGGTCACAGGAGAGGTGTCCTTGGTTACCAGTGACAGTGGGTAGGGGTGTCCTTGGTTACCATGGTCACAGGTGTGTTTCCCTGGTTACCACCGACTGTCACAGGAGGGCTGTCCCTGGGTACCATTGTCACAGAGGGGTGTCCTTGGTTACCATGGTCACAGGTGGGTTTCCCTGGTTACCACCGACTGTCAGAGATGCGTCTCCCTGGTTACCACCGACTGTCACAGGCCGGTGTCCCTGGGCACTGTGAATGTCACAGGTGGGTTGCCCTGGTTACCACCGAATGTCAGAGATGCGTCTCCCTGATAACCACGGTCACAGGAGAGGTGTCCTTGGTTACCAGTGACAGTGGGTAGGGGTGTCCTTGGTTACCATGGTCACAGGTGTGTTTCCCTGGTTACCACCGACTGTCACAGGAGGGCTGTCCGTGGGTACCATTGTCACAGAGGGGTGTCCTTGGTTACCATGGTCACAGGTTGGTTTCCCTGGTTACCACCGACTGTCAGAGATGCGTCTCCCTGGTTACCACCGACTGTCACAGGCCGGTGTCCCTGGGCACTGTGAATGTCACAGGTGGTTTTCCCTGGTTACCACCGACTGTCAGAGATGCGTCTCCCTGATAACCACGGTCACAGGAGAGGTGTCCTTGGTTACCAGTGACTGTGGGTAGGGGTGTCCTTGGTTACCACTGGCACAGGAGGTGTGTCCCTGGTTACCACTGACTGTCACAGGAGGGGTGTCCTTGGTTACCATGGTCGCAGGTGGGTTTCCCTGGTTACCACTGACTGTCAGAGATGCGTGTCCCTGGTTACCACCGACTGTCATATGTGCGTGTCCTCGTAACCACGGTCACAGGAGAGGTGTCCTTGTTTACCAGTGACTGTGGGTAGGGGTGTCCTTGGTTAACTTGTTCACAGGTGGGTTTCCCTGGTTACCACTGACTGTCAGAGATGCGTGTCCCTGGTTACCACCGACTGTCATATGTGCGTGTCCCTGGTAACCACAGTCACAGGAGAGGTGTCCGTGGTTACCAGTGACTGGCACAGTAGGTGTGTCCTTGGTTACCATGGTCACAGGTGGGTTTCCCTGGTTACCACCGACTGTCAGAGATGCGTGTCCCTGGTTACCACCGACTGTCACAGGCCGGTGTCCCTGGGCACTGTGAATGTCAAAGGTGAGTTTCCCTGATTACCACCGACTGTCACAGGAGGGCTGTCCCTGGGTACCATTGTCACAGGAGGGGTGTCCTTGGTTACCATGGTCACAGGTGGGTTTCCCTGGTTACCACTGACTGTCACAGGAGGGCTGTCCCTGGGTACCGTTGTCACAGGAGGGGTGTCCTTGGTTACCACTGGCACAGGAGGTGTGTCCCTGGTTACCACTGACTGTCACAGGAGGGGTGTCCTTGTTTAACATGGTCGCAGGTGGGTTTCCCTGGTTACCACTGATTGTCAGAGATGCGTGTCCCTGGTTACCACCGACTGTCCCAGTCCGGTGTCCCTGGGCACTGTGAATGTCACAGGTGGGTTTCCCTGGTTACCACCAACTGTCACAGGTGAGTGTACATGGTTACCACTGACTGTCACAGGAGGGCTGTCCCTGGGTACCATTGTGACAGGAGGGGTGTGCTTGGTTACCACTAGCACAGGAGGTGTGTCCCTGGTTACCACTGAATGTCACAGGAGGGGTGTCCTTGGTTACCATGGTCGCAGGTGGGTTTCCCTGGTTACCACTGACTGTCAGAAATGCGTGTCCCTGGTTACCACCGACTGTCATATGTGCGTGTCCTGGTAACCACGGTCACAGGAGAGGTTTCCTTGGTTACCAGTGACTGTGGGTAGGGGTGTCCTTGGTTACCATGTTCACAGGTGGTTTTCCCTGGTTACCACCGACTGTCACAGGAGGGCTGTCCCTGGGTACCGTTGTCACAGGAGGGGTGTCCTTGGTTACCACTGGCACAGGAGGTGTGTCCCTGGTTACCACTGACTGTCACAGGAGGGGTGTCCTTGTTTAACATGGTCGCAGGTGGGTTTCCCTGGTTACCACTGATTGTCAGAGATGCGTGTCCCTGGTTACCACCGACTGTCACAGGCCGGTGTCCCTGGGCACTGTGAATGTCACAGGTGGGTTTCCCTGGTTACCACCGACTGTCAGAGATGCGTCTCCCTGATAACCACGGTCACAGGAGAGGTGTCCTTGGTTACCAGTGACTGTGGGTAGGGGTGTCCTTGGTTACCATGGTCACAGGTGTGTTTCCCTGGTTACCACCGACTGTCACAGGAGGGCTGTCCCTGGGTACCATTGTCACAGAGGGGTGTCCTTGGTTACCATGGTCACAGGTGGGTTTCCCTGGTTACCACCGACTGTCAGACATGCGTCTCACTGGTTACCACCGACTGTCACAGGACGGCTGTCCCTGGGTTCCATTGTCACAGGAGGGGTGTCCTTGGTTACCATGGTCACAGGAGGGTTTCCCTGGTTACCACCGACTGTCACAGGAGGGCTGTCCCTTGGTACCATTGTCACAGGACGGGTGTCCTTGGTTACCATGGTCACAGGTGGGTTTCCCTGGTTACCACCGAATGTCAGAGATGCGTCTCCCTGATAACCATGGTCACAGGAGAGGTGTCCTTGGTTACCAGTGACAGTGGGTAGGGGTGTCCTTGGTTACCATGGTCACAGGTGTGTTTCCCTGGTTACCACCGACTGTCACAGGAGGGCTGTCCCTGGGTACCGTTGTCACAGAGGGGTGTCCTTGGTTACCATGGTCACAGGTGGGTTTCCCTGGTTACCACCGACTGTCAGAGATTCGTCTCCCTGGTTACCACCGACTGTCACAGGCCGGTGTCCCTGGGCACTGTGAATGTCACAGGTGGGTTTCCCTGGTTACCACCGACTGTCAGAGATGCGTCTCCCTGATAACCACGGTCACAGGAGAGGTGTCCTTGGTTACCAGTGACTGTGGGTAGGGGTGTCCTTGGTTACCATGGTCACAGGTGTGTTTCCCTGGTTACCACCAACTGTCACAGGAGGGCTGTCCCTGGGTACCATTGTCACAGGAGGGGTGTCCTTGGTTACCATGGTCACAGGTGGGTTTCCCTGGTTACCACCGACTGTCACAGGAGGGCTGTCCCTGGTACCATTGTGACAGGAGGGGTGTCCATGGTTACCACTGGCACAGGAGGTGTGTCCCTGGTTACCACTGACTGTCACAGGAAGGGTGTCCTTGGTTACCATGGTCGCAGGTGGGTTTCCCTGGTTACCACTGACTGTCATAGATGCGTGTCCCTGTTTACCACCGACTGTCATATATGCGTGTCCCTGGTAACCACGGTCACAGGAGAGGTGTCCGTGGTTACCAGTGACTGTCACAGTAGGTGGGTCCTTGGTTACCATGGCGACAGGTGGGTTTCCCTTGTTACCACCGACTGTCAGAGATGCGTGTCCCTGGTTACCACCGACTGTCATATGTGCGTGTCCGTGGTAGCCACGGTCACAGGAGAGGTGTCCGTGGTTACCAGTGACTGTCACAGTAGGTGTGTCCTTGGTTACCATGGTCACAGGTGGGTTTCCCTGGTTACCACCGACTGTCAGAGATGCGTGTCCCTGGTTACCACCGACTGTCACAGGCCGGTGTCCCTGGGCACTGTGAATGTCACAGGTGGGTTTCCCTGGTTACCACCGACTGTCACAGGATGGCTGTCCCTGGGTACCATTGTCACAGGAGGGGTGTCCTTGGTTACCATGGTCACAGGTGGGTTTCCCTGGTTACCACCGACTGTCACAGGAGGGCTGTCCCGGGGTACCATTGTCACAGGAGGGGTGTCCTTGGTTACCATGGTCACAGGTGGGTTTCCCTGGTTACCACCGACTGTCACAGGAGGGCTGTCCCTGGGTACCATTGTCACAGGAGGGGTGTCCTTGGTTACCATGGTCACAGGTGGGTTTCCCTGGTTACCACCGACTGTCAGAGATGCGTCTCCCTGATAACCACGGTCACAGGAGAGGTGTCCTTGGTTACCAGTGACAGTGGGTAGGGGTGTCCTTGGTTACCATGGTCACAGGTGTGTTTCCCTGGTTACCACCGACTGTCACAGGAGGGCTGTCCCTGGGTACCATTGTCACAGAGGGGTGTCCTTGGTTACCATGGTCACAGGTGGGTTTCCCTGGTTACCACCGACTGTCAGAGATGCGTCTCCCTGGTTACCACCGACTGTCACAGGCCGGTGTCCCTGGGCACTGTGAATGTCACAGGTGGGTTTCCCTGGTTACCACCGACTGTCAGAGATGCGTCTCCCTGATAACCACGGTCACAGGAGAGGTGTCCTTGGTTACCAGTGAATGTGGGTAGGGGTGTCCTTGGTTACCACTGGCACAGGAGGTGTGTCCCTGGTTACCACTGACTGTCACAGGAGGGGTGTCCTTGGTTACCATGGTCGCAGGTGGGTTTCCCTGGTTACCACTGACTGTCAGAGATGCGTGTCCCTGGTTACCACCGACTGTCATATGTGCGTGTCCCTGGTAGCCACGGTCACAGGAGAGGTGTCCGTGGTTACCAGTGACGGTCACAGTAGGTGTGTCCTTGGTTACCATGGTCACAGGTGGGTTTCCCTGGTTACCACCGACTGTCAGAGATGCGTGTCCCTGATTACCACCGACTGTCACAGGCCGGGGTCCCTGGGCACTGTGAATGTCACAGGTGGGTTTCCCTGGTTACTACCGACTGTCACAGGCGGCTGTCCCTGGGTACCATTGTCACAGGAGGGGTGTCCTTGGTTACCATGGTCACAGGTGGGTTTCCCTGGTTACCACCGACTGTCACAGGAGGGCTCTCCCTGGGTACCATTGTCACAGGAGGGGTGTCCTTGGTTACCATGGTCACAGGTGTCATTCCCTGGTTATCACCGACTGTCAGTGATGCGTCTCCCTGATAACCACGGTCACAGGAGAGGTGTCCTTGGTTACCAGTGACAGTGGGTAGGGGTGTCCTTGGTTACCATGGTCACAGGTGTGTTTCCCTGGTTACCACCGACTGTCACAGGAGGGCTGTCCCTGGGTACCATTGTCACAGAGGGGTGTCCTTGGTTACCATGGTCACAGGTGGGTTTCCCTGGTTACCACCGACTGTCAGAGATGCGTCTCCCTGGTTACCACCGACTGTCACAGGCCGGTGTCCCTGGGCACTGTGAATGTCACAGGTGGGTTGCCCTGGTTACCACCGACTGTCAGAGATGCGTCTCCCTGATAACCACGGTCACAGGAGAGGTGTCCTTGGTTACCAGTGACAGTGGGTAGGGGTGTCCTTGGTTACCATGGTCACAGGTGTGTTTCCCTGGTTACCACCGACTGTCACAGGAGGGCTGTCCCTGGGTACCATTGTCACAGAGGGGTGTCCTTGGTTACCATGGTCACAGGTGGGTTTCCCTGGTTACCACCGACTGTCAGAGATGCGTGTCCCTGGTTACCACCGACTGTCACAGGCCGGTGTCCCTGGGCACTGTGAATGTCACAGGTGGGTTTCCCTGGTTACCACCGACTGTCACTGGATGGCTGTCCCTGGGTACCATTGTCACAGGAGGGGTGTCCTCGGTTACCATGGTCACAGGTGGGTTTCCCTGGTTACCACCGACTGTCACAGGAGGGCTGTCCCTGGGTACCATTGTCACAGGAGGGGTGTCCTTGGTTACCATGGTCACAGGTGGGTTTCCCTGGTTACCACCGACTGTCAGAGATGCGTCTCCCTGATAACCACGGTCACAGGAGAGGTGTCCTTGGTTACCAGTGACAGTGGGTAGGGGTGTCCTTGGTTACCATGGTCACAGGTGTGTTTCCCTGGTTACCACCGACTGTCACAGGAGGGCTGTCCGTGGGTACCATTGTCACAGAGGGGTGTCCTTGGTTACCATGGTCACAGGTTGGTTTCCCTGGTTACCACCGACTGTCAGAGATGCGTCTCCCTGGTTACCACCGACTGTCACAGGCCGGTGTCCCTGGGCACTGTGAATGTCACAGGTGGTTTTCCCTGGTTACCACCGACTGTCAGAGATGCGTCTCCCTGATAACCACGGTCACAGGAGATGTGTCCTTGGTTACCAGTGACTGTGGGTAGGGGTGTCCATAGTTACCACTGGCACAGGAGGTGTGTCCCTGGTTACCACTGACTGTCACAGGAGGGGTGTCCTTGGTTACCATGGTCGCAGGTGGGTTTCCCTGGTTACCACTGACTGTCAGAGATGCGTGTCCCTGGTTACCACCGACTGTCATATGTGCGTGTCCTGGTAACCACGGTCACAGGAGAGGTGTCCTTGGTTACCAGTGACTGTGGGTAGGGGTGTCCTTGGTTAACTTGTTCACAGGTGGGTTTCCCTGGTTACCACTGACTGTCAGAGATGCGTGTCCCTGGTTACCACCGACTGTCATATGTGCGTGTCCCTGGTAACCACAGTCACAGGAGAGGTGTCCGTGGTTACCAGTGACTGGCACAGTAGGTGTGTCCTTGGTTACCATGGTCACAGGTGGGTTTCCCTGGTTACCACCGACTGTCAGAGATGCGTGTCCCTGGTTACCACCGACTGTCACAGGCCGGTGTCCCTGGGCACTGTGAATGTCACAGGTGAGTTTCCCTGATTACCACCGACTGTCACAGGAGGGCTGTCCCTGGGTACCATTGTCACAGGAGGGGTGTCCTTGGTTACCATGGTCACAGGTGGGTTTCCCTGGTTACCACTGACTGTCACAGGAGGGCTGTCCCTGGGTACCATTGTCACAGAGGGGTGTCCTTGGTTACCATGGTCACAGGTGGGTTTCCCTGGTTACCACCGACTGTCAGAGATGCGTCTTCCTGGTTACCCCCGACTGTCCCAGTCCGGTGTCCCTGGGCACTGTGAATGTCACAGGTGGGTTTCCCTGGTTACCACCAACTGTCACAGGTGAGTGTACATGGTTACCACTGACTGTCACAGGAGGGCTGTCCCTGGGTACCATTGTGACAGGAGGGGTGTGCTTGGTTACCACTAGCACAGGAGGTGTGTCCCTGGTTACCACTGACTGTCACAGGAGGGGTGTCCTTGGTTACCATGGTCGCAGGTGGGTTTCCCTGGTTACCACTGACTGTCAGAAATGCGTGTCCCTGGTTACCACCGACTGTCATATGTGCGTGTCCTGGTAACCACGGTCACAGGAGAGGTGTCCTTGGTTACCAGTGACTGTGGGTAGGGGTGTCCTTGGTTACCATGTTCACAGGTGGTTTTCCCTGGTTACCACCGACTGTCACAGGAGGGCTGTCCCTGGGTACCGTTGTCACAGGAGGGGTGTCCTTGGTTACCACTGGCACAGGAGGTGTGTCCCTGGTTACCACTGACTGTCACAGGAGGGGTGTCCTTGTTTAACATGGTCGCAGGTGGGTTTCCCTGGTTACCACTGACTGTCAGAGATGCGTGTCCCTGGTTACCACCGACTGTCACAGGCCGGTGTCCCTGGGCACTGTGAATGTCACAGGTGGGTTTCCCTGGTTACCACCGACTGTCAGAGATGCGTCTCCCTGATAACCACGGTCACAGGAGAGGTGTCCTTGGTTACCAGTGACTGTGGGTAGGGGTGTCCTTGGTTACCATGGTCACAGGTGGGTTTCCCTGGTTACCACCGACTGTCACAGGAGGGCTGTCCCTGGGTACCATTGTCACAGAGGGGTGTCCTTGGTTACCATGGTCACAGGTGGGTTTCCCTGGTTACCACCGACTGTCAGAGATGCGTCTCCCTGGTTACCACCGACTGTCACAGGACGGCTGTCCCTGGGTTCCATTGTCACAGGAGGGGTGTCCTTGGTTACCATGGTCACAGGTGGGTTTCCCTGGTTACCACCGACTGTCACAGGAGGGCTGTCCCTTGGTACCATTGTCACAGGACGGGTGTCCTTGGTTACCATGGTCACAGGTGGGTTTCCCTGGTTACCACCGACTGTCACAGGAGGGCTGTCCGTGGGTACTATTGTCACAGGAGGGGTGTCCTTGGTTACCGTGGTCACAGGTGGGTTTCCCTGGTTACCACCGACTGTCAGAGATGCGTGTCCCTGGTAACCATGGTCACAGGAGAGGTGTCCTTGGTTACCAGTGACTGTGGGTAGGGGTGTCCTTGGTTACCATGGTCACAGGTGGGTTTCCCTTGTTACCACCGACTGTCACAGGAGGGCTGTCCATGGATACCATTGTCACAGGAGGGGTGTCCTTGGTTACCATGGTCACAGGTGGGTTTCCCTGGTTACCACCGACTGTCAGAAATATGTGTCCCTGGTTACCACCGACTGTCACAGGCAGGTGTCCCTGGGCACTGTGAATGTCACAGGTGGGTTTCCCTGGTTACCACCGACTGTCACAGGATGGCTGTCCCTGGGTACCATTGTCACAGGAGGGGTGTCCTTGGTTACCATGGTCACAGGTGGGTTTCCCTGGTTACCACCGACTGTCACAGGAGGGCTGTCCCTGGGTACCATTGTCACAGGAGGGGTGTCCTTGGTTACCATGGTCACAGGTGGGTTTCCCTGGTTACCACCGACTGTCAGAGATGCGTCTCCCTGATAACCACGGTCACAGGAGAGGTGTCCTTGCTTACCAGTGACTGTGGGTAGGGGTGTCCTTGGTTACCATGGTCACAGGTGGTTTTCCCTGGTTACCACCGACTGTCACAGGAGGGCTGTCCCTGGGTACCATTGTCACAGGAGGGGTGTCCTTGGTTACCACTGGCACAGGAGGTGTGTCCCTGGTTACCACTGACTGTCACAGGAGGGGTGTCCTTGGTTACCATGGTCGCAGGTGGGTTTCCCTGGTTACCAATGACTGTCAGAGATGCGTGTCCCTGGTTACCACCGACTGTCATATGTGCGTGTCCCTGGTAACCACAGTCACAGGAGAGGTGTCCGTGGTTACCAGTGACTGGCACAGTAGGTGTGTCCTTGGTTACCATGGTCACAGGTGGGTTTCCCTGGTTACCACCGACTGTCAGAGATGCGTGTCCCTGGTTACCACCGACTGTCACAGGCCGGTGTCCCTGGGCACTGTGAATGTCACAGGTGAGTTTCCCTGATTACCACCGACTGTCACAGGAGGGCTGTCCCTGGGTACCATTGTCACAGGAGGGGTGTCCTTGGTTACCATGGTCACAGGTGGGTTTCCCTGGTTACCACTGACTGTCACAGGAGGGCTGTCCCTGGGTACCATTGTCACAGAGGGGTGTCCTTGGTTACCATGGTCACAGGTGGGTTTCCCTGGTTACCACCGACTGTCAGAGATGCGTCTTCCTGGTTACCCCCGACTGTCCCAGTCCGGTGTCCCTGGGCACTGTGAATGTCACAGGTGGGTTTCCCTGGTTACCACCAACTGTCACAGGTGAGTGTACATGGTTACCACTGACTGTCACAGGAGGGCTGTCCCTGGGTACCATTGTGACAGGAGGGGTGTGCTTGGTTACCACTAGCACAGGAGGTGTGTCCCTGGTTACCACTGACTGTCACAGGAGGGGTGTCCTTGGTTACCATGGTCGCAGGTGGGTTTCCCTGGTTACCACTGACTGTCAGAAATGCGTGTCCCTGGTTACCACCGACTGTCATATGTGCGTGTCCTGGTAACCACGGTCACAGGAGAGGTGTCCTTGGTTACCAGTGACTGTGGGTAGGGGTGTCCTTGGTTACCATGTTCACAGGTGGTTTTCCCTGGTTACCACCGACTGTCACAGGAGGGCTGTCCCTGGGTACCGCTGTCACAGGAGGGGTGTCCTTGGTTACCACTGGCACAGGAGGTGTGTCCCTGGTTACCACTGACTGTCACAGGAGGGGTGTCCTTGTTTAACATGGTCGCAGGTGGGTTTCCCTGGTTACCACTGACTGTCAGAGATGCGTGTCCCTGGTTACCACCGACTGTCACAGGCCGGTGTCCCTGGGCACTGTGAATGTCACAGGTGGGTTTCCCTGGTTACCACCGACTGTCAGAGATGCGTCTCCCTGATAACCACGGTCACAGGAGAGGTGTCCTTGCTTACCAGTGACTGTGGGTAGGGGTGTCCTTGGTTACCATGGTCACAGGTGGTTTTCCCTGGTTACCACCGACTGTCACAGGAGGGCTGTCCCTGGGTACCATTGTCACAGGAGGGGTGTCCTTGGTTACCACTGGCACAGGAGGTGTGTCCCTGGTTACCACTGACTGTCACAGGAGGGGTGTCCTTGGTTACCATGGTCGCAGGTGGGTTTCCCTGGTTACCAATGACTGTCAGAGATGCGTGTCCCTGGTTACCACCGACTGTCATATGTGCGTGTCCCTGGTAACCACAGTCACAGGAGAGGTGTCCGTGGTTACCAGTGACTGGCACAGTAGGTGTGTCCTTGGTTACCATGGTCACAGGTGGGTTTCCCTGGTTACCACCGACTGTCAGAGATGCGTGTCCCTGGTTACCACCGACTGTCACAGGCCGGTGTCCCTGGGCACTGTGAATGTCACAGGTGAGTTTCCCTGATTACCACCGACTGTCACAGGAGGGCTGTCCCTGGGTACCATTGTCACAGGAGGGGTGTCCTTGGTTACCATGGTCACAGGTGGGTTTCCCTGGTTACCACTGACTGTCACAGGAGGGCTGTCCCTGGGTACCATTGTCACAGAGGGGTGTCCTTGGTTACCATGGTCACAGGTGGGTTTCCCTGGTTACCACCGACTGTCAGAGATGCGTCTTCCTGGTTACCCCCGACTGTCCCAGTCCGGTGTCCCTGGGCACTGTGAATGTCACAGGTGGGTTTCCCTGGTTACCACCAACTGTCACAGGTGAGTGTACATGGTTACCACTGACTGTCACAGGAGGGCTGTCCCTGGGTACCATTGTGACAGGAGGGGTGTGCTTGGTTACCACTAGCACAGGAGGTGTGTCCCTGGTTACCACTGACTGTCACAGGAGGGGTGTCCTTGGTTACCATGGTCGCAGGTGGGTTTCCCTGGTTACCACTGACTGTCAGAAATGCGTGTCCCTGGTTACCACCGACTGTCATATGTGCGTGTCCTGGTAACCACGGTCACAGGAGAGGTGTCCTTGGTTACCAGTGACTGTGGGTAGGGGTGTCCTTGGTTACCATGTTCACAGGTGGTTTTCCCTGGTTACCACCGACTGTCACAGGAGGGCTGTCCCTGGGTACCGTTGTCACAGGAGGGGTGTCCTTGGTTACCACTGGCACAGGAGGTGTGTCCCTGGTTACCACTGACTGTCACAGGAGGGGTGTCCTTGTTTAACATGGTCGCAGGTGGGTTTCCCTGGTTACCACTGACTGTCAGAGATGCGTGTCCCTGGTTACCACCGACTGTCACAGGCCGGTGTCCCTGGGCACTGTGAATGTCACAGGTGGGTTTCCCTGGTTACCACCGACTGTCAGAGATGCGTCTCCCTGATAACCACGGTCACAGGAGAGGTGTCCTTGGTTACCAGTGACTGTGGGTAGGGGTGTCCTTGGTTACCATGGTCACAGGTGGGTTTCCCTGGTTACCACCGACTGTCACAGGAGGGCTGTCCCTGGGTACCATTGTCACAGAGGGGTGTCCTTGGTTACCATGGTCACAGGTGGGTTTCCCTGGTTACCACCGACTGTCAGAGATGCGTCTCCCTGGTTACCACCGACTGTCACAGGACGGCTGTCCCTGGGTTCCATTGTCACAGGAGGGGTGTCCTTGGTTACCATGGTCACAGGTGGGTTTCCCTGGTTACCACCGACTGTCACAGGAGGGCTGTCCCTTGGTACCATTGTCACAGGACGGGTGTCCTTGGTTACCATGGTCACAGGTGGGTTTCCCTGGTTACCACCGACTGTCACAGGAGGGCTGTCCGTGGGTACTATTGTCACAGGAGGGGTGTCCTTGGTTACCGTGGTCACAGGTGGGTTTCCCTGGTTACCACCGACTGTCAGAGATGCGTGTCCCTGGTAACCATGGTCACAGGAGAGGTGTCCTTGGTTACCAGTGACTGTGGGTAGGGGTGTCCTTGGTTACCATGGTCACAGGTGGGTTTCCCTTGTTACCACCGACTGTCACAGGAGGGCTGTCCATGGATACCATTGTCACAGGAGGGGTGTCCTTGGTTACCATGGTCACAGGTGGGTTTCCCTGGTTACCACCGACTGTCAGAAATATGTGTCCCTGGTTACCACCGACTGTCACAGGCAGGTGTCCCTGGGCACTGTGAATGTCACAGGTGGGTTTCCCTGGTTACCACCGACTGTCACAGGATGGCTGTCCCTGGGTACCATTGTCACAGGAGGGGTGTCCTTGGTTACCATGGTCACAGGTGGGTTTCCCTGGTTACCACCGACTGTCACAGGAGGGCTGTCCCTGGGTACCATTGTCACAGGAGGGGTGTCCTTGGTTACCATGGTCACAGGTGGGTTTCCCTGGTTACCACCGACTGTCAGAGATGCGTCTCCCTGATAACCACGGTCACAGGAGAGGTGTCCTTGCTTACCAGTGACTGTGGGTAGGGGTGTCCTTGGTTACCATGGTCACAGGTGGTTTTCCCTGGTTACCACCGACTGTCACAGGAGGGCTGTCCCTGGGTACCATTGTCACAGGAGGGGTGTCCTTGGTTACCACTGGCACAGGAGGTGTGTCCCTGGTTACCACTGACTGTCACAGGAGGGGTGTCCTTGGTTACCATGGTCGCAGGTGGGTTTCCCTGGTTACCAATGACTGTCAGAGATGCGTGTCCCTGGTTACCACCGACTGTCATATATGCGTGTCCCTGGTAACCACGGTCACAGGAGAGGTGTCCGTGGTTACCAGTGACTGTCACAGTAGGTGGGTCCTTGGTTACCATGGCGACAGGTGGGTTTCCCTTGTTACCACCGACTGTCAGAGATGCGTGTCCCTGGTTACCACCGACTGTCATATGTGCGTGTCCGTGGTAGCCACGGTCACAGGAGAGGTGTCCGTGGTTACCAGTGACTGTCACAGTAGGTGTGTCCTTGGTTACCATGGTCACAGGTGGGTTTCCCTGGTTACCACCGACTGTCAGAGATGCGTGTCCCTGATTACCACCGACTGTCACAGGCCGGTGTCCCTGGGCACTGTGAATGTCACAGGTGGGTTTCCCTGGTTACCACCGACTGTCACAGGACGGCTGTCCCTGGGTACCATTGTCACAGGAGGGGTGTCCTTGGTTACCATGGTCACAGGTGGGTTTCCCTGGTTACCACCGACTGTCACAGGAGGGCTCTCCCTGGGTACCATTGTCACAGGAGGGGTGTCCTTGGTTACCATGGTCACAGGTGGGATTCCCTGGTTATCACCGACTGTCACAGATGCGTCTCCCTGATAACCACGGTCACAGGAGAGGTGTCCTTGGTTACCAGTGACAGTGGGTAGGGGTGTCCTTGGTTACCATGGTCACAGGTGTGTTTCCCTGGTTACCACCGACTGTCACAGGAGGGCTGTCCCTGGGTACCATTGTCACAGAGGGGTGTCCTTGGTTACCATGGTCACAGGTGGGTTTCCCTGGTTACCACCGACTGTCAGAGATGCGTCTCCCTGGGTACCACCGACTGTCACAGGCCGGTGTCCCTGGGCACTGGGAATGTCACAGGTGGGTTGCCCTGGTTACCACCGACTGTCAGAGATGCGTCTCCCTGATAACCACGGTCACAGGAGAGGTGTCCTTGGTTACCAGTGACAGTGGGTAGGGGTGTCCTTGGTTACCATGGTCACAGGTGTGTTTCCCTGGTTACCACCGACTGTCACAGGAGGGCTGTCCGTGGGTACCATTGTCACAGAGGGGTGTCCTTGGTTACCATGGTCACAGGTTGGTTTCCCTGGTTACCACCGACTGTCAGAGATGCGTCTCCCTGGTTACCACCGACTGTCACAGGCCGGTGTCCCTGGGCACTGTGAATGTCACAGGTGGTTTTCCCTGGTTACCACCGACTGTCAGAGATGCGTCTCCCTGATAACCACGGTCACAGGAGAGGTGTCCTTGGTTACCAGTGACTGTGGGTAGGGGTGTCCTTGGTTACCACTGGCACAGGAGGTGTGTCCCTGGTTACCACTGACTGTCACAGGAGGGGTGTCCTTGGTTACCATGGTCGCAGGTGGGTTTCCCTGGTTACCACTGACTGTCAGAGATGCGTGTCCCTGGTTACCACCGACTGTCATATGTGCGTGTCCTGGTAACCACGGTCACAGGAGAGGTGTCCTTGGTTACCAGTGACTGTGGGTAGGGGTGTCCTTGGTTAACTTGTTCACAGGTGGGTTTCCCTGGTTACCACTGACTGTCAGAGATGCGTGTCCCTGGTTACCCCCGACTGTCATATGTGCGTGTCCCTGGTAACCACAGTCACAGGAGAGGTGTCCGTGGTTACCAGTGACTGGCACAGTAGGTGTGTCCTTGGTTACCATGGTCACAGGTGGGTTTCCCTGGTTACCACCGACTGTCAGAGATGCGTGTCCCTGGTTACCACCGACTGTCACAGGCCGGTGTCCCTGGGCACTGTGAATGTCAAAGGTGAGTTTCCCTGATTACCACCGACTGTCACAGGAGGGCTGTCCCTGGGTACCATTGTCACAGGAGGGGTGTCCTTGGTTACCATGGTCACAGGTGGGTTTCCCTGGTTACCACTGACTGTCACAGGAGGGCTGTCCCTGGGTACCATTGTCACAGAGGGGTGTCCTTGGTTACCATGGTCACAGGTGGGTTTCCCTGGTTACCACCGACTGTCAGAGATGCGTCTTCCTGGTTACCACCGACTGTCCCAGTCCGGTGTCCCTGGGCACTGTGAATGTCACAGGTGGGTTTCCCTGGTTACCACCAACTGTCACAGGTGAGTGTACATGGTTACCACTGACTGTCACAGGAGGGCTGTCCCTGGGTACCATTGTGACAGGAGGGGTGTGCTTGGTTACCACTAGCACAGGAGGTGTGTCCCTGGTTACCACTGACTGTCACAGGAGGGGTGTCCTTGGTTACCATGGTCGCAGGTGGGTTTCCCTGGTTACCACTGACTGTCAGAAATGCGTGTCCCTGGTTACCACCGACTGTCATATGTGCGTGTCCTGGTAACCACGGTCACAGGAGAGGTGTCCTTGGTTACCAGTGACTGTGGGTAGGGGTGTCCTTGGTTACCATGTTCACAGGTGGTTTTCCCTGGTTACCACCGACTGTCACAGGAGGGCTGTCCCTGGGTACCGTTGTCACAGGAGGGGTGTCCTTGGTTACCACTGGCACAGGAGGTGTGTCCCTGGTTACCACTGACTGTCACAGGAGGGGTGTCCTTGTTTAACATGGTCGCAGGTGGGTTTCCCTGGTTACCACTGATTGTCAGAGATGCGTGTCCCTGGTTACCACCGACTGTCACAGGCCGGTGTCCCTGGGCACTGTGAATGTCACAGGTGGGTTTCCCTGGTTACCACCGACTGTCAGAGATGCGTCTCCCTGATAACCACGGTCACAGGAGAGGTGTCCTTGGTTACCAGTGACTGTGGGTAGGGGTGTCCTTGGTTACCATGGTCACAGGTGTGTTTCCCTGGTTACCACCGACTGTCACAGGAGGGCTGTCCCTGGGTACCATTGTCACAGAGGGGTGTCCTTGGTTACCATGGTCACAGGTGGGTTTCCCTGGTTACCACCGACTGTCAGAGATGCGTCTCACTGGTTACCACCGACTGTCACAGGACGGCTGTCCCTGGGTTCCATTGTCACAGGAGGGGTGTCCTTGGTTACCATGGTCACAGGAGGGTTTCCCTGGTTACCACCGACTGTCACAGGAGGGCTGTCCCTTGGTACCATTGTCACAGGACGGGTGTCCTTGGTTACCATGGTCACAGGTGGGTTTCCCTGGTTACCACCGAATGTCAGAGATGCGTCTCCCTGATAACCATGGTCACAGGAGAGGTGTCCTTGGTTACCAGTGACAGTGGGTAGGGGTGTCCTTGGTTACCATGGTCACAGGTGTGTTTCCCTGGTTACCACCGACTGTCACAGGAGGGCTGTCCCTGGGTACCGTTGTCACAGAGGGGTGTCCTTGGTTACCATGGTCACAGGTGGGTTTCCCTGGTTACCACCGACTGTCAGAGATTCGTCTCCCTGGTTACCACCGACTGTCACAGGCCGGTGTCCCTGGGCACTGTGAATGTCACAGGTGGGTTTCCCTGGTTACCACCGACTGTCAGAGATGCGTCTCCCTGATAACCACGGTCACAGGAGAGGTGTCCTTGGTTACCAGTGACTGTGGGTAGGGGTGTCCTTGGTTACCATGGTCACAGGTGTGTTTCCCTGGTTACCACCAACTGTCACAGGAGGGCTGTCCCTGGGTACCATTGTCACAGGAGGGGTGTCCTTGGTTACCATGGTCACAGGTGGGTTTCCCTGGTTACCACCGACTGTCACAGGAGGGCTGTCCCTGGTACCATTGTGACAGGAGGGGTGTCCATGGTTACCACTGGCACAGGAGGTGTGTCCCTGGTTACCACTGACTGTCACAGGAAGGGTGTCCTTGGTTACCATGGTCGCAGGTGGGTTTCCCTGGTTACCACTGACTGTCATAGATGCGTGTCCCTGTTTACCACCGACTGTCATATATGCGTGTCCCTGGTAACCACGGTCACAGGAGAGGTGTCCGTGGTTACCAGTGACTGTCACAGTAGGTGGGTCCTTGGTTACCATGGCGACAGGTGGGTTTCCCTTGTTACCACCGACTGTCAGAGATGCGTGTCCCTGGTTACCACCGACTGTCATATGTGCGTGTCCGTGGTAGCCACGGTCACAGGAGAGGTGTCCGTGGTTACCAGTGACTGTCACAGTAGGTGTGTCCTTGGTTACCATGGTCACAGGTGGGTTTCCCTGGTTACCACCGACTGTCAGAGATGCGTGTCCCTGATTACCACCGACTGTCACAGGCCGGTGTCCCTGGGCACTGTGAATGTCACAGGTGGGTTTCCCTGGTTACCACCGACTGTCACAGGACGGCTGTCCCTGGGTACCATTGTCACAGGAGGGGTGTCCTTGGTTACCATGGTCACAGGTGGGTTTCCCTGGTTACCACCGACTGTCACAGGAGGGCTCTCCCTGGGTACCATTGTCACAGGAGGGGTGTCCTTGGTTACCATGGTCACAGGTGGGATTCCCTGGTTATCACCGACTGTCACAGATGCGTCTCCCTGATAACCACGGTCACAGGAGAGGTGTCCTTGGTTACCAGTGACAGTGGGTAGGGGTGTCCTTGGTTACCATGGTCACAGGTGTGTTTCCCTGGTTACCACCGACTGTCACAGGAGGGCTGTCCCTGGGTACCATTGTCACAGAGGGGTGTCCTTGGTTACCATGGTCACAGGTGGGTTTCCCTGGTTACCACCGACTGTCAGAGATGCGTCTCCCTGGGTACCACCGACTGTCACAGGCCGGTGTCCCTGGGCACTGGGAATGTCACAGGTGGGTTGCCCTGGTTACCACCGACTGTCAGAGATGCGTCTCCCTGATAACCACGGTCACAGGAGAGGTGTCCTTGGTTACCAGTGACAGTGGGTAGGGGTGTCCTTGGTTACCATGGTCACAGGTGTGTTTCCCTGGTTACCACCGACTGTCACAGGAGGGCTGTCCGTGGGTACCATTGTCACAGAGGGGTGTCCTTGGTTACCATGGTCACAGGTTGGTTTCCCTGGTTACCACCGACTGTCAGAGATGCGTCTCCCTGGTTACCACCGACTGTCACAGGCCGGTGTCCCTGGGCACTGTGAATGTCACAGGTGGTTTTCCCTGGTTACCACCGACTGTCAGAGATGCGTCTCCCTGATAACCACGGTCACAGGAGAGGTGTCCTTGGTTACCAGTGACTGTGGGTAGGGGTGTCCTTGGTTACCACTGGCACAGGAGGTGTGTCCCTGGTTACCACTGACTGTCACAGGAGGGGTGTCCTTGGTTACCATGGTCGCAGGTGGGTTTCCCTGGTTACCACTGACTGTCAGAGATGCGTGTCCCTGGTTACCACCGACTGTCATATGTGCGTGTCCTGGTAACCACGGTCACAGGAGAGGTGTCCTTGGTTACCAGTGACTGTGGGTAGGGGTGTCCTTGGTTAACTTGTTCACAGGTGGGTTTCCCTGGTTACCACTGACTGTCAGAGATGCGTGTCCCTGGTTACCCCCGACTGTCATATGTGCGTGTCCCTGGTAACCACAGTCACAGGAGAGGTGTCCGTGGTTACCAGTGACTGGCACAGTAGGTGTGTCCTTGGTTACCATGGTCACAGGTGGGTTTCCCTGGTTACCACCGACTGTCAGAGATGCGTGTCCCTGGTTACCACCGACTGTCACAGGCCGGTGTCCCTGGGCACTGTGAATGTCAAAGGTGAGTTTCCCTGATTACCACCGACTGTCACAGGAGGGCTGTCCCTGGGTACCATTGTCACAGGAGGGGTGTCCTTGGTTACCATGGTCACAGGTGGGTTTCCCTGGTTACCACTGACTGTCACAGGAGGGCTGTCCCTGGGTACCATTGTCACAGAGGGGTGTCCTTGGTTACCATGGTCACAGGTGGGTTTCCCTGGTTACCACCGACTGTCAGAGATGCGTCTTCCTGGTTACCACCGACTGTCCCAGTCCGGTGTCCCTGGGCACTGTGAATGTCACAGGTGGGTTTCCCTGGTTACCACCAACTGTCACAGGTGAGTGTACATGGTTACCACTGACTGTCACAGGAGGGCTGTCCCTGGGTACCATTGTGACAGGAGGGGTGTGCTTGGTTACCACTAGCACAGGAGGTGTGTCCCTGGTTACCACTGACTGTCACAGGAGGGGTGTCCTTGGTTACCATGGTCGCAGGTGGGTTTCCCTGGTTACCACTGACTGTCAGAAATGCGTGTCCCTGGTTACCACCGACTGTCATATGTGCGTGTCCTGGTAACCACGGTCACAGGAGAGGTGTCCTTGGTTACCAGTGACTGTGGGTAGGGGTGTCCTTGGTTACCATGTTCACAGGTGGTTTTCCCTGGTTACCACCGACTGTCACAGGAGGGCTGTCCCTGGGTACCGTTGTCACAGGAGGGGTGTCCTTGGTTACCACTGGCACAGGAGGTGTGTCCCTGGTTACCACTGACTGTCACAGGAGGGGTGTCCTTGTTTAACATGGTCGCAGGTGGGTTTCCCTGGTTACCACTGATTGTCAGAGATGCGTGTCCCTGGTTACCACCGACTGTCACAGGCCGGTGTCCCTGGGCACTGTGAATGTCACAGGTGGGTTTCCCTGGTTACCACCGACTGTCAGAGATGCGTCTCCCTGATAACCACGGTCACAGGAGAGGTGTCCTTGGTTACCAGTGACTGTGGGTAGGGGTGTCCTTGGTTACCATGGTCACAGGTGTGTTTCCCTGGTTACCACCGACTGTCACAGGAGGGCTGTCCCTGGGTACCATTGTCACAGAGGGGTGTCCTTGGTTACCATGGTCACAGGTGGGTTTCCCTGGTTACCACCGACTGTCAGAGATGCGTCTCACTGGTTACCACCGACTGTCACAGGACGGCTGTCCCTGGGTTCCATTGTCACAGGAGGGGTGTCCTTGGTTACCATGGTCACAGGAGGGTTTCCCTGGTTACCACCGACTGTCACAGGAGGGCTGTCCCTTGGTACCATTGTCACAGGACGGGTGTCCTTGGTTACCATGGTCACAGGTGGGTTTCCCTGGTTACCACCGAATGTCAGAGATGCGTCTCCCTGATAACCATGGTCACAGGAGAGGTGTCCTTGGTTACCAGTGACAGTGGGTAGGGGTGTCCTTGGTTACCATGGTCACAGGTGTGTTTCCCTGGTTACCACCGACTGTCACAGGAGGGCTGTCCCTGGGTACCGTTGTCACAGAGGGGTGTCCTTGGTTACCATGGTCACAGGTGGGTTTCCCTGGTTACCACCGACTGTCAGAGATTCGTCTCCCTGGTTACCACCGACTGTCACAGGCCGGTGTCCCTGGGCACTGTGAATGTCACAGGTGGGTTTCCCTGGTTACCACCGACTGTCAGAGATGCGTCTCCCTGATAACCACGGTCACAGGAGAGGTGTCCTTGGTTACCAGTGACTGTGGGTAGGGGTGTCCTTGGTTACCATGGTCACAGGTGTGTTTCCCTGGTTACCACCAACTGTCACAGGAGGGCTGTCCCTGGGTACCATTGTCACAGGAGGGGTGTCCTTGGTTACCATGGTCACAGGTGGGTTTCCCTGGTTACCACCGACTGTCACAGGAGGGCTGTCCCTGGTACCATTGTGACAGGAGGGGTGTCCATGGTTACCACTGGCACAGGAGGTGTGTCCCTGGTTACCACTGACTGTCACAGGAAGGGTGTCCTTGGTTACCATGGTCGCAGGTGGGTTTCCCTGGTTACCACTGACTGTCATAGATGCGTGTCCCTGTTTACCACCGACTGTCATATATGCGTGTCCCTGGTAACCACGGTCACAGGAGAGGTGTCCGTGGTTACCAGTGACTGTCACAGTAGGTGGGTCCTTGGTTACCATGGCGACAGGTGGGTTTCCCTTGTTACCACCGACTGTCAGAGATGCGTGTCCCTGGTTACCACCGACTGTCATATGTGCGTGTCCGTGGTAGCCACGGTCACAGGAGAGGTGTCCGTGGTTACCAGTGACTGTCACAGTAGGTGTGTCCTTGGTTACCATGGTCACAGGTGGGTTTCCCTGGTTACCACCGACTGTCAGAGATGCGTGTCCCTGGTTATCACCGACTGTCACAGGCCGGTGTCCCTGGGCACTGTGAATGTCACAGGTGGGTTTCCCTGGTTACCACCGACTGTCACAGGATGGCTGTCCCTGGGTACCATTGTCACAGGAGGGGTGTCCTTGGTTACCATGGTCACAGGTGGGTTTCCCTGTTTACCACCGACTGTCACAGGAGGGCTGTCCCGGGGTACCATTGTCACAGGAGGGGTGTCCTTGGTTACCATGGTCACAGGTGGGTTTCCCTGGTTACCACCGACTGTCACAGGAGGGCTGTCCCTGGGTACCATTGTCACAGGAGGGGTGTCCTTGGTTACCATGGTCACAGGTGGGTTTCCCTGGTTACCACCGACTGTCAGAGATGCGTCTCCCTGATAACCACGGTCACAGGAGAGGTGTCCTTCGTTACCAGTGACAGTGGGTAGGGGTGTCCTTGGTTACCATGGTCACAGGTGTGTTTCCCTGGTTACCACCGACTGTCACAGGAGGGCTGTCCCTGGGTACCATTGTCACAGAGGGGTGTCCTTGGTTACCATGGTCACAGGTGGGTTTCCCTGGTTACCACCGACTGTCAGAGATGCGTGTCCCTGGTTACCACCGACTGTCACAGGCCGGTGTCCCTGGGCACTGTGAATGTCACAGGTGGGTTTCCCTGGTTACCACCGACTGTCAGAGATGCGTCTCCCTGATAACCACGGTCACAGGAGAGGTGTCCTTGGTTACCAGTGAATGTGGGTAGGGGTGTCCTTGGTTACCACTGGCACAGGAGGTGTGTCCCTGGTTACCACTGACTGTCACAGGAGGGGTGTCCTTGGTTACCATGGTCGCAGGTGGGTTTCCCTGGTTACCACTGACTGTCAGAGATGCGTGTCCCTGGTTACCACCGACTGTCATATGTGCGTGTCCCTGGTAGCCACGGTCACAGGAGAGGTGTCCGTGGTTACCAGTGACGGTCACAGTAGGTGTGTCCTTGGTTACCATGGTCACAGGTGGGTTTCCCTGGTTACCACCGACTGTCAGAGATGCGTGTCCCTGATTACCACCGACTGTCACAGGCCGGGGTCCCTGGGCACTGTGAATGTCACAGGTGGGTTTCCCTGGTTACTACCGACTGTCACAGGCGGCTGTCCCTGGGTACCATTGTCACAGGAGGGGTGTCCTTGGTTACCATGGTCACAGGTGGGTTTCCCTGGTTACCACCGACTGTCACAGGAGGGCTCTCCCTGGGTACCATTGTCACAGGAGGGGTGTCCTTGGTTACCATGGTCACAGGTGGGTTTCCCTGGTTACCACCGACTGTCACAGGAGGGCTGTCCCTGGGTACCATTGTCACAGAGGGGTGTCCTTGGTTACCATGGTCACAGGTGGGTTTCCCTGGTTACCACCGACTGTCAGAGATGCGTCTCCCTGGTTACCACCGACTGTCACTGGACGGCTGTCCCTGGGTTCCATTGTCACAGGAGGGGTGTCCTTGGTTACCATGGTCACAGGTGGGTTTCCCTGGTTACCACCGACTGTCAGAGATGCGTGTCCCTGGTTACCACCGACTGTCACAGGCCGGTGTCCCTGGGCACTGTGAATGTCACAGGTGGTTTTCCCTGGTTACCACCGACTGTCAGAGATGCGTCTCCCTGATAACCACGGTCACAGGAGAGGTGTCCTTGGTTACCACTGACTGTCACAGGAGGGGTGTCCTTGGTTACCATGGTCGCAGGTGGGTTTCCCTGGTTACCACTGACTGTCAGAGATGCGTGTCCCTGGTTACCACCGACTGTCATATGTGCGTGTCCTGGTAACCACGGTCACAGGAGAGGTGTCCTTGGTTACCAGTGACTGTGGGTAGGGGTGTCCTTGGTTAACTTGTTCACAGGTGGGTTTCCCTGGTTACCACTGACTGTCAGAGATGCGTGTCCCTGGTTACCACCGACTGTCATATGTGCGTGTCCGTGGTAGCCACAGTCACAGGAGAGGTGTCCGTGGTTACCAGTGACTGGCACAGTAGGTGTGTCCTTGGTTACCATGGTCACAGGTGGGTTTCCCTGGTTACCACCGACTGTCAGAGATGCGTGTCCCTGGTTACCACCGACTGTCACAGGCCGGTGTCCCTGGGCACTGTGAATGTCACAGGTGAGTTTCCCTGATTACCACCGACTGTCACAGGAGGGCTGTCCCTGGGTACCATTGTCACAGGAGGGGTGTCCTTGGTTACCATGGTCACAGGTGGGTTTCCCTGGTTACCACTGACTGTCACAGGAGGGCTGTCCCTGGGTACCATTGTCACAGAGGGGTGTCCTTGGTTACCATGGTCACAGGTGGGTTTCCCTGGTTACCACCGACTGTCAGAGATGCGTCTTCCTGGTTACCACCGACTGTCCCAGTCCGGTGTCCCTGGGCACTGTGAATGTCACAGGTGGGTTTCCCTGGTTACCACCAACTGTCACAGGTGAGTGTACATGGTTACCACTGACTGTCACAGGAGGGCTGTCCCTGGGTACCATTGTGACAGGAGGGGTGTGCTTGGTTACCACTAGCACAGGAGGTGTGTCCCTGGTTACCACTGACTGTCACAGGAGGGGTGTCCTTGGTTACCATGGTCGCAGGTGGGTTTCCCTGGTTACCACTGACTGTCAGAAATGCGTGTCCCTGGTTACCACCGACTGTCATATGTGCGTGTCCTGGTAACCACGGTCACAGGAGAGGTGTCCTTGGTTACCAGTGACTGTGGGTAGGGGTGTCCTTGGTTACCATGTTCACAGGTGGTTTTCCCTGGTTACCACCGACTGTCACAGGAGGGCTGTCCCTGGGTACCGTTGTCACAGGAGGGGTGTCCTTGGTTACCACTGGCACAGGAGGTGTGTCCCTGGTTACCACTGACTGTCACAGGAGGGGTGTCCTTGTTTAACATGGTCGCAGGTGGGTTTCCCTGGTTACCACTGATTGTCAGAGATGCGTGTCCCTGGTTACCACCGACTGTCACAGGCCGGTGTCCCTGGGCACTGTGAATGTCACAGGTGGGTTTCCCTGGTTACCACCGACTGTCAGAGATGCGTCTCCCTGATAACCACGGTCACAGGAGAGGTGTCCTTGGTTACCAGTGACTGTGGGTAGGGGTGTCCTTGGTTACCATGGTCACAGGTGGGTTTCCCTGGTTACCACCGACTGTCACAGGAGGGCTGTCCCTGGGTACCATTGTCACAGAGGGGTGTCCTTGGTTACCATGGTCACAGGTGGGTTTCCCTGGTTACCACCGACTGTCAGAGATGCGTCTCACTGGTTACCACCGACTGTCACAGGACGGCTGTCCCTGGGTTCCATTGTCACAGGAGGGGTGTCCTTGGTTACCATGGTCACAGGAGGGTTTCCCTGGTTACCACCGACTGTCACAGGAGGGCTGTCCCTTGGTACCATTGTCACAGGACGGGTGTCCTTGGTTACCATGGTCACAGGTGGGTTTCCCTGGTTACCACCGAATGTCAGAGATGCGTCTCCCTGATAACCATGGTCACAGGAGAGGTGTCCTTGGTTACCAGTGACAGTGGGTAGGGGTGTCCTTGGTTACCATGGTCACAGGTGTGTTTCCCTGGTTACCACCGACTGTCACAGGAGGGCTGTCCCTGGGTACCGTTGTCACAGAGGGGTGTCCTTGGTTACCATGGTCACAGGTGGGTTTCCCTGGTTACCACCGACTGTCAGAGATTCGTCTCCCTGGTTACCACCGACTGTCACAGGCCGGTGTCCCTGGGCACTGTGAATGTCACAGGTGGGTTTCCCTGGTTACCACCGACTGTCAGAGATGCGTCTCCCTGATAACCACGGTCACAGGAGAGGTGTCCTTGGTTACCAGTGACTGTGGGTAGGGGTGTCCTTGGTTACCATGGTCACAGGTGTGTTTCCCTGGTTACCACCAACTGTCACAGGAGGGCTGTCCCTGGGTACCATTGTCACAGGAGGGGTGTCCTTGGTTACCATGGTCACAGGTGGGTTTCCCTGGTTACCACCGACTGTCACAGGAGGGCTGTCCCTGGTACCATTGTGACAGGAGGGGTGTCCATGGTTACCACTGGCACAGGAGGTGTGTCCCTGGTTACCACTGACTGTCACAGGAAGGGTGTCCTTGGTTACCATGGTCGCAGGTGGGTTTCCCTGGTTACCACTGACTGTCATAGATGCGTGTCCCTGTTTACCACCGACTGTCATATATGCGTGTCCCTGGTAACCACGGTCACAGGAGAGGTGTCCGTGGTTACCAGTGACTGTCACAGTAGGTGGGTCCTTGGTTACCATGGCGACAGGTGGGTTTCCCTTGTTACCACCGACTGTCAGAGATGCGTGTCCCTGGTTACCACCGACTGTCATATGTGCGTGTCCGTGGTAGCCACGGTCACAGGAGAGGTGTCCGTGGTTACCAGTGACTGTCACAGTAGGTGTGTCCTTGGTTACCATGGTCACAGGTGGGTTTCCCTGGTTACCACCGACTGTCAGAGATGCGTGTCCCTGGTTATCACCGACTGTCACAGGCCGGTGTCCCTGGGCACTGTGAATGTCACAGGTGGGTTTCCCTGGTTACCACCGACTGTCACAGGATGGCTGTCCCTGGGTACCATTGTCACAGGAGGGGTGTCCTTGGTTACCATGGTCACAGGTGGGTTTCCCTGTTTACCACCGACTGTCACAGGAGGGCTGTCCCGGGGTACCATTGTCACAGGAGGGGTGTCCTTGGTTACCATGGTCACAGGTGGGTTTCCCTGGTTACCACCGACTGTCACAGGAGGGCTGTCCCTGGGTACCATTGTCACAGGAGGGGTGTCCTTGGTTACCATGGTCACAGGTGGGTTTCCCTGGTTACCACCGACTGTCAGAGATGCGTCTCCCTGATAACCACGGTCACAGGAGAGGTGTCCTTCGTTACCAGTGACAGTGGGTAGGGGTGTCCTTGGTTACCATGGTCACAGGTGTGTTTCCCTGGTTACCACCGACTGTCACAGGAGGGCTGTCCCTGGGTACCATTGTCACAGAGGGGTGTCCTTGGTTACCATGGTCACAGGTGGGTTTCCCTGGTTACCACCGACTGTCAGAGATGCGTCTCCCTGGTTACCACCGACTGTCACAGGCCGGTGTCCCTGGGCACTGTGAATGTCACAGGTGGGTTTCCCTGGTTACCACCGACTGTCAGAGATGCGTCTCCCTGATAACCACGGTCACAGGAGAGGTGTCCTTGGTTACCAGTGAATGTGGGTAGGGGTGTCCTTGGTTACCACTGGCACAGGAGGTGTGTCCCTGGTTACCACTGACTGTCACAGGAGGGGTGTCCTTGGTTACCATGGTCGCAGGTGGGTTTCCCTGGTTACCACTGACTGTCAGAGATGCGTGTCCCTGGTTACCACCGACTGTCATATGTGCGTGTCCCTGGTAGCCACGGTCACAGGAGAGGTGTCCGTGGTTACCAGTGACGGTCACAGTAGGTGTGTCCTTGGTTACCATGGTCACAGGTGGGTTTCCCTGGTTACCACCGACTGTCAGAGATGCGTGTCCCTGATTACCACCGACTGTCACAGGCCGGGGTCCCTGGGCACTGTGAATGTCACAGGTGGGTTTCCCTGGTTACTACCGACTGTCACAGGCGGCTGTCCCTGGGTACCATTGTCACAGGAGGGGTGTCCTTGGTTACCATGGTCACAGGTGGGTTTCCCTGGTTACCACCGACTGTCACAGGAGGGCTCTCCCTGGGTACCATTGTCACAGGAGGGGTGTCCTTGGTTACCATGGTCACAGGTGGGTTTCCCTGGTTACCACCGACTGTCACAGGAGGGCTGTCCCTGGGTACCATTGTCACAGAGGGGTGTCCTTGGTTACCATGGTCACAGGTGGGTTTCCCTGGTTACCACCGACTGTCAGAGATGCGTCTCCCTGGTTACCACCGACTGTCACTGGACGGCTGTCCCTGGGTTCCATTGTCACAGGAGGGGTGTCCTTGGTTACCATGGTCACAGGTGGGTTTCCCTGGTTACCACCGACTGTCAGAGATGCGTGTCCCTGGTTACCACCGACTGTCACAGGCCGGTGTCCCTGGGCACTGTGAATGTCACAGGTGGTTTTCCCTGGTTACCACCGACTGTCAGAGATGCGTCTCCCTGATAACCACGGTCACAGGAGAGGTGTCCTTGGTTACCACTGACTGTCACAGGAGGGGTGTCCTTGGTTACCATGGTCGCAGGTGGGTTTCCCTGGTTACCACTGACTGTCAGAGATGCGTGTCCCTGGTTACCACCGACTGTCATATGTGCGTGTCCTGGTAACCACGGTCACAGGAGAGGTGTCCTTGGTTACCAGTGACTGTGGGTAGGGGTGTCCTTGGTTAACTTGTTCACAGGTGGGTTTCCCTGGTTACCACTGACTGTCAGAGATGCGTGTCCCTGGTTACCACCGACTGTCATATGTGCGTGTCCCTGGTAACCACAGTCACAGGAGAGGTGTCCGTGGTTACCAGTGACTGGCACAGTAGGTGTGTCCTTGGTTACCATGGTCACAGGTGGGTTTCCCTGGTTACCACCGACTGTCAGAGATGCGTGTCCCTGGTTACCACCGACTGTCACAGGCCGGTGTCCCTGGGCACTGTGAATGTCACAGGTGAGTTTCCCTGATTACCACCGACTGTCACAGGAGGGCTGTCCCTGGGTACCATTGTCACAGGAGGGGTGTCCTTGGTTACCATGGTCACAGGTGTGTTTCCCTGGTTACCACTGACTGTCACAGGAGGGCTGTCCCTGGGTACCATTGTCACAGAGGGGTGTCCTTGGTTACCATGGTCACAGGTGGGTTTCCCTGGTTACCACCGACTGTCAAAGATGCGTCTTCCTGGTTACCCCCGACTGTCCCAGTCCGGTGTCCCTGGGCACTGTGAATGTCACAGGTGGGTTTCCCTGGTTACCACCAACTGTCACAGGTGAGTGTACATGGTTACCACTGACTGTCACAGGAGGGCTGTCCCTGGGTACCATTGTGACAGGAGGGGTGTGCTTGGTTACCACTAGCACAGGAGGTGTGTCCCTGGTTACCACTGACTGTCACAGGAGGGGTGTCCTTGGTTACCATGGTCGCAGGTGGGTTTCCCTGGTTACCACTGACTGTCAGAAATGCGTGTCCCTGGTTACCACCGACTGTCATATGTGCGTGTCCTGGTAACCACGGTCACAGGAGAGGTGTCCTTGGTTACCAGTGACTGTGGGTAGGGGTGTCCTTGGTTACCATGTTCACAGGTGGTTTTCCCTGGTTACCACCGACTGTCACAGGAGGGCTGTCCCTGGGTACCGTTGTCACAGGAGGGGTGTCCTTGGTTACCACTGGCACAGGAGGTGTGTCCCTGGTTACCACTGACTGTCACAGGAGGGGTGTCCTTGTTTAACATGGTCGCAGGTGGGTTTCCCTGGTTACCACTGACTGTCAGAGATGCGTGTCCCTGGTTACCACCGACTGTCACAGGCCGGTGTCCCTGGGCACTGTGAATGTCACAGGTGGGTTTCCCTGGTTACCACCGACTGTCAGAGATGCGTCTCCCTGATAACCACGGTCACAGGAGAGGTGTCCTTGGTTACCAGTGACTGTGGGTAGGGGTGTCCTTGGTTACCATGGTCACAGGTGGGTTTCCCTGGTTACCACCGACTGTCACAGGAGGGCTGTCCCTGGGTACCATTGTCACAGAGGGGTGTCCTTGGTTACCATGGTCACAGGTGGGTTTCCCTGGTTACCACCGACTGTCAGAGATGCGTCTCCCTGGTTACCACCGACTGTCACAGGACGGCTGTCCCTGGGTTCCATTGTCACAGGAGGGGTGTCCTTGGTTACCATGGTCACAGGTGGGTTTCCCTGGTTACCACCGACTGTCACAGGAGGGCTGTCCCTTGGTACCATTGTCACAGGACGGGTGTCCTTGGTTACCATGGTCACAGGTGGGTTTCCCTGGTTACCACCGACTGTCACAGGAGGGCTGTCCGTGGGTACTATTGTCACAGGAGGGGTGTCCTTGGTTACCGTGGTCACAGGTGGGTTTCCCTGGTTACCACCGACTGTCAGAGATGCGTGTCCCTGGTAACCATGGTCACAGGAGAGGTGTCCTTGGTTACCAGTGACTGTGGGTAGGGGTGTCCTTGGTTACCATGGTCACAGGTGGGTTTCCCTTGTTACCACCGACTGTCACAGGAGGGCTGTCCATGGATACCATTGTCACAGGAGGGGTGTCCTTGGTTACCATGGTCACAGGTGGGTTTCCCTGCTTACCACCGACTGTCAGAAATATGTGTCCCTGGTTACCACCGACTGTCACAGGCAGGTGTCCCTGGGCACTGTGAATGTCACAGGTGGGTTTCCCTGGTTACCACCGACTGTCACAGGATGGCTGTCCCTGGGTACCATTGTCACAGGAGGGATGTCCTTGGTTACCATGGTCACAGGTGGGTTTCCCTGGTTACCACCGACTGTCACAGGAGGGCTGTCCCTGGGTACCATTGTCACAGGAGGGGTGTCCTTGGTTACCATGGTCACAGGTGGGTTTCCCTGGTTACCACCGACTGTCAGAGATGCGTCTCCCTGATAACCACGGTCACAGGAGAGGTGTCCTTGCTTACCAGTGACTGTGGGTAGGGGTGTCCTTGGTTACCATGGTCACAGGTGGTTTTCCCTGGTTACCACCGACTGTCACAGGAGGGCTGTCCCTGGGTACCATTGTCACAGGAGGGGTGTCCTTGGTTACCACTGGCACAGGAGGTGTGTCCCTGGTTACCACTGACTGTCACAGGAGGGGTGTCCTTGGTTACCATGGTCGCAGGTGGGTTTCCCTGGTTACCAATGACTGTCAGAGATGCGTGTCCCTGGTTACCACCGACTGTCATATGTGCGTGTCCTGGTAACCACGGTCACAGGAGAGGTGTCCTTGGTTACCAGTGACTGTGGGTAGGGGTGTCCTTGGTTACCATGGTCACAGGTGGGTTTCCCTGGTTACCACCGACTGTCACAGGAGGGCTCTCCCTGGGTACCATTGTCACAGGAGGGGTGTCCTTGGTTACCATGGTCACAGGTGGGTTTCCCTGGTTACCACCGACTGTCACAGGAGGGCTGTCCCTGGGTACCATTGTCACAGAGGGGTGTCCTTGGTTACCATGGTCACAGGTGGGTTTCCCTGGTTACCACCGACTGTCAGAGATGCGTCTCCCTGGTTACCACCGACTGTCACTGGACGGCTGTCCCTGGGTTCCATTGTCACAGGAGGGGTGTCCTTGGTTACCATGGTCACAGGTGGGTTTCCCTGGTTACCACCGACTGTCAGAGATGCGTGTCCCTGGTTACCACCGACTGTCACAGGCCGGTGTCCCTGGGCACTGTGAATGTCACAGGTGGTTTTCCCTGGTTACCACCGACTGTCAGAGATGCGTCTCCCTGATAACCACGGTCACAGGAGAGGTGTCCTTGGTTACCACTGACTGTCACAGGAGGGGTGTCCTTGGTTACCATGGTCGCAGGTGGGTTTCCCTGGTTACCACTGACTGTCAGAGATGCGTGTCCCTGGTTACCACCGACTGTCATATGTGCGTGTCCTGGTAACCACGGTCACAGGAGAGGTGTCCTTGGTTACCAGTGACTGTGGGTAGGGGTGTCCTTGGTTAACTTGTTCACAGGTGGGTTTCCCTGGTTACCACTGACTGTCAGAGATGCGTGTCCCTGGTTACCACCGACTGTCATATGTGCGTGTCCCTGGTAACCACAGTCACAGGAGAGGTGTCCGTGGTTACCAGTGACTGGCACAGTAGGTGTGTCCTTGGTTACCATGGTCACAGGTGGGTTTCCCTGGTTACCACCGACTGTCAGAGATGCGTGTCCCTGGTTACCACCGACTGTCACAGGCCGGTGTCCCTGGGCACTGTGAATGTCACAGGTGAGTTTCCCTGATTACCACCGACTGTCACAGGAGGGCTGTCCCTGGGTACCATTGTCACAGGAGGGGTGTCCTTGGTTACCATGGTCACAGGTGTGTTTCCCTGGTTACCACTGACTGTCACAGGAGGGCTGTCCCTGGGTACCATTGTCACAGAGGGGTGTCCTTGGTTACCATGGTCACAGGTGGGTTTCCCTGGTTACCACCGACTGTCAAAGATGCGTCTTCCTGGTTACCCCCGACTGTCCCAGTCCGGTGTCCCTGGGCACTGTGAATGTCACAGGTGGGTTTCCCTGGTTACCACCAACTGTCACAGGTGAGTGTACATGGTTACCACTGACTGTCACAGGAGGGCTGTCCCTGGGTACCATTGTGACAGGAGGGGTGTGCTTGGTTACCACTAGCACAGGAGGTGTGTCCCTGGTTACCACTGACTGTCACAGGAGGGGTGTCCTTGGTTACCATGGTCGCAGGTGGGTTTCCCTGGTTACCACTGACTGTCAGAAATGCGTGTCCCTGGTTACCACCGACTGTCATATGTGCGTGTCCTGGTAACCACGGTCACAGGAGAGGTGTCCTTGGTTACCAGTGACTGTGGGTAGGGGTGTCCTTGGTTACCATGTTCACAGGTGGTTTTCCCTGGTTACCACCGACTGTCACAGGAGGGCTGTCCCTGGGTACCGTTGTCACAGGAGGGGTGTCCTTGGTTACCACTGGCACAGGAGGTGTGTCCCTGGTTACCACTGACTGTCACAGGAGGGGTGTCCTTGTTTAACATGGTCGCAGGTGGGTTTCCCTGGTTACCACTGACTGTCAGAGATGCGTGTCCCTGGTTACCACCGACTGTCACAGGCCGGTGTCCCTGGGCACTGTGAATGTCACAGGTGGGTTTCCCTGGTTACCACCGACTGTCAGAGATGCGTCTCCCTGATAACCACGGTCACAGGAGAGGTGTCCTTGGTTACCAGTGACTGTGGGTAGGGGTGTCCTTGGTTACCATGGTCACAGGTGGGTTTCCCTGGTTACCACCGACTGTCACAGGAGGGCTGTCCCTGGGTACCATTGTCACAGAGGGGTGTCCTTGGTTACCATGGTCACAGGTGGGTTTCCCTGGTTACCACCGACTGTCAGAGATGCGTCTCCCTGGTTACCACCGACTGTCACAGGACGGCTGTCCCTGGGTTCCATTGTCACAGGAGGGGTGTCCTTGGTTACCATGGTCACAGGTGGGTTTCCCTGGTTACCACCGACTGTCACAGGAGGGCTGTCCCTTGGTACCATTGTCACAGGACGGGTGTCCTTGGTTACCATGGTCACAGGTGGGTTTCCCTGGTTACCACCGACTGTCACAGGAGGGCTGTCCGTGGGTACTATTGTCACAGGAGGGGTGTCCTTGGTTACCGTGGTCACAGGTGGGTTTCCCTGGTTACCACCGACTGTCAGAGATGCGTGTCCCTGGTAACCATGGTCACAGGAGAGGTGTCCTTGGTTACCAGTGACTGTGGGTAGGGGTGTCCTTGGTTACCATGGTCACAGGTGGGTTTCCCTTGTTACCACCGACTGTCACAGGAGGGCTGTCCATGGATACCATTGTCACAGGAGGGGTGTCCTTGGTTACCATGGTCACAGGTGGGTTTCCCTGCTTACCACCGACTGTCAGAAATATGTGTCCCTGGTTACCACCGACTGTCACAGGCAGGTGTCCCTGGGCACTGTGAATGTCACAGGTGGGTTTCCCTGGTTACCACCGACTGTCACAGGATGGCTGTCCCTGGGTACCATTGTCACAGGAGGGATGTCCTTGGTTACCATGGTCACAGGTGGGTTTCCCTGGTTACCACCGACTGTCACAGGAGGGCTGTCCCTGGGTACCATTGTCACAGGAGGGGTGTCCTTGGTTACCATGGTCACAGGTGGGTTTCCCTGGTTACCACCGACTGTCAGAGATGCGTCTCCCTGATAACCACGGTCACAGGAGAGGTGTCCTTGCTTACCAGTGACTGTGGGTAGGGGTGTCCTTGGTTACCATGGTCACAGGTGGTTTTCCCTGGTTACCACCGACTGTCACAGGAGGGCTGTCCCTGGGTACCATTGTCACAGGAGGGGTGTCCTTGGTTACCACTGGCACAGGAGGTGTGTCCCTGGTTACCACTGACTGTCACAGGAGGGGTGTCCTTGGTTACCATGGTCGCAGGTGGGTTTCCCTGGTTACCAATGACTGTCAGAGATGCGTGTCCCTGGTTACCACCGACTGTCATATGTGCGTGTCCTGGTAACCACGGTCACAGGAGAGGTGTCCTTGGTTACCAGTGACTGTGGGTAGGGGTGTCCTTGGTTACCATGGTCACAGGTGGGTTTCCCTGGTTACCACCGACTGTCACAGGAGGGCTGTCCCTGGGTACCATTGTCACAGGAGGGGTGTCCTTGGTTACCACTGGCACAGGAGGTGTGTCCCTGGTTACCACTGACTGTCACCGGAGGGGTGTCCTTGGTTAACATGGTCGCAGGTGGGTTTCCCTGGTTACCACTGACTGTCAGAGATGCGTGTCCCTGGTTACCACCGACTGTCATATGTGCGTGTCCCTGGTAGCCACGGTCACAGGAGAGGTGTCCGTGGTTACCAGTGACTGTCACAGTAGGTGTGTCCTTGGTTACCATGGTCACAGGTGGGTTTCCCTGGTTACCACCGACTGTCAGAGATGCGTGTCCCTGATTACCACCGACTGTCACAGGCCGGTGTCCCTGGGCACTGTGAATGTCACAGGTGGGTTTCCCTGGTTACCACCGACTGTCACAGGACGGCTGTCCCTGGGTACCATTGTCACAGGAGGGGTGTCCTTGGTTACCATGGTCACAGGTGGGTTTCCCTGGTTACCACCGACTGTCACAGGAGGGCTCTCCCTGGGTACCATTGTCACAGGAGGGGTGTCCTTGGTTACCATGGTCACAGGTGGGATTCCCTGGTTATCACCGACTGTCACAGATGCGTCTCCCTGATAACCACGGTCACAGGAGAGGTGTCCTTGGTTACCAGTGACAGTGGGTAGGGGTGTCCTTGGTTACCATGGTCACAGGTGTGTTTCCCTGGTTACCACCGACTGTCACAGGAGGGCTGTCCCTGGGTACCATTGTCACAGAGGGGTGTCCTTGGTTACCATGGTCACAGGTGGGTTTCCCTGGTTACCACCGACTGTCAGAGATGCGTCTCCCTGGTTACCACCGACTGTCACAGGCCGGTGTCCCTGGGCACTGTGAATGTCACAGGTGGGTTGCCCTGGTTACCACCGACTGTCAGAGATGCGTCTCCCTGATAACCACGGTCACAGGAGAGGTGTCCTTGGTTACCAGTGACAGTGGGTAGGGGTGTCCTTGGTTACCATGGTCACAGGTGTGTTTCCCTGGTTACCACCGACTGTCACAGGAGGGCTGTCCCTGGGTACCATTGTCACAGAGGGGTGTCCTTGGTTACCATGGTCACAGGTGGGTTTCCCTGGTTACCACCGACTGTCAGAGATGCGTGTCCCTGGTTACCACCGACTGTCACAGGCCGGTGTCCCTGGGCATTGTGAATGTCACAGGTGGGTTTCCCTGGTTACCACCGACTGTCACAGGACGGCTGTCCCTGGGTTCCATTGTCACAGGAGGGGTGTCCTTGGTTACCATGGTCACAGGTGGGTTTCCCTGGTTACCACCGACTGTCACAGGAGGGCTGTCCCTGGGTACCATTGTCACAGGAGGGGTGTCCTTGGTTACCATGGTCACAGGTGGGTTTCCCTGGTTACCACCGACTGTCACAGGAGGGCTGTCCCTGGGTACCATTGTGACAGGAGGGGTGTCCTTGGTTACCACTGGCACAGGAGGTGTGTCCCTGGTTACCACTGACTGTCACAGGAGGGGTGTCCTTGGTTACCATGGTCGCAGGTGGGTTTCCCTGGTTACCACTGACTGTCAGAAATGCGTGTCCTTGGTTACCACCGACTGTCATATATGCGTGTCCCTGGTAACCACGGTCACAGGAGAGGTGTCCGTGGTTACCAGTGACTGTCAGAGTAGGTGGGTCCTTGGTTACCATGGCGACAGGTGGGTTTCCCTGGTTACCACCGACTGTCAGAGATGCGTGTCCCTGGTTACCACCGACTGTCACAGGCCGGTGTCCCTGGGAAATGGGAATGTCACAGGTGTGTTTCCCTGGTTACCACCGACTGTCACAGGTGAGTGTACATGGTTACCACTGACTGTCACAGGAGGGCTGTCCCTGGGTAACATTGTGACAGGAGGGGTTTCCTTGGTTACCACTGGCACAGGAGGTGTGACCCTGCTTACCACTGACTGTCATATGTGCGTGTCCTGGTAACCACGGTCACAGGAGAGGTGTCCTTGGTTACCAGTGACTGTGGGAGGGGTGTCCTTGGTTACCATGGTCACAGGTGTGTTTCCCTGGTTACCACCGACTGTCAGAGATGCGTCTCCCTGGTTACCACCGACTGTCACAGGCCGGTGTCCCTGGGCACTGTGAATGTCACAGGTGGGTTTCCCTGGTTAACAACAACTGTCACAGGTGAGTGTACATGGTTACCACTGACTGTCACAGGAGGGCTGTCTGTGGGTACTATTGTCACAGGAGGGGTGTCCTTGGTTACCGTGGTCACAGGTGGGTTTCCCTGGTTACCACCGACTGTCAGAGATGCGTGTCCCTGGTAACCATGGTCACAGGAGAGGTGTCCTTGGTTACCAGTGACTGTGGGTAGGGGTGTCCTTGGTTACCATGGTCACAGGTGGGTTTCCCTTATTACCACCGACTGTCACAGGAGGGCTGTCCCTGGGTATCATTGTCACAGGAGGGGTGTCCTTGGTTACCATGGTCACAGGTGGGTTTCCCTGGTTACCACCGAATGTCAGAGATGCGTCTCCCTGATAACCATGGTCACAGGAGAAGTGTCCTTGGTTACCAGTGACAGTGGGTAGGGGTGTCCTTGGTTACCATGGTCACAGGTGTGTTTCCCTGGTTACCACCGACTGTCACAGGAGGGCTGTCCCTGGGTACCATTGTCACAGAGGGGTGTCCTTGGTTACCATGGTCACAGGTGGGTTTCCCTGGTTACCACCGACTGTCAGAGATGCGTCTCCCTGGTTACCACCGACTGTCACAGGCCGGTGTCCCTGGGCACTGTGAATGTCACAGGTGGGTTTCCCTGGTTACCACCGACTGTCAGATATGCGTCTCCCTGATAACCACGGTCACAGGAGAGGTGTCCTTGGTTACCAGTGACAGTGGGTAGGGGTGTCCTTGGTTACCATGGTCACAGGTGTGTTTCCCTGGTTACCACCGACTGTCACAGGAGGGCTGTCCCTGGGTACCATTGTCACAGAGGGGTGTCCTTGGTTACCATGGTCACAGGTGGGTTTCCCTGGTTACCACCGACTGTCAGAGATGCGTGTCCCTGGTTACCACCGACTGTCATATGTGCGTGTCCTGGAAACCACGGTCACAGGAGAGGTGTCCTTGGTTACCAGTGACTGTGGGTAGGGGTGTCCTTGGTTACCATGGTCACAGGTGTGTTTCCCTGGTTACCACCGACTGTCAGAGATGCGTCTCCCTGGTTACCACCGACTGTCACAGGCCGGTGTCCCTGGGCACTGTGAATGTCACAGGTGGGTTTCCCTGGTTACCACCGACTGTCACAGGTGAGTGTACATGGTTACCACTGACTGTCACAGGAGGGCTGTCCCTGGGTACCATTGTGACAGGAGGGGTGTCCTTGGTTGCCACTGGCACAGGAGGTGTTTGGCTGGTTACCACTGACTGTCACAGGAGGGGTGTCCTTGGTTACCATGATTGCAGGTGGGTTTCCCTGGTTACCACTGACTGTCAGAAATGCCTCTCCCTGGTTACCACCGACTGTCATATGTGCGTGTCCTGGTAACCACAGTCACAGGAGAGTTGTCCTTGGTTACCAGTGACTGTGGGTTGGGGTGTCCTTGGTTACCATGGTCACAGGTGGGTTTCCCTGGTTACCACCGACTGTCACAGGAGGGCTGTCTGTGGGTACTATTGTCACAGGAGGGGTGTCCTTGGTTACCGTGGTCACAGGTGGGTTTCCCTGGTTACCACCGACTGTCAGAGATGCGTGTCCCTGGTAACCATGGTCACAGGAGAGGTGTCCTTGGTTACCAGTGACTGTGGGTAGGGGTGTCCTTGGTTACCATGGTCACAGGTGGGTTTCCCTTGTTACCACCGACTGTCACAGGAGGGCTGTCCATGGATACCATTGTCACAGGAGGGGTGTCCTTGGTTACCATGGTCACAGGTGGGTTTCCCTGGTTACCACCGACTGTCAGAAATATGTGTCCCTGGTTACCACCGACTGTCACAGGCAGGTGTCCCTGGGCACTGTGAATGTCACAGGTGGGTTTCCCTGGTTACCACCGACTGTCACAGGATGGCTGTCCCTGGGTACCATTGTCACAGGAGGGGTGTCCTTGGTTACCATGGTCACAGGTGGGTTTCCCTGGTTACCACCGACTGTCACAGGAGGGCTGTCCCTGGGTACCATTGTCACAGGAGGGGTGTCCTTGGTTACCATGGTCACAGGTGGGTTTCCCTGGTTACCACCGACTGTCAGAGATGCGTCTCCCTGATAACCACGGTCACAGGAGAGGTGTCCTTGCTTACCAGTGACTGTGGGTAGGGGTGTCCTTGGTTACCATGGTCACAGGTGGTTTTCCCTGGTTACCACCGACTGTCACAGGAGGGCTGTCCCTTGGTACCATTGTCACAGGAGGGGTGTCCTTGGTTACCATGGTCACAGGTGGGTTTCCCTGGTTACCACCGACTGTCAGAAATGCGTGTCCTTGGTTACCACCGACTGTCACAGGCAGGTGTCCCTGGGCACTGTGAATGTCACAGGTGGGTTTCCCTGGTTACCACCGACTGTCACAGTTGAGTGTACATGGTTACCACTGACTGTCACAGGAGGGCTGTCCCTGGGTACCATTGTCACAGGAGGGGTGTCCTTGGTTACAACTGGCACAGGAGATGTGTCCCTGGTTACCACTGACTGTGACAGGAGGGGTGTCCTTGGTTACCATGGTCGCAGGTGGGTTTCCCTGGTTACCACTGACTGTCAGAGATGCGTGTCCCTGGTTACCACCGACTGTCATATGTGCGTGTCCTGGTAACCACGGTCACAGGAGAGGTGTCCTTGGTTACGAGTGACTGTGGTAGGGGTGTCCTTGGTTACCATGGTTGCAGGTGGTTTTCCCTGGTTACCACCGACTGTCACAGGAGGGCTGTCCCTGGGTACCATTGTCACAGGAGGGGTGTCCTTGGTTACCATGATTGCAGGTGGGTTTCCCTGGTTACCACTGACTGTCAGAGTTGCGTGTCCCTGGTTACCACCGACTGTCATATATGCGTGTCCCTGGTAACCACGGTCACAGGAGAGGTGTCCGTGGTTACCAGTGACTGTCACAGTAGGTGGGTCCTTGGTTACCATGGCGACAGGTGGGTTTCCCTGGTTACCACCGACTGTCAGAGATGCGTGTCCCTGGTTACCACCGACTGTCACAGGCCGGTGTCCCTGGGAAATGGGAATGTCACAGGTGGGTTTCCCTGGTTACCACCGACTGTCACAGGTGAGTGTACATGGTTACCACTGACTGTCACAGGAGGGCTGTCCCTGGGTAACATTGTGACAGGAGGGGTTTCCTTGCTTACCACTGGCACAGGAGGTGTGACCCTGCTTACCACTGACTGTCATATGTGCGTGTCCTGGTAACCACGGTCACAGGACAGGTGTCCTTGGTTACCAGTGACTGTGGGTAGGGGTGTCCTTGGTTACCATGGTCACAGGTGGGTTTCCCTGGTTACCACCGACTGTCAGAGATGCGTCTCCCTGGTTACCACCGACTGTCACAGGCCGGTGTCCCTGGGCACTGTGAATGTCACAGGTGGGTTTCCCTGGTTACCACCGACTGTCAGAGATGCGTCTCCCTGATAACCACGGTCACAGGAGAGGTGTCCTTGGTTACCAGTGACAGTGGGTAGGGGTGTCCTTGGTTACCATGGTCACAGGTGTGTTTCCCTGGTTACCACCGACTGTCACAGGAGGGCTGTCCCTGGGTACCATTGTCACAGAGGGGTGTCCTTGGTTACCATGGTCACAGGTGGGTTTCCCTGGTTACCACCGACTGTCAGAGATGTGTGTCCCTGGTTACCACCGACTGTCATATGTGCGTGTCCTGGTATCCACGGTCACAGGAGAGGTGTCCTTGGTTACCAGTGACTGTGGGTAGGGGTGTCCTTGGTTACCATGGTCACAGGTGTGTTTCCCTGGTTACCAACGACTGTCAGAGATGCGTCTCCCTGGTTACCACCGACTGTCACAGGCCGGTGTCCCTGGGCACTGTGAATGTCACAGGTGGGTTTCCCTGGTTACCACCGACTGTCACAGGTGAGTGTACATGGTTACCACTGACTGTCACAGGAGGGCTGTCCCTGGGTACCATTGTGACAGGAGGGGTGTCCTTGGTTGCCACTGGCACAGGTGTTGTTTGGCTGGTTACCACTGACTGTCACAGGAGGGGTGTCCTTGGTTACCATGATTGCAGGTGGGTTTCCATGGTTACCACTGACTGTCAGAAATGCCTCTCCCTGGTTACCACCGACTGTCATATGTGCGTGTCCTGGTAAACACAGTCACAGGAGAGGTGTCCTTGGTTACCAGTGACTGTGGGTTGGGGTGTCCTTGGTTACCATGGTCACAGGTGGGTTTCCCTGGTTACCACCGACTGTCACAGGAGGGCTGTCTGTGGGTCCTATTTTCACAGGAGGGGTGTCCTTGGTTACCGTGGTCACAGGTGGGTTTCCCTGGTTACCACCGACTGTCAGAGATGCGTGTCCCTGGTAACCATGGTCACAGGAGAGGTGTCCTTGGTTACCAGTGACTGTGGGTAGGGGTGTCCTTGGTTACCATGGTCACAGGTGGGTTTCCCTTGTTACCACCGACTGTCACAGGAGGGCTGTCCATGGATACCATTGTCACAGGAGGGGTGTCCTTGGTTACCATGGTCACAGGTGGGTTTCCCTGCTTACCACCGACTGTCAGAAATATGTGTCCCTGGTTACCACCGACTGTCACAGGCAGGTGTCCCTGGGCACTGTGAATGTCACAGGTGGGTTTCCCTGGTTACCACCGACTGTCACAGGATGGCTGTCCCTGGGTACCATTGTCACAGGAGGGGTGTCCTTGGTTACCATGGTCACAGGTGGGTTTCCCTGGTTACCACCGACTGTCACAGGAGGGCTGTCCCTGGGTACCATTGTCACAGGAGGGGTGTCCTTGGTTACCATGGTCACAGGTGGGTTTCCCTGGTTACCACCGACTGTCAGAGATGCGTCTCCCTGATAACCACGGTCACAGGAGAGGTGTCCTTGCTTACCAGTGACTGTGGGTAGGGGTGTCCTTGGTTACCATGGTCACAGGTGGTTTTCCCTGGTTACCACCGACTGTCACAGGAGGGCTGTCCCTGGGTAACATTGTCACAGGAGGGGTGTCCTTGGTTACCACTGGCACAGGAGGTGTGTCCCTGGTTACCACTGACTGTCACAGGAGGGGTGTCCTTGGTTACCATGGTCGCAGGTGGGTTTCCCTGGTTACCAATGACTGGCAGAGATGCGTGTCCCTGGTTACCACCGACTGTCATATGTGCGTGTCCTGGTAACCACGGTCACAGGAGAGGTGTCCTTGGTTACCAGTGACTGTGGGTAGGGGTGTCCTTGGTTACCATGGTCACAGGTGTGTTTCCCTGGTTACCACCGACTGTCACAGGAGGGCTGTCCCTGGGTACCATTGTCACAGGAGGGGTGTCCTTGGTTACCACTGGCACAGGAGGTGTGTCCCTGGTTACCACTGACTGTCACCGGAGGGGTGTCCTTGGTTAACATGGTCGCAGGTGGGTTTCCCTGGTTACCACTGACTGTCAGAGATGCGTGTCCCTGGTTACCACCGACTGTCATATGTGCGTGTCCCTGGTAGCCACGGTCACAGGAGAGGTGTCCGTGGTTACCAGTGACTGTCACAGTAGGTGTGTCCTTGGTTACCATGGTCACAGGTGGGTTTCCCTGGTTACCACCGACTGTCAGAGATGCGTGTCCCTGATTACCACCGACTGTCACAGGCCGGTGTCCCTGGGCACTGTGAATGTCACAGGTGGGTTTCCCTGGTTACCACCGACTGTCACAGGACGGCTGTCCAGGGGTACCATTGTCACAGGAGGGGTGTCCTTGGTTACCATGGTCACAGGTGGGTTTCCCTGGTTACCACCGACTGTCACAGGAGGGCTCTCCCTGGGTACCATTGTCACAGGAGGGGTGTCCTTGGTTACCATGGTCACAGGTGGGATTCCCTGGTTATCACCGACTGTCACAGATGCGTCTCCCTGATAACCACGGTCACAGGAGAGGTGTCCTTGGTTACCAGTGACAGTGGGTAGGGGTGTCCTTGGTTACCATGGTCACAGGTGTGTTTCCCTGGTTACCACCGACTGTCACAGGAGGGCTGTCCCTGGGTACCATTGTCACAGAGGGGTGTCCTTGGTTACCATGGTCACAGGTGGGTTTCCCTGGTTACCACCGACTGTCAGAGATGCGTCTCCCTGGTTACCACCGACTGTCACAGGCCGGTGTCCCTGGGCACTGTGAATGTCACAGGTGGGTTGCCCTGGTTACCACCGACTGTCAGAGATGCGTCTCCCTGATAACCACGGTCACAGGAGAGGTGTCCTTGGTTACCAGTGACAGTGGGTAGGGGTGTCCTTGGTTACCATGGTCACAGGTGTGTTTCCCTGGTTACCACCGACTGTCACAGGAGGGCTGTCCCTGGGTACCATTGTCACAGAGGGGTGTCCTTGGTTACCATGGTCACAGGTTGGTTTCCCTGGTTACCACCGACTGTCAGAGATGCGTCTCCCTGGTTACCACCGACTGTCACAGGCCGGTGTCCCTGGGCACTGTGAATGTCACAGGTGGTTTTCCCTGGTTACCACCGACTGTCAGAGATGCGTCTCCCTGATAACCACGGTCACAGGAGAGGTGTCCTTGGTTACCAGTGACTGTGGGTAGGGGTGTCCTTGGTTACCACTGGCACAGGAGGTGTGTCCCTGGTTACCACTGACTGTCACAGGAGGGGTGTCCTTGGTTACCATGGTCGCAGGTGGGTTTCCCTGGTTACCACTGACTGTCAGAGATGCGTGTCCCTGGTTACCACCGACTGTCATATGTGCGTGTCCTGGTAACCACGGTCACAGGAGAGGTGTCCTTGGTTACCAGTGACTGTGGGTAGGGGTGTCCTTGGTTAACTTGTTCACAGGTGGGTTTCCCTGGTTACCACTGACTGTCAGAGATGCGTGTCCCTGGTTACCACCGACTGTCATATGTGCGTGTCCCTGGTAACCACAGTCACAGGAGAGGTGTCCGTGGTTACCAGTGACTGGCACAGTAGGTGTGTCCTTGGTTACCATGGTCACAGGTGGGTTTCCCTGGTTACCACCGACTGTCAGAGATGCGTGTCCCTGGTTACCACCGACTGTCACAGGCCGGTGTCCCTGGGCACTGTGAATGTCAAAGGTGAGTTTCCCTGATTACCACCGACTGTCACAGGAGGGCTGTCCCTGGGTACCATTGTCACAGGAGGGGTGTCCTTGGTTACCATGGTCACAGGTGGGTTTCCCTGGTTACCACTGACTGTCACAGGAGGGCTGTCCCTGGGTACCATTGTCACAGAGGGGTGTCCTTGGTTACCATGGTCACAGGTGGGTTTCCCTGGTTACCACCGACTGTCAGAGATGCGTCTTCCTGGTTACCACCGACTGTCCCAGTCCGGTGTCCCTGGGCACTGTGAATGTCACAGGTGGGTTTCCCTGGTTACCACCAACTGTCACAGGTGAGTGTACATGGTTACCACTGACTGTCACAGGAGGGCTGTCCCTGGGTACCATTGTGACAGGAGGGGTGTGCTTGGTTACCACTAGCACAGGAGGTGTGTCCCTGGTTACCACTGACTGTCACAGGAGGGGTGTCCTTGGTTACCATGGTCGCAGGTGGGTTTCCCTGGTTACCACTGACTGTCAGAAATGCGTGTCCCTGGTTACCACCGACTGTCATATGTGCGTGTCCTGGTAACCACGGTCACAGGAGAGGTGTCCTTGGTTACCAGTGACTGTGGGTAGGGGTGTCCTTGGTTACCATGTTCACAGGTGGTTTTCCCTGGTTACCACCGACTGTCACAGGAGGGCTGTCCCTGGGTACCGTTGTCACAGGAGGGGTGTCCTTGGTTACCACTGGCACAGGAGGTGTGTCCCTGGTTACCACTGACTGTCACAGGAGGGGTGTCCTTGTTTAACATGGTCGCAGGTGGGTTTCCCTGGTTACCACTGATTGTCAGAGATGCGTGTCCCTGGTTACCACCGACTGTCACAGGCCGGTGTCCCTGGGCACTGTGAATGTCACAGGTGGGTTTCCCTGGTTACCACCGACTGTCAGAGATGCGTCTCCCTGATAACCACGGTCACAGGAGAGGTGTCCTTGGTTACCAGTGACTGTGGGTAGGGGTGTCCTTGGTTACCATGGTCACAGGTGTGTTTCCCTGGTTACCACCGACTGTCACAGGAGGGCTGTCCCTGGGTACCATTGTCACAGAGGGGTGTCCTTGGTTACCATGGTCACAGGTGGGTTTCCCTGGTTACCACCGACTGTCAGAGATGCGTCTCACTGGTTACCACCGACTGTCACAGGACGGCTGTCCCTGGGTTCCATTGTCACAGGAGGGGTGTCCTTGGTTACCATGGTCACAGGAGGGTTTCCCTGGTTACCACCGACTGTCACAGGAGGGCTGTCCCTTGGTACCATTGTCACAGGACGGGTGTCCTTGGTTACCATGGTCACAGGTGGGTTTCCCTGGTTACCACCGAATGTCAGAGATGCGTCTCCCTGATAACCATGGTCACAGGAGAGGTGTCCTTGGTTACCAGTGACAGTGGGTAGGGGTGTCCTTGGTTACCATGGTCACAGGTGTGTTTCCCTGGTTACCACCGACTGTCACAGGAGGGCTGTCCCTGGGTACCGTTGTCACAGAGGGGTGTCCTTGGTTACCATGGTCACAGGTGGGTTTCCCTGGTTACCACCGACTGTCAGAGATTCGTCTCCCTGGTTACCACCGACTGTCACAGGCCGGTGTCCCTGGGCACTGTGAATGTCACAGGTGGGTTTCCCTGGTTACCACCGACTGTCAGAGATGCGTCTCCCTGATAACCACGGTCACAGGAGAGGTGTCCTTGGTTACCAGTGACTGTGGGTAGGGGTGTCCTTGGTTACCATGGTCACAGGTGTGTTTCCCTGGTTACCACCAACTGTCACAGGAGGGCTGTCCCTGGGTACCATTGTCACAGGAGGGGTGTCCTTGGTTACCATGGTCACAGGTGGGTTTCCCTGGTTACCACCGACTGTCACAGGAGGGCTGTCCCTGGTACCATTGTGACAGGAGGGGTGTCCATGGTTACCACTGGCACAGGAGGTGTGTCCCTGGTTACCACTGACTGTCACAGGTAGGGTGTCCTTGGTTACCATGGTCGCAGGTGGGTTTCCCTGGTTACCACTGACTGTCATAGATGCGTGTCCCTGTTTACCACCGACTGTCATATATGCGTGTCCCTGGTAACCACGGTCACAGGAGAGGTGTCCGTGGTTACCAGTGACTGTCACAGTAGGTGGGTCCTTGGTTACCATGGCGACAGGTGGGTTTCCCTTGTTACCACCGACTGTCAGAGATGCGTGTCCCTGGTTACCACCGACTGTCATATGTGCGTGTCCGTGGTAGCCACGGTCACAGGAGAGGTGTCCGTGGTTACCAGTGACTGTCACAGTAGGTGTGTCCTTGGTTACCATGGTCACAGGTGGGTTTCCCTGGTTACCACCGACTGTCAGAGATGCGTGTCCCTGGTTACCACCGACTGTCACAGGCCGGTGTCCCTGGGCACTGTGAATGTCACAGGTGGGTTTCCCTGGTTACCACCGACTGTCACAGGATGGCTGTCCCTGGGTACCATTGTCACAGGAGGGGTGTCCTTGGTTACCATGGTCACAGGTGGGTTTCCCTGGTTACCACCGACTGTCACAGGAGGGCTGTCCCGGGGTACCATTGTCACAGGAGGGGTGTCCTTGGTTACCATGGTCACAGGTGGGTTTCCCTGGTTACCACCGACTGTCACAGGAGGGCTGTCCCTGGGTACCATTGTCACAGGAGGGGTGTCCTTGGTTACCATGGTCACAGGTGGGTTTCCCTGGTTACCACCGGCTGTCAGAGATGCGTCTCCCTGATAACCACGGTCACAGGAGAGGTGTCCTTGGTTACCAGTGACAGTGGGTAGGGGTGTCCTTGGTTACCATGGTCACAGGTGTGTTTCCCTGGTTACCACCGACTGTCACAGGAGGGCTGTCCCTGGGTACCATTGTCACAGAGGGGTGTCCTTGGTTACCATGGTCACAGGTGGGTTTCCCTGGTTACCACCGACTGTCAGAGATGCGTCTCCCTGGTTACCACCGACTGTCACAGGCCGGTGTCCCTGGGCACTGTGAATGTCACAGGTGGGTTTCCCTGGTTACCACCGACTGTCAGAGATGCGTCTCCCTGATAACCACGGTCACAGGAGAGGTGTCCTTGGTTACCAGTGAATGTGGGTAGGGGTGTCCTTGGTTACCACTGGCACAGGAGGTGTGTCCCTGGTTACCACTGACTGTCACAGGAGGGGTGTCCTTGGTTACCATGGTCGCAGGTGGGTTTCCCTGGTTACCACTGACTGTCAGAGATGCGTGTCCCTGGTTACCACCGACTGTCATATGTGCGTGTCCCTGGTAGCCACGGTCACAGGAGAGGTGTCCGTGGTTACCAGTGACGGTCACAGTAGGTGTGTCCTTGGTTACCATGGTCACAGGTGGGTTTCCCTGGTTACCACCGACTGTCAGAGATGCGTGTCCCTGATTACCACCGACTGTCACAGGCCGGGGTCCCTGGGCACTGTGAATGTCACAGGTGGGTTTCCCTGGTTACTACCGACTGTCACAGGCGGCTGTCCCTGGGTACCATTGTCACAGGAGGGGTGTCCTTGGTTACCATGGTCACAGGTGGGTTTCCCTGGTTACCACCGACTGTCACAGGAGGGCTCTCCCTGGGTACCATTGTCACAGGAGGGGTGTCCTTGGTTACCATGGTCACAGGTGTGATTCCCTGGTTATCACCGACTGTCAGTGATGCGTCTCCCTGATAACCACGGTCACAGGAGAGGTGTCCTTGGTTACCAGTGACAGTGGGTAGGGGTGTCCTTGGTTACCATGGTCACAGGTGTGTTTCCCTGGTTACCACCGACTGTCACAGGAGGGCTGTCCCTGGGTACCATTGTCACAGAGGGGTGTCCTTGGTTACCATGGTCACAGGTGGGTTTCCCTGGTTACCACCGACTGTCAGATATGCGTCTCCCTGGTTACCACCGACTGTCACAGGCCGGTGTCCCTGGGCACTGTGAATGTCACAGGTGGGTTGCCCTGGTTACCACCGACTGTCAGAGATGCGTCTCCCTGATAACCACGGTCACAGGAGAGGTGTCCTTGGTTACCAGTGACAGTGGGTAGGGGTGTCCTTGGTTACCATGGTCACAGGTGTGTTTCCCTGGTTACCACCGACTGTCACAGGAGGGCTGTCCCTGGGTACCATTGTCACAGAGGGGTGTCCTTGGTTACCATGGTCACAGGTGGGTTTCCCTGGTTACCACCGACTGTCAGAGATGCGTGTCCCTGGTTACCACCGACTGTCACAGGCCGGTGTCCCTGGGCACTGTGAATGTCACAGGTGGGTTTCCCTGGTTACCACCGACTGTCACAGGATGGCTGTCCCTGGGTACCATTGTCACAGGAGGGGTGTCCTTGGTTACCATGGTCACAGGTGGGTTTCCCTGGTTACCACCGACTGTCACAGGAGGGCTGTCCCTGGGTACCATTGTCACAGGAGGGGTGTCCTTGGTTACCATGGTCACAGGTGGGTTTCCCTGGTTACCACCGACTGTCAGAGATGCGTCTCCCTGATAACCACAGTCACAGGAGAGGTGTCCTTGGTTACCAGTGACAGTGGGTAGGGGTGTCCTTGGTTACCATGGTCACAGGTGTGTTTCCCTGGTTACCACCGACTGTCACAGGAGGGCTGTCCGTGGGTACCATTGTCACAGAGGGGTGTCCTTGGTTACCATGGTCACAGGTTGGTTTCCCTGGTTACCACCGACTGTCAGAGATGCGTCTCCCTGGTTACCACCGATTGTCACAGGCCGGTGTCCCTGGGCACTGTGAATGTCACAGGTGGTTTTCCCTGGTTACCACCGACTGTCAGAGATGCGTCTCCCTGATAACCACGGTCACAGGAGAGGTGTCCTTGGTTACCAGTGACTGTGGGTAGGGGTGTCCATGGTTACCACTGGCACAGGAGGTGTGTCCCTGGTTACCACTGACTGTCACAGGAGGGGTGTCCTTGGTTACCATGGTCGCAGGTGGGTTTCCCTGGTTACCACTGACTGTCAGAGATGCGTGTCCCTGGTTACCACCGACTGTCATATGTGCGTGTCCTGGTAACCACGGTCACAGGAGAGGTGTCCTTGGTTACCAGTGACTGTGGGTAGGGGTGTCCTTGGTTAACTTGTTCACAGGTGGGTTTCCCTGGTTACCACTGACTGTCAGAGATGCGTGTCCCTGGTTACCACCGACTGTCATATGTGCGTGTCCCTGGTAACCACAGTCACAGGAGAGGTGTCCGTGGTTACCAGTGACTGGCACAGTAGGTGTGTCCTTGGTTACCATGGTCACAGGTGGGTTTCCCTGGTTACCACCGACTGTCAGAGATGCGTGTCCCTGGTTACCACCGACTGTCACAGGCCGGTGTCCCTGGGCACTGTGAATGTCACAGGTGAGTTTCCCTGATTACCACCGACTGTCACAGGAGGGCTGTCCCTGGGTACCATTGTCACAGGAGGGGTGTCCTTGGTTACCATGGTCACAGGTGGGTTTCCCTGGTTACCACTGACTGTCACAGGAGGGCTGTCCCTGGGTACCATTGTCACAGAGGGGTGTCCTTGGTTACCATGGTCACAGGTGGGTTTCCCTGGTTACCACCGACTGTCAGAAATGCGTGTCCTTGGTTACCACCGACTGTCACAGGCAGGTGTCCCTGGGCACTGTGAATGTCACAGGTGGGTTTCCCTGGTTACCACCGACTGTCACAGTTGAGTGTACATGGTTACCACTGACTGTCACAGGAGGGCTGTCCCTGGGTACCATTGTCACAGGAGGGGTGTCCTTGGTTACAACTGGCACAGGAGATGTGTCCCTGGTTACCACTGACTGTGACAGGAGGGGTGTCCTTGGTTACCATGGTCGCAGGTGGGTTTCCCTGGTTACCACTGACTGTCAGAGATGCGTCTCCCTGGTTACCACCGACTGTCACAGGCCGGTGTCCCTGGGCACTGTGAATGTCACAGGTGGGTTTCCCTGGTTACCACCGACTGTCAGAGATGCGTCTCCCTGATAACCACGGTCACAGGAGAGGTGTCCTTGGTTACCAGTGAATGTGGGTAGGGGTGTCCTTGGTTACCACTGGCACAGGAGGTGTGTCCCTGGTTACCACTGACTGTCACAGGAGGGGTGTCCTTGGTTACCATGGTCGCAGGTGGGTTTCCCTGGTTACCACTGACTGTCAGAGATGCGTGTCCCTGGTTACCACCGACTGTCATATGTGCGTGTCCCTGGTAGCCACGGTCACAGGAGAGGTGTCCGTGGTTACCAGTGACGGTCACAGTAGGTGTGTCCTTGGTTACCATGGTCACAGGTGGGTTTCCCTGGTTACCACCGACTGTCAGAGATGCGTGTCCCTGATTACCACCGACTGTCACAGGCCGGGGTCCCTGGGCACTGTGAATGTCACAGGTGGGTTTCCCTGGTTACTACCGACTGTCACAGGCGGCTGTCCCTGGGTACCATTGTCACAGGAGGGGTGTCCTTGGTTACCATGGTCACAGGTGGGTTTCCCTGGTTACCACCGACTGTCACAGGAGGGCTCTCCCTGGGTACCATTGTCACAGGAGGGGTGTCCTTGGTTACCATGGTCACAGGTGGGTTTCCCTGGTTACCACCGACTGTCACAGGAGGGCTGTCCCTGGGTACCATTGTCACAGAGGGGTGTCCTTGGTTACCATGGTCACAGGTGGGTTTCCCTGGTTACCACCGACTGTCAGAGATGCGTCTCCCTGGTTACCACCGACTGTCACTGGACGGCTGTCCCTGGGTTCCATTGTCACAGGAGGGGTGTCCTTGGTTACCATGGTCACAGGTGGGTTTCCCTGGTTACCACCGACTCTCACAGGAGGGCTGTCCCTTGGTACCATTGTCACAGGACGGGTGTCCTTGGTTACCATGGTCACAGGTGGGTTTCCCTGGTTACCACCGACTGTCACAGGAGGGCTGTCCGTGGGTACTATTGTCACAGGAGGGGTGTCCTTGGTTACCGTGGTCACAGGTGGGTTTCCCTGGTTACCACCGACTGTCAGAGATGCGTCTCCCTGATAACCACGGTCACAGGAGAGGTGTCCTTGGTTACCAGTGACTGTGGGTAGGGGTGTCCTTGGTTACCATGGTCACAGGTGTGTTTCCCTGGTTACCACCGACTGTCACAGGAGGGCTGTCCCTGGGTACCATTGTCACAGGAGGGGTGTCCTTGGTTACCATGGTCACAGGTGGGTTTCCCTGGTTACCACCGACTGTCACAGGAGGGCTGTCCCTGGTACCATTGTGACAGGAGGGGTGTCCTTGGTTACCACTGGCACAGGAGGTGTGTCCCTGGTTACCAATGACTGTCACAGGAAGGGTGTCCTTGGTTACCATGGTCGCAGGTGGGTTTCCCTGGTTACCACTGACTGTCATAGATGCGTGTCCCTGTTTACCACCGACTGTCATATATGCGTGTCCCTGGTAACCACGGTCACAGGAGAGGTGTCCGTGGTTACCAGTGACTGTCACAGTAGGTGGGTCCTTGGTTACCATGGCGACAGGTGGGTTTCCCTTGTTACCACCGACTGTCAGAGATGCGTGTCCCTGGTTACCACCGACTGTCATATGTGCGTGTCCGTGGTAGCCACGGTCACAGGAGAGGTGTCCGTGGTTACCAGTGACTGTCACAGTAGGTGTGTCCTTGGTTACCATGGTCACAGGTGGGTTTCCCTGGTTACCACCGACTGTCAGAGATGCGTGTCCCTGGTTACCACCGACTGTCACAGGCCGGTGTCCCTGGGCACTGTGAATGTCACAGGTGGGTTTCCCTTGTTACCACCAACTGTCACAGGATGGCTGTCCCTGGGTACCATTGTCACAGGAGGGGTGTCCTTGGTTACAATGGTCACAGGTGGGTTTCCCTGGTTACCACCGACTGTCACAGGAGGGCTGTCCCGGGGTACCATTGTCACAGGAGGGGTGTCCTTGGTTACCATGGTCACAGGTGGGTTTCCCTGGTTACCACCGACTGTCACAGGAGGGCTGTCCCAGGGTACCATTGTCACAGGAGGGGTGTCCTTGGTTACCATGGTCACAGGTGGTTTTCCCTGGTTACCACCGACTGTCAGAGATGCGTCTCCCTGATAACCACGGTCACAGGAGAGGTGTCCTTGGTTACCAGTGACTGTGGGTAGGGGTGTCCTTGGTTACCACTGGCACAGGAGGTGTGTCCCTGGTTACCACTGACTGTCACAGGAGGGGTGTCCTTGGTTACCATGGTCGCAGGTGGGTTTCCCTGGTTACCACTGACTGTCAGAGATGCGTGTCCCTGGTTACCACCGACTGTCATATGTGCGTGTCCTGGTAACCACTGTCACAGGAGAGGTGTCCTTGGTTACCAGTGACTGTGGGTAGGGGTGTCCTTGGTTAACTTGTTCACAGGTGGGTTTCCCTGGTTACCACTGACTGTCAGAGATGCGTGTCCCTGGTTACCACCGACTGTCATATGTGCGTGTCCCTGGTAACCACAGTCACAGGAGAGGTGTCCGTGGTTACCAGTGACTGGCACAGTAGGTGTGTCCTTGGTTACCATGGTCACAGGTGGGTTTCCCTGGTTACCACCGACTGTCAGAGATGCGTGTCCCTGGTTACCACCGACTGTCACAGGCCGGTGTCCCTGGGCACTGTGAATGTCACAGGTGAGTTTCCCTGATTACCACCGACTGTCACAGGAGGGCTGTCCCTGGGTACCATTGTCACAGGAGGGGTGTCCTTGGTTACCATGGTCACAGGTGGGTTTCCCTGTTTACCACTGACTGTCACAGGAGGGCTTTCCCTGGGTACCATTGTCACAGAGGGGTGTCCTTGGTTACAATGGTCACAGGTGGGTTTCCCTGGTTACCACCGACTGTCAGAGATGCGTCTTCCTGGTTACCACCGACTGTCCCAGTCCGGTGTCCCTGGGCACTGTGAATGTCACAGGTGGGTTTCCCTGGTTACCACCAACTGTCACAGGTGAGTGTACATGGTTACCACTGACTGTCACAGGAGGGCTGTCCCTGGGTACCATTGTGACAGGAGGGGTGTGCTTGGCTACCACTAGCACAGGAGGTGTGTCCCTGGTTACCACTGACTGTCACAGGAGGGGTGTCCTTGGTTACCATGGTCGCAGGTGGGTTTCCCTGGTTACCACAGACTGTCAGAAATGCGTGTCCCTGGTTACCACCGACTGTCATATGTGCGTGTCCTGGTAACCACGGTCACAGGAGAGGTGTCCTTGGTTACCAGTGACTGTGGGTAGGGGTGTCCTTGGTTACCATGTTCACAGGTGGTTTTCCCTGGTTACCACCGACTGTCACAGGAGGGCTGTCCCTGGGTACCGTTGTCACAGAAGGGGTGTCCTTGGTTACCACTGGCACAGGAGGTGTGTCCCTGGTTACCACTGACTGTCACAGGAGGGGTGCCCTTGTTTAACATGGTCGCAGGTGGGTTTCCCTGGTTACCACTGACTGTCAGAGATGCGTGTCCCTGGTTACCACCGACTGTCACAGGCCGGTGTCCCTGGGCACTGTGAATGTCACAGGTGGGTTTCCCTGGTTACCACCGACTGTCAGAGATGCGTCTCCCTGATAACCACGGTCACAGGAGAGGTGTCCTTGGTTACCAGTGACTGTGGGTAGGGGTGTCCTTGGTTACCATGGTCACAGGTGTGTTTCCCTGGTTACCACCGACTGTCACAGGAGGGCTGTCCCTGGGTACCATTGTCACAGAGGGGTGTCCTTGGTTACCATGGTCACAGGTGGGTTTCCCTGGTTACCACCGACTCTCAGAGATGCGTCTCCCTGGTTACCACCGACTGTCACAGGACGGCTGTCCCTGGGTTCCATTGTCACAGGAGGGGTGTCCTTGGTTATCATGGTCACAGGTGGGTTTCCCTGGTTACCACCGACTGTCACAGGAGGGCTGTCCCTTGGTACCATTGTCACAGGACGGGTGTCCTTGGTTACCATGGTCACAGGTGGGTTTCCCTGGTTACCACCGACTGTCACAGGAGGGCTGTCCGTGGGTACTATTGTCACAGGAGGGGTGTCCTTGGTTACCGTGGTCACAGGTGGGTTTCCCTGGTTACCACCGACTGTCAGAGATGCGTGTCCCAGGTAACCATGGTCACAGGAGAGGTGTCCTTGGTTACCAGTGACTGTGGGTAGGGGTGTCCTTGGTTACCATGGTCACAGGTGGGTTTCCCTTGTTACCACCGACTGTCACAGGAGGGCTGTCCATGGATACCATTGTCACAGGAGGGGTGTCCTTGGTTACCATGGTCACAGGTGGGTTTCCCTGCTTACCACCGACTGTCAGAAATATGTGTCCCTGGTTACCACCGACTGTCACAGGCAGGTGTCCCTGGGCACTGTGAATGTCACAGGTGGGTTTCCCTGGTTACCACCGACTGTCACAGGATGGCTGTCCCTGGGTACCATTGTCACAGGAGGGGTGTCCTTGGTTACCATGGTCACAGGTGGGTTTCCCTGGTTACCACCGACTGTCACAGGAGGGCTGTCCCTGGGTACCATTGTCACAGGAGGGGTGTCCTTGGTTACCATGGTCACAGGTGGGTTTCCCTGGTTAACACCGACTGTCAGAGATGCGTCTCCCTGATAACCACGGTCACAGGAGAGGTGTCCTTGCTTACCAGTGACTGTGGGTAGGGGTGTCCTTGGTTACCATGGTCACAGGTGGTTTTCCCTGGTTACCACCGACTGTCACAGGAGGGCTGTCCCTGGGTACCATTGTCACAGGAGGGGTGTCCTTGGTTACCACTGGCACAGGAGGTGTGTCCCTGGTTACCACTGACTGTCACAGGAGGGGTGTCCTTGGTTACCATGGTCGCAGGTGGGTTTCCCTGGTTACCAATGACTGTCAGAGATGCGTGTCCCTGGTTACCACCGACTGTCATATGTGCGTGTCCTGGTAACCACGGTCACAGGAGAGGTGTCCTTGGTTACCAGTGACTGTGGGTAGGGGTGTCCTTGGTTACCATGGTCACAGGTGTGTTTCCCTGGTTACCACCGACTGTCACAGGAGGGCTGTCCCTGGGTACCATTGTCACAGGAGGGGTGTCCTTGGTTACCACTGGCACAGGAGGTGTGTCTCTGGTTACCACTGACTGTCACCGGAGGGGTGTCCTTTGTTAACATGGTCGCAGGTGGGTTTCCCTGGTTACCACTGACTGTCAGAGATGCGTGTCCCTGGTTACCACCGACTGTCATATGTGCGTGTCCCTGGTAGCCACGGTCACAGGAGAGGTGTCCGTGGTTACCAGTGACTGTCACAGTAGGTGTGTCCTTGGTTACCATGGTCACAGGTGGGTTTCCCTGGTTACCACCGACTGTCAGAGATGCGTGTCCCTGATTACCACCGACTGTCACAGGCCGGTGTCCCTGGGCACTGTGAATGTCACAGGTGGGTTTCCCTGGTTACCACCGACTGTCACAGGACGGCTGTCCCTGGGTACCATTGTCACAGGAGGGGTGTCCTTGGTTACCATGGTCACAGGTGGGTTTCCCTGGTTACCACCGACTGTCACAGGAGGGCTCTCCCTGGGTACCATTGTCACAGGAGGGGTGTCCTTGGTTACCATGGTCACAGGTGGGATTCCCTGGTTATCACCGACTGTCACAGATGCGTCTCCCTGATAACCACGGTCACAGGAGAGGTGTCCTTGGTTACCAGTGACAGTGGGTAGGGGTGTCCTTGGTTACCATGGTCACAGGTGTGTTTCCCTGGTTACCACCGACTGTCACAGGAGGGCTGTCCCTGGGTACCATTGTCACAGAGGGGTGTCCTTGGTTACCATGGTCACAGGTGGGTTTCCCTGGTTACCACCGACTGTCAGAGATGCGTCTCCCTGGTTACCACCGACTGTCACAGGCCGGTGTCCCTGGGCACTGTGAATGTCACAGGTGGGTTGCCCTGGTTACCACCGACTGTCAGAGATGCGTCTCCCTGATAACCACGGTCACAGGAGAGGTGTCCTTGGTTACCAGTGACAGTGGGTAGGGGTGTCCTTGGTTACCATGGTCACAGGTGTGTTTCCCTGGTTACCACCGACTGTCACAGGAGGGCTGTCCGTGGGTACCATTGTCACAGAGGGGTGTCCTTGGTTACCATGGTCACAGGTTGGTTTCCCTGGTTACCACCGACTGTCAGAGATGCGTCTCCCTGGTTACCACCGACTGTCACAGGCCGGTGTCCCTGGGCACTGTGAATGTCACAGGTGGTTTTCCCTGGTTACCACCGACTGTCAGAGATGCGTCTCCCTGATAACCACGGTCACAGGAGAGGTGTCCTTGGTTACCAGTGACTGTGGGTAGGGGTGTCCTTGGTTACCACTGGCACAGGAGGTGTGTCCCTGGTTACCACTGACTGTCACAGGAGGGGTGTCCTTGGTTACCATGGTCGCAGGTGGGTTTCCCTGGTTACCACTGACTGTCAGAGATGCGTGTCCCTGGTTACCACCGACTGTCATATGTGCGTGTCCTGGTAACCACGGTCACAGGAGAGGTGTCCTTGGTTACCAGTGACTGTGGGTAGGGGTGTCCTTGGTTAACTTGTTCACAGGTGGGTTTCCCTGGTTACCACTGACTGTCAGAGATGCGTGTCCCTGGTTACCACCGACCGTCATATGTGCGTGTCCCTGGTAACCACAGTCACAGGAGAGGTGTCCGTGGTTACCAGTGACTGGCACAGTAGGTGTGTCCTTGGTTACCATGGTCACAGGTGGGTTTCCCTGGTTACCACCGACTGTCAGAGATGCGTGTCCCTGGTTACCACCGACTGTCACAGGCCGGTGTCCCTGGGCACTGTGAATGTCAAAGGTGAGTTTCCCTGATTACCACCGACTGTCACAGGAGGGCTGTCCCTGGGTACCATTGTCACAGGAGGGGTGTCCTTGGTTACCATGGTCACAGGTGGGTTTCCCTGGTTACCACTGACTGTCACAGGAGGGCTGTCCCTGGGTACCATTGTCACAGAGGGGTGTCCTTGGTTACCATGGTCACAGGTGGGTTTCCCTGGTTACCACCGACTGTCAGAGATGCGTCTTCCTGGTTACCACCGACTGTCCCAGTCCGGTGTCCCTGGGCACTGTGAATGTCACAGGTGGGTTTCCCTGGTTACCACCAACTGTCACAGGTGAGTGTACATGGTTACCACTGACTGTCACAGGAGGGCTGTCCCTGGGTACCATTGTGACAGGAGGGGTGTGCTTGGTTACCACTAGCACAGGAGGTGTGTCCCTGGTTACCACTGACTGTCACAGGAGGGGTGTCCTTGGTTACCATGGTCGCAGGTGGGTTTCCCTGGTTACCACTGACTGTCAGAAATGCGTGTCCCTGGTTACCACCGACTGTCATATGTGCGTGTCCTGGTAACCACGGTCACAGGAGAGGTGTCCTTGGTTACCAGTGACTGTGGGTAGGGGTGTCCTTGGTTACCATGTTCACAGGTGGTTTTCCCTGGTTACCACCGACTGTCACAGGAGGGCTGTCCCTGGGTACCGTTGTCACAGGAGGGGTGTCGTTGGTTACCACTGGCACAGGAGGTGTGTCCCTGGTTACCACTGACTGTCACAGGAGGGGTGTCCTTGTTTAACATGGTCGCAGGTGGGTTTCCCTGGTTACCACTGATTGTCAGAGATGCGTGTCCCTGGTTACCACCGACTGTCACAGGCCGGTGTCCCTGGGCACTGTGAATGTCACAGGTGGGTTTCCCTGGTTACCACCGACTGTCAGAGATGCGTCTCCCTGATAACCACGGTCACAGGAGAGGTGTCCTTGGTTACCAGTGACTGTGGGTAGGGGTGTCCTTGGTTACCATGGTCACAGGTGTGTTTCCCTGGTTACCACCGACTGTCACAGGAGGGCTGTCCCTGGGTACCATTGTCACAGAGGGGTGTCCTTGGTTACCATGGTCACAGGTGGGTTTCCCTGGTTACCACCGACTGTCAGAGATGCGTCTCACTGGTTACCACCGACTGTCACAGGACGGCTGTCCCTGGGTTCCATTGTCACAGGAGGGGTGTCCTTGGTTACCATGGTCACAGGAGGGTTTCCCTGGTTACCACCGACTGTCACAGGAGGGCTGTCCCTTGGTACCATTGTCACAGGACGGGTGTCCTTGGTTACCATGGTCACAGGTGGGTTTCCCTGGTTACCACCGAATGTCAGAGATGCGTCTCCCTGATAACCATGGTCACAGGAGAGGTGTCCTTGGTTACCAGTGACAGTGGGTAGGGGTGTCCTTGGTTACCATGGTCACAGGTGTGTTTCCCTGGTTACCACCGACTGTCACAGGAGGGCTGTCCCTGGGTACCGTTGTCACAGAGGGGTGTCCTTGGTTACCATGGTCACAGGTGGGTTTCCCTGGTTACCACCGACTGTCAGAGATTCGTCTCCCTGGTTACCACCGACTGTCACAGGCCGGTGTCCCTGGGCACTGTGAATGTCACAGGTGGGTTTCCCTGGTTACCACCGACTGTCAGAGATGCGTCTCCCTGATAACCACGGTCACAGGAGAGGTGTCCTTGGTTACCAGTGACTGTGGGTAGGGGTGTCCTTGGTTACCATGGTCACAGGTGTGTTTCCCTGGTTACCACCAACTGTCACAGGAGGGCTGTCCCTGGGTACCATTGTCACAGGAGGGGTGTCCTTGGTTACCATGGTCACAGGTGGGTTTCCCTGGTTACCACCGACTGTCACAGGAGGGCTGTCCCTGGTACCATTGTGACAGGAGGGGTGTCCATGGTTACCACTGGCACAGGAGGTGTGTCCCTGGTTACCACTGACTGTCACAGGAAGGGTGTCCTTGGTTACCATGGTCGCAGGTGGGTTTCCCTGGTTACCACTGACTGTCATAGATGCGTGTCCCTGTTTACCACCGACTGTCATATATGCGTGTCCCTGGTAACCACGGTCACAGGAGAGGTGTCCGTGGTTACCAGTGACTGTCACAGTAGGTGGGTCCTTGGTTACCATGGCGACAGGTGGGTTTCCCTTGTTACCACCGACTGTCAGAGATGCGTGTCCCTGGTTACCACCGACTGTCATATGTGCGTGTCCGTGGTAGCCACGGTCACAGGAGAGGTGTCCGTGGTTACCAGTGACTGTCACAGTAGGTGTGTCCTTGGTTACCATGGTCACAGGTGGGTTTCCCTGGTTACCACCGACTGTCAGAGATGCGTGTCCCTGGTTATCACCGACTGTCACAGGCCGGTGTCCCTGGGCACTGTGAATGTCACAGGTGGGTTTCCCTGGTTACCACCGACTGTCACAGGATGGCTGTCCCTGGGTACCATTGTCACAGGAGGGGTGTCCTTGGTTACCATGGTCACAGGTGGGTTTCCCTGGTTACCACCGACTGTCACAGGAGGGCTGTCCCGGGGTACCATTGTCACAGGAGGGGTGTCCTTGGTTACCATGGTCACAGGTGGGTTTCCCTGGTTACCACCGACTGTCACAGGAGGGCTGTCCCTGGGTACCATTGTCACAGGAGGGGTGTCCTTGGTTACCATGGTCACAGGTGGGTTTCCCTGGTTACCACCGACTGTCAGAGATGCGTCTCCCTGATAACCACGGTCACAGGAGAGGTGTCCTTCGTTACCAGTGACAGTGGGTAGGGGTGTCATTGGTTACCATGGTCACAGGTGTGTTTCCCTGGTTACCACCGACTGTCACAGGAGGGCTGTCCCTGGGTACCATTGTCACAGAGGGGTGTCCTTGGTTACCATGGTCACAGGTGGGTTTCCCTGGTTACCACCGACTGTCAGAGATGCGTCTCCCTGGTTACCACCGACTGTCACAGGCCGGTGTCCCTGGGCACTGTGAATGTCACAGGTGGGTTTCCCTGGTTACCACCGACTGTCAGAGATGCGTCTCCCTGATAACCACGGTCACAGGAGAGGTGTCCTTGGTTACCAGTGAATGTGGGTAGGGGTGTCCTTGGTTACCACTGGCACAGGAGGTGTGTCCCTGGTTACCACTGACTGTCACAGGAGGGGTGTCCTTGGTTACCATGGTCGCAGGTGGGTTTCCCTGGTTACCACTGACTGTCAGAGATGCGTGTCCCTGGTTACCACCGACTGTCATATGTGCGTGTCCCTGGTAGCCACGGTCACAGGAGAGGTGTCCGTGGTTACCAGTGACGGTCACAGTAGGTGTGTCCTTGGTTACCATGGTCACAGGTGGGTTTCCCTGGTTACCACCGACTGTCAGAGATGCGTGTCCCTGATTACCACCGACTGTCACAGGCCGGGGTCCCTGGGCACTGTGAATGTCACAGGTGGGTTTCCCTGGTTACTACCGACTGTCACAGGCGGCTGTCCCTGGGTACCATTGTCACAGGAGGGGTGTCCTTGGTTACCATGGTCACAGGTGGGTTTCCCTGGTTACCACCGACTGTCACAGGAGGGCTCTCCCTGGGTACCATTGTCACAGGAGGGGTGTCCTTGGTTACCATGGTCACAGGTGGGTTTCCCTGGTTACCACCGACTGTCACAGGAGGGCTGTCCCTGGGTACCATTGTCACAGAGGGGTGTCCTTGGTTACCATGGTCACAGGTGGGTTTCCCTGGTTACCACCGACTGTCAGAGATGCGTCTCCCTGGTTACCACCGACTGTCACTGGACGGCTGTCCCTGGGTTCCATTGTCACAGGAGGGGTGTCCTTGGTTACCATGGTCACAGGTGGGTTTCCCTGGTTACCACCGACTCTCACAGGAGGGCTGTCCCTTGGTACCATTGTCACAGGACGGGTGTCCTTGGTTACCATGGTCACAGGTGGGTTTCCCTGGTTACCACCGACTGTCACAGGAGGGCTGTCCGTGGGTACTATTGTCACAGGAGGGGTGTCCTTGGTTACCGTGGTCACAGGTGGGTTTCCCTGGTTACCACCGACTGTCAGAGATGCGTCTCCCTGATAACCACGGTCACAGGAGAGGTGTCCTTGGTTACCAGTGACTGTGGGTAGGGGTGTCCTTGGTTACCATGGTCACAGGTGTGTTTCCCTGGTTACCACCGACTGTCACAGGAGGGCTGTCCCTGGGTACCATTGTCACAGGAGGGGTGTCCTTGGTTACCATGGTCACAGGTGGGTTTCCCTGGTTACCACCGACTGTCACAGGAGGGCTGTCCCTGGTACCATTGTGACAGGAGGGGTGTCCTTGGTTACCACTGGCACAGGAGGTGTGTCCCTGGTTACCAATGACTGTCACAGGAAGGGTGTCCTTGGTTACCATGGTCGCAGGTGGGTTTCCCTGGTTACCACTGACTGTCATAGATGCGTGTCCCTGTTTACCACCGACTGTCATATATGCGTGTCCCTGGTAACCACGGTCACAGGAGAGGTGTCCGTGGTTACCAGTGACTGTCACAGTAGGTGGGTCCTTGGTTACCATGGCGACAGGTGGGTTTCCCTTGTTACCACCGACTGTCAGAGATGCGTGTCCCTGGTTACCACCGACTGTCATATGTGCGTGTCCGTGGTAGCCACGGTCACAGGAGAGGTGTCCGTGGTTACCAGTGACTGTCACAGTAGGTGTGTCCTTGGTTACCATGGTCACAGGTGGGTTTCCCTGGTTACCACCGACTGTCAGAGATGCGTGTCCCTGGTTACCACCGACTGTCACAGGCCGGTGTCCCTGGGCACTGTGAATGTCACAGGTGGGTTTCCCTTGTTACCACCAACTGTCACAGGATGGCTGTCCCTGGGTACCATTGTCACAGGAGGGGTGTCCTTGGTTACCATGGTCACAGGTGGGTTTCCCTGGTTACCACCGACTGTCACAGGAGGGCTGTCCCGGGGTACCATTGTCACAGGAGGGGTGTCCTTGGTTACCATGGTCACAGGTGGGTTTCCCTGGTTACCACCGACTGTCACAGGAGGGCTGTCCCAGGGTACCATTGTCACAGGAGGGGTGTCCTTGGTTACCATGGTCACAGGTGGTTTTCCCTGGTTACCACCGACTGTCAGAGATGCGTCTCCCTGATAACCACGGTCACAGGAGAGGTGTCCTTGGTTACCAGTGACTGTGGGTAGGGGTGTCCTTGGTTACCACTGGCACAGGAGGTGTGTCCCTGGTTACCACTGACTGTCACAGGAGGGGTGTCCTTGGTTACCATGGTCGCAGGTGGGTTTCCCTGGTTACCACTGACTGTCAGAGATGCGTGTCCCTGGTTACCACCGACTGTCATATGTGCGTGTCCTGGTAACCACTGTCACAGGAGAGGTGTCCTTGGTTACCAGTGACTGTGGGTAGGGGTGTCCTTGGTTAACTTGTTCACAGGTGGGTTTCCCTGGTTACCACTGACTGTCAGAGATGCGTGTCCCTGGTTACCACCGACTGTCATATGTGCGTGTCCCTGGTAACCACAGTCACAGGAGAGGTGTCCGTGGTTACCAGTGACTGGCACAGTAGGTGTGTCCTTGGTTACCATGGTCACAGGTGGGTTTCCCTGGTTACCACCGACTGTCAGAGATGCGTGTCCCTGGTTACCACCGACTGTCACAGGCCGGTGTCCCTGGGCACTGTGAATGTCACAGGTGAGTTTCCCTGATTACCACCGACTGTCACAGGAGGGCTGTCCCTGGGTACCATTGTCACAGGAGGGGTGTCCTTGGTTACCATGGTCACAGGTGGGTTTCCCTGTTTACCACTGACTGTCACAGGAGGGCTTTCCCTGGGTACCATTGTCACAGAGGGGTGTCCTTGGTTACAATGGTCACAGGTGGGTTTCCCTGGTTACCACCGACTGTCAGAGATGCGTCTTCCTGGTTACCACCGACTGTCCCAGTCCGGTGTCCCTGGGCACTGTGAATGTCACAGGTGGGTTTCCCTGGTTACCACCAACTGTCACAGGTGAGTGTACATGGTTACCACTGACTGTCACAGGAGGGCTGTCCCTGGGTACCATTGTGACAGGAGGGGTGTGCTTGGCTACCACTAGCACAGGAGGTGTGTCCCTGGTTACCACTGACTGTCACAGGAGGGGTGTCCTTGGTTACCATGGTCGCAGGTGGGTTTCCCTGGTTACCACAGACTGTCAGAAATGCGTGTCCCTGGTTACCACCGACTGTCATATGTGCGTGTCCTGGTAACCACGGTCACAGGAGAGGTGTCCTTGGTTACCAGTGACTGTGGGTAGGGGTGTCCTTGGTTACCATGTTCACAGGTGGTTTTCCCTGGTTACCACCGACTGTCACAGGAGGGCTGTCCCTGGGTACCGTTGTCACAGAAGGGGTGTCCTTGGTTACCACTGGCACAGGAGGTGTGTCCCTGGTTACCACTGACTGTCACAGGAGGGGTGTCCTTGTTTAACATGGTCGCAGGTGGGTTTCCCTGGTTACCACTGACTGTCAGAGATGCGTGTCCCTGGTTACCACCGACTGTCACAGGCCGGTGTCCCTGGGCACTGTGAATGTCACAGGTGGGTTTCCCTGGTTACCACCGACTGTCAGAGATGCGTCTCCCTGATAACCACGGTCACAGGAGAGGTGTCCTTGGTTACCAGTGACTGTGGGTAGGGGTGTCCTTGGTTACCATGGTCACAGGTGTGTTTCCCTGGTTACCACCGACTGTCACAGGAGGGCTGTCCCTGGGTACCATTGTCACAGAGGGGTGTCCTTGGTTACCATGGTCACAGGTGGGTTTCCCTGGTTACCACCGACTCTCAGAGATGCGTCTCCCTGGTTACCACCGACTGTCACAGGACGGCTGTCCCTGGGTTCCATTGTCACAGGAGGGGTGTCCTTGGTTACCATGGTCACAGGTGGGTTTCCCTGGTTACCACCGACTGTCACAGGAGGGCTGTCCCTTGGTACCATTGTCACAGGACGGGTGTCCTTGGTTACCATGGTCACAGGTGGGTTTCCCTGGTTACCACCGACTGTCACAGGAGGGCTGTCCGTGGGTACTATTGTCACAGGAGGGGTGTCCTTGGTTACCGTGGTCACAGGTGGGTTTCCCTGGTTACCACCGACTGTCAGAGATGCGTGTCCCAGGTAACCATGGTCACAGGAGAGGTGTCCTTGGTTACCAGTGACTGTGGGTAGGGGTGTCCTTGGTTACCATGGTCACAGGTGGGTTTCCCTTGTTACCACCGACTGTCACAGGAGGGCTGTCCATGGATACCATTGTCACAGGAGGGGTGTCCTTGGTTACCATGGTCACAGGTGGGTTTCCCTGCTTACCACCGACTGTCAGAAATATGTGTCCCTGGTTACCACCGACTGTCACAGGCAGGTGTCCCTGGGCACTGTGAATGTCACAGGTGGGTTTCCCTGGTTACCACCGACTGTCACAGGATGGCTGTCCCTGGGTACCATTGTCACAGGAGGGGTGTCCTTGGTTACCATGGTCACAGGTGGGTTTCCCTGGTTACCACCGACTGTCACAGGAGGGCTGTCCCTGGGTACCATTGTCACAGGAGGGGTGTCCTTGGTTACCATGGTCACAGGTGGGTTTCCCTGGTTAACACCGACTGTCAGAGATGCGTCTCCCTGATAACCACGGTCACAGGAGAGGTGTCCTTGCTTACCAGTGACTGTGGGTAGAGGTGTCCTTGGTTACCATGGTCACAGGTGGTTTTCCCTGGTTACCACCGACTGTCACAGGAGGGCTGTCCCTGGGTACCATTGTCACAGGAGGGGTGTCCTTGGTTACCACTGGCACAGGAGGTGTGTCCCTGGTTACCACTGACTGTCACAGGAGGGGTGTCCTTGGTTACCATGGTCGCAGGTGGGTTTCCCTGGTTACCAATGACTGTCAGAGATGCGTGTCCCTGGTTACCACCGACTGTCATATGTGCGTGTCCTGGTAACCACGGTCACAGGAGAGGTGTCCTTGGTTACCAGTGACTGTGGGTAGGGGTGTCCTTGGTTACCATGGTCACAGGTGTGTTTCCCTGGTTACCACCGACTGTCACAGGAGGGCTGTCCCTGGGTACCATTGTCACAGGAGGGGTGTCCTTGGTTACCACTGGCACAGGAGGTGTGTCCCTGGTTACCACTGACTGTCACCGGAGGGGTGTCCTTGGTTAACATGGTCGCAGGTGGGTTTCCCTGGTTACCACTGACTGTCAGAGATGCGTGTCCCTGGTTACCACCGACTGTCATATGTGCGTGTCCCTGGTAGCCACGGTCACAGGAGAGGTGTCCGTGGTTACCAGTGACTGTCACAGTAGGTGTGTCCTTGGTTACCATGGTCACAGGTGGGTTTCCCTGGTTACCACCGACTGTCAGAGATGCGTGTCCCTGATTACCACCGACTGTCACAGGCCGGTGTCCCTGGGCACTGTGAATGTCACAGGTGGGTTTCCCTGGTTACCACCGACTGTCACAGGACGGCTGTCCCTGGGTACCATTGTCACAGGAGGGGTGTCCTTGGTTACCATGGTCACAGGTGGGTTTCCCTGGTTACCACCGACTGTCACAGGAGGGCTCTCCCTGGGTACCATTGTCACAGGAGGGGTGTCCTTGGTTACCATGGTCACAGGTGGGATTCCCTGGTTATCACCGACTGTCACAGATGCGTCTCCCTGATAACCACGGTCACAGGAGAGGTGTCCTTGGTTACCAGTGACAGTGGGTAGGGGTGTCCTTGGTTACCATGGTCACAGGTGTGTTTCCCTGGTTACCACCGACTGTCACAGGAGGGCTGTCCCTGGGTACCATTGTCACAGAGGGGTGTCCTTGGTTACCATGGTCACAGGTGGGTTTCCCTGGTTACCACCGACTGTCAGAGATGCGTCTCCCTGGTTACCACCGACTGTCACAGGCCGGTGTCCCTGGGCACTGTGAATGTCACAGGTGGGTTGCCCTGGTTACCACCGACTGTCAGAGATGCGTCTCCCTGATAACCACGGTCACAGGAGAGGTGTCCTTGGTTACCAGTGACAGTGGGTAGGGGTGTCCTTGGTTACCATGGTCACAGGTGTGTTTCCCTGGTTACCACCGACTGTCACAGGAGGGCTGTCCGTGGGTACCATTGTCACAGAGGGGTGTCCTTGGTTACCATGGTCACAGGTTGGTTTCCCTGGTTACCACCGACTGTCAGAGATGCGTCTCCCTGGTTACCACCGACTGTCACAGGCCGGTGTCCCTGGGCACTGTGAATGTCACAGGTGGTTTTCCCTGGTTACCACCGACTGTCAGAGATGCGTCTCCCTGATAACCACGGTCACAGGAGAGGTGTCCTTGGTTACCAGTGACTGTGGGTAGGGGTGTCCTTGGTTACCACTGGCACAGGAGGTGTGTCCCTGGTTACCACTGACTGTCACAGGAGGGGTGTCCTTGGTTACCATGGTCGCAGGTGGGTTTCCCTGGTTACCACTGACTGTCAGAGATGCGTGTCCCTGGTTACCACCGACTGTCATATGTGCGTGTCCTCGTAACCACGGTCACAGGAGAGGTGTCCTTGTTTACCAGTGACTGTGGGTAGGGGTGTCCTTGGTTAACTTGTTCACAGGTGGGTTTCCCTGGTTACCACTGACTGTCAGAGATGCGTGTCCCTGGTTACCACCGACTGTCATATGTGCGTGTCCCTGGTAACCACAGTCACAGGAGAGGTGTCCGTGGTTACCAGTGACTGGCACAGTAGGTGTGTCCTTGGTTACCATGGTCACAGGTGGGTTTCCCTGGTTACCACCGACTGTCAGAGATGCGTGTCCCTGGTTACCACCGACTGTCACAGGCCGGTGTCCCTGGGCACTGTGAATGTCAAAGGTGAGTTTCCCTGATTACCACCGACTGTCACAGGAGGGCTGTCCCTGGGTACCATTGTCACAGGAGGGGTGTCCTTGGTTACCATGGTCACAGGTGGGTTTCCCTGGTTACCACTGACTGTCACAGGAGGGCTGTCCCTGGGTACCGTTGTCACAGGAGGGGTGTCCTTGGTTACCACTGGCACAGGAGGTGTGTCCCTGGTTACCACTGACTGTCACAGGAGGGGTGTCCTTGTTTAACATGGTCGCAGGTGGGTTTCCCTGGTTACCACTGATTGTCAGAGATGCGTGTCCCTGGTTACCACCGACTGTCCCAGTCCGGTGTCCCTGGGCACTGTGAATGTCACAGGTGGGTTTCCCTGGTTACCACCAACTGTCACAGGTGAGTGTACATGGTTACCACTGACTGTCACAGGAGGGCTGTCCCTGGGTACCATTGTGACAGGAGGGGTGTGCTTGGTTACCACTAGCACAGGAGGTGTGTCCCTGGTTACCACTGAATGTCACAGGAGGGGTGTCCTTGGTTACCATGGTCGCAGGTGGGTTTCCCTGGTTACCACTGACTGTCAGAAATGCGTGTCCCTGGTTACCACCGACTGTCATATGTGCGTGTCCTGGTAACCACGGTCACAGGAGAGGTGTCCTTGGTTACCAGTGACTGTGGGTAGGGGTGTCCTTGGTTACCATGTTCACAGGTGGTTTTCCCTGGTTACCACCGACTGTCACAGGAGGGCTGTCCCTGGGTACCGTTGTCACAGGAGGGGTGTCCTTGGTTACCACTGGCACAGGAGGTGTGTCCCTGGTTACCACTGACTGTCACAGGAGGGGTGTCCTTGTTTAACATGGTCGCAGGTGGGTTTCCCTGGTTACCACTGATTGTCAGAGATGCGTGTCCCTGGTTACCACCGACTGTCACAGGCCGGTGTCCCTGGGCACTGTGAATGTCACAGGTGGGTTTCCCTGGTTACCACCGACTGTCAGAGATGCGTCTCCCTGATAACCACGGTCACAGGAGAGGTGTCCTTGGTTACCAGTGACTGTGGGTAGGGGTGTCCTTGGTTACCATGGTCACAGGTGTGTTTCCCTGGTTACCACCGACTGTCACAGGAGGGCTGTCCCTGGGTACCATTGTCACAGAGGGGTGTCCTTGGTTACCATGGTCACAGGTGGGTTTCCCTGGTTACCACCGACTGTCAGAGATGCGTCTCACTGGTTACCACCGACTGTCACAGGACGGCTGTCCCTGGGTTCCATTGTCACAGGAGGGGTGTCCTTGGTTACCATGGTCACAGGAGGGTTTCCCTGGTTACCACCGACTGTCACAGGAGGGCTGTCCCTTGGTACCATTGTCACAGGACGGGTGTCCTTGGTTACCATGGTCACAGGTGGGTTTCCCTGGTTACCACCGAATGTCAGAGATGCGTCTCCCTGATAACCATGGTCACAGGAGAGGTGTCCTTGGTTACCAGTGACAGTGGGTAGGGGTGTCCTTGGTTACCATGGTCACAGGTGTGTTTCCCTGGTTACCACCGACTGTCACAGGAGGGCTGTCCCTGGGTACCGTTGTCACAGAGGGGTGTCCTTGGTTACCATGGTCACAGGTGGGTTTCCCTGGTTACCACCGACTGTCAGAGATTCGTCTCCCTGGTTACCACCGACTGTCACAGGCCGGTGTCCCTGGGCACTGTGAATGTCACAGGTGGGTTTCCCTGGTTACCACCGACTGTCAGAGATGCGTCTCCCTGATAACCACGGTCACAGGAGAGGTGTCCTTGGTTACCAGTGACTGTGGGTAGGGGTGTCCTTGGTTACCATGGTCACAGGTGTGTTTCCCTGGTTACCACCAACTGTCACAGGAGGGCTGTCCCTGGGTACCATTGTCACAGGAGGGGTGTCCTTGGTTACCATGGTCACAGGTGGGTTTCCCTGGTTACCACCGACTGTCACAGGAGGGCTGTCCCTGGTACCATTGTGACAGGAGGGGTGTCCATGGTTACCACTGGCACAGGAGGTGTGTCCCTGGTTACCACTGACTGTCACAGGAAGGGTGTCCTTGGTTACCATGGTCGCAGGTGGGTTTCCCTGGTTACCACTGACTGTCATAGATGCGTGTCCCTGTTTACCACCGACTGTCATATATGCGTGTCCCTGGTAACCACGGTCACAGGAGAGGTGTCCGTGGTTACCAGTGACTGTCACAGTAGGTGGGTCCTTGGTTACCATGGCGACAGGTGGGTTTCCCTTGTTACCACCGACTGTCAGAGATGCGTGTCCCTGGTTACCACCGACTGTCATATGTGCGTGTCCGTGGTAGCCACGGTCACAGGAGAGGTGTCCGTGGTTACCAGTGACTGTCACAGTAGGTGTGTCCTTGGTTACCATGGTCACAGGTGGGTTTCCCTGGTTACCACCGACTGTCAGAGATGCGTGTCCCTGGTTACCACCGACTGTCACAGGCCGGTGTCCCTGGGCACTGTGAATGTCACAGGTGGGTTTCCCTGGTTACCACCGACTGTCACAGGATGGCTGTCCCTGGGTACCATTGTCACAGGAGGGGTGTCCTTGGTTACCATGGTCACAGGTGGGTTTCCCTGGTTACCACCGACTGTCACAGGAGGGCTGTCCCGGGGTACCATTGTCACAGGAGGGGTGTCCTTGGTTACCATGGTCACAGGTGGGTTTCCCTGGTTACCACCGACTGTCACAGGAGGGCTGTCCCTGGGTACCATTGTCACAGGAGGGGTGTCCTTGGTTACCATGGTCACAGGTGGGTTTCCCTGGTTACCACCGACTGTCAGAGATGCGTCTCCCTGATAACCACGGTCACAGGAGAGGTGTCCTTGGTTACCAGTGACAGTGGGTAGGGGTGTCCTTGGTTACCATGGTCACAGGTGTGTTTCCCTGGTTACCACCGACTGTCACAGGAGGGCTGTCCCTGGGTACCATTGTCACAGAGGGGTGTCCTTGGTTACCATGGTCACAGGTGGGTTTCCCTGGTTACCACCGACTGTCAGAGATGCGTCTCCCTGGTTACCACCGACTGTCACAGGCCGGTGTCCCTGGGCACTGTGAATGTCACAGGTGGGTTTCCCTGGTTACCACCGACTGTCAGAGATGCGTCTCCCTGATAACCACGGTCACAGGAGAGGTGTCCTTGGTTACCAGTGAATGTGGGTAGGGGTGTCCTTGGTTACCACTGGCACAGGAGGTGTGTCCCTGGTTACCACTGACTGTCACAGGAGGGGTGTCCTTGGTTACCATGGTCGCAGGTGGGTTTCCCTGGTTACCACTGACTGTCAGAGATGCGTGTCCCTGGTTACCACCGACTGTCATATGTGCGTGTCCCTGGTAGCCACGGTCACAGGAGAGGTGTCCGTGGTTACCAGTGACGGTCACAGTAGGTGTGTCCTTGGTTACCATGGTCACAGGTGGGTTTCCCTGGTTACCACCGACTGTCAGAGATGCGTGTCCCTGATTACCACCGACTGTCACAGGCCGGGGTCCCTGGGCACTGTGAATGTCACAGGTGGGTTTCCCTGGTTACTACCGACTGTCACAGGCGGCTGTCCCTGGGTACCATTGTCACAGGAGGGGTGTCCTTGGTTACCATGGTCACAGGTGGGTTTCCCTGGTTACCACCGACTGTCACAGGAGGGCTCTCCCTGGGTACCATTGTCACAGGAGGGGTGTCCTTGGTTACCATGGTCACAGGTGTGATTCCCTGGTTATCACCGACTGTCAGTGATGCGTCTCCCTGATAACCACGGTCACAGGAGAGGTGTCCTTGGTTACCAGTGACAGTGGGTAGGGGTGTCCTTGGTTACCATGGTCACAGGTGTGTTTCCCTGGTTACCACCGACTGTCACAGGAGGGCTGTCCCTGGGTACCATTGTCACAGAGGGGTGTCCTTGGTTAGCATGGTCACAGGTGGGTTTCCCTGGTTACCACCGACTGTCAGAGATGCGTCTCCCTGGTTACCACCGACTGTCACAGGCCGGTGTCCCTGGGCACTGTGAATGTCACAGGTGGGTTGCCCTGGTTACCACCGACTGTCAGAGATGCGTCTCCCTGATAACCACGGTCACAGGAGAGGTGTCCTTGGTTACCAGTGACAGTGGGTAGGGGTGTCCTTGGTTACCATGGTCACAGGTGTGTTTCCCTGGTTACCACCGACTGTCACAGGAGGGCTGTCCCTGGGTACCATTGTCACAGAGGGGTGTCCTTGGTTACCATGGTCACAGGTGGGTTTCCCTGGTTACCACCGACTGTCAGAGATGCGTGTCCCTGGTTACCACCGACTGTCACAGGCCGGTGTCCCTGGGCACTGTGAATGTCACAGGTGGGTTTCCCTGGTTACCACCGACTGTCACTGGATGGCTGTCCCTGGGTACCATTGTCACAGGAGGGGTGTCCTCGGTTACCATGGTCACAGGTGGGTTTCCCTGGTTACCACCGACTGTCACAGGAGGGCTGTCCCTGGGTACCATTGTCACAGGAGGGGTGTCCTTGGTTACCATGGTCACAGGTGGGTTTCCCTGGTTACCACCGACTGTCAGAGATGCGTCTCCCTGATAACCACGGTCACAGGAGAGGTGTCCTTGGTTACCAGTGACAGTGGGTAGGGGTGTCCTTGGTTACCATGGTCACAGGTGTGTTTCCCTGGTTACCACCGACTGTCACAGGAGGGCTGTCCGTGGGTACCATTGTCACAGAGGGGTGTCCTTGGTTACCATGGTCACAGGTTGGTTTCCCTGGTTACCACCGACTGTCAGAGATGCGTCTCCCTGGTTACCACCGACTGTCACAGGCCGGTGTCCCTGGGCACTGTGAATGTCACAGGTGGTTTTCCCTGGTTACCACCGACTGTCAGAGATGCGTCTCCCTGATAACCACGGTCACAGGAGATGTGTCCTTGGTTACCAGTGACTGTGGGTAGGGGTGTCCATAGTTACCACTGGCACAGGAGGTGTGTCCCTGGTTACCACTGACTGTCACAGGAGGGGTGTCCTTGGTTACCATGGTCGCAGGTGGGTTTCCCTGGTTACCACTGACTGTCAGAGATGCGTGTCCCTGGTTACCACCGACTGTCATATGTGCGTGTCCTGGTAACCACGGTCACAGGAGAGGTGTCCTTGGTTACCAGTGACTGTGGGTAGGGGTGTCCTTGGTTAACTTGTTCACAGGTGGGTTTCCCTGGTTACCACTGACTGTCAGAGATGCGTGTCCCTGGTTACCACCAACTGTCATATGTGCGTGTCCCTGGTAACCACAGTCACAGGAGAGGTGTCCGTGGTTACCAGTGACTGGCACAGTAGGTGTGTCCTTGGTTACCATGGTCACAGGTGGGTTTCCCTGGTTACCACCGACTGTCAGAGATGCGTGTCCCTGGTTACCACCGACTGTCACAGGCCGGTGTCCCTGGGCACTGTGAATGTCACAGGTGAGTTTCCCTGATTACCACCGACTGTCACAGGAGGGCTGTCCCTGGGTACCATTGTCACAGGAGGGGTGTCCTTGGTTACCATGGTCACAGGTGGGTTTCCCTGGTTACCACTGACTGTCACAGGAGGGCTGTCCCTGGGTACCATTGTCACAGAGGGGTGTCCTTGGTTACCATGGTCACAGGTGGGTTTCCCTGGTTACCACCGACTGTCAGAGATGCGTCTTCCTGGTTACCCCCGACTGTCCCAGTCCGGTGTCCCTGGGCACTGTGAATGTCACAGGTGGGTTTCCCTGGTTACCACCAACTGTCACAGGTGAGTGTACATGGTTACCACTGACTGTCACAGGAGGGCTGTCCCTGGGTACCATTGTGACAGGAGGGGTGTGCTTGGTTACCACTAGCACAGGAGGTGTGTCCCTGGTTACCACTGACTGTCACAGGAGGGGTGTCCTTGGTTACCATGGTCGCAGGTGGGTTTCCCTGGTTACCACTGACTGTCAGAAATGCGTGTCCCTGGTTACCACCGACTGTCATATGTGCGTGTCCTGGTAACCACGGTCACAGGAGAGGTGTCCTTGGTTACCAGTGACTGTGGGTAGGGGTGTCCTTGGTTACCATGTTCACAGGTGGTTTTCCCTGGTTACCACCGACTGTCACAGGAGGGCTGTCCCTGGGTACCGTTGTCACAGGAGGGGTGTCCTTGGTTACCACTGGCACAGGAGGTGTGTCCCTGGTTACCACTGACTGTCACAGGAGGGGTGTCCTTGTTTAACATGGTCGCAGGTGGGTTTCCCTGGTTACCACTGACTGTCAGAGATGCGTGTCCCTGGTTACCACCGACTGTCACAGGCCGGTGTCCCTGGGCACTGTGAATGTCACAGGTGGGTTTCCCTGGTTACCACCGACTGTCAGAGATGCGTCTCCCTGATAACCACGGTCACAGGAGAGGTGTCCTTGGTTACCAGTGACTGTGGGTAGGGGTGTCCTTGGTTACCATGGTCACAGGTGGGTTTCCCTGGTTACCACCGACTGTCACAGGAGGGCTGTCCCTGGGTACCATTGTCACAGAGGGGTGTCCTTGGTTACCATGGTCACAGGTGGGTTTCCCTGGTTACCACCGACTGTCAGAGATGCGTCTCCCTGGTTACCACCGACTGTCACAGGACGGCTGTCCCTGGGTTCCATTGTCACAGGAGGGGTGTCCTTGGTTACCATGGTCACAGGTGGGTTTCCCTGGTTACCACCGACTGTCACAGGAGGGCTGTCCCTTGGTACCATTGTCACAGGACGGGTGTCCTTGGTTACCATGGTCACAGGTGGGTTTCCCTGGTTACCACCGACTGTCACAGGAGGGCTGTCCGTGGGTACTATTGTCACAGGAGGGGTGTCCTTGGTTACCGTGGTCACAGGTGGGTTTCCCTGGTTACCACCGACTGTCAGAGATGCGTGTCCCTGGTAACCATGGTCACAGGAGAGGTGTCCTTGGTTACCAGTGACTGTGGGTAGGGGTGTCCTTGGTTACCATGGTCACAGGTGGGTTTCCCTTGTTACCACCGACTGTCACAGGAGGGCTGTCCATGGATACCATTGTCACAGGAGGGGTGTCCTTGGTTACCATGGTCACAGGTGGGTTTCCCTGCTTACCACCGACTGTCAGAAATATGTGTCCCTGGTTACCACCGACTGTCACAGGCAGGTGTCCCTGGGCACTGTGAATGTCACAGGTGGGTTTCCCTGGTTACCACCGACTGTCACAGGATGGCTGTCCCTGGGTACCATTGTCACAGGAGGGATGTCCTTGGTTACCATGGTCACAGGTGGGTTTCCCTGGTTACCACCGACTGTCACAGGAGGGCTGTCCCTGGGTACCATTGTCACAGGAGGGGTGTCCTTGGTTACCATGGTCACAGGTGGGTTTCCCTGGTTACCACCGACTGTCAGAGATGCGTCTCCCTGATAACCACGGTCACAGGAGAGGTGTCCTTGCTTACCAGTGACTGTGGGTAGGGGTGTCCTTGGTTACCATGGTCACAGGTGGTTTTCCCTGGTTACCACCGACTGTCACAGGAGGGCTGTCCCTGGGTACCATTGTCACAGGAGGGGTGTCCTTGGTTACCACTGGCACAGGAGGTGTGTCCCTGGTTACCACTGACTGTCACAGGAGGGGTGTCCTTGGTTACCATGGTCGCAGGTGGGTTTCCCTGGTTACCAATGACTGTCAGAGATGCGTGTCCCTGGTTACCACCGACTGTCATATGTGCGTGTCCTGGTAACCACGGTCACAGGAGAGGTGTCCTTGGTTACCAGTGACTGTGGGTAGGGGTGTCCTTGGTTACCATGGTCACAGGTGGGTTTCCCTGGTTACCACCGACTGTCACAGGAGGGCTGTCCCTGGGTACCATTGTCACAGGAGGGGTGTCCTTGGTTACCACTGGCACAGGAGGTGTGTCCCTGGTTACCACTGACTGTCACCGGAGGGGTGTCCTTGGTTAACATGGTCGCAGGTGGGTTTCCCTGGTTACCACTGACTGTCAGAGATGCGTGTCCCTGGTTACCACCGACTGTCATATGTGCGTGTCCCTGGTAGCCACGGTCACAGGAGAGGTGTCCGTGGTTACCAGTGACTGTCACAGTAGGTGTGTCCTTGGTTACCATGGTCACAGGTGGGTTTCCCTGGTTACCACCGACTGTCAGAGATGCGTGTCCCTGATTACCACCGACTGTCACAGGCCGGTGTCCCTGGGCACTGTGAATGTCACAGGTGGGTTTCCCTGGTTACCACCGACTGTCACAGGACGGCTGTCCCTGGGTACCATTGTCACAGGAGGGGTGTCCTTGGTTACCATGGTCACAGGTGGGTTTCCCTGGTTACCACCGACTGTCACAGGAGGGCTCTCCCTGGGTACCATTGTCACAGGAGGGGTGTCCTTGGTTACCATGGTCACAGGTGGGATTCCCTGGTTATCACCGACTGTCACAGATGCGTCTCCCTGATAACCACGGTCACAGGAGAGGTGTCCTTGGTTACCAGTGACAGTGGGTAGGCGTGTCCTTGGTTACCATGGTCACAGGTGTGTTTCCCTGGTTACCACCGACTGTCACAGGAGGGCTGTCCCTGGGTACCATTGTCACAGAGGGGTGTCCTTGGTTACCATGGTCACAGGTGGGTTTCCCTGGTTACCACCGACTGTCAGAGATGCGTCTCCCTGGTTACCACCGAATGTCACAGGCCGGTGTCCCTGGGCACTGTGAATGTCACAGGTGGGTTGCCCTGGTTACCACCGACTGTCAGAGATGCGTCTCCCTGATAACCACGGTCACAGGAGAGGTGTCCTTGGTTACCAGTGACAGTGGGTAGGGGTGTCCTTGGTTACCATGGTCACAGGTGTGTTTCCCTGGTTACCACCGACTGTCACAGGAGGGCTGTCCCTGGGTACCATTGTCACAGAGGGGTGTCCTTGGTTACCATGGTCACAGGTGGGTTTCCCTGGTTACCACCGACTGTCAGAGATGCGTGTCCCTGGTTACCACCGACTGTCACAGGCCGGTGTCCCTGGGCATTGTGAATGTCACAGGTGGGTTTCCCTGGTTACCACCGACTGTCACAGGACGGCTGTCCCTGGGTTCCATTGTCACAGGAGGGGTGTCCTTGGTTACCATGGTCACAGGTGGGTTTCCCTGGTTACCACCGACTGTCACAGGAGGGCTGTCCCTGGGTACCATTGTCACAGGAGGGGTGTCCTTGGTTACCATGGTCACAGGTGGGTTTCCCTGGTTACCACCGACTGTCACAGGAGGGCTGTCCCTGGGTACCATTGTGACAGGAGGGGTGTCCTTGGTTACCACTGGCACAGGAGGTGTGTCCCTGGTTACCACTGACTGTCACAGGAGGGGTGTCCTTGGTTACCATGGTCGCAGGTGGGTTTCCCTGGTTACCACTGACTGTCAGAAATGCGTGTCCTTGGTTACCACCGACTGTCATATATGCGTGTCCCTGGTAACCACGGTCACAGGAGAGGTGTCCGTGGTTACCAGTGACTGTCAGAGTAGGTGGGTCCTTGGTTACCATGGCGACAGGTGGGTTTCCCTGGTTACCACCGACTGTCAGAGATGCGTGTCCCTGGTTACCACCGACTGTCACAGGCCGGTGTCCCTGGGAAATGGGAATGTCACAGGTGTGTTTCCCTGGTTACCACCGACTGTCACAGGTGAGTGTACATGGTTACCACTGACTGTCACAGGAGGGCTGTCCCTGGGTAACATTGTGACAGGAGGGGTTTCCTTGGTTACCACTGGCACAGGAGGTGTGACCCTGCTTACCACTGACTGTCATATGTGCGTGTCCTGGTAACCACGGTCACAGGAGAGGTGTCCTTGGTTACCAGTGACTGTGGGAGGGGTGTCCTTGGTTACCATGGTCACAGGTGTGTTTCCCTGGTTACCACCGACTGTCAGAGATGCGTCTCCCTGGTTACCACCGACTGTCACAGGCCGGTGTCCCTGGGCACTGTGAATGTCACAGGTGGGTTTCCCTGGTTAACAACAACTGTCACAGGTGAGTGTACATGGTTACCACTGACTGTCACAGGAGGGCTGTCTGTGGGTACTATTGTCACAGGAGGGGTGTCCTTGGTTACCGTGGTCACAGGTGGGTTTCCCTGGTTACCACCGACTGTCAGAGATGCGTGTCCCTGGTAACCATGGTCACAGGAGAGGTGTCCTTGGTTACCAGTGACTGTGGGTAGGGGTGTCCTTGGTTACCATGGTCACAGGTGGGTTTCCCTTATTACCACCGACTGTCACAGGAGGGCTGTCCCTGGGTATCATTGTCACAGGAGGGGTGTCCTTGGTTACCATGGTCACAGGTGGGTTTCCCTGGTTACCACCGAATGTCAGAGATGCGTCTCCCTGATAACCATGGTCACAGGAGAAGTGTCCTTGGTTACCAGTGACAGTGGGTAGGGGTGTCCTTGGTTACCATGGTCACAGGTGTGTTTCCCTGGTTACCACCGACTGTCACAGGAGGGCTGTCCCTGGGTACCATTGTCACAGAGGGGTGTCCTTGGTTACCATGGTCACAGGTGGGTTTCCCTGGTTACCACCGACTGTCAGAGATGCGTCTCCCTGGTTACCACCGACTGTCACAGGCCGGTGTCCCTGGGCACTGTGAATGTCACAGGTGGGTTTCCCTGGTTACCACCGACTGTCAGATATGCGTCTCCCTGATAACCACGGTCACAGGAGAGGTGTCCTTGGTTACCAGTGACAGTGGGTAGGGGTGTCCTTGGTTACCATGGTCACAGGTGTGTTTCCCTGGTTACCACCGACTGTCACAGGAGGGCTGTCCCTGGGTACCATTGTCACAGAGGGGTGTCCTTGGTTACCATGGTCACAGGTGGGTTTCCCTGGTTACCACCGACTGTCAGAGATGCGTGTCCCTGGTTACCACCGACTGTCATATGTGCGTGTCCTGGAAACCACGGTCACAGGAGAGGTGTCCTTGGTTACCAGTGACTGTGGGTAGGGGTGTCCTTGGTTACCATGGTCACAGGTGTGTTTCCCTGGTTACCACCGACTGTCAGAGATGCGTCTCCCTGGTTACCACCGACTGTCACAGGCCGGTGTCCCTGGGCACTGTGAATGTCACAGGTGGGTTTCCCTGGTTACCACCGACTGTCACAGGTGAGTGTACATGGTTACCACTGACTGTCACAGGAGGGCTGTCCCTGGGTACCATTGTGACAGGAGGGGTGTCCTTGGTTGCCACTGGCACAGGAGGTGTTTGGCTGGTTACCACTGACTGTCACAGGAGGGGTGTCCTTGGTTACCATGATTGCAGGTGGGTTTCCCTGGTTACCACTGACTGTCAGAAATGCCTCTCCCTGGTTACCACCGACTGTCATATGTGCGTGTCCTGGTAACCACAGTCACAGGAGAGTTGTCCTTGGTTACCAGTGACTGTGGGTTGGGGTGTCCTTGGTTACCATGGTCACAGGTGGGTTTCCCTGGTTACCACCGACTGTCACAGGAGGGCTGTCTGTGGGTACTATTGTCACAGGAGGGGTGTCCTTGGTTACCGTGGTCACAGGTGGGTTTCCCTGGTTACCACCGACTGTCAGAGATGCGTGTCCCTGGTAACCATGGTCACAGGAGAGGTGTCCTTGGTTACCAGTGACTGTGGGTAGGGGTGTCCTTGGTTACCATGGTCACAGGTGGGTTTCCCTTGTTACCACCGACTGTCACAGGAGGGCTGTCCATGGATACCATTGTCACAGGAGGGGTGTCCTTGGTTACCATGGTCACAGGTGGGTTTCCCTGGTTACCACCGACTGTCAGAAATATGTGTCCCTGGTTACCACCGACTGTCACAGGCAGGTGTCCCTGGGCACTGTGAATGTCACAGGTGGGTTTCCCTGGTTACCACCGACTGTCACAGGATGGCTGTCCCTGGGTACCATTGTCACAGGAGGGGTGTCCTTGGTTACCATGGTCACAGGTGGGTTTCCCTGGTTACCACCGACTGTCACAGGAGGGCTGTCCCTGGGTACCATTGTCACAGGAGGGGTGTCCTTGGTTACCATGGTCACAGGTGGGTTTCCCTGGTTACCACCGACTGTCAGAGATGCGTCTCCCTGATAACCACGGTCACAGGAGAGGTGTCCTTGCTTACCAGTGACTGTGGGTAGGGGTGTCCTTGGTTACCATGGTCACAGGTGGTTTTCCCTGGTTACCACCGACTGTCACAGGAGGGCTGTCCCTTGGTACCATTGTCACAGGAGGGGTGTCCTTGGTTACCATGGTCACAGGTGGGTTTCCCTGGTTACCACCGACTGTCAGAAATGCGTGTCCTTGGTTACCACCGACTGTCACAGGCAGGTGTCCCTGGGCACTGTGAATGTCACAGGTGGGTTTCCCTGGTTACCACCGACTGTCACAGTTGAGTGTACATGGTTACCACTGACTGTCACAGGAGGGCTGTCCCTGGGTACCATTGTCACAGGAGGGGTGTCCTTGGTTACAACTGGCACAGGAGATGTGTCCCTGGTTACCACTGACTGTGACAGGAGGGGTGTCCTTGGTTACCATGGTCGCAGGTGGGTTTCCCTGGTTACCACTGACTGTCAGAGATGCGTGTCCCTGGTTACCACCGACTGTCATATGTGCGTGTCCTGGTAACCACGGTCACAGGAGAGGTGTCCTTGGTTACGAGTGACTGTGGTAGGGGTGTCCTTGGTTACCATGGTTGCAGGTGGTTTTCCCTGGTTACCACCGACTGTCACAGGAGGGCTGTCCCTGGGTACCATTGTCACAGGAGGGGTGTCCTTGGTTACCATGATTGCAGGTGGGTTTCCCTGGTTACCACTGACTGTCAGAGTTGCGTGTCCCTGGTTACCACCGACTGTCATATATGCGTGTCCCTGGTAACAACGGTCACAGGAGAGGTGTCCGTGGTTACCAGTGACTGTCACAGTAGGTGGGTCCTTGGTTACCATGGCGACAGGTGGGTTTCCCTGGTTACCACCGACTGTCAGAGATGCGTGTCCCTGGTTACCACCGACTGTCACAGGCCGGTGTCCCTGGGAAATGGGAATGTCACAGGTGGGTTTCCCTGGTTACCACCGACTGTCACAGGTGAGTGTACATGGTTACCACTGACTGTCACAGGAGGGCTGTCCCTGGGTAACATTGTGACAGGAGGGGTTTCCTTGCTTACCACTGGCACAGGAGGTGTGACCCTGCTTACCACTGACTGTCATATGTGCGTGTCCTGGTAACCACGGTCACAGGACAGGTGTCCTTGGTTACCAGTGACTGTGGGTAGGGGTGTCCTTGGTTACCATGGTCACAGGTGGGTTTCCCTGGTTACCACCGACTGTCAGAGATGCGTCTCCCTGGTTACCACCGACTGTCACAGGCCGGTGTCCCTGGGCACTGTGAATGTCACAGGTGGGTTTCCCTGGTTACCACCGACTGTCAGAGATGCGTCTCCCTGATAACCACGGTCACAGGAGAGGTGTCCTTGGTTACCAGTGACAGTGGGTAGGGGTGTCCTTGGTTACCATGGTCACAGGTGTGTTTCCCTGGTTACCACCGACTGTCACAGGAGGGCTGTCCCTGGGTACCATTGTCACAGAGGGGTGTCCTTGGTTACCATGGTCACAGGTGGGTTTCCCTGGTTACCACCGACTGTCAGAGATGTGTGTCCCTGGTTACCACCGACTGTCATATGTGCGTGTCCTGGTAACCACGGTCACAGGAGAGGTGTCCTTGGTTACCAGTGACTGTGGGTAGGGGTGTCCTTGGTTACCATGGTCACAGGTGTGTTTCCCTGGTTACCAACGACTGTCAGAGATGCGTCTCCCTGGTTACCACCGACTGTCACAGGCCGGTGTCCCTGGGCACTGTGAATGTCACAGGTGGGTTTCCCTGGTTACCACCGACTGTCACAGGTGAGTGTACATGGTTACCACTGACTGTCACAGGAGGGCTGTCCCTGGGTACCATTGTGACAGGAGGGGTGTCCTTGGTTGCCACTGGCACAGGTGTTGTTTGGCTGGTTACCACTGACTGTCACAGGAGGGGTGTCCTTGGTTACCATGATTGCAGGTGGGTTTCCCTGGTTACCACTGACTGTCAGAAATGCCTCTCCCTGGTTACCACCGACTGTCATATGTGCGTGTCCTGGTAACCACAGTCACAGGAGAGGTGTCCTTGGTTACCAGTGACTGTGGGTTGGGGTGTCCTTGGTTACCATGGTCACAGGTGGGTTTCCCTGGTTACCACCGACTGTCACAGGAGGGCTGTCTTTGGGTCCTATTTTCACAGGAGGGGTGTCCTTGGTTACCGTGGTCACAGGTGGGTTTCCCTGGTTACCACCGACTGTCAGAGATGCGTGTCCCTGGTAACCATGGTCACAGGAGAGGTGTCCTTGGTTACCAGTGACTGTGGGTAGGGGTGTCCTTGGTTACCATGGTCACAGGTGGGTTTCCCTTGTTACCACCGACTGTCACAGGAGGGCTGTCCATGGATACCATTGTCACAGGAGGGGTGTCCTTGGTTACCATGGTCACAGGTGGGTTTCCCTGCTTACCACCGACTGTCAGAAATATGTGTCCCTGGTTACCACCGACTGTCACAGGCAGGTGTCCCTGGGCACTGTGAATGTCACAGGTGGGTTTCCCTGGTTACCACCGACTGTCACAGGATGGCTGTCCCTGGGTACCATTGTCACAGGAGGGGTGTCCTTGGTTACCATGGTCACAGGTGGGTTTCCCTGGTTACCACCGACTGTCACAGGAGGGCTGTCCCTGGGTACCATTGTCACAGGAGGGGTGTCCTTGGTTACCATGGTCACAGGTGGGTTTCCCTGGTTACCACCGACTGTCAGAGATGCGTCTCCCTGATAACCACGGTCACAGGAGAGGTGTCCTTGCTTACCAGTGACTGTGGGTAGGGGTGTCCTTGGTTACCATGGTCACAGGTGGTTTTCCCTGGTTACCACCGACTGTCACAGGAGGGCTGTCCCTGGGTAACATTGTCACAGGAGGGGTGTCCTTGGTTACCACTGGCACAGGAGGTGTGTCCCTGGTTACCACTGACTGTCACAGGAGGGGTGTCCTTGGTTACCATGGTCGCAGGTGGGTTTCCCTGGTTACCAATGACTGGCAGAGATGCGTGTCCCTGGTTACCACCGACTGTCATATGTGCGTGTCCTGGTAACCACGGTCACAGGAGAGGTGTCCTTGGTTACCAGTGACTGTGGGTAGGGGTGTCCTTGGTTACCATGGTCACAGGTGTGTTTCCCTGGTTACCACCGACTGTCACAGGAGGGCTGTCCCTGGGTACCATTGTCACAGGAGGGGTGTCCTTGGTTACCACTGGCACAGGAGGTGTGTCCCTGGTTACCACTGACTGTCACCGGAGGGGTGTCCTTGGTTAACATGGTCGCAGGTGGGTTTCCCTGGTTACCACTGACTGTCAGAGATGCGTGTCCCTGGTTACCACCGACTGTCATATGTGCGTGTCCCTGGTAGCCACGGTCACAGGAGAGGTGTCCGTGGTTACCAGTGACTGTCACAGTAGGTGTGTCCTTGGTTACCATGGTCACAGGTGGGTTTCCCTGGTTACCACCGACTGTCAGAGATGCGTGTCCCTGATTACCACCGACTGTCACAGGCCGGTGTCCCTGGGCACTGTGAATGTCACAGGTGGGTTTCCCTGGTTACCACCGACTGTCACAGGACGGCTGTCCAGGGGTACCATTGTCACAGGAGGGGTGTCCTTGGTTACCATGGTCACAGGTGGGTTTCCCTGGTTACCACCGACTGTCACAGGAGGGCTCTCCCTGGGTACCATTGTCACAGGAGGGGTGTCCTTGGTTACCATGGTCACAGGTGGGATTCCCTGGTTATCACCGACTGTCACAGATGCGTCTCCCTGATAACCACGGTCACAGGAGAGGTGTCCTTGGTTACCAGTGACAGTGGGTAGGGGTGTCCTTGGTTACCATGGTCACAGGTGTGTTTCCCTGGTTACCACCGACTGTCACAGGAGGGCTGTCCCTGGGTACCATTGTCACAGAGGGGTGTCCTTGGTTACCATGGTCACAGGTGGGTTTCCCTGGTTACCACCGACTGTCAGAGATGCGTCTCCCTGGTTACCACCGACTGTCACAGGCCGGTGTCCCTGGGCACTGTGAATGTCACAGGTGGGTTGCCCTGGTTACCACCGACTGTCAGAGATGCGTCTCCCTGATAACCACGGTCACAGGAGAGGTGTCCTTGGTTACCAGTGACAGTGGGTAGGGGTGTCCTTGGTTACCATGGTCACAGGTGTGTTTCCCTGGTTACCACCGACTGTCACAGGAGGGCTGTCCCTGGGTACCATTGTCACAGAGGGGTGTCCTTGGTTACCATGGTCACAGGTTGGTTTCCCTGGTTACCACCGACTGTCAGAGATGCGTCTCCCTGGTTACCACCGACTGTCACAGGCCGGTGTCCCTGGGCACTGTGAATGTCACAGGTGGTTTTCCCTGGTTACCACCGACTGTCAGAGATGCGTCTCCCTGATAACCACGGTCACAGGAGAGGTGTCCTTGGTTACCAGTGACTGTGGGTAGGGGTGTCCTTGGTTACCACTGGCACAGGAGGTGTGTCCCTGGTTACCACTGACTGTCACAGGAGGGGTGTCCTTGGTTACCATGGTCGCAGGTGGGTTTCCCTGGTTACCACTGACTGTCAGAGATGCGTGTCCCTGGTTACCACCGACTGTCATATGTGCGTGTCCTGGTAACCACGGTCACAGGAGAGGTGTCCTTGGTTACCAGTGACTGTGGGTAGGGGTGTCCTTGGTTAACTTGTTCACAGGTGGGTTTCCCTGGTTACCACTGACTGTCAGAGATGCGTGTCCCTGGTTACCACCGACTGTCATATGTGCGTGTCCCTGGTAACCACAGTCACAGGAGAGGTGTCCGTGGTTACCAGTGACTGGCACAGTAGGTGTGTCCTTGGTTACCATGGTCACAGGTGGGTTTCCCTGGTTACCACCGACTGTCAGAGATGCGTGTCCCTGGTTACCACCGACTGTCACAGGCCGGTGTCCCTGGGCACTGTGAATGTCAAAGGTGAGTTTCCCTGATTACCACCGACTGTCACAGGAGGGCTGTCCCTGGGTACCATTGTCACAGGAGGGGTGTCCTTGGTTACCATGGTCACAGGTGGGTTTCCCTGGTTACCACTGACTGTCACAGGAGGGCTGTCCCTGGGTACCATTGTCACAGAGGGGTGTCCTTGGTTACCATGGTCACAGGTGGGTTTCCCTGGTTACCACCGACTGTCAGAGATGCGTCTTCCTGGTTACCACCGACTGTCCCAGTCCGGTGTCCCTGGGCACTGTGAATGTCACAGGTGGGTTTCCCTGGTTACCACCAACTGTCACAGGTGAGTGTACATGGTTACCACTGACTGTCACAGGAGGGCTGTCCCTGGGTACCATTGTGACAGGAGGGGTGTGCTTGGTTACCACTAGCACAGGAGGTGTGTCCCTGGTTACCACTGACTGTCACAGGAGGGGTGTCCTTGGTTACCATGGTCGCAGGTGGGTTTCCCTGGTTACCACTGACTGTCAGAAATGCGTGTCCCTGGTTACCACCGACTGTCATATGTGCGTGTCCTGGTAACCACGGTCACAGGAGAGGTGTCCTTGGTTACCAGTGACTGTGGGTAGGGGTGTCCTTGGTTACCATGTTCACAGGTGGTTTTCCCTGGTTACCACCGACTGTCACAGGAGGGCTGTCCCTGGGTACCGTTGTCACAGGAGGGGTGTCCTTGGTTACCACTGGCACAGGAGGTGTGTCCCTGGTTACCACTGACTGTCACAGGAGGGGTGTCCTTGTTTAACATGGTCGCAGGTGGGTTTCCCTGGTTACCACTGATTGTCAGAGATGCGTGTCCCTGGTTACCACCGACTGTCACAGGCCGGTGTCCCTGGGCACTGTGAATGTCACAGGTGGGTTTCCCTGGTTACCACCGACTGTCAGAGATGCGTCTCCCTGATAACCACGGTCACAGGAGAGGTGTCCTTGGTTACCAGTGACTGTGGGTAGGGGTGTCCTTGGTTACCATGGTCACAGGTGTGTTTCCCTGGTTACCACCGACTGTCACAGGAGGGCTGTCCCTGGGTACCATTGTCACAGAGGGGTGTCCTTGGTTACCATGGTCACAGGTGGGTTTCCCTGGTTACCACCGACTGTCAGAGATGCGTCTCACTGGTTACCACCGACTGTCACAGGACGGCTGTCCCTGGGTTCCATTGTCACAGGAGGGGTGTCCTTGGTTACCATGGTCACAGGAGGGTTTCCCTGGTTACCACCGACTGTCACAGGAGGGCTGTCCCTTGGTACCATTGTCACAGGACGGGTGTCCTTGGTTACCATGGTCACAGGTGGGTTTCCCTGGTTACCACCGAATGTCAGAGATGCGTCTCCCTGATAACCATGGTCACAGGAGAGGTGTCCTTGGTTACCAGTGACAGTGGGTAGGGGTGTCCTTGGTTACCATGGTCACAGGTGTGTTTCCCTGGTTACCACCGACTGTCACAGGAGGGCTGTCCCTGGGTACCGTTGTCACAGAGGGGTGTCCTTGGTTACCATGGTCACAGGTGGGTTTCCCTGGTTACCACCGACTGTCAGAGATTCGTCTCCCTGGTTACCACCGACTGTCACAGGCCGGTGTCCCTGGGCACTGTGAATGTCACAGGTGGGTTTCCCTGGTTACCACCGACTGTCAGAGATGCGTCTCCCTGATAACCACGGTCACAGGAGAGGTGTCCTTGGTTACCAGTGACTGTGGGTAGGGGTGTCCTTGGTTACCATGGTCACAGGTGTGTTTCCCTGGTTACCACCAACTGTCACAGGAGGGCTGTCCCTGGGTACCATTGTCACAGGAGGGGTGTCCTTGGTTACCATGGTCACAGGTGGGTTTCCCTGGTTACCACCGACTGTCACAGGAGGGCTGTCCCTGGTACCATTGTGACAGGAGGGGTGTCCATGGTTACCACTGGCACAGGAGGTGTGTCCCTGGTTACCACTGACTGTCACAGGAAGGGTGTCCTTGGTTACCATGGTCGCAGGTGGGTTTCCCTGGTTACCACTGACTGTCATAGATGCGTGTCCCTGTTTACCACCGACTGTCATATATGCGTGTCCCTGGTAACCACGGTCACAGGAGAGGTGTCCGTGGTTACCAGTGACTGTCACAGTAGGTGGGTCCTTGGTTACCATGGCGACAGGTGGGTTTCCCTTGTTACCACCGACTGTCAGAGATGCGTGTCCCTGGTTACCACCGACTGTCATATGTGCGTGTCCGTGGTAGCCACGGTCACAGGAGAGGTGTCCGTGGTTACCAGTGACTGTCACAGTAGGTGTGTCCTTGGTTACCATGGTCACAGGTGGGTTTCCCTGGTTACCACCGACTGTCAGAGATGCGTGTCCCTGGTTACCACCGACTGTCACAGGCCGGTGTCCCTGGGCACTGTGAATGTCACAGGTGGGTTTCCCTGGTTACCACCGACTGTCACAGGATGGCTGTCCCTGGGTACCATTGTCACAGGAGGGGTGTCCTTGGTTACCATGGTCACAGGTGGGTTTCCCTGGTTACCACCGACTGTCACAGGAGGGCTGTCCCGGGGTACCATTGTCACAGGAGGGGTGTCCTTGGTTACCATGGTCACAGGTGGGTTTCCCTGGTTACCACCGACTGTCACAGGAGGGCTGTCCCTGGGTACCATTGTCACAGGAGGGGTGTCCTTGGTTACCATGGTCACAGGTGGGTTTCCCTGGTTACCACCGGCTGTCAGAGATGCGTCTCCCTGATAACCACGGTCACAGGAGAGGTGTCCTTGGTTACCAGTGACAGTGGGTAGGGGTGTCCTTGGTTACCATGGTCACAGGTGTGTTTCCCTGGTTACCACCGACTGTCACAGGAGGGCTGTCCCTGGGTACCATTGTCACAGAGGGGTGTCCTTGGTTACCATGGTCACAGGTGGGTTTCCCTGGTTACCACCGACTGTCAGAGATGCGTCTCCCTGGTTACCACCGACTGTCACAGGCCGGTGTCCCTGGGCACTGTGAATGTCACAGGTGGGTTTCCCTGGTTACCACCGACTGTCAGAGATGCGTCTCCCTGATAACCACGGTCACAGGAGAGGTGTCCTTGGTTACCAGTGAATGTGGGTAGGGGTGTCCTTGGTTACCACTGGCACAGGAGGTGTGTCCCTGGTTACCACTGACTGTCACAGGAGGGGTGTCCTTGGTTACCATGGTCGCAGGTGGGTTTCCCTGGTTACCACTGACTGTCAGAGATGCGTGTCCCTGGTTACCACCGACTGTCATATGTGCGTGTCCCTGGTAGCCACGGTCACAGGAGAGGTGTCCGTGGTTACCAGTGACGGTCACAGTAGGTGTGTCCTTGGTTACCATGGTCACAGGTGGGTTTCCCTGGTTACCACCGACTGTCAGAGATGCGTGTCCCTGATTACCACCGACTGTCACAGGCCGGGGTCCCTGGGCACTGTGAATGTCACAGGTGGGTTTCCCTGGTTACTACCGACTGTCACAGGCGGCTGTCCCTGGGTACCATTGTCACAGGAGGGGTGTCCTTGGTTACCATGGTCACAGGTGGGTTTCCCTGGTTACCACCGACTGTCACAGGAGGGCTCTCCCTGGGTACCATTGTCACAGGAGGGGTGTCCTTGGTTACCATGGTCACAGGTGTGATTCCCTGGTTATCACCGACTGTCAGTGATGCGTCTCCCTGATAACCACGGTCACAGGAGAGGTGTCCTTGGTTACCAGTGACAGTGGGTAGGGGTGTCCTTGGTTACCATGGTCACAGGTGTGTTTCCCTGGTTACCACCGACTGTCACAGGAGGGCTGTCCCTGGGTACCATTGTCACAGAGGGGTGTCCTTGGTTACCATGGTCACAGGTGGGTTTCCCTGGTTACCACCGACTGTCAGAGATGCGTCTCCCTGGTTACCACCGACTGTCACAGGCCGGTGTCCCTGGGCACTGTGAATGTCACAGGTGGGTTGCCCTGGTTACCACCGACTGTCAGAGATGCGTCTCCCTGATAACCACGGTCACAGGAGAGGTGTCCTTGGTTACCAGTGACAGTGGGTAGGGGTGTCCTTGGTTACCATGGTCACAGGTGTGTTTCCCTGGTTACCACCGACTGTCACAGGAGGGCTGTCCCTGGGTACCATTGTCACAGAGGGGTGTCCTTGGTTACCATGGTCACAGGTGGGTTTCCCTGGTTACCACCGACTGTCAGAGATGCGTGTCCCTGGTTACCACCGACTGTCACAGGCCGGTGTCCCTGGGCACTGTGAATGTCACAGGTGGGTTTCCCTGGTTACCACCGACTGTCACAGGATGGCTGTCCCTGGGTACCATTGTCACAGGAGGGGTGTCCTTGGTTACCATGGTCACAGGTGGGTTTCCCTGGTTACCACCGACTGTCACAGGAGGGCTGTCCCTGGGTACCATTGTCACAGGAGGGGTGTCCTTGGTTACCATGGTCACAGGTGGGTTTCCCTGGTTACCACCGACTGTCAGAGATGCGTCTCCCTGATAACCACAGTCACAGGAGAGGTGTCCTTGGTTACCAGTGACAGTGGGTAGGGGTGTCCTTGGTTACCATGGTCACAGGTGTGTTTCCCTGGTTACCACCGACTGTCACAGGAGGGCTGTCCGTGGGTACCATTGTCACAGAGGGGTGTCCTTGGTTACCATGGTCACAGGTTGGTTTCCCTGGTTACCACCGACTGTCAGAGATGCGTCTCCCTGGTTACCACCGATTGTCACAGGCCGGTGTCCCTGGGCACTGTGAATGTCACAGGTGGTTTTCCCTGGTTACCACCGACTGTCAGAGATGCGTCTCCCTGATAACCACGGTCACAGGAGAGGTGTCCTTGGTTACCAGTGACTGTGGGTAGGGGTGTCCATGGTTACCACTGGCACAGGAGGTGTGTCCCTGGTTACCACTGACTGTCACAGGAGGGGTGTCCTTGGTTACCATGGTCGCAGGTGGGTTTCCCTGGTTACCACTGACTGTCAGAGATGCGTGTCCCTGGTTACCACCGACTGTCATATGTGCGTGTCCTGGTAACCACGGTCACAGGAGAGGTGTCCTTGGTTACCAGTGACTGTGGGTAGGGGTGTCCTTGGTTAACTTGTTCACAGGTGGGTTTCCCTGGTTACCACTGACTGTCAGAGATGCGTGTCCCTGGTTACCACCGACTGTCATATGTGCGTGTCCCTGGTAACCACAGTCACAGGAGAGGTGTCCGTGGTTACCAGTGACTGGCACAGTAGGTGTGTCCTTGGTTACCATGGTCACAGGTGGGTTTCCCTGGTTACCACCGACTGTCAGAGATGCGTGTCCCTGGTTACCACCGACTGTCACAGGCCGGTGTCCCTGGGCACTGTGAATGTCACAGGTGAGTTTCCCTGATTACCACCGACTGTCACAGGAGGGCTGTCCCTGGGTACCATTGTCACAGGAGGGGTGTCCTTGGTTACCATGGTCACAGGTGGGTTTCCCTGGTTACCACTGACTGTCACAGGAGGGCTGTCCCTGGGTACCATTGTCACAGAGGGGTGTCCTTGGTTACCATGGTCACAGGTGGGTTTCCCTTGTTACCACCGACTGTCACAGGTGAGTGTACATGGTTACCACTGACTGTCACAGGAGGGCTGTCCCTGGGTACCATTGTGACAGGAGGGGTGTGCTTGGTTACCACTAGCACAGGAGGTGTGTCCCTGGTTACCACTGACTGTCACAGGAGGGGTGTCCTTGGTTACCATGGTCGCAGGTGGGTTTCCCTGGTTACCACTGACTGTCAGAGATGCGTGTCCCTGGTTACCACCGACTGTCATATGTGCGTGTCCCTGGTAGCCACTGTCACAGGAGAGGTGTCCGTGGTTACCAGTGACGGTCACAGTAGGTGTGTCCTTGGTTACCATGGTCACAGGTGGGTTTCAATGGTTACCACCGACTGTCAGAGATGCGTGTCCCTGATTACCACCGACTGTCACAGGCCGGGGTCCCTGGGCACTGTGAATGTCACAGGTGGGTTTCCCTGGTTACTACCGACTGTCACAGGCGGCTGTCCCTGGGTACCATTGTCACAGGAGGGGTGTCCTTGGTTACCATGGTCACAGGTGGGTTTCCCTGGTTACCACCGACTGTCACAGGAGGGCTCTCCCTGGGTACCATTGTCACAGGAGGGGTGTCCTTGGTTACCATGGTCACAGGTGTGATTCCCTGGTTATCACCGACTGTCAGTGATGCGTCTCCCTGATAACCACGGTCACAGGAGAGGTGTCCTTGGTTACCAGTGACAGTGGGTAGGGGTGTCCTTGGTTACCATGGTCACAGGTGTGTTTCCCTGGTTACCACCGACTGTCACAGGAGGGCTGTCCCTGGGTACCATTGTCACAGAGGGGTGTCCTTGGTTACCATGGTCACAGGTGGGTTTCCCTGGTTACCACCGACTGTCAGAGATGCGTCTCCCTGGTTACCACCGACTGTCACAGACCGGTGTCCCTGGGCACTGTGAATGTCACAGGTGGGTTGCCCTGGTTACCACCGACTGTCAGAGATGCGTCTCCCTGATAACCACGGTCACAGGAGAGGTGTCCTTGGTTACCAGTGACAGTGGGTAGGGGTGTCCTTGGTTACCATGGTCACAGGTGTGTTTCCCTGGTTACCACCGACTGTCACAGGAGGGCTGTCCCTGGGTACCATTGTCACAGAGGGGTGTCCTTGGTTACCATGGTCACAGGTGGGTTTCCCTGGTTACCACCGACTGTCAGAGATGCGTGTCCCTGGTTACCACCGACTGTCACAGGCCGGTGTCCCTGGGCACTGTGAATGTCACAGGTGGGTTTCCCTGGTTACCACCGACTGTCACAGGATGGCTGTCCCTGGGTACCATTGTCACAGGAGGGGTGTCCTTGGTTACCATGGTCACAGGTGGGTTTCCCTGGTTACCACCGACTGTCACAGGAGGGCTGTCCCTGGGTACCATTGTCACAGGAGGGGTGTCCTTGGTTACCATGGTCACAGGTGGGTTTCCCTGGTTACCACCGACTGTCAGAGATGCGTCTCCCTGATAACCACGGTCACAGGAGAGGTGTCCTTGGTTACCAGTGACAGTGGGTAGGGGTGTCCTTGGTTACCATGGTCACAGGTGTGTTTCCCTGGTTACCACCGACTGTCACAGGAGGGCTGTCCGTGGGTACCATTGTCACAGAGGGGTGTCCTTGGTTACCATGGTCACAGGTTGGTTTCCCTGGTTACCACCGACTGTCAGAGATGCGTCTCCCTGGTTACCACCGACTGTCACAGGCCGGTGTCCCTGGGCACTGTGAATGTCACAGGTGGTTTTCCCTGGTTACCACCGACTGTCAGAGATGCGTCTCCCTGATAACCACGGTCACAGGAGAGGTGTCCTTGGTTACCAGTGACTGTGGGTAGGGGTGTCCATGGTTACCACTGGCACAGGAGGTGTGTCCCTGGTTACCACTGACTGTCACAGGAGGGGTGTCCTTGGTTACCATGGTCGCAGGTGGGTTTCCCTGGTTACCACTGACTGTCAGAGATGCGTGTCCCTGGTTACCACCGACTGTCATATGTGCGTGTCCTGGTAACCACGGTCACAGGAGAGGTGTCCTTGGTTACCAGTGACTGTGGGTAGGGGTGTCCTTGGTTAACTTGTTCACAGGTGGGTTTCCCTGGTTACCACTGACTGTCAGAGATGCGTGTCCCTGGTTACCACCGACTGTCATATGTGCGTGTCCCTGGTAACCACAGTCACAGGAGAGGTGTCCGTGGTTACCAGTGACTGGCACAGTAGGTGTGTCCTTGGTTACCATGGTCACAGGTGGGTTTCCCTGGTTACCACCGACTGTCAGAGATGTGTCTCCCTGGTTACCACCGACTGTCACAGGCCGGTGTCCCTGGGCACTGTGAATGTCACAGGTGAGTTTCCCTGATTACCACCGACTGTCACAGGAGGGCTGTCCCTGGGTACCATTGTCACAGGAGGGGTGTCCTTGGTTACCATGGTCACAGGTGGGTTTCCCTGGTTACCACTGACTGTCACAGGAGGGCTGTCCCTGGGTACCATTGTCACAGAGGGGTGTCCTTGGTTACCATGGTCACAGGTGGGTTTCCCTGGTTACCACCGACTGTCAAAGATGCGTCTTCCTGGTTACCCCCGACTGTCCCAGTCCGGTGTCCCTGGGCACTGTGAATGTCACAGGTGGGTTTCCCTGGTTACCACCGACTGTCACAGGTGAGTGTACATGGTTACCACTGACTGTCACAGGAGGGCTGTCCCTGGGTACCATTGTGACAGGAGGGGTGTGCTTGGTTACCACTAGCACAGGAGGTGTGTCCCTGGTTACCACTGACTGTCACAGGAGGGGTGTCCTTGGTTACCATGGTCGCAGGTGGGTTTCCCTGGTTACCACTGACTGTCAGAAATGCGTGTCCCTGGTTACCACCGACTGTCATATGTGCGTGTCCTGGTAACCACGGTCACAGGAGAGGTGTCCTTGGTTACCAGTGACTGTGGGTAGGGGTGTCCTTGGTTACCATGTTCACAGGTGGTTTTCCCTGGTTACCACCGACTGTCACAGGAGGGCTGTCCCTGGGTACCGTTGTCACAGGAGGGGTGTCCTTGGTTACCACTGGCACAGGAGGTGTGTCCCTGGTTACCACTGACTGTCACAGGAGGGGTGTCCTTGTTTAACATGGTCGCAGGTGGGTTTCCCTGGTTACCACTGACTGTCAGAGATGCGTGTCCCTGGTTACCACCGACTGTCACAGGCCGGTGTCCCTGGGCACTGTGAATGTCACAGGTGGGTTTCCCTGGTTACCACCGACTGTCAGAGATGCGTCTCCCTGATAACCACGGTCACAGGAGAGGTGTCCTTGGTTACCAGTGACTGTGGGTAGGGGTGTCCTTGGTTACCATGGTCACAGGTGGGTTTCCCTGGTTACCACCGACTGTCACAGGAGGGCTGTCCCTGGGTACCATTGTCACAGAGGGGTGTCCTTGGTTACCATGGTCACATGTGGGTTTCCCTGGTTACCACCGACTGTCAGAGATGCGTCTCCCTGGTTACCACCGACTGTCACAGGACGGCTGTCCCTGGGTTCCATTGTCACAGGAGGGGTGTCCTTGGTTACCATGGTCACAGGTGGGTTTCCCTGGTTACCACCGACTGTCACAGGAGGGCTGTCCCTTGGTACCATTGTCACAGGACGGGTGTCCTTGGTTACCATGGTCACAGGTGGGTTTCCCTGGTTACCACCGACTGTCACAGGAGGGCTGTCCGTGGGTACTATTGTCACAGGAGGGGTGTCCTTGGTTACCGTGGTCACAGGTGGGTTTCCCTGGTTACCACCGACTGTCAGAGATGCGTGTCCCTGGTAACCATGGTCACAGGAGAGGTGTCCTTGGTTACCAGTGACTGTGGGTAGGGGTGTCCTTGGTTACCATGGTCACAGGTGGGTTTCCCTTGTTACCACCGACTGTCACAGGAGGGCTGTCCATGGATACCATTGTCACAGGAGGGGTGTCCTTGGTTACCATGGTCACAGGTGGGTTTCCCTGCTTACCACCGACTGTCAGAAATATGTGTCCCTGGTTACCACCGACTGTCACAGGCAGGTGTCCCTGGGCACTGTGAATGTCACAGGTGGGTTTCCCTGGTTACCACCGACTGTCACAGGATGGCTGTCCCTGGGTACCATTGTCACAGGAGGGATGTCCTTGGTTACCATGGTCACAGGTGGGTTTCCCTGGTTACCACCGACTGTCACAGGAGGGCTGTCCCTGGGTACCATTGTCACAGGAGGGGTGTCCTTGGTTACCATGGTCACAGGTGGGTTTCCCTGGTTACCACCGACTGTCAGAGATGCGTCTCCCTGATAACCACGGTCACAGGAGAGGTGTCCTTGCTTACCAGTGACTGTGGGTAGGGGTGTCCTTGGTTACCATGGTCACAGGTGGTTTTCCCTGGTTACCACCGACTGTCACAGGAGGGCTGTCCCTGGGTACCATTGTCACAGGAGGGGTGTCCTTGGTTACCACTGGCACAGGAGGTGTGTCCCTGGTTACCACTGACTGTCACAGGAGGGGTGTCCTTGGTTACCATGGTCGCAGGTGGGTTTCCCTGGTTACCAATGACTGTCAGAGATGCGTGTCCCTGGTTACCACCGACTGTCATATGTGCGTGTCCTGGTAACCACGGTCACAGGAGAGGTGTCCTTGGTTACCAGTGACTGTGGGTAGGGGTGTCCTTGGTTACCATGGTCACAGGTGGGTTTCCCTGGTTACCACCGACTGTCACAGGAGGGCTGTCCCTGGGTACCATTGTCACAGGAGGGGTGTCCTTGGTTACCACTGGCACAGGAGGTGTGTCCCTGGTTACCACTGACTGTCACCGGAGGGGTGTCCTTGGTTAACATGGTCGCAGGTGGGTTTCCCTGGTTACCACTGACTGTCAGAGATGCGTGTCCCTGGTTACCACCGACTGTCATATGTGCGTGTCCCTGGTAGCCACGGTCACAGGAGAGGTGTCCGTGGTTACCAGTGACTGTCACAGGAGGGCTGTCCCTGGGTACCGTTGTCACAGGAGGGGTGTCCTTGGTTACCACTGGCACAGGAGGTGTGTCCCTGGTTACCACTGACTGTCACAGGAGGGGTGTCCTTGTTTAACATGGTCGCAGGTGGGTTTCCCTGGTTACCACTGACTGTCAGAGATGCGTGTCCCTGGTTACCACCGACTGTCACAGGCCGGTGTCCCTGGGCACTGTGAATGTCACAGGTGGGTTTCCCTGGTTACCACCGACTGTCAGAGATGCGTCTCCCTGATAACCACGGTCACAGGAGAGGTGTCCTTGGTTACCAGTGACTGTGGGTAGGGGTGTCCTTGGTTACCATGGTCACAGGTGGGTTTCCCTGGTTACCACCGACTGTCACAGGAGGGCTGTCCCTGGGTACCATTGTCACAGAGGGGTGTCCTTGGTTACCATGGTCACATGTGGGTTTCCCTGGTTACCACCGACTGTCAGAGATGCGTCTCCCTGGTTACCACCGACTGTCACAGGACGGCTGTCCCTGGGTTCCATTGTCACAGGAGGGGTGTCCTTGGTTACCATGGTCACAGGTGGGTTTCCCTGGTTACCACCGACTGTCACAGGAGGGCTGTCCCTTGGTACCATTGTCACAGGACGGGTGTCCTTGGTTACCATGGTCACAGGTGGGTTTCCCTGGTTACCACCGACTGTCACAGGAGGGCTGTCCGTGGGTACTATTGTCACAGGAGGGGTGTCCTTGGTTACCGTGGTCACAGGTGGGTTTCCCTGGTTACCACCGACTGTCAGAGATGCGTGTCCCTGGTAACCATGGTCACAGGAGAGGTGTCCTTGGTTACCAGTGACTGTGGGTAGGGGTGTCCTTGGTTACCATGGTCACAGGTGGGTTTCCCTTGTTACCACCGACTGTCACAGGAGGGCTGTCCATGGATACCATTGTCACAGGAGGGGTGTCCTTGGTTACCATGGTCACAGGTGGGTTTCCCTGCTTACCACCGACTGTCAGAAATATGTGTCCCTGGTTACCACCGACTGTCACAGGCAGGTGTCCCTGGGCACTGTGAATGTCACAGGTGGGTTTCCCTGGTTACCACCGACTGTCACAGGATGGCTGTCCCTGGGTACCATTGTCACAGGAGGGATGTCCTTGGTTACCATGGTCACAGGTGGGTTTCCCTGGTTACCACCGACTGTCACAGGAGGGCTGTCCCTGGGTACCATTGTCACAGGAGGGGTGTCCTTGGTTACCATGGTCACAGGTGGGTTTCCCTGGTTACCACCGACTGTCAGAGATGCGTCTCCCTGATAACCACGGTCACAGGAGAGGTGTCCTTGCTTACCAGTGACTGTGGGTAGGGGTGTCCTTGGTTACCATGGTCACAGGTGGTTTTCCCTGGTTACCACCGACTGTCACAGGAGGGCTGTCCCTGGGTACCATTGTCACAGGAGGGGTGTCCTTGGTTACCACTGGCACAGGAGGTGTGTCCCTGGTTACCACTGACTGTCACAGGAGGGGTGTCCTTGGTTACCATGGTCGCAGGTGGGTTTCCCTGGTTACCAATGACTGTCAGAGATGCGTGTCCCTGGTTACCACCGACTGTCATATGTGCGTGTCCTGGTAACCACGGTCACAGGAGAGGTGTCCTTGGTTACCAGTGACTGTGGGTAGGGGTGTCCTTGGTTACCATGGTCACAGGTGGGTTTCCCTGGTTACCACCGACTGTCACAGGAGGGCTGTCCCTGGGTACCATTGTCACAGGAGGGGTGTCCTTGGTTACCACTGGCACAGGAGGTGTGTCCCTGGTTACCACTGACTGTCACCGGAGGGGTGTCCTTGGTTAACATGGTCGCAGGTGGGTTTCCCTGGTTACCACTGACTGTCAGAGATGCGTGTCCCTGGTTACCACCGACTGTCATATGTGCGTGTCCCTGGTAGCCACGGTCACAGGAGAGGTGTCCGTGGTTACCAGTGACTGTCACAGTAGGTGTGTCCTTGGTTACCATGGTCACAGGTGGGTTTCCCTGGTTACCACCGACTGTCAGAGATGCGTGTCCCTGATTACCACCGACTGTCACAGGCCGGTGTCCCTGGGCACTGTGAATGTCACAGGTGGGTTTCCCTGGTTACCACCGACTGTCACAGGACGGCTGTCCCTGGGTACCATTGTCACAGGAGGGGTGTCCTTGGTTACCATGGTCACAGGTGGGTTTCCCTGGTTACCACCGACTGTCACAGGAGGGCTCTCCCTGGGTACCATTGTCACAGGAGGGGTGTCCTTGGTTACCATGGTCACAGGTGGGATTCCCTGGTTATCACCGACTGTCACAGATGCGTCTCCCTGATAACCACGGTCACAGGAGAGGTGTCCTTGGTTACCAGTGACAGTGGGTAGGGGTGTCCTTGGTTACCATGGTCACAGGTGTGTTTCCCTGGTTACCACCGACTGTCACAGGAGGGCTGTCCCTGGGTACCATTGTCACAGAGGGGTGTCCTTGGTTACCATGGTCACAGGTGGGTTTCCCTGGTTACCACCGACTGTCAGAGATGCGTCTCCCTGGTTACCACCGACTGTCACAGGCCGGTGTCCCTGGGCACTGTGAATGTCACAGGTGGGTTGCCCTGGTTACCACCGACTGTCAGAGATGCGTCTCCCTGATAACCACGGTCACAGGAGAGGTGTCCTTGGTTACCAGTGACAGTGGGTAGGGGTGTCCTTGGTTACCATGGTCACAGGTGTGTTTCCCTGGTTACCACCGACTGTCACAGGAGGGCCGTCCCTGGGTACCATTGTCACAGAGGGGTGTCCTTGGTTACCATGGTCACAGGTGGGTTTCCCTGGTTACCACCGACTGTCAGAGATGCGTGTCCCTGGTTACCACCGACTGTCACAGGCCGGTGTCCCTGGGCATTGTGAATGTCACAGGTGTTTTTCCCTGGTTACCACCGACTGTCACAGGACGGCTGTCCCTGGGTTCCATTGTCACAGGAGGGGTGTCCTTGGTTACCATGGTCACAGGTGGGTTTCCCTGGTTACCACCGACTGTCACAGGAGGGCTGTCCCTGGGTACCATTGTCACAGGAGGGGTGTCCTTGGTTACCATGGTCACAGGTGGGTTTCCCTGGTTACCACCGACTGTCACAGGAGGGCTGTCCCTGGGTACCATTGTGACAGGAGGGGTGTCCTTGGTTACCACTGGCACAGGAGGTGTGTCCCTGGTTACCACTGACTGTCACAGGAGGGGTGTCCTTGGTTACCATGGTCGCAGGTGGGTTTCCCTGGTTACCACTGACTGTCAGAAATGCGTGTCCTTGGTTACCACCGACTGTCATATATGCGTGTCCCTGGTAACCACGGTCACAGGAGAGGTGTCCGTGGTTACCAGTGACTGTCAGAGTAGGTGGGTCCTTGGTTACCATGGCGACAGGTGGGTTTCCCTGGTTACCACCGACTGTCAGAGATGCGTGTCCCTGGTTACCACCGACTGTCACAGGCCGGTGTCCCTGGGAAATGGGAATGTCACAGGTGAGTTTCCCTGGTTACCACCGACTGTCACAGGTGAGTGTACATGGTTACCACTGACTGTCACAGGAGGGCTGTCCCTGGGTAACATTGTGACAGGAGGGGTTTCCTTGGTTACCACTGGCACAGGAGGTGTGACCCTGCTTACCACTGACTGTCATATGTGCGTGTCCTGGTAACCACGGTCACAGGAGAGGTGTCCTTGGTTACCAGTGACTGTGGGAGGGGTGTCCTTGGTTACCATGGTCACAGGTGTGTTTCCCTGGTTACCACCGACTGTCAGAGATGCGTCTCCCTGGTTACCACCGACTGTCACAGGCCGGTGTCCCTGGGCACTGTGAATGTCACAGGTGGGTTTCCCTGGTTAACAACAACTGTCACAGGTGAGTGTACATGGTTACCACTGACTGTCACAGGAGGGCTGTCTGTGGGTACTATTGTCACAGGAGGGGTGTCCTTGGTTACCGTGTTCACAGGTGGGTTTCCCTGGTTACCACCGACTGTCAGAGATGCGTGTCCCTGGTAACCATGGTCACAGGAGAGGTGTCCTTGGTTACCAGTGACTGTGGGTAGGGGTGTCCTTGGTTACCATGGTCACAGGTGGGTTTCCCTTATTACCACCGACTGTCACAGGAGGGCTGTCCCTGGGTATCATTGTCACAGGAGGGGTGTCCTTGGTTACCATGGTCACAGGTGGGTTTCCCTGGTTACCACCGAATGTCAGAGATGCGTCTCCCTGATAACCATGGTCACAGGAGAAGTGTCCTTGGTTACCAGTGACAGTGGGTAGGGGTGTCCTTGGTTACCATGGTCACAGGTGTGTTTCCCTGGTTACCACCGACTGTCACAGGAGGGCTGTCCCTGGGTACCATTGTCACAGAGGGGTGTCCTTGGTTACCATGGTCACAGGTGGGTTTCCCTGGTTACCACCGACTGTCAGAGATGCGTCTCCCTGGTTACCACCGACTGTCACAGGCCGGTGTCCCTGGGCACTGTGAATGTCACAGGTGGGTTTCCCTGGTTACCACCGACTGTCAGATATGCGTCTCCCTGATAACCACGGTCACAGGAGAGGTGTCCTTGGTTACCAGTGACAGTGGGTAGGGGTGTCCTTGGTTACCATGGTCACAGGTGTGTTTCCCTGGTTACCACCGACTGTCACAGGAGGGCTGTCCCTGGGTACCATTGTCACAGAGGGGTGTCCTTGGTTACCATGGTCACAGGTGGGTTTCCCTGGTTACCACCGACTGTCAGAGATGCGTGTCCCTGGTTACCACCGACTGTCATATGTGCGTGTCCTGGAAACCACGGTCACAGGAGAGGTGTCCTTGGTTACCAGTGACTGTGGGTAGGGGTGTCCTTGGTTACCATGGTCACAGGTGTGTTTCCCTGGTTACCACCGACTGTCAGAGATGCGTCTCCCTGGTTACCACCGACTGTCACAGGCCGGTGTCCCTGGGCACTGTGAATGTCACAGGTGGGTTTCCCTGGTTACCACCGACTGTCACAGGTGAGTGTACATGGTTACCACTGACTGTCACAGGAGGGCTGTCCCTGGGTACCATTGTGACAGGAGGGGTGTCCTTGGTTGCCACTGGCACAGGAGGTGTTTGGCTGGTTACCACTGACTGTCACAGGAGGGGTGTCCTTGGTTACCATGATTGCAGGTGGGTTTCCCTGGTTACCACTGACTGTCAGAAATGCCTCTCCCTGGTTACCACCGACTGTCATATGTGCGTGTCCTGGTAACCACAGTCACAGGAGAGTTGTCCTTGGTTACCAGTGACTGTGGGTTGGGGTGTCCTTGGTTACCATGGTCACAGGTGGGTTTCCCTGGTTACCACCGACTGTCACAGGAGGGCTGTCTGTGGGTACTATTGTCACAGGAGGGGTGTCCTTGGTTACCGTGGTCACAGGTGGGTTTCCCTGGTTACCACCGACTGTCAGAGATGCGTGTCCCTGGTAACCATGGTCACAGGAGAGGTGTCCTTGGTTACCAGTGACTGTGGGTAGGGGTGTCCTTGGTTACCATGGTCACAGGTGGGTTTCCCTTGTTACCACCGACTGTCACAGGAGGGCTGTCCATGGATACCATTGTCACAGGAGGGGTGTCCTTGGTTACCATGGTCACAGGTGGGTTTCCCTGGTTACCACCGACTGTCAGAAATATGTGTCCCTGGTTACCACCGACTGTCACAGGCAGGTGTCCCTGGGCACTGTGAATGTCACAGGTGGGTTTCCCTGGTTACCACCGACTGTCACAGGATGGCTGTCCCTGTGTACCATTGTCACAGGAGGGGTGTCCTTGGTTACCATGGTCACAGGTGGGTTTCCCTGGTTACCACCGACTGTCACAGGAGGGCTGTCCCTGGGTACCATTGTCAGAGGAGGGGTGTCCTTGGTTACCATGGTCACAGGTGGGTTTCCCTGGTTACCACCGACTGTCAGAGATGCGTCTCCCTGATAACCACGGTCACAGGAGAGGTGTCCTTGCTTACCAGTGACTGTGGGTAGGGGTGTCCTTGGTTACCATGGTCACAGGTGGTTTTCCCTGGTTACCACCGACTGTCACAGGAGGGCTGTCCCTTGGTACCATTGTCACAGGAGGGGTGTCCTTGGTTACCATGGTCACAGGTGGGTTTCCCTGGTTACCACCGACTGTCAGAAATGCGTGTCCTTGGTTACCACCGACTGTCACAGGCAGGTGTCCCTGGGCACTGTGAATGTCACAGGTGGGTTTCCCTGGTTACCACCGACTGTCACAGTTGAGTGTACATGGTTACCACTGACTGTCACAGGAGGGCTGTCCCTGGGTACCATTGTCACAGGAGGGGTGTCCTTGGTTACAACTGGCACAGGAGATGTGTCCCTGGTTACCACTGACTGTGACAGGAGGGGTGTCCTTGGTTACCATGGTCGCAGGTGGGTTTCCCTGGTTACCACTGACTGTCAGAGATGCGTGTCCCTGGTTACCACCGACTGTCATATGTGCGTGTCCTGGTAACCACGGTCACAGGAGAGGTGTCCTTGGTTACGAGTGACTGTGGTAGGGGTGTCCTTGGTTACCATGGTTGCAGGTGGTTTTCCCTGGTTACCACCGACTGTCACAGGAGGGCTGTCCCTGGGTACCATTGTCACAGGAGGGGTGTCCTTGGTTACCATGATTGCAGGTGGGTTTCCCTGGTTACCACTGACTGTCAGAGTTGCGTGTCCCTGGTTACCACCGACTGTCATATATGCGTGTCCCTGGTAACCACGGTCACAGGAGAGGTGTCCGTGGTTACCAGTGACTGTCACAGTAGGTGGGTCCTTGGTTACCATGGCGACAGGTGGGTTTCCCTGGTTACCACCGACTGTCAGAGATGCGTGTCCCTGGTTACCACCGACTGTCACAGGCCGGTGTCCCTGGGAAATGGGAATGTCACAGGTGGGTTTCCCTGGTTACCACCGACTGTCACAGGTGAGTGTACATGGTTACCACTGACTGTCACAGGAGGGCTGTCCCTGGGTAACATTGTGACAGGAGGGGTTTCCTTGCTTACCACTGGCACAGGAGGTGTGACCCTGCTTACCACTGACTGTCATATGTGCGTGTCCTGGTAACCACGGTCACAGGAGAGGTGTCCTTGGTTACCAGTGACTGTGGGTAGGGGTGTCCTTGGTTACCATGGTCACAGGTGGGTTTCCCTGGTTACCACCGACTGTCAGAGATGCGTCTCCCTGGTTACCACCGACTGTCACAGGCCGGTGTCCCTGGGCACTGTGAATGTCACAGGTGGGTTTCCCTGGTTACCACCGACTGTCAGAGATGCGTCTCCCTGATAACCACGGTCACAGGAGAGGTGTCCTTGATTACCAGTGACAGTGGGTAGGGGTGTCCTTGGTTACCATGGTCACAGGTGTGTTTCCCTGGTTACCACCGACTGTCACAGGAGGGCTGTCCCTGGGTACCATTGTCACAGAGGGGTGTCCTTGGTTACCATGGTCACAGGTGGGTTTCCCTGGTTACCACCGACTGTCAGAGATGTGTGTCCCTGGTTACCACCGACTGTCATATGTGCGTGTCCTGGTAACCACGGTCACAGGAGAGGTGTCCTTGGTTACCAGTGACTGTGGGTAGGGGTGTCCTTGGTTACCATGGTCACAGGTGTGTTTCCCTGGTTACCAACGACTGTCAGAGATGCGTCTCCCTGGTTACCACCGACTGTCACAGGCCGGTGTCCCTGGGCACTGTGAATGTCACAGGTGGGTTTCCCTGGTTACCACCGACTGTCACAGGTGAGTGTACATGGTTACCACTGACTGTCACAGGAGGGCTGTCCCTGGGTACCATTGTGACAGGAGGGGTGTCCTTGGTTGCCACTGGCACAGGAGGTGTTTGGCTGGTTACCACTGACTGTCACAGGAGGGGTGTCCTTGGTTACCATGATTGCAGGTGGGTTTCCCTGGTTACCACTGACTGTCAGAAATGCCTCTCCCTGGTTACCACCGACTGTCATATGTGCGTGTCCTGGTAACCACAGTCACAGGAGAGGTGTCCTTGGTTACCAGTGACTGTGGGTTGGGGTGTCCTTGGTTACCATGGTCACAGGTGGGTTTCCCTGGTTACCACCGACTGTCACAGGAGGGCTGTCTGTGGGTCCTATTGTCACAGGAGGGGTGTCCTTGGTTACCGTGGTCACAGGTGGGTTTCCCTGGTTACCACCGACTGTCAGAGATGCGTGTCCCTGGTAACCATGGTCACAGGAGAGGTGTCCTTGGTTACCAGTGACTGTGGGTAGGGGTGTCCTTGGTTACCATGGTCACAGGTGGGTTTCCCTTGTTACCACCGACTGTCACAGGAGGGCTGTCCATGGATACCATTGTCACAGGAGGGGTGTCCTTGGTTACCATGGTCACAGGTGGGTTTCCCTGGTTACCACCGACTGTCAGAAATATGTGTCCCTGGTTACCACCGACTGTCACAGGCAGGTGTCCCTGGGCACTGTGAATGTCACAGGTGGGTTTCCCTGGTTACCACCGACTGTCACAGGATGGCTGTCCCTGGGTACCATTGTCAAAGGAGGGGTGTCCTTGGTTACCATGGTCACAGGTGGGTTTCCCTGGTTACCACCGACTGTCACAGGAGGGCTGTCCCTGGGTACCATTGTCACAGGAGGGGTGTCCTTGGTTACCATGGTCACAGGTGGGTTTCCCTGGTTACCACCGACTGTCAGAGATGCGTCTCCCTGATAACCACGGTCACAGGAGAGGTGTCCTTGCTTACCAGTGACTGTGGGTAGGGGTGTCCTTGGTTACCATGGTCACAGGTGGTTTTCCCTGGTTACCACCAACTGTCACAGGAGGGCTGTCCCTTGGTACCATTGTCACAGGAGGGGTGTCCTTGGTTACAATGGTCACAGGTGGGTTTCCCTGGTTACCACCGACTGTCAGAGATGCGTCTCCCTGGTTACCACCGACTGTCACAGGCCGGTGTCCCTGGGCACTGTGAATGTCACAGGTGGGTTTCCCTGGTTACCACCGACTGTCACAGGTGAGTGTACATGGTTACCACTGACTGTCACAGGAGGGCTGTCCCTGGGTACCATTGTGACAGGAGGGGTGTCCTTGGTTACCACTGGCACAGGAGGTGTTTGCCTGGTTACCACTGACTGTCACAGGAGGGGTGTCCTTGGTTACCATGGTTGCAGGTGGGTTTCCCTGGTTACCACTGACTGTCAGAAATGCCTGTCCCTGGTTACCACCGACTGTCATATGTGCGTGTCCTGGTAACCACGGTCACAGGAGAGGTGTCCTTGGTTACGAGTGACTGTGGGTAGGGGTGTCCTTGGTTACCATGGTCACAAGTGGGTTTCCCTGGTTACCACCGACTGTCACAGGAGGGCTGTCCCTGGGTACTATTGTCACAGGAGGGGTGTCCTTGGTTACCGTGGTCACAGGTGGGTTTCCCTGGTTACCACCGACTGTCAGAGATGCGTGTCCCTGGTAACCACGGTCACAGGAGAGGTGTCCTTGGTTACCAGTGACTGTGGGTAGGGGTGTCCTTGGTTACCATGGTCACAGGTGGGTTTCCCTCGTTACCACCGACTGTCACAGTAGGGCTGTCCATGGATACCATTGTCACAGGAGGGGTGTCCTTGGTTACCATGGTCACAGGTGGGTTTCCCTGGTTACCACCGACTGTCAGAAATGGGTGTCCTTGGTTACCACCGACTGTCACAGGCAGGTGTCCCTGGGCACTGTGAATGTCACAGGTGGGTTTCCCTGGTTACCACCGACTGTCACAGTTGAGTGTACATGGTTACCACTGACTGTCACAGGAGGGCTGTCCCTGGGTACCATTGTCACAGGAGGGGTGTCCTTGGTTACAACTGGCACAGGAGATGTGTCCCTGGTTACCACTGACTGTGACAGGAGGGGTGTCCTTGGTTACCATGGTCGCAGGTGGGTTTCCCTGGTTACCACTGACTGTCAGAGATGCGTGTCCCTGGTTACCACCGACTGTCATATGTGCGTGTCCTGGTAACCACGGTCACAGGAGAGGTGTCCTTGGTTACGAGTGACTGTGGTAGGGGTGTCCTTGGTTACCATGGTTGCAGGTGGTTTTCCCTGGTTACCACCGACTGTCACAGGAGGGCTGTCCCTGGGTACCATTGTCACAGGAGGGGTGTCCTTCGTTACCATGATTGCAGGTGGGTTTCCCTGGTTACCACTGACTGTCAGAAATGCCTCTCCCTGGTTACCACCGACTGTCATATGTGCGTGTCCTGGTAACCACAGTCACAGGAGAGGTGTCCTTGGTTACCAGTGACTGTGGGTTGGGGTGTCCTTGGTTACCATGGTCACAGGTGGGTTTCCCTGGTTACCACCGACTGTCACAGGAGGGCTGTCTGTGGGTACTATTGTCACAGGAGGGGTGTCCTTGGTTACCGTGGTCACAGGTGGGTTTCCCTGGTTACCACCGACTGTCAGAGATGCGTGTCCCTGGTAACCATGGTCACAGGAGAGGTGTCCTTGGTTACCAGTGACTGTGGGTAGGGGTGTCCTTGGTTACCATGGTCACAGGTGGGTTTCCCTTGTTACCACCGACTGTCACAGGAGGGCTGTCCATGGATACCATTGTCACAGGAGGGGTGTCCTTGGTTACCATGGTCACAGGTGGGTTTCCCTGGTTACCACCGACTGTCAGAAATATGTGTCCCTGGTTACCACCGACTGTCACAGGCAGGTGTCCCTGGGCACTGTGAATGTCACAGGTGGGTTTCCCTGGTTACCACCGACTGTCACAGGATGGCTGTCCCTGGGTACCATTGTCACAGGAGGGGTGTCCTTGGTTACCATGGTCACAGGTGGGTTTCCCTGGTTACCACCGACTGTCACAGGAGGGCTGTCCCTGGGTACCATTGTCACAGGAGGGGTGTCCTTGGTTACCATGGTCACAGGTGGGTTTCCCTGGTTACCACCGACTGTCAGAGATGCGTCTCCCTGATAACCACGGTCACAGGAGAGGTGTCCTTGCTTACCAGTGACTGTGGGTAGGGGTGTCCTTGGTTACCATGGTCACAGTTGTGTTTCCCTGGTTATCACCGACTGTCACAGGAGGGCTGTCCCTGGGTACCATTGTCACAGGTGGGGTGTCCTTGGTTACCATGGTCACAGGTGGGTTTCCCTGGTTACCACCGACTGTCACAGGAGGGCTGTCCCTGGTACCATTGTGACAGGAGGGGTGTCCTTGGTTACCACTGGCACAGGAGGTGTGTCCCTGGTTACCACTGACTGTCACAGGAAGGGTGTCCTTGGTTACCATGGTCGCAGGTGGGTTTCCCTGGTTACCACTGACTGTCATAGATGCGTGTCCCTGTTTACCACCGACTGTCATATATGCGTGTCCCTGGTAACCACGGTCACAGGAGAGGTGTCCGTGGTTACCAGTGACTGTCCCAGTAGGTGGGTCCTTGGTTACCATGGCGACAGGTGGGTTTCCCTTGTTACCACCGACTGTCAGAGATGCGTGTCCCTGGTTACCACCGACTGTCATATGTGCGTGTCCGTGGTAGCCACGGTCACAGGAGAGGTGTCCGTGGTTACCAGTGACTGTCACAGTAGGTGTGTCCTTGGTTACCATGGTCACAGGTGGGTTTCCCTGGTTACCACCGACTGTCAGAGATGCGTGTCCCTGGTTACCACCGACTGTCACAGGCCGGTGTCCCTGGGCACTGTGAATGTCACAGGTGGGTTTCCCTGGTTACCACCAACTGTCACAGGATGGCTGTCCCTGGGTACCATTGTCACAGGAGGGGTTTCCTTGGTTACCATGGTCACAGGTGGGTTTCCCTGGTTACCAACGACTGTCACAGGAGGGCTGTCCCGGGGTACCATTGTCACAGGAGGGGTGTCCTTGGTTACCATGGTCACAGGTGGTTTTCCCTGGTTACCACCGACTGTCACAGGAGGGCTGTCTCTGGGTACCATTGTCACAGGAGGGGTGTCCTTGGTTACCATGGTCACAGGTGGGTTTCCCTGGTTACCACCGACTGTCAGAGATGCGTCTCCCTGATAACCACGGTCACAGGAGCGGTGTCCTTGGTTACCAGTGACAGTGGGTAGGGGTGTCCTTGGTTACCATGGTCACAGGTGTGTTTCCCTGGTTACCACCGACTGTCACAGGAGGGCTGTCCCTGGGTACCATTGTCACAGAGGGGTGTCCTTGGTTACCATGGTCACAGGTGGGTTTCCCTGGTTACCACCGACTGTCAGAGATGCGTCTCCCTGGTTACCACCGACTGTCACAGGCCGGTGTCCCTGGGCACTGTGAATGTCACAGGTGGGTTTCCCTGGTTACCACCGACTGTCAGAGATGCGTCTCCCTGATAACCACGGTCACAGGAGAGGTGTCCTTGGTTACCAGTGAATGTGGGTAGGGGTGTCCTTGGTTACCACTGGCACAGGAGGTGTGTCCCTGGTTACCACTGACTGTCACAGGAGGGGTGTCTTTGGTTACCATGGTCGCAGGTGGGTTTCCCTGGTTACCACTGACTGTCAGAGATGCGTGTCCCTGGTTACCACCGACTGTCATATGTGCGTGTCCCTGGTAGCCACGGTCACAGGAGAGGTGTCCGTGGTTACCAGTGACTGTCACAGTAGGTGTGTCCTTGGTTACCATGGTCACAGGTGGGTTTCCCTGGTTACCACCGACTGTCAGAGATGCGTGTCCCTGATTACCACCGACTGTCACAGGCCGGTGTCCCTGGGCACTGTGAATGTCACAGGTGGGTTTCCCTGGTTACCACCGACTGTCACAGGACGGCTGTCCCTGGGTACCATTGTCACAGGAGGGGTGTCCTTGGTTACCATGGTCACAGGTGGGTTTCCCTGGTTACCACCGACTGTCAGAGATGCGTCTCCCTGATAACCACGGTCACAGGAGAGGTGTCCTTGGTTACCAGTGACAGTGGGTAGGGGTGTCCTTGGTTACCATGGTCACAGGTGTGTTTCCCTGGTTACCACCGACTGTCACAGGAGGGCTGTCCGTGGGTACCATTGTCACAGAGGGGTGTCCTTGGTTACCATGGTCACAGGTTGGTTTCCCTGGTTACCACCGACTGTCAGAGATGCGTCTCCCTGGTTACCACCGACTGTCACAGGCCGGTGTCCCTGGGCACTGTGAATGTCACAGGTGGTTTTCCCTGGTTACCACCGACTGTCAGAGATGCGTCTCCCTGATAACCACGGTCACAGGAGAGCTGTCCTTGGTTACCAGTGACTCTGGGTATGGGTGTCCTTGGTTACCACTGGCACAGGAGGTTTGTCCCTGGTTACCACTGACTGTCATATGTGCGTGTCCGTGGTAGCCACGGTCACAGGAGAGGTGTCCGTGGTTACCAGTGACTGTCACAGTAGGTGGGTCCTTGGTTACCATGGCGACAGGTGGGTTTCCCTTGTTACCACCGACTGTCAGAGATGCGTGTCCCTGGTTACCACCGACTGTCATATGTGCGTGTCCGTGGTAGCCACGGTCACAGGAGAGGTGTCCGTGGTTACCAGTGACTGTCACAGTAGGTGTGTCCTTGGTTACCATGGTCACAGGTGGGTTTCCCTGGTTACCACCGACTGTCAGAGATGCGTGTCCCTGGTTACCACCGACTGTCACAGGCCGGTGTCCCTGGGCACTGTGAATGTCACAGGTGGGTTTCCCTGGTTACCACCGACTGTCACAGGATGGCTGTCCCTGGGTACCATTGTCACAGGAGGGGTGTCCTTGGTTACCATGGTCACAGGTGGGTTTCCCTGGTTACCACCGACTGTCACAGGAGGGCTGTCCCGGGGTACCATTGTCACAGGAGGGGTGTCCTTGGTTACCATGGTCACAGGTGGGTTTCCCTGGTTACCACCGACTGTCACAGGAGGGCTGTCCCGGGGTACCATTGTCACAGGAGGGGTGTCCTTGGTTACCATGGTCACAGGTGGTTTTCCCTGGTTACCACCGACTGTCAGAGATGCGTCTCCCTGATAACCACGGTCACAGGAGAGGTGTCCTTGGTTACCAGTGACTGTGGGTAGGGGTGTCCTTGGTTACCACTGGCACAGGAGGTGTGTCCCTGGTTACCACTGACTGTCACAGGAGGGGTGTCCTTGGTTACCATGGTCGCAGGTGGATTTCCCTGGTTACCACTGACTGTCAGAGATGCGTGTCCCTGGTTACCACCGACTGTCATATGTGCGTGTCCTGGTAACCACGGTCACAGGAGACGTGTCCTTGGTTACCAGTGACTGTGGGTAGGGGTGTCCTTGGTTAACTTGTTCACAGGTGGGTTTCCCTGGTTACCACTGACTGTCAGAGATGCGTGTCCCTGGTTACCACCGACTGTCATATGTGCGTGTCCCTGGTAACCACAGTCACAGGAGAGGTGTCCGTGGTTACCAGTGACTGGCACAGTAGGTGTGTCCTTGGTTACCATGGTCACAGGTGGGTTTCCCTGGTTACCACCGACTGTCAGAGATGCGTGTCCCTGGTTACCACCGACTGTCACAGGCCGGTGTCCCTGGGCACTGTGAATGTCACAGGTGAGTTTCCCTGATTACCACCGACTGTCACAGGAGGGCTGTCCCTGGGTACCATTGTCACAGGAGGGGTGTCCTTGGTTACCATGGTCACAGGTGGGTTTCCCTGGTTACCACTGACTGTCACAGGAGGGCTGTCCCTGGGTACCATTGTCACAGAGGGGTGTCCTTGGTTACCATGGTCACAGGTGGGTTTCCCTGGTTACCACCGACTGTCAGAGATCCGTCTTCCTGGTTACCACCGACTGTCCCAGTCCGGTGTCCCTGGGCACTGTGAATGTCACAGGTGGGTTTCCCTGGTTACCACCAACTGTCACAGGTGAGTGTACATGGTTACCACTGACTGTCACAGGAGGGCTGTCCCTGGGTACCATTGTGACAGGAGGGGTGTGCTTGGTTACCACTAGCACAGGAGGTGTGTCCCTGGTTACCACTGACTGTCACAGGAGGGGTGTCCTTGGTTACCATGGTCGCAGGTGGGTTTCCCTGGTTACCACTGACTGTCAGAAATGCGTGTCCCTGGTTACCACCGACTGTCATATGTGCGTGTCCTGGTAACCACGGTCACAGGAGAGGTGTCCTTGGTTACCAGTGACTGTGGGTAGGGGTGTCCTTGGTTACCATGTTCACAGGTGGTTTTCCCTGGTTACCACCGACTGTCACAGGAGGGCTGTCCCTGGGTACCGTTGTCACAGGAGGGGTGTCCTTGGTTACCACTGGCACAGGAGGTGTGTCCCTGGTTACCACTGACTGTCACAGGAGGGGTGTCCTTGTTTAACATGGTCGCAGGTGGGTTTCCCTGGTTACCACTGACTGTCAGAGATGCGTGTCCCTGGTTACCACCGACTGTCACAGGCCGGTGTCCCTGGGCACTGTGAATGTCACAGGTGGGTTTCCCTGGTTACCACCGACTGTCAGAGATGCGTCTCCCTGATAACCACGGTCACAGGAGAGGTGTCCTTGGTTACCAGTGACTGTGGGTAGGGGTGTCCTTGGTTACCATGGTCACAGGTGTGTTTCCCTGGTTACCACCGACTGTCACAGGAGGGCTGTCCCTGGGTACCATTGTCACAGAGGGGTGTCCTTGGTTACCATGGTCACAGGTGGGTTTCCCTGGTTACCACCGACTGTCAGAGATGCGTCTCCCTGGTTACCACCGACTGTCACAGGACGGCTGTCCCTGGGTTCCATTGTCACAGGAGGGGTGTCCTTGGTTACCATGGTCACAGGTGGGTTTCCCTGGTTACCACCGACTGTCACAGGAGGGCTGTCCCTTGGTACCATTGTCACAGGACGGGTGTCCTTGGTTACCATGGTCACAGGTATGTTTCCCTGGTTACCACCGACTGTCACAGGAGGGCTGTCCGTGGGTACTATTGTCACAGGAGGGGTGTCCTTGGTTACCGTGGTCACAGGTGGGTTTCCCTGGTTACCACCGACTGTCAGAGATGCGTCTCCCTGATAACCACGGTCACAGGAGAGGTGTCCTTGGTTACCAGTGACTGTGGGTAGGGGTGTCCTTGGTTACCATGGTCACAGGTGTGTTTCCCTGGTTACCACCGACTGTCACAGGAGGGCTGTCCCTGGGTACCATTGTCACAGGAGGGGTGTCCTTGGTTACCATGGTCACAGGTGGGTTTCCCTGGTTACCACCGACTGTCACAGGAGGGCTGTCCCTGGTACCATTGTGACAGGAGGGGTGTCCTTGGTTACCACTGGCACAGGAGGTGTGTCCCTGGTTACCAATGACTGTCACAGGAAGGGTGTCCTTGGTTACCATGGTCGCAGGTGGGTTTCCCTGGTTACCACTGACTGTCATAGATGCGTGTCCCTGTTTACCACCGACTGTCATATATGCGTGTCCCTGGTAACCACGGTCACAGGAGAGGTGTCCGTGGTTACCAGTGACTGTCACAGTAGGTGGGTCCTTGGTTACCATGGCGACAGGTGGGTTTCCCTTGTTACCACCGACTGTCAGAGATGCGTGTCCCTGGTTACCACCGACTGTCATATGTGCGTGTCCGTGGTAGCCACGGTCACAGGAGAGGTGTCCGTGGTTACCAGTGACTGTCACAGTAGGTGTGTCCTTGGTTACCATGGTCACAGGTGGGTTTCCCTGGTTACCACCGACTGTCAGAGATGCGTGTCCCTGGTTACCACCGACTGTCACAGGCCGGTGTCCCTGGGCACTGTGAATGTCACAGGTGAGTTTCCCTGATTACCACCGACTGTCACAGGAGGGCTGTCCCTGGGTACCATTGTCACAGGAGGGGTGTCCTTGGTTACCATGGTCACAGGTGGGTTTCCCTGTTTACCACTGACTGTCACAGGAGGGCTTTCCCTGGGTACCATTGTCACAGAGGGGTGTCCTTGGTTACAATGGTCACAGGTGGGTTTCCCTGGTTACCACCGACTGTCAGAGATGCGTCTTCCTGGTTACCACCGACTGTCCCAGTCCGGTGTCCCTGGGCACTGTGAATGTCACAGGTGGGTTTCCCTGGTTACCACCAACTGTCACAGGTGAGTGTACATGGTTACCACTGACTGTCACAGGAGGGCTGTCCCTGGGTACCATTGTGACAGGAGGGGTGTGCTTGGTTACCACTAGCACAGGAGGTGTGTCCCTGGTTACCACTGACTGTCACAGGAGGGGTGTCCTTGGTTACCATGGTCGCAGGTGGGTTTCCCTGGTTACCACTGACTGTCAGAAATGCGTGTCCCTGGTTACCACCGACTGTCATATGTGCGTGTCCTGGTAACCACGGTCACAGGAGAGGTGTCCTTGGTTACCAGTGACTGTGGGTAGGGGTGTCCTTGGTTACCATGTTCACAGGTGGTTTTCCCTGGTTACCACCGACTGTCACAGGAGGGCTGTCCCTGGGTACCGTTGTCACAGAAGGGGTGTCCTTGGTTACCACTGGCACAGGAGGTGTGTCCCTGGTTACCACTGACTGTCACAGGAGGGGTGTCCTTGTTTAACATGGTCGCAGGTGGGTTTCCCTGGTTACCACTGACTGTCAGAGATGCGTGTCCCTGGTTACCACCGACTGTCACAGGCCGGTGTCCCTGGGCACTGTGAATGTCACAGGTGGGTTTCCCTGGTTACCACCGACTGTCAGAGATGCGTCTCCCTGATAACCACGGTCACAGGAGAGGTGTCCTTGGTTACCAGTGACTGTGGGTAGGGGTGTCCTTGGTTACCATGGTCACAGGTGTGTTTCCCTGGTTACCACCGACTGTCACAGGAGGGCTGTCCCTGGGTACCATTGTCACAGAGGGGTGTCCTTGGTTACCATGGTCACAGGTGGGTTTCCCTGGTTACCACCGACTCTCAGAGATGCGTCTCCCTGGTTACCACCGACTGTCACAGGACGGCTGTCCCTGGGTTCCATTGTCACAGGAGGGGTGTCCTTGGTTACCATGGTCACAGGTGGGTTTCCCTGGTTACCACCGACTGTCACAGGAGGGCTGTCCCTTGGTACCATTGTCACAGGACGGGTGTCCTTGGTTACCATGGTCACAGGTGGGTTTCCCTGGTTACCACCGACTGTCACAGGAGGGCTGTCCGTGGGTACTATTGTCACAGGAGGGGTGTCCTTGGTTACCGTGGTCACAGGTGGGTTTCCCTGGTTACCACCGACTGTCAGAGATGCGTGTCCCAGGTAACCATGGTCACAGGAGAGGTGTCCTTGGTTACCAGTGACTGTGGGTAGGGGTGTCCTTGGTTACCATGGTCACAGGTGGGTTTCCCTTGTTACCACCGACTGTCACAGGAGGGCTGTCCATGGATACCATTGTCACAGGAGGGGTGTCCTTGGTTACCATGGTCACAGGTGGGTTTCCCTGCTTACCACCGACTGTCAGAAATATGTGTCCCTGGTTACCACCGACTGTCACAGGCAGGTGTCCCTGGGCACTGTGAATGTCACAGGTGGGTTTCCCTGGTTACCACCGACTGTCACAGGATGGCTGTCCCTGGGTACCATTGTCACAGGAGGGGTGTCCTTGGTTACCATGGTCACAGGTGGGTTTCCCTGGTTACCACCGACTGTCACAGGAGGGCTGTCCCTGGGTACCATTGTCACAGGAGGGGTGTCCTTGGTTACCATGGTCACAGGTGGGTTTCCCTGGTTAACACCGACTGTCAGAGATGCGTCTCCCTGATAACCACGGTCACAGGAGAGGTGTCCTTGCTTACCAGTGACTGTGGGTAGGGGTGTCCTTGGTTACCATGGTCACAGGTGGTTTTCCCTGGTTACCACCGACTGTCACAGGAGGGCTGTCCCTGGGTACCATTGTCACAGGAGGGGTGTCCTTGGTTACCACTGGCACAGGAGGTGTGTCCCTGGTTACCACTGACTGTCACAGGAGGGGTGTCCTTGGTTACCATGGTCGCAGGTGGGTTTCCCTGGTTACCAATGACTGTCAGAGATGCGTGTCCCTGGTTACCACCGACTGTCATATGTGCGTGTCCTGGTAACCACAGTCACAGGAGAGGTGTCCTTGGTTACCAGTGACTGTGGGTAGGGGTGTCCTTGGTTACCATGGTCACAGGTGTGTTTCCCTGGTTACCACCGACTGTCACAGGAGGGCTGTCCCTGGGTACCATTGTCACAGGAGGGGTGTCCTTGGTTACCACTGGCACAGGAGGTGTGTCCCTGGTTACCACTGACTGTCACCGGAGGGGTGTCCTTGGTTAACATGGTCGCAGGTGGGTTTCCCTGGTTACCACTGACTGTCAGAGATGCGTGTCCCTGGTTACCACCGACTGTCATATGTGCGTGTCCCTGGTAGCCACGGTCACAGGAGAGGTGTCCGTGGTTACCAGTGACTGTCACAGTAGGTGTGTCCTTGGTTACCATGGTCACAGGTGGGTTTCCCTGGTTACCACCGACTGTCAGAGATGCGTGTCCCTGATTACCACCGACTGTCACAGGCCGGTGTCCCTGGGCACTGTGAATGTCACAGGTGGGTTTCCCTGGTTACCACCGACTGTCACAGGACGGCTGTCCCTGGGTACCATTGTCACAGGAGGGGTGTCCTTGGTTACCATGGTCACAGGTGGGTTTCCCTGGTTACCACCGACTGTCACAGGAGGGCTCTCCCTGGGTACCATTGTCACAGGAGGGGTGTCCTTGGTTACCATGGTCACAGGTGGGATTCCCTGGTTATCACCGACTGTCACAGATGCGTCTCCCTGATAACCACGGTCACAGGAGAGGTGTCCTTGGTTACCAGTGACAGTGGGTAGGGGTGTCCTTGGTTACCATGGTCACAGGTGTGTTTCCCTGGTTACCACCGACTGTCACAGGAGGGCTGTCCCTGGGTACCATTGTCACAGAGGGGTGTCCTTGGTTACCATGGTCACAGGTGGGTTTCCCTGGTTACCACCGACTGTCAGAGATGCGTCTCCCTGGTTACCACCGACTGTCACAGGCCGGTGTCCCTGGGCACTGTGAATGTCACAGGTGGGTTGCCCTGGTTACCACCGACTGTCAGAGATGCGTCTCCCTGATAACCACGGTCACAGGAGAGGTGTCCTTGGTTACCAGTGACAGTGGGTAGGGGTGTCCTTGGTTACCATGGTCACAGGTGTGTTTCCCTGGTTACCACCGACTGTCACAGGAGGGCTGTCCGTGGGTACCATTGTCACAGAGGGGTGTCCTTGGTTACCATGGTCACAGGTTGGTTTCCCTGGTTACCACCGACTGTCAGAGATGCGTCTCCCTGGTTACCACCGACTGTCACAGGCCGGTGTCCCTGGGCACTGTGAATGTCACAGGTGGTTTTCCCTGGTTACCACCGACTGTCAGAGATGCGTCTCCCTGATAACCACGGTCACAGGAGAGGTGTCCTTGGTTACCAGTGACTGTGGGTAGGGGTGTCCTTGGTTACCACTGGCACAGGAGGTGTGTCCCTGGTTACCACTGACTGTCACAGGAGGGGTGTCCTTGGTTACCATGGTCGCAGGTGGGTTTCCCTGGTTACCACTGACTGTCAGAGATGCGTGTCCCTGGTTACCACCGACTGTCATATGTGCGTGTCCTGGTAACCACGGTCACAGGAGAGGTGTCCTTGGTTACCAGTGACTGTGGGTAGGGGTGTCCTTGGTTAACTTGTTCACAGGTGGGTTTCCCTGGTTACCACTGACTGTCAGAGATGCGTGTCCCTGGTTACCACCGACTGTCATATGTGCGTGTCCCTGGTAACCACAGTCACAGGAGAGGTGTCCGTGGTTACCAGTGACTGGCACAGTAGGTGTGTCCTTGGTTACCATGGTCACAGGTGGGTTTCCCTGGTTACCACCGACTGTCAGAGATGCGTGTCCCTGGTTACCACCGACTGTCACAGGCCGGTGTCCCTGGGCACTGTGAATGTCAAAGGTGAGTTTCCCTGATTACCACCGACTGTCACAGGAGGGCTGTCCCTGGGTACCATTGTCACAGGAGGGGTGTCCTTGGTTACCATGGTCACAGGTGGGTTTCCCTGGTTACCACTGACTGTCACAGGAGGGCTGTCCCTGGTTACCATTGTCACAGAGGGGTGTCCTTGGTTACCATGGTCACAGGTGGGTTTCCCTGGTTACCACCGACTGTCAGAGATGCGTCTTCCTGGTTACCACCGACTGTCCCAGTCCGGTGTCCCTGGGCACTGTGAATGTCACAGGTGGGTTTCCCTGGTTACCACCAACTGTCACAGGTGAGTGTACATGGTTACCACTGACTGTCACAGGAGGGCTGTCCCTGGGTACCATTGTGACAGGAGGGGTGTGCTTGGTTACCACTAGCACAGGAGGTGTGTCCCTGGTTACCACTGACTGTCACAGGAGGGGTGTCCTTGGTTACCATGGTCGCAGGTGGGTTTCCCTGGTTACCACTGACTGTCAGAAATGCGTGTCCCTGGTTACCACCGACTGTCATATGTGCGTGTCCTGGTAACCACGGTCACAGGAGAGGTGTCCTTGGTTACCAGTGACTGTGGGTAGGGGTGTGCTTGGTTACCATGTTCACAGGTGGTTTTCCCTGGTTACCACCGACTGTCACAGGAGGGCTGTCCCTGGGTACCGTTGTCACAGGAGGGGTGTCCTTGGTTACCACTGGCACAGGAGGTGTGTCCCTGGTTACCACTGACTGTCACAGGAGGGGTGTCCTTGTTTAACATGGTCGCAGGTGGGTTTCCCTGGTTACCACTGATTGTCAGAGATGCGTGTCCCTGGTTACCACCGACTGTCACAGGCCGGTGTCCCTGGGCACTGTGAATGTCACAGGTGGGTTTCCCTGGTTACCACCGACTGTCAGAGATGCGTCTCCCTGATAACCACGGTCACAGGAGAGGTGTCCTTGGTTACCAGTGACTGTGGGTAGGGGTGTCCTTGGTTACCATGGTCACAGGTGTGTTTCCCTGGTTACCACCGACTGTCACAGGAGGGCTGTCCCTGGGTACCATTGTCACAGAGGGGTGTCCTTGGTTACCATGGTCACAGGTGGGTTTCCCTGGTTACCACCGACTGTCAGAGATGCGTCTCACTGGTTACCACCGACTGTCACAGGACGGCTGTCCCTGGGTTCCATTGTCACAGGAGGGGTGTCCTTGGTTACCATGGTCACAGGAGGGTTTCCCTGGTTACCACCGACTGTCACAGGAGGGCTGTCCCTTGGTACCATTGTCACAGGACGGGTGTCCTTGGTTACCATGGTCACAGGTGGGTTTCCCTGGTTACCACCGAATGTCAGAGATGCGTCTCCCTGATAACCATGGTCACAGGAGAGGTGTCCTTGGTTACCAGTGACAGTGGGTAGGGGTGTCCTTGGTTACCATGGTCACAGGTGTGTTTCCCTGGTTACCACCGACTGTCACAGGAGGGCTGTCCCTGGGTACCGTTGTCACAGAGGGGTGTCCTTGGTTACCATGGTCACAGGTGGGTTTCCCTGGTTACCACCGACTGTCAGAGATTCGTCTCCCTGGTTACCACCGACTGTCACAGGCCGGTGTCCCTGGGCACTGTGAATGTCACAGGTGGGTTTCCCTGGTTACCACCGACTGTCAGAGATGCGTCTCCCTGATAACCACGGTCACAGGAGAGGTGTCCTTGGTTACCAGTGACTGTGGGTAGGGGTGTCCTTGGTTACCATGGTCACAGGTGTGTTTCCCTGGTTACCACCAACTGTCACAGGAGGGCTGTCCCTGGGTACCATTGTCACAGGAGGGGTGTCCTTGGTTACCATGGTCACAGGTGGGTTTCCCTGGTTACCACCGACTGTCACAGGAGGGCTGTCCCTGGTACCATTGTGACAGGAGGGGTGTCCATGGTTACCACTGGCACAGGAGGTGTGTCCCTGGTTACCACTGACTGTCACAGGAAGGGTGTCCTTGGTTACCATGGTCGCAGGTGGGTTTCCCTGGTTACCACTGACTGTCATAGATGCGTGTCCCTGTTTACCACCGACTGTCATATATGCGTGTCCCTGGTAACCACGGTCACAGGAGAGGTGTCCGTGGTTACCAGTGACTGTCACAGTAGGTGGGTCCTTGGTTACCATGGCGACAGGTGGGTTTCCCTTGTTACCACCGACTGTCAGAGATGCGTGTCCCTGGTTACCACCGACTGTCATATGTGCGTGTCCGTGGTAGCCACGGTCACAGGAGAGGTGTCCGTGGTTACCAGTGACTGTCACAGTAGGTGTGTCCTTGGTTACCATGGTCACAGGTGGGTTTCCCTGGTTACCACCGACTGTCAGAGATGCGTGTCCCTGGTTACCACCGACTGTCACAGGCCGGTGTCCCTGGGCACTGTGAATGTCACAGGTGGGTTTCCCTGGTTACCACCGACTGTCACAGGATGGCTGTCCCTGGGTACCATTGTCACAGGAGGGGTGTCCTTGGTTACCATGGTCACAGGTGGGTTTCCCTGGTTACCACCGACTGTCACAGGAGGGCTGTCCCGGGGTACCATTGTCACAGGAGGGGTGTCCTTGGTTACCATGGTCACAGGTGGGTTTCCCTGGTTACCACCGACTGTCACAGGTGAGTGTACATGGTTACCACTGACTGTCACAGGAGGGCTGTCCCTGGGTACCATTGTGACAGGAGGGGTGTCCTTGGTTGCCACTGGCACAGGAGGTGTTTGGCTGGTTACCACTGACTGTCACAGGAGGGGTGTCCTTGGTTACCATGATTGCAGGTGGGTTTCCCTGGTTACCACTGACTGTCAGAAATGCCTCTCCCTGGTTACCACCGACTGTCATATGTGCGTGTCCTGGTAACCACAGTCACAGGAGAGGTGTCCTTGGTTACCAGTGACTGTGGGTTGGGGTGTCCTTGGTTACCATGGTCACAGGTGGGTTTCCCTGGTTACCACCGACTGTCACAGGAGGGCTGTCTGTGGGTCCTATTGTCACAGGAGGGGTGTCCTTGGTTACCGTGGTCACAGGTGGGTTTCCCTGGTTACCACCGACTGTCAGAGATGCGTGTCCCTGGTAACCATGGTCACAGGAGAGGTGTCCTTGGTTACCAGTGACTGTGGGTAGGGGTGTCCTTGGTTACCATGGTCACAGGTGGGTTTCCCTTGTTACCACCGACTGTCACAGGAGGGCTGTCCATGGATACCATTGTCACAGGAGGGGTGTCCTTGGTTACCATGGTCACAGGTGGGTTTCCCTGGTTACCACCGACTGTCAGAAATATGTGTCCCTGGTTACCACCGACTGTCACAGGCAGGTGTCCCTGGGCACTGTGAATGTCACAGGTGGGTTTCCCTGGTTACCACCGACTGTCACAGGATGGCTGTCCCTGGGTACCATTGTCACAGGAGGGGTGTCCTTGGTTACCATGGTCACAGGTGGGTTTCCCTGGTTACCACCGACTGTCACAGGAGGGCTGTCCCTGGGTACCATTGTCACAGGAGGGGTGTCCTTGGTTACCATGGTCACAGGTGGGTTTCCCTGGTTACCACCGACTGTCAGAGATGCGTCTCCCTGATAACCACGGTCACAGGAGAGGTGTCCTTGCTTACCAGTGACTGTGGGTAGGGGTGTCCTTGGTTACCATGGTCACAGGTGGTTTTCCCTGGTTACCACCGACTGTCACAGGAGGGCTGTCCCTTGGTACCATTGTCACAGGAGGGGTGTCCTTGGTTACCATGGTCACAGGTGGGTTTCCCTGGTTACCACCGACTGTCAGAGATGCGTCTCCCTGGTTACCACCGACTGTCACAGGCCGGTGTCCCTGGGCACTGTGAATGTCACAGGTGGGTTTCCCTGGTTACCACCGACTGTCACAGGTGAGTGTACATGGTTACCACTGACTGTCACAGGAGGGCTGTCCCTGGGTACCATTGTGACAGGAGGGGTGTCCTTGGTTACCACTGGCACAGGAGGTGTTTGCCTGGTTACCACTGACTGTCACAGGAGGGGTGTCCTTGGTTACCATGGTTGCAGGTGGGTTTCCCTGGTTACCACTGACTGTCAGAAATGCCTGTCCCTGGTTACCACCGACTGGCATATGTGCGTGTCCTGGTAACCACGGTCACAGGAGAGGTGTCCTTGGTTACGAGTGACTGTGGGTAGGGGTGTCCTTGGTTACCATGGTCACAAGTGGGTTTCCCTGGTTACCACCGACTGTCACAGGAGGGCTGTCCCTGGGTACTATTGTCACAGGAGGGGTGTCCTTGGTTACCGTGGTCACAGGTGGGTTTCCCTGGTTACCACCGACTGTCAGAGATGCGTGTCCCTGGTAACCACGGTCACAGGAGAGGTGTCCTTGGTTACCAGTGACTGTGGGTAGGGGTGTCCTTGGTTACCATGGTCACAGGTGGGTTTCCCTCGTTACCACCGACTGTCACAGTAGGGCTGTCCATGGATACCATTGTCACAGGAGGGGTGTCCTTGGTTACCATGGTCACAGGTGGGTTTCCCTGGTTACCACCGACTGTCAGAAATGGGTGTCCTTGGTTACCACCGACTGTCACAGGCAGGTGTCCCTGGGCACTGTGAATGTCACAGGTGGGTTTCCCTGGTTACCACCGACTGTCACAGTTGAGTGTACATGGTTACCACTGACTGTCACAGGAGGGCTGTCCCTGGGTACCATTGTCACAGGAGGGGTGTCCTTGGTTACAACTGGCACAGGAGATGTGTCCCTGGTTACCACTGACTGTGACAGGAGGGGTGTCCTTGGTTACCATGGTCGCAGGTGGGTTTCCCTGGTTACCACTGACTGTCAGAGATGCGTGTCCCTGGTTACCACCGACTGTCATATGTGCGTGTCCTGGTAACCACGGTCACAGGAGAGGTGTCCTTGGTTACGAGTGACTGTGGTAGGGGTGTCCTTGGTTACCATGGTTGCAGGTGGTTTTCCCTGGTTACCACCGACTGTCACAGGAGGGCTGTCCCTGGGTACCATTGTCACAGGAGGGGTGTCCTTCGTTACCATGATTGCAGGTGGGTTTCCCTGGTTACCACTGACTGTCAGAAATGCCTCTCCCTGGTTACCACCGACTGTCATATGTGCGTGTCCTGGTAACCACAGTCACAGGAGAGGTGTCCTTGGTTACCAGTGACTGTGGGTAGGGGTGTCCTTGGTTACCATGGTCACAGGTGGGTTTCCCTGGTTACCACCGACTGTCACAGGAGGGCTGTCTGTGGGTACTATTGTCACAGGAGGGGTGTCCTTGGTTACCGTGGTCACAGGTGGGTTTCCCTGGTTACCACCGACTGTCAGAGATGCGTGTCCCTGGTAACCATGGTCACAGGAGAGGTGTCCTTGGTTACCAGTGACTGTGGGTAGGGGTGTCCTTGGTTACCATGGTCACAGGTGGGTTTCCCTTGTTACCACCGACTGTCACAGGAGGGCTGTCCATGGATACCATTGTCACAGGAGGGGTGTCCTTGGTTACCATGGTCACAGGTGGGTTTCCCTGGTTACCACCGACTGTCAGAAATATGTGTCCCTGGTTACCACCGACTGTCACAGGCAGGTGTCCCTGGGCACTGTGAATGTCACAGGTGGGTTTCCCTGGTTACCACCGACTGTCACAGGATGGCTGTCCCTGGGTACCATTGTCACAGGAGGGGTGTCCTTGGTTACCATGGTCACAGGTGGGTTTCCCTGGTTACCACCGACTGTCACAGGAGGGCTGTCCCTGGGTACCATTGTCACAGGAGGGGTGTCCTTGGTTACCATGGTCACAGGTGGGTTTCCCTGGTTACCACCGACTGTCAGAGATGCGTCTCCCTGATAACCACGGTCACAGGAGAGGTGTCCTTGCTTACCAGTGACTGTGGGTAGGGGTGTCCTTGGTTACCATGGTCACAGGTGTGTTTCCCTGGTTATCACCGACTGTCACAGGAGGGCTGTCCCTGGGTACCATTGTCACAGGTGGGGTGTCCTTGGTTACCATGGTCACAGGTGGGTTTCCCTGGTTACCACCGACTGTCACAGGAGGGCTGTCCCTGGTACCATTGTGACAGGAGGGGTGTCCTTGGTTACCACTGGCACAGGAGGTGTGTCCCTGGTTACCACTGACTGTCACAGGAAGGGTGTCCTTGGTTACCATGGTCGCAGGTGGGTTTCCCTGGTTACCACGGACTGTCATAGATGCGTGTCCCTGTTTACCACCGACTGTCATATATGCGTGTCCCTGGTAACCACGGTCACAGGAGAGGTGTCCGTGGTTACCAGTGACTGTCCCAGTAGGTGGGTCCTTGGTTACCATGGCGACAGGTGGGTTTCCCTTGTTACCACCGACTGTCAGAGATGCGTGTCCCTGGTTACCACCGACTGTCATATGTGCGTGTCCGTGGTAGCCACGGTCACAGGAGAGGTGTCCGTGGTTACCAGTGACTGTCACAGTAGGTGTGTCCTTGGTTACCATGGTCACAGGTGGGTTTCCCTGGTTACCACCGACTGTCAGAGATGCGTGTCCCTGGTTACCACCGACTGTCACAGGCCGGTGTCCCTGGGCACTGTGAATGTCACAGGTGGGTTTCCCTGGTTACCACCAACTGTCACAGGATGGCTGTCCCTGGGTACCATTGTCACAGGAGGGGTTTCCTTGGTTACCATGGTCACAGGTGGGTTTCCCTGGTTACCAACGACTGTCACAGGAGGGCTGTCCCGGGGTACCATTGTCACAGGAGGGGTGTCCTTGGTTACCATGGTCACAGGTGGTTTTCCCTGGTTACCACCGACTGTCACAGGAGGGCTGTCTCTGGGTACCATTGTCACAGGAGGGGTGTCCTTGGTTACCATGGTCACAGGTGGGTTTCCCTGGTTACCACCGACTGTCAGAGATGCGTCTCCCTGATAACCACGGTCACAGGAGCGGTGTCCTTGGTTACCAGTGACAGTGGGTAGGGGTGTCCTTGGTTACCATGGTCACAGGTGTGTTTCCCTGGTTACCACCGACTGTCACAGGAGGGCTGTCCCTGGGTACCATTGTCACAGAGGGGTGTCCTTGGTTACCATGGTCACAGGTGGGTTTCCCTGGTTACCACCGACTGTCAGAGATGCGTCTCCCTGGTTACCACCGACTGTCACAGGCCGGTGTCCCTGGGCACTGTGAATGTCACAGGTGGGTTTCCCTGGTTACCACCGACTGTCAGAGATGCGTCTCCCTGATAACCACGGTCACAGGAGAGGTGTCCTTGGTTACCAGTGAATGTGGGTAGGGGTGTCCTTGGTTACCACTGGCACAGGAGGTGTGTCCCTGGTTACCACTGACTGTCACAGGAGGGGTGTCTTTGGTTACCATGGTCGCAGGTGGGTTTCCCTGGTTACCACTGACTGTCAGAGATGCGTGTCCCTGGTTACCACCGACTGTCATATGTGCGTGTCCCTGGTAGCCACGGTCACAGGAGAGGTGTCCGTGGTTACCAGTGACTGTCACAGTAGGTGTGTCCTTGGTTACCATGGTCACAGGTGGGTTTCCCTGGTTACCACCGACTGTCAGAGATGCGTGTCCCTGATTACCACCGACTGTCACAGGCCGGTGTCCCTGGGCACTGTGAATGTCACAGGTGGGTTTCCCTGGTTACCACCGACTGTCACAGGACGGCTGTCCCTGGGTACCATTGTCACAGGAGGGGTGTCCTTGGTTACCATGGTCACAGGTGGGTTTCCCTGGTTACCACCGACTGTCAGAGATGCGTCTCCCTGATAACCACGGTCACAGGAGAGGTGTCCTTGGTTACCAGTGACAGTGGGTAGGGGTGTCCTTGGTTACCATGGTCACAGGTGTGTTTCCCTGGTTACCACCGACTGTCACAGGAGGGCTGTCCGTGGGTACCATTGTCACAGAGGGGTGTCCTTGGTTACCATGGTCACAGGTTGGTTTCCCTGGTTACCACCGACTGTCAGAGATGCGTCTCCCTGGTTACCACCGACTGTCACAGGCCGGTGTCCCTGGGCACTGTGAATGTCACAGGTGGTTTTCCCTGGTTACCACCGACTGTCAGAGATGCGTCTCCCTGATAACCACGGTCACAGGAGAGCTGTCCTTGGTTACCAGTGACTCTGGGTAGGGGTGTCCTTGGTTACCACTGGCACAGGAGGTGTGTCCCTGGTTACCACTGACTGTCATATGTGCGTGTCCGTGGTAGCCACGGTCACAGGAGAGGTGTCCGTGGTTACCAGTGACTGTCACAGTAGGTGGGTCCTTGGTTACCATGGCGACAGGTGGGTTTCCCTTGTTACCACCGACTGTCAGAGATGCGTGTCCCTGGTTACCACCGACTGTCATATGTGCGTGTCCGTGGTAGCCACGGTCACAGGAGAGGTGTCCGTGGTTACCAGTGACTGTCACAGTAGGTGTGTCCTTGGTTACCATGGTCACAGGTGGGTTTCCCTGGTTACCACCGACTGTCAGAGATGCGTGTCCCTGGTTACCACCGACTGTCACAGGCCGGTGTCCCTGGGCACTGTGAATGTCACAGGTGGGTTTCCCTGGTTACCACCGACTGTCACAGGATGGCTGTCCCTGGGTACCATTGTCACAGGAGGGGTGTCCTTGGTTACCATGGTCACAGGTGGGTTTCCCTGGTTACCACCGACTGTCACAGGAGGGCTGTCCCGGGGTACCATTGTCACAGGAGGGGTGTCCTTGGTTACCATGGTCACAGGTGGGTTTCCCTGGTTACCACCGACTGTCACAGGAGGGCTGTCCCGGGGTACCATTGTCACAGGAGGGGTGTCCTTGGTTACCATGGTCACAGGTGGTTTTCCCTGGTTACCACCGACTGTCAGAGATGCGTCTCCCTGATAACCACGGTCACAGGAGAGGTGTCCTTGGTTACCAGTGACTGTGGGTAGGGGTGTCCTTGGTTACCACTGGCACAGGAGGTGTGTCCCTGGTTACCACTGACTGTCACAGGAGGGGTGTCCTTGGTTACCATGGTCGCAGGTGGGTTTCCCTGGTTACCACTGACTGTCAGAGATGCGTGTCCCTGGTTACCACCGACTGTCATATGTGCGTGTCCTGGTAACCACGGTCACAGGAGACGTGTCCTTGGTTACCAGTGACTGTGGGTAGTGGTGTCCTTGGTTAACTTGTTCACAGGTGGGTTTCCCTGGTTACCACTGACTGTCAGAGATGCGTGTCCCTGGTTACCACCGACTGTCATATGTGCGTGTCCCTGGTAACCACAGTCACAGGAGAGGTGTCCGTGGTTACCAGTGACTGGCACAGTAGGTGTGTCCTTGGTTACCATGGTCACAGGTGGGTTTCCCTGGTTACCACCGACTGTCAGAGATGCGTGTCCCTGGTTACCACCGACTGTCACAGGCCGGTGTCCCTGGGCACTGTGAATGTCACAGGTGAGTTTCCCTGATTACCACCGACTGTCACAGGAGGGCTGTCCCTGGGTACCATTGTCACAGGAGGGGTGTCCTTGGTTACCATGGTCACAGGTGGGTTTCCCTGGTTACCACTGACTGTCACAGGAGGGCTGTCACTGGGTACCATTGTCACAGAGGGGTGTCCTTGGTTACCATGGTCACAGGTGGGTTTCCCTGGTTACCACCGACTGTCAGAGATCCGTCTTCCTGGTTACCACCGACTGTCCCAGTCCGGTGTCCCTGGGCACTGTGAATGTCACAGGTGGGTTTCCCTGGTTACCACCAACTGTCACAGGTGAGTGTACATGGTTACCACTGACTGTCACAGGAGGGCTGTCCCTGGGTACCATTGTGACAGGAGGGGTGTGCTTGGTTACCACTAGCACAGGAGGTGTGTCCCTGGTTACCACTGACTGTCACAGGAGGGGTGTCCTTGGTTACCATGGTCGCAGGTGGGTTTCCCTGGTTACCACTGACTGTCAGAAATGCGTGTCCCTGGTTACCACCGACTGTCATATGTGCGTGTCCTGGTAACCACGGTCACAGGAGAGGTGTCCTTGGTTACCAGTGACTGTGGGTAGGGGTGTCCTTGGTTACCATGTTCACAGGTGGTTTTCCCTGGTTACCACCGACTGTCACAGGAGGGCTGTCCCTGGGTACCGTTGTCACAGGAGGGGTGTCCTTGGTTACCACTGGCACAGGAGGTGTGTCCCTGGTTACCACTGACTGTCACAGGAGGGGTGTCCTTGTTTAACATGGTCGCAGGTGGGTTTCCCTGGTTACCACTGACTGTCAGAGATGCGTGTCCCTGGTTACCACCGACTGTCACAGGCCGGTGTCCCTGGGCACTGTGAATGTCACAGGTGGGTTTCCCTGGTTACCACCGACTGTCAGAGATGCGTCTCCCTGATAACCACGGTCACAGGAGAGGTGTCCTTGGTTACCAGTGACTGTGGGTAGGGGTGTCCTTGGTTACCATGGTCACAGGTGTGTTTCCCTGGTTACCACCGACTGTCACAGGAGGGCTGTCCCTGGGTACCATTGTCACAGAGGGGTGTCCTTGGTTACCATGGTCACAGGTGGGTTTCCCTGGTTACCACCGACTGTCAGAGATGCGTCTCCCTGGTTACCACCGACTGTCACAGGACGGCTGTCCCTGGGTTCCATTGTCACAGGAGGGGTGTCCTTGGTTACCATGGTCACAGGTGGGTTTCCCTGGTTACCACCGACTGTCACAGGAGGGCTGTCCCTTGGTACCATTGTCACAGGACGGGTGTCCTTGGTTACCATGGTCACAGGTATGTTTCCCTGGTTACCACCGACTGTCACAGGAGGGCTGTCCGTGGGTACTATTGTCACAGGAGGGGTGTCCTTGGTTACCGTGGTCACAGGTGGGTTTCCCTGGTTACCACCGACTGTCAGAGATGCGTCTCCCTGATAACCACGGTCACAGGAGAGGTGTCCTTGGTTACCAGTGACTGTGGGTAGGGGTGTCCTTGGTTACCATGGTCACAGGTGTGTTTCCCTGGTTACCACCGACTGTCACAGGAGGGCTGTCCCTGGGTACCATTGTCACAGGAGGGGTGTCCTTGGTTACCATGGTCACAGGTGGGTTTCCCTGGTTACCACCGACTGTCACAGGAGGGCTGTCCCTGGTACCATTGTGACAGGAGGGGTGTCCTTGGTTACCACTGGCACAGGAGGTGTGTCCCTGGTTACCAATGACTGTCACAGGAAGGGTGTCCTTGGTTACCATGGTCGCAGGTGGGTTTCCCTGGTTACCACTGACTGTCATAGATGCGTGTCCCTGTTTACCACCGACTGTCATATATGCGTGTCCCTGGTAACCACGGTCACAGGAGAGGTGTCCGTGGTTACCAGTGACTGTCACAGTAGGTGGGTCCTTGGTTACCATGGCGACAGGTGGGTTTCCCTTGTTACCACCGACTGTCAGAGATGCGTGTCCCTGGTTACCACCGACTGTCATATGTGCGTGTCCGTGGTAGCCACGGTCACAGGAGAGGTGTCCGTGGTTACCAGTGACTGTCACAGTAGGTGTGTCCTTGGTTACCATGGTCACAGGTGGGTTTCCCTGGTTACCACCGACTGTCAGAGATGCGTGTCCCTGGTTACCACCGACTGTCACAGGCCGGTGTCCCTGGGCACTGTGAATGTCACAGGTGGGTTTCCCTGGTTACCACCAACTGTCACAGGATGGCTGTCCCTGGGTACCATTGTCACAGGAGGGGTGTCCTTGGTTACCATGGTCACAGGTGGGTTTCCCTGGTTACCACCGACTGTCACAGGAGGGCTGTCCCGGGGTACCATTGTCACAGGAGGGGTGTCCTTGGTTACCATGGTCACAGGTGGGTTTCCCTGGTTACCACCGACTGTCACAGGAGGGCTGTCCCAGGGTACCATTGTCACAGGAGGGGTGTCCTTGGTTACCATGGTCACAGGTGGTTTTCCCTGGTTACCACCGACTGTCAGAGATGCGTCTCCCTGATAACCACGGTCACAGGAGAGGTGTCCTTGGTTACCAGTGACTGTGGGTAGGGGTGTCCTTGGTTACCACTGGCACAGGAGGTGTGTCCCTGGTTACCACTGACTGTCACAGGAGGGGTGTCCTTGGTTACCATGGTCGCAGGTGGGTTTCCCTGGTTACCACTGACTGTCAGAGATGCGTGTCCCTGGTTACCACCGACTGTCATATGTGCGTGTCCTGGTAACCACGGTCACAGGAGAGGTGTCCTTGGTTACCAGTGACTGTGGGTAGGGGTGTCCTTGGTTAACTTGTTCACAGGTGGGTTTCCCTGGTTACCACTGACTGTCAGAGATGCGTGTCCCTGGTTACCACCGACTGTCATATGTGCGTGTCCCTGGTAACCACAGTCACAGGAGAGGTGTCCGTGGTTACCAGTGACTGGCACAGTAGGTGTGTCCTTGGTTACCATGGTCACAGGTGGGTTTCCCTGGTTACCACCGACTGTCAGAGATGCGTGTCCCTGGTTACCACCGACTGTCACAGGCCGGTGTCCCTGGGCACTGTGAATGTCACAGGTGAGTTTCCCTGATTACCACCGACTGTCACAGGAGGGCTGTCCCTGGGTACCATTGTCACAGGAGGGGTGTCCTTGGTTACCATGGTCACAGGTGGGTTTCCCTGTTTACCACTGACTGTCACAGGAGGGCTTTCCCTGGGTACCATTGTCACAGAGGGGTGTCCTTGGTTACAATGGTCACAGGTGGGTTTCCCTGGTTACCACCGACTGTCAGAGATGCGTCTTCCTGGTTACCACCGACTGTCCCAGTCCGGTGTCCCTGGGCACTGTGAATGTCACAGGTGGGTTTCCCTGGTTACCACCAACTGTCACAGGTGAGTGTACATGGTTACCACTGACTGTCACAGGAGGGCTGTCCCTGGGTACCATTGTGACAGGAGGGGTGTGCTTGGTTACCACTAGCACAGGAGGTGTGTCCCTGGTTACCACTGACTGTCACAGGAGGGGTGTCCTTGGTTACCATGGTCGCAGGTGGGTTTCCCTGGTTACCACTGACTGTCAGAAATTCGTGTCCCTGGTTACCACCGACTGTCATATGTGCGTGTCCTGGTAACCACGGTCACAGGAGAGGTGTCCTTGGTTACCAGTGACTGTGGGTAGGGGTGTCCTTGGTTACCATGTTCACAGGTGGTTTTCCCTGGTTACCACCGACTGTCACAGGAGGGCTGTCCCTGGGTACCGTTGTCACAGAAGGGGTGTCCTTGGTTACCACTGGCACAGGAGGTGTGTCCCTGGTTACCACTGACTGTCACAGGAGGGGTGTCCTTGTTTAACATGGTCGCAGGTGGGTTTCCCTGGTTACCACTGACTGTCAGAGATGCGTGTCCCTGGTTACCACCGACTGTCACAGGCCGGTGTCCCTGGGCACTGTGAATGTCACAGGTGGGTTTCCCTGGTTACCACCGACTGTCAGAGATGCGTCTCCCTGATAACCACGGTCACAGGAGAGGTGTCCTTGGTTACCAGTGACTGTGGGTAGGGGTGTCCTTGGTTACCATGGTCACAGGTGTGTTTCCCTGGTTACCACCGACTGTCACAGGAGGGCTGTCCCTGGGTACCATTGTCACAGAGGGGTGTCCTTGGTTACCATGGTCACAGGTGGGTTTCCCTGGTTACCACCGACTCTCAGAGATGCGTCTCCCTGGTTACCACCGACTGTCACAGGACGGCTGTCCCTGGGTTCCATTGTCACAGGAGGGGTGTCCTTGGTTACCATGGTCACAGGTGGGTTTCCCTGGTTACCACCGACTGTCACAGGAGGGCTGTCCCTTGGTACCATTGTCACAGGACGGGTGTCCTTGGTTACCATGGTCACAGGTGGGTTTCCCTGGTTACCACCGACTGTCACAGGAGGGCTGTCCGTGGGTACTATTGTCACAGGAGGGGTGTCCTTGGTTACCGTGGTCACAGGTGGGTTTCCCTGGTTACCACCGACTGTCAGAGATGCGTGTCCCAGGTAACCATGGTCACAGGAGAGGTGTCCTTGGTTACCAGTGACTGTGGGTAGGGGTGTCCTTGGTTACCATGGTCACAGGTGGGTTTCCCTTGTTACCACCGACTGTCACAGGAGGGCTGTCCATGGATACCATTGTCACAGGAGGGGTGTCCTTGGTTACCATGGTCACAGGTGGGTTTCCCTGCTTACCACCGACTGTCAGAAATATGTGTCCCTGGTTACCACCGACTGTCACAGGCAGGTGTCCCTGGGCACTGTGAATGTCACAGGTGGGTTTCCCTGGTTACCACCGACTGTCACAGGATGGCTGTCCCTGGGTACCATTGTCACAGGAGGGGTGTCCTTGGTTACCATGGTCACAGGTGGGTTTCCCTGGTTACCACCGACTGTCACAGGAGGGCTGTCCCTGGGTACCATTGTCACAGGAGGGGTGTCCTTGGTTACCATGGTCACAGGTGGGTTTCCCTGGTTACCACCGACTGTCAGAGATGCGTCTCCCTGATAACCACGGTCACAGGAGAGGTGTCCTTGCTTACCAGTGACTGTGGGTAGGGGTGTCCTTGGTTACCATGGTCACAGGTGGTTTTCCCTGGTTACCACCGACTGTCACAGGAGGGCTGTCCCTGGGTACCATTGTCACAGGAGGGGTGTCCTTGGTTACCACTGGCACAGGAGGTGTGTCCCTGGTTACCACTGACTGTCACAGGAGGGGTGTCCTTGGTTACCATGGTCGCAGGTGGGTTTCCCTGGTTAACAATGACTGTCAGAGATGCGTGTCCCTGGTTACCACCGACTGTCATATGTGCGTGTCCTGGTAACCACGGTCACAGGAGAGGTGTCCTTGGTTACCAGTGACTGTGGGTAGGGGTGTCCTTGGTTACCATGGTCACAGGTGTGTTTCCCTGGTTACCACCGACTGTCACAGGAGGGCTGTCCCTGGGTACCATTGTCACAGGAGGGGTGTCCTTGGTTACCACTGGCACAGGAGGTGTGTCCCTGGTTACCACTGACTGTCACCGGAGGGGTGTCCTTGGTTAACATGGCCGCAGGTGGGTTTCCCTGGTTACCACTGACTGTCAGAGATGCGTGTCCCTGGTTACCACCGACTGTCATATGTGCGTGTCCTTGGTAGCCACGGTCACAGGAGAGGTGTCCGTGGTTACCAGTGACTGTCACAGTAGGTGTGTCCTTGGTTACCATGGTCACAGGTGGGTTTCCCTGGTTACCACCGACTGTCAGAGATGCGTGTCCCTGATTACCACCGACTGTCACAGGCCGGTGTCCCTGGGCACTGTGAATGTCACAGGTGGGTTTCCCTGGTTACCACCGACTGTCACAGGACGGCTGTCCCTGGGTACCATTGTCACAGGAGGGGTGTCCTTGGTTACCATGGTCACAGGTGGGTTTCCCTGGTTACCACCGACTGTCACAGGAGGGCTCTCCCTGGGTACCATTGTCACAGGAGGGGTGTCCTTGGTTACCATGGTCACAGGTGGGATTCCCTGGTTATCACCGACTGTCACAGATGCGTCTCCCTGATAACCACGGTCACAGGAGAGGTGTCCTTGGTTACCAGTGACAGTGGGTAGGGGTGTCCTTGGTTACCATGGTCACAGGTGTGTTTCCCTGGTTACCACCGACTGTCACAGGAGGGCTGTCCCTGGGTACCATTGTCACAGAGGGGTGTCCTTGGTTACCATGGTCACAGGTGGGTTTCCCTGGTTACCACCGACTGTCAGAGATGCGTCTCCCTGGTTACCACCGACTGTCACAGGCCGGTGTCCCTGGGCACTGTGAATGTCACAGGTGGGTTGCCCTGGTTACCACCGACTGTCAGAGATGCGTCTCCCTGATAACCACGGTCACAGGAGAGGTGTCCTTGGTTACCAGTGACAGTGGGTAGGGGTGTCCTTGGTTACCATGGTCACAGGTGTGTTTCCCTGGTTACCACCGACTGTCACAGGAGGGCTGTCCGTGGGTACCATTGTCACAGAGGGGTGTCCTTGGTTACCATGGTCACAGGTTGGTTTCCCTGGTTACCACCGACTGTCAGAGATGCGTCTCCCTGTTTACCACCGACTGTCACAGGCCGGTGTCCCTGGGCACTGTGAATGTCACAGGTGGTTTTCCCTGGTTACCACCGACTGTCAGAGATGCGTCTCCCTGATAACCACGGTCACAGGAGAGGTGTCCTTGGTTACCAGTGACTGTGGGTAGGGCTGTCCTTGGTTACCACTGGCACAGGAGGTGTGTCCCTGGTTACCACTGACTGTCACAGGAGGGGTGTCCTTGGTTACCATGGTCGCAGGTGGGTTTCCCTGGTTACCACTGACTGTCAGAGATGCGTGTCCCTGGTTACCACCGACTGTCATATGTGCGTGTCCTGGTAACCACGGTCACAGGAGAGGTGTCCTTGGTTACCAGTGACTGTGGGTAGGGGTGTCCTTGGTTAACTTGTTCACAGGTGGGTTTCCCTGGTTACCACTGACTGTCAGAGATGCGTGTCCCTGGTTACCACCGACTGTCATATGTGCGTGTCCCTGGTAACCACAGTCACAGGAGAGGTGTCCGTGGTTACCAGTGACTGGCACAGTAGGTGTGTCCTTGGTTACCATGGTCACAGTTGGGTTTCCCTGGTTACCACCGACTGTCAGAGATGCGTGTCCCTGGTTACCACCGACTGTCACAGGCCGGTGTCCCTGGGCACTGTGAATGTCAAAGGTGAGTTTCCCTGATTACCACCGACTGTCACAGGAGGGCTGTCCCTGGGTACCATTGTCACAGGAGGGGTGTCCTTGGTTACCATGGTCACAGGTGGGTTTCCCTGGTTACCACTGACTGTCACAGGAGGGCTGTCCCTGGGTACCATTGTCACAGAGGGGTGTCCTTGGTTACCATGGTCACAGGTGGGTTTCCCTGGTTACCACCGACTGTCAGAGATGCGTCTTCCTGGTTACCACCGACTGTCCCAGTCCGGTGTCCCTGGGCACTGTGAATGTCACAGGTGGGTTTCCCTGGTTACCACCAACTGTCACAGGTGAGTGTACATGGTTACCACTGACTGTCACAGGAGGGCTGTCCCTGGGTACCATTGTGACAGGAGGGGTGTGCTTGGTTACCACTAGCGCAGGAGGTGTGTCCCTGGTTACCACTGACTGTCACAGGAGGGGTGTCCTTGGTTACCATGGTCGCAGGTGGGTTTCCCTGGTTACCACTGACTGTCAGAAATGCGTGTCCCTGGTTACCACCGACTGTCATATGTGCGTGTCCTGGTAACCACGGTCACAGGAGAGGTGTCCTTGGTTACCAGTGACTGTGGGTAGGGGTGTCCTTGGTTACCATGTTCACAGGTGGTTTTCCCTGGTTACCACCGACTGTCACAGGAGGGCTGTCCCTGGGTACCGTTGTCACAGGAGGGGTGTCCTTGGTTACCAATGGCACAGGAGGTGTGTCCCTGGTTACCACTGACTGTCACAGGAGGGGTGTCCTTGTTTAACATGGTCGCAGGTGGGTTTCCCTGGTTACCACTGATTGTCAGAGATGCGTGTCCCTGGTTACCACCGACTGTCACAGGCCGGTGTCCCTGGGCACTGTGAATGTCACAGGTGGGTTTCCCTGGTTACCACCGACTGTCAGAGATGCGTCTCCCTGATAACCACGGTCACAGGAGAGGTGTCCTTGGTTACCAGTGACTGTGGGTAGGGGTGTCCTTGGTTACCATGGTCACAGGTGTGTTTCCCTGGTTACCACCGACTGTCACAGGAGGGCTGTCCCTGGGTACCATTGTCACAGAGGGGTGTCCTTGGTTACCATGGTCACAGGTGGGTTTCCCTGGTTACCACCGACTGTCAGAGATGCGTCTCACTGGTTACCACCGACTGTCACAGGACGGCTGTCCCTGGGTTCCATTGTCACAGGAGGGGTGTCCTTGGTTACCATGGTCACAGGAGGGTTTCCCTGGTTACCACCGACTGTCACAGGAGGGCTGTCCCTTGGTACCATTGTCACAGGACGGGTGTCCTTGGTTACCATGGTCACAGGTGGGTTTCCCTGGTTACCACCGAATGTCAGAGATGCGTCTCCCTGATAACCATGGTCACAGGAGAGGTGTCCTTGGTTACCAGTGACAGTGGGTAGGGGTGTCCTTGGTTACCATGGTCACAGGTGTGTTTCCCTGGTTACCACCGACTGTCACAGGAGGGCTGTCCCTGGGTAACGTTGTCACAGAGGGGTGTCCTTGGTTACCATGGTCACAGGTGGGTTTCCCTGGTTACCACCGACTGTCAGAGATTCGTCTCCCTGGTTACCACCGACTGTCACAGGCCGGTGTCCCTTTGCACTGTGAATGTCACAGGTGGGTTTCCCTGGTTACCACCGACTGTCAGAGATGCGTCTCCCTGATAACCACGGTCACAGGAGAGGTGTCCTTGGTTACCAGTGACTGTGGGTAGGGGTGTCCTTGGTTACCATGGTCACAGGTGTGTTTCCCTGGTTACCACCAACTGTCACAGGAGGGCTGTCCCTGGGTACCATTGTCACAGGAGGGGTGTCCTTGGTTACCATGGTCACAGGTGGGTTTCCCTGGTTACCACCGACTGTCACAGGAGGGCTGTCCCTGGTACCATTGTGACAGGAGGGGTGTCCATGGTTACCACTGGCACAGGAGGTGTGTCCCTGGTTACCACTGACTGTCACAGGAAGGGTGTCCTTGGTTACCATGGTCGCAGGTGGGTTTCCCTGGTTACCACTGACTGTCATAGATGCGTGTCCCTGTTTACCACCGACTGTCATATATGCGTGTCCCTGGTAACCACGGTCACAGGAGAGGTGTCCGTGGTTACCAGTGACTGTCACAGTAGGTGGGTCCTTGGTTACCATGGCGACAGGTGGGTTTCCCTTGTTACCACCGACTGTCAGAGATGCGTGTCCCTGGTTACCACCGACTGTCATATGTGCGTGTCCGTGGTAGCCACGGTCACAGGAGAGGTGTCCGTGGTTACCAGTGACTGTCACAGTAGGTGTGTCCTTGGTTACCATGGTCACAGGTGGGTTTCCCTGGTTACCACCGACTGTCAGAGATGCGTGTCCCTGGTTACCACCGACTGTCACAGGCCGGTGTCCCTGGGCACTGTGAATGTCACAGGTGGGTTTCCCTGGTTACCACCGACTGTCACAGGATGGCTGTCCCTGGGTACCATTGTCACAGGAGGGGTGTCCTTGGTTACCATGGTCACAGGTGGGTTTCCCTGGTTACCACCGACTGTCACAGGAGGGCTGTCCCGGGGTACCATTGTCACAGGAGGGGTGTCCTTGGTTACCATGGTCACAGGTGGGTTTCCCTGGTTACCACCGACTGTCACAGGAGGGCTGTCCCTGGGTACCATTGTCACAGGAGGGGTGTCCTTGGTTACCATGGTCACAGGTGGGTTTCCCTGGTTACCACCGACTGTCACAGGAGGGCTGTCCCTGGGTACCATTGTCACAGAGGGGTCTCCTTGGTTACCATGGTCACAGGTGGGTTTCCCTGGTTACCACCGACTGTCAGAGATGCGTCTCCCTGGTTACCACCGACTGTCACAGGCCGGTGTCCCTGGGCACTGTGAATGTCACAGGTGGGTTTCCCTGGTTACCACCGACTGTCAGAGATGCGTCTCCCTGATAACCACGGTCACAGGAGAGGTGTCCTTGGTTACCAGTGAATGTGGGTAGGGGTGTCCTTGGTTACCACTGGCACAGGAGGTGTGTCCCTGGTTACCACTGACTGTCACAGGAGGGGTGTCCTTGGTTACCATGGTCGCAGGTGGGTTTCCCTGGTTACCACTGACTGTCAGAGATGCGTGTCCCTGGTTACCACCGACTGTCATATGTGCGTGTCCCTGGTAGCCACGGTCACAGGAGAGGTGTCCGTGGTTACCAGTGACGGTCACAGTAGGTGTGTCCTTGGTTACCATGGTCACAGGTGGGTTTCCCTGGTTACCACCGACTGTCAGAGATGCGTGTCCCTGATTACCACCGACTGTCACAGGCCGGGGTCCCTGGGCACTGTGAATGTCACAGGTGGGTTTCCCTGGTTACTACCGACTGTCACAGGCGGCTGTCCCTGGGTACCATTGTCACAGGAGGGGTATCCTTGGTTACCATGGTCACAGGTGGGTTTCCCTGGTTACCACCGACTGTCACAGGAGGGCTCTCCCTGGGTACCATTGTCACAGGAGGGGTGTCCTTGGTTACCATGGTCACAGGTGTGATTCCCTGGTTATCACCGACTGTCAGTGATGCGTCTCCCTGATAACCACGGTCACAGGAGAGGTGTCCTTGGTTACCAGTGACAGTGGGTAGGGGTGTCCTTGGTTACCATGGTCACAGGTGTGTTTCCCTGGTTACCACCGACTGTCACAGGAGGGCTGTCCCTGGGTACCATTGTCACAGAGGGGTGTCCTTGGTTACCATGGTCACAGGTGGGTTTCCCTGGTTACCACCGACTGTCAGAGATGCGTCTCCCTGGTTACCACCGACTGTCACAGGCCGGTGTCCCTGGGCACTGTGAATGTCACAGGTGGGTTGCCCTGGTTACCACCGACTGTCAGAGATGCGTCTCCCTGATAACCACGGTCACAGGAGAGGTGTCCTTGGTTACCAGTGACAGTGGGTAGGGGTGTACTTGGTTACCATGGTCACAGGTGTGTTTCCCTGGTTACCACCGACTGTCACAGGAGGGCTGTCCCTGGGTACCATTGTCACAGAGGGGTGTCCTTGGTTACTATGGTCACAGGTGGGTTTCCCTGGTTACCACCGACTGTCAGAGATGCGTGTCCCTGGTTACCACCGACTGTCACAGGCCGGTGTCCCTGGGCACTGTGAATGTCACAGGTGGGTTTCCCTGGTTACCACCGACTGTCACAGGATGGCTGTCCCTGGGTACCATTGTCACAGGAGGGGTGTCCTTGGTTACCATGGTCACAGGTGGGTTTCCCTGGTTACCACCGACTGTCACAGGAGGGCTGTCCCTGGGTACCATTGTCACAGGAGGGGTGTCCTTTGTTACCATGGTCACAGGTGGGTTTCCCTGGTTACCACCGACTGTCAGAGATGCGTCTCCCTGATAACCACGGTCACAGGAGAGGTGTCCTTGGTTACCAGTGACAGTGGGTAGGGGTGTCCTTGGTTACCATGGTCACAGGTGTGTTTCCCTGGTTCCCACCGACTGTCACAGGAGGGCTGTCCGTGGGTACCATTGTCACAGAGGGGTGTCCTTGGTTACCATGGTCACAGGTTGGTTTCCCTGGTTACCACCGACTGTCAGAGATGCGTCTCCCTGGTTACCACCGACTGTCACAGGCCGGTGTCCCTGGGCACTGTGAATGTCACAGGTGGTTTTCCCTGGTTACCACCGACTGTCAGAGATGCGTCTCCCTGATAACCACGGTCACAGGAGAGGTGTCCTTGGTTACCAGTGACTGTGGGTAGGGGTGTCCATGGTTACCACTGGCACAGGAGGTGTGTCCCTGGTTACCACTGACTGTCACAGGAGGGGTGTCCTTGGTTACCATGGTCGCAGGTGGGTTTCCCTGGTTACCACTGACTGTCAGAGATGCGTGTCCCTGGTTACCACCGACTGTCATATGTGCGTGTCCTGGTAACCACGGTCACAGGAGAGGTGTCCTTGGTTACCAGTGACTGTGGGTAGGGGTGTCCTTGGTTAACTTGTTCACAGGTGGGTTTCCCTGGTTACCACTGACTGTCAGAGATGCGTGTCCCTGGTTACCACCGACTGTCATATGTGCGTGTCCCTGGTAACCACAGTCACAGGAGAGGTGTCCGTGGTTACCAGTGACTGGCACAGTAGGTGTGTCCTTGGTTACCATGGTCACAGGTGGGTTTCCCTGGTTACCACCGACTGTCAGAGATGCGTGTCCCTGGTTACCACCGACTGTCACAGGCCGGTGTCCCTGGGCACTGTGAATGTCACAGGTGAGTTTCCCTGATTACCACCGACTGTCACAGGAGGGCTGTCCCTGGGTACCATTGTCACAGGAGGGGTGTCCTTGGTTACCATGGTCACAGGTGGGTTTCCCTGGTTACCACTGACTGTCACAGGAGGGCTGTCCCTGGGTACCATTGTCACAGAGGGGTGTCCTTGGTTACCATGGTCACAGGTGGGTTTCCCTGGTTACCACCGACTGTCAAAGATGCGTCTTCCTGGTTACCCCCGACTGTCCCAGTCCGGTGTCCCTGGGCACTGTGAATGTCACAGGTGGGTTTCCCTGGTTACCACCAACTGTCACAGGTGAGTGTACATGGTTACCACTGACTGTCACAGGAGGGCTGTCCCTGGGTACCATTGTGACAGGAGGGGTGTGCTTGGTTACCACTAGCACAGGAGGTGTGTCCCTGGTTACCACTGACTGTCACAGGAGGGGTGTCCTTGGTTACCATGGTCGCAGGTGGGTTTCCCTGGTTACCACTGACTGTCAGAAATGCGTGTCCCTGGTTACCACCGACTGTCATATGTGCGTGTCCTGGTAACCACGGTCACAGGAGAGGTGTCCTTGGTTACCAGTGACTGTGGGTAGGGGTGTCCTTGGTTACCATGTTCACAGGTGGTTTTCCCTGGTTACCACCGACTGTCACAGGAGGGCTGTCCCTGGGTACCGTTGTCACAGGAGGGGTGTCCTTGGTTACCACTGGCACAGGAGGTGTGTCCCTGGTTACCACTGACTGTCACAGGAGGGGTGTCCTTGTTTAACATGGTCGCAGGTGGGTTTCCCTGGTTACCACTGACTGTCAGAGATGCGTGTCCCTGGTTACCACCGACTGTCACAGGCCGGTGTCCCTGGGCACTGTGAATGTCACAGGTGGGTTTCCCTGGTTACCACCGACTGTCAGAGATGCGTCTCCCTGATAACCACGGTCACAGGAGAGGTGTCCTTGGTTACCAGTGACTGTGGGTAGGGGTGTCCTTGGTTACCATGGTCACAGGTGGGTTTCCCTGGTTACCACCGACTGTCACAGGAGGGCTGTCCCTGGGTACCATTGTCACAGAGGGGTGTCCTTGGTTACCATGGTCACAGGTGGGTTTCCCTGGTTACCACCGACTGTCAGAGATGCGTCTCCCTGGTTACCACCGACTGTCACAGGACGGCTGTCCCTGGGTTCCATTGTCACAGGAGGGGTGTCCTTGGTTACCATGGTCACAGGTGGGTTTCCCTGGTTACCACCGACTGTCACAGGAGGGCTGTCCCTTGGTACCATTGTCACAGGACGGGTGTCCTTGGTTACCATGGTCACAGGTGGGTTTCCCTGGTTACCACCGACTGTCACAGGAGGGCTGTCCGTGGGTACTATTGTCACAGGAGGGGTGTCCTTGGTTACCGTGGTCACAGGTGGGTTTCCCTGGTTACCACCGACTGTCAGAGATGCGTGTCCCTGGTAACCATGGTCACAGGAGAGGTGTCCTTGGTTACCAGTGACTGTGGGTAGGGGTGTCCTTGGTTACCATGGTCACAGGTGGGTTTCCCTTGTTACCACCGACTGTCACAGGAGGGCTGTCCATGGATACCATTGTCACAGGAGGGGTGTCCTTGGTTACCATGGTCACAGGTGGGTTTCCCTGCTTACCACCGACTGTCAGAAATATGTGTCCCTGGTTACCACCGACTGTCACAGGCAGGTGTCCCTGGGCACTGTGAATGTCACAGGTGGGTTTCCCTGGTTACCACCGACTGTCACAGGATGGCTGTCCCTGGGTACCATTGTCACAGGAGGGATGTCCTTGGTTACCATGGTCACAGGGGGTTTCCCTGGTTACCACCGACTGTCACAGGAGGGCTGTCCCTGGGTACCATTGTCACAGGAGGGGTGTCCTTGGTTACCATGGTCACAGGTGGGTTTCCCTGGTTACCACCGACTGTCAGAGATGCGTCTCCCTGATAACCACGGTCACAGGAGAGGTGTCCTTGCTTACCAGTGACTGTGGGTAGGGGTGTCCTTGGTTACCATGGTCACAGGTGGTTTTCCCTGGTTACCACCGACTGTCACAGGAGGGCTGTCCCTGGGTACCATTGTCACAGGAGGGGTGTCCTTGGTTACCACTGGCACAGGAGGTGTGTCCCTGGTTACCACTGACTGTCACAGGAGGGGTGTCCTTGGTTACCATGGTCGCAGGTGGGTTTCCCTGGTTACCAATGACTGTCAGAGATGCGTGTCCCTGGTTACCACCGACTGTCATATGTGCGTGTCCTGGTAACCACGGTCACAGGAGAGGTGTCCTTGGTTACCAGTGACTGTGGGTAGGGGTGTCCTTGGTTACCATGGTCACAGGTGGGTTTCCCTGGTTACCACCGACTGTCACAGGAGGGCTGTCCCTGGGTACCATTGTCACAGGAGGGGTGTCCTTGGTTACCACTGGCACAGGAGGTGTGTCCCTGGTTACCACTGACTGTCACCGGAGGGGTGTCCTTGGTTAACATGGTCGCAGGTGGGTTTCCCTGGTTACCACTGACTGTCAGAGATGCGTGTCCCTGGTTACCACCGACTGTCATATGTGCGTGTCCCTGGTAGCCACGGTCACAGGAGAGGTGTCCGTGGTTACCAGTGACTGTCACAGTAGGTGTGTCCTTGGTTACCATGGTCACAGGTGGGTTTCCCTGGTTACCACCGACTGTCAGAGATGCGTGTCCCTGATACCACCGACTGTCACAGGCCGGTGTCCCTGGGCACTGTGAATGTCACAGGTGGGTTTCCCTGGTTACCACCGACTGTCACAGGACGGCTGTCCCTGGGTACCATTGTCACAGGAGGGGTGTCCTTGGTTACCATGGTCACAGGTGGGTTTCCCTGGTTACCACCGACTGTCACAGGAGGGCTCTCCCTGGGTACCATTGTGACAGGAGGGGTGTCCTTGGTTACCATGGTCACAGGTGGGATTCCCTGGTTATCACCGACTGTCACAGATGCGTCTCCCTGATAACCACGGTCACAGGAGAGGTGTCCTTGGTTACCAGTGACAGTGGGTAGGGGTGTCCTTGGTTACCATGGTCACAGGTGTGTTTCCCTGGTTACCACCGACTGTCACAGGAGGGCTGTCCCTGGGTACCATTGTCACAGAGGGGTGTCCTTGGTTACCATGGTCACAGGTGGGTTTCCCTGGTTACCACCGACTGTCAGAGATGCGTCTCCCTGGTTACCACCGACTGTCACAGGCCGGTGTCCCTGGGCACTGTGAATGTCACAGGTGGGTTGCCCTGGTTACCACCGACTGTCAGAGATGCGTCTCCCTGATAACCACGGTCACAGGAGAGGTGTCCTTGGTTACCAGTGACAGTGGGTAGGGGTGTCCTTGGTTACCATGGTCACAGGTGTGTTTCCCTGGTTACCACCGACTGTCACAGGAGGGCTGTCCCTGGGTACCATTGTCACAGAGGGGTGTCCTTGGTTACCATGGACACAGGTGGGTTTCCCTGGTTACCACCGACTGTCAGAGATGCGTGTCCCTGGTTACCACCGACTGTCACAGGCCGGTGTCCCTGGGCATTGTGAATGTCACAGGTGGGTTTCCCTGGTTACCACCGACTGTCACAGGACGGCTGTCCCTGGGTTCCATTGTCACAGGAGGGGTGTCCTTGGTTACCATGGTCACAGGTGGGTTTCCCTGGTTACCACCGACTGTCACAGGAGGGCTGTCCCTGGGTACCATTGTCACAGGAGGGGTGTCCTTGGTTACCATGGTCACAGGTGGGTTTCCCTGGTTACCACCGACTGTCACAGGAGGGCTGTCCCTGGGTACCATTGTGACAGGAGGGGTGTCCTTGGTTACCACTGGCACAGGAGGTGTGTCCCTGGTTACCACTGACTGTCACAGGAGGGGTGTCCTTGGTTACCATGGTCGCAGGTGGGTTTCCCTGGTTACCACTGACTGTCAGAGATGCGTGTCCCTGGTTACCACCGACTGTCATATATGCGTGTCCCTGGTAACCACGGTCACAGGAGAGGTGTCCGTGGTTACCAGTGACTGTCAGAGTAGGTGGGTCCTTGGTTACCATGGCGACAGGTGGGTTTCCCTGGTTACCACCGACTGTCAGAGATGCGTGTCCCTGGTTACCACCGACTGTCACAGGCCGGTGTCCCTGGGAAATGGGAATGTCACAGGTGAGTTTCCCTGGTTACCACCGACTGTCACAGGTGAGTGTACATGGTTACCACTGACTGTCACAGGAGGGCTGTCCCTGGGTAACATTGTGACAGGAGGGGTTTCCTTGGTTACCACTGGCACAGGAGGTGTGACCCTGCTTACCACTGACTGTCATATGTGCGTGTCCTGGTAACCACGGTCACAGGAGAGGTGTCCTTGGTTACCAGTGACTGTGGGAGGGGTGTCCTTGGTTACCATGGTCACAGGTGTGTTTCCCTGGTTACCACCGACTGTCAGAGATGCGTCTCCCTGGTTACCACCGACTGTCACAGGCCGGTGTCCCTGGGCACTGTGAATGTCACAGGTGGGTTTCCCTGGTTAACAACAACTGTCACAGGTGAGTGTACATGGTTACCACTGACTGTCACAGGAGGGCTGTCTGTGGGTACTATTGTCACAGGAGGGGTGTCCTTGGTTACCGTGGTCACAGGTGGGTTTCCCTGGTTACCACCGACTGTCAGAGATGCGTGTCCCTGGTAACCATGGTCACAGGAGAGGTGTCCTTGGTTACCAGTGACTGTGGGTAGGGGTGTCCTTGGTTACCATGGTCACAGGTGGGTTTCCCTTATTACCACCGACTGTCACAGGAGGGCTGTCCCTGGGTATCATTGTCACAGGAGGGGTGTCCTTGGTTACCATGGTCACAGGTGGGTTTCCCTGGTTACCACCGACTGTCAGAGATGCGTCTTCCTGGTTACCACCGACTGTCCCAGTCCGGTGTCCCTGGGCACTGTGAATGTCACAGGTGGGTTTCCCTGGTTACCACCAACTGTCACAGGTGAGTGTACATGGTTACCACTGACTGTCACAGGAGGGCTGTCCCTGGGTACCATTGTGACAGGAGGGGTGTGCTTGGTTACCACTAGCACAGGAGGTGTGTCCCTGGTTACCACTGACTGTCACAGGAGGGGTGTCCTTGGTTACCATGGTCGCAGGTGGGTTTCCCTGGTTACCACTGACTGTCAGAAATGCGTGTCCCTGGTTACCACCGACTGTCATATGTGCGTGTCCTGGTAACCACGGTCACAGGAGAGGTGTCCTTGGTTACCAGTGACTGTGGGTAGGGGTGTCCTTGGTTACCATGTTCACAGGTGGTTTTCCCTGGTTACCACCGACTGTCACAGGAGGGCTGTCCCTGGGTACCGTTGTCACAGAAGGGGTGTCCTTGGTTACCACTGGCACAGGAGGTGTGTCCCTGGTTACCACTGACTGTCACAGGAGGGGTGTCCTTGTTTAACATGGTCGCAGGTGGGTTTCCCTGGTTACCACTGACTGTCAGAGATGCGTGTCCCTGGTTACCACCGACTGTCACAGGCCGGTGTCCCTGGGCACTGTGAATGTCACACGTGGGTTTCCCTGGTTACCACCGACTGTCAGAGATGCGTCTCCCTGATAACCACGGTCACAGGAGAGGTGTCCTTGGTTACCAGTGACTGTGGGTAGGGGTGTCCTTGGTTACCATGGTCACAGGTGTGTTTCCCTGGTTACCACCGACTGTCACAGGAGGGCTGTCCCTGGGTACCATTGTCACAGAGGGGTGTCCTTGGTTACCATGGTCACAGGTGGGTTTCCCTGGTTACCACCGACTGTCACAGGAGGGCTGTCCCTTGGTACCATTGTCACAGGACGGGTGTCCTTGGTTACCATGGTCACAGGTGGGTTTCCCTGGTTACCACCGACTGTCACAGGAGGGCTGTCCGTGGGTACTATTGTCACAGGAGGGGTGTCCTTGGTTACCGTGGTCACAGGTGGGTTTCCCTGGTTACCACCGACTGTCAGAGATGCGTGTCCCAGGTAACCATGGTCACAGGAGAGGTGTCCTTGGTTACCAGTGACTGTGGGTAGGGGTGTCCTTGGTTACCATGGTCACAGGTGGGTTTCCCTTGTTACCACCGACTGTCACAGGAGGGCTGTCCATGGATACCATTGTCACAGGAGGGGTGTCCTTGGTTACCATGGTCACAGGTGGGTTTCCCTGCTTACCACCGACTGTCAGAAATATGTGTCCCTGGTTACCACCGACTGTCACAGGCAGGTGTCCCTGGGCACTGTGAATGTCACAGGTGGGTTTCCCTGGTTACCACCGACTGTCACAGGAGGGCTGTCCCTGGGTACCGTTGTCACAGGAGGGGTGTCCTTGGTTACCACTGGCACAGGAGGTGTGTCCCTGGTTACCACTGACTGTCACAGGAGGGGTGTCCTTGTTTAACATGGTCGCAGGTGGGTTTCCCTGGTTACCACTGACTGTCAGAGATGCGTGTCCCTGGTTACCACCGACTGTCACAGGCCGGTGTCCCTGGGCACTGTGAATGTCACAGGTGGGTTTCCCTGGTTACCACCGACTGTCAGAGATGCGTCTCCCTGATAACCACGGTCACAGGAGAGGTGTCCTTGGTTACCAGTGACTGTGGGTAGGGGTGTCCTTGGTTACCATGGTCACAGGTGGGTTTCCCTGGTTACCACCGACTGTCACAGGAGGGCTGTCCCTGGGTACCATTGTCACAGAGGGGTGTCCTTGGTTACCATGGTCACAGGTGGGTTTCCCTGGTTACCACCGACTGTCAGAGATGCGTCTCCCTGGTTACCACCGACTGTCACAGGACGGCTGTCCCTGGGTTCCATTGTCACAGGAGGGGTGTCCTTGGTTACCATGGTCACAGGTGGGTTTCCCTGGTTACCACCGACTGTCACAGGAGGGCTGTCCCTTGGTACCATTGTCACAGGACGGGTGTCCTTGGTTACCATGGTCACAGGTGGGTTTCCCTGGTTACCACCGACTGTCACAGGAGGGCTGTCCGTGGGTACTATTGTCACAGGAGGGGTGTCCTTGGTTACCGTGGTCACAGGTGGGTTTCCCTGGTTACCACCGACTGTCAGAGATGCGTGTCCCTGGTAACCATGGTCACAGGAGAGGTGTCCTTGGTTACCAGTGACTGTGGGTAGGGGTGTCCTTGGTTACCATGGTCACAGGTGGGTTTCCCTTGTTACCACCGACTGTCACAGGAGGGCTGTCCATGGATACCATTGTCACAGGAGGGGTGTCCTTGGTTACCATGGTCACAGGTGGGTTTCCCTGCTTACCACCGACTGTCAGAAATATGTGTCCCTGGTTACCACCGACTGTCACAGGCAGGTGTCCCTGGGCACTGTGAATGTCACAGGTGGGTTTCCCTGGTTACCACCGACTGTCACAGGATGGCTGTCCCTGGGTACCATTGTCACAGGAGGGATGTCCTTGGTTACCATGGTCACAGGGGGTTTCCCTGGTTACCACCGACTGTCACAGGAGGGCTGTCCCTGGGTACCATTGTCACAGGAGGGGTGTCCTTTGTTACCATGGTCACAGGTGGGTTTCCCTGGTTACCACCGACTGTCAGAGATGCGTCTCCCTGATAACCACGGTCACAGGAGAGGTGTCCTTGCTTACCAGTGACTGTGGGTAGGGGTGTCCTTGGTTACCATGGTCACAGGTGGTTTTCCCTGGTTACCACCGACTGTCACAGGAGGGCTGTCCCTGGGTACCATTGTCACAGGAGGGGTGTCCTTGGTTACCACTGGCACAGGAGGTGTGTCCCTGGTTACCACTGACTGTCACAGGAGGGGTGTCCTTGGTTACCATGGTCGCAGGTGGGTTTCCCTGGTTACCAATGACTGTCAGAGATGCGTGTCCCTGGTTACCACCGACTGTCATATGTGCGTGTCCTGGTAACCACGGTCACAGGAGAGGTGTCCTTGGTTACCAGTGACTGTGGGTAGGGGTGTCCTTGGTTACCATGGTCACAGGTGGGTTTCCCTGGTTACCACCGACTGTCACAGGAGGGCTGTCCCTGGGTACCATTGTCACAGGAGGGGTGTCCTTGGTTACCACTGGCACAGGAGGTGTGTCCCTGGTTACCACTGACTGTCACCGGAGGGGTGTCCTTGGTTAACATGGTCGCAGGTGGGTTTCCCCGGTTACCACTGACTGTCAGAGATGCGTGTCCCTGGTTACCACCGACTGTCATATGTGCGTGTCCCTGGTAGCCACGGTCACAGGAGAGGTGTCCGTGGTTACCAGTGACTGTCACAGTAGGTGTGTCCTTGGTTACCATGGTCACAGGTGGGTTTCCCTGGTTACCACCGACTGTCAGAGATGCGTGTCCCTGATACCACCGACTGTCACAGGCCGGTGTCCCTGGGCACTGTGAATGTCACAGGTGGGTTTCCCTGGTTACCACCGACTGTCACAGGACGGCTGTCCCTGGGTACCATTGTCACAGGAGGGGTGTCCTTGGTTACCATGGTCACAGGTGGGTTTCCCTGGTTACCACCGACTGTCACAGGAGGGCTCTCCCTGGGTACCATTGTGACAGGAGGGGTGTCCTTGGTTACCATGGTCACAGGTGGGATTCCCTGGTTATCACCGACTGTCACAGATGCGTCTCCCTGATAACCACGGTCACAGGAGAGGTGTCCTTGGTTACCAGTGACAGTGGGTAGGGGTGTCCTTGGTTACCATGGTCACAGGTGTGTTTCCCTGGTTACCACCGACTGTCACAGGAGGGCTGTCCCTGGGTACCATTGTCACAGAGGGGTGTCCTTGGTTACCATGGTCACAGGTGGGTTTCCCTGGTTACCACCGACTGTCAGAGATGCGTCTCCCTGGTTACCACCGACTGTCACAGGCCGGTGTCCCTGGGCACTGTGAATGTCACAGGTGGGTTGCCCTGGTTACCACCGACTGTCAGAGATGCGTCTCCCTGATAACCACGGTCACAGGAGAGGTGTCCTTGGTTACCAGTGACAGTGGGTAGGGGTGTCCTTGGTTACCATGGTCACAGGTGTGTTTCCCTGGTTACCACCGACTGTCACAGGAGGGCTGTCCCTGGGTACCATTGTCACAGAGGGGTGTCCTTGGTTACCATGGACACAGGTGGGTTTCCCTGGTTACCACCGACTGTCAGAGATGCGTGTCCCTGGTTACCACCGACTGTCACAGGCCGGTGTCCCTGGGCATTGTGAATGTCACAGGTGGGTTTCCCTGGTTACCACCGACTGTCACAGGACGGCTGTCCCTGGGTTCCATTGTCACAGGAGGGGTGTCCTTGGTTACCATGGTCACAGGTGGGTTTCCCTGGTTACCACCGACTGTCACAGGAGGGCTGTCCCTGGGTACCATTGTCACAGGAGGGGTGTCCTTGGTTACCATGGTCACAGGTGGGTTTCCCTGGTTACCACCGACTGTCACAGGAGGGCTGTCCCTGGGTACCATTGTGACAGGAGGGGTGTCCTTGGTTACCACTGGCACAGGAGGTGTGTCCCTGGTTACCACTGACTGTCACAGGAGGGGTGTCCTTGGTTACCATGGTCGCAGGTGGGTTTCCCTGGTTACCACTGACTGTCAGAGATGCTTGTCCCTGGTTACCACCGACTGTCATATATGCGTGTCCCTGGTAACCACGGTCACAGGAGAGGTGTCCGTGGTTACCAGTGACTGTCAGAGTAGGTGGGTCCTTGGTTACCATGGCGACAGGTGGGTTTCCCTGGTTACCACCGACTGTCAGAGATGCGTGTCCCTGGTTACCACCGACTGTCACAGGCCGGTGTCCCTGGGAAATGGGAATGTCACAGGTGAGTTTCCCTGGTTACCACCGACTGTCACAGGTGAGTGTACATGGTTACCACTGACTGTCACAGGAGGGCTGTCCCTGGGTAACATTGTGACAGGAGGGGTTTCCTTGGTTACCACTGGCACAGGAGGTGTGACCCTGCTTACCACTGACTGTCATATGTGCGTGTCCTGGTAACCACGGTCACAGGAGAGGTGTCCTTGGTTACCAGTGACTGTGGGAGGGGTGTCCTTGGTTACCATGGTCACAGGTGTGTTTCCCTGGTTACCACCGACTGTCAGAGATGCGTCTCCCTGGTTACCACCGACTGTCACAGGCCGGTGTCCCTGGGCACTGTGAATGTCACAGGTGGGTTTCCCTGGTTAACAACAACTGTCACAGGTGAGTGTACATGGTTACCACTGACTGTCACAGGAGGGCTGTCTGTGGGTACTATTGTCACAGGAGGGGTGTCCTTGGTTACCGTGGTCACAGGTGGGTTTCCCTGGTTACCACCGACTGTCAGAGATGCGTGTCCCTGGTAACCATGGTCACAGGAGAGGTGTCCTTGGTTACCAGTGACTGTGGGTAGGGGTGTCCTTGGTTACCATGGTCACAGGTGGGTTTCCCTTATTACCACCGACTGTCACAGGAGGGCTGTCCCTGGGTATCATTGTCACAGGAGGGGTGTCCTTGGTTACCATGGTCACAGGTGGGTTTCCCTGGTTACCACCGACTGTCAGAGATGCGTCTTCCTGGTTACCACCGACTGTCCCAGTCCGGTGTCCCTGGGCACTGTGAATGTCACAGGTGGGTTTCCCTGGTTACCACCAACTGTCACAGGTGAGTGTACATGGTTACCACTGACTGTCACAGGAAGGCTGTCCCTGGGTACCATTGTGACAGGAGGGGTGTGCTTGGTTACCACTAGCACAGGAGGTGTGTCCCTGGTTACCACTGACTGTCACAGGAGGGGTGTCCTTGGTTACCATGGTCGCAGGTGGGTTTCCCTGGTTACCACTGACTGTCAGAAATGCGTGTCCCTGGTTACCACCGACTGTCATATGTGCGTGTCCTGGTAACCACGGTCACAGGAGAGGTGTCCTTGGTTACCAGTGACTGTGGGTAGGGGTGTCCTTGGTTACCATGTTCACAGGTGGTTTTCCCTGGTTACCACCGACTGTCACAGGAGGGCTGTCCCTGGGTACCGTTGTCACAGAAGGGGTGTCCTTGGTTACCACTGGCACAGGAGGTGTGTCCCTGGTTACCACTGACTGTCACAGGAGGGGTGTCCTTGTTTAACATGGTCGCAGGTGGGTTTCCCTGGTTACCACTGACTGTCAGAGATGCGTGTCCCTGGTTACCACCGACTGTCACAGGCCGGTGTCCCTGGGCACTGTGAATGTCACAGGTGGGTTTCCCTGGTTACCACCGACTGTCAGAGATGCGTCTCCCTGATAACCACGGTCACAGGAGAGGTGTCCTTGGTTACCAGTGACTGTGGGTAGGGGTGTCCTTGGTTACCATGGTCACAGGTGTGTTTCCCTGGTTACCACCGACTGTCACAGGAGGGCTGTCCCTGGGTACCATTGTCACAGAGGGGTGTCCTTGGTTACCATGGTCACAGGTGGGTTTCCCTGGTTACCACCGACTGTCACAGGAGGGCTGTCCCTTGGTACCATTGTCACAGGACGGGTGTCCTTGGTTACCATGGTCACAGGTGGGTTTCCCTGGTTACCACCGACTGTCACAGGAGGGCTGTCCGTGGGTACTATTGTCACAGGAGGGGTGTCCTTGGTTACCGTGGTCACAGGTGGGTTTCCCTGGTTACCACCGACTGTCAGAGATGCGTGTCCCAGGTAACCATGGTCACAGGAGAGGTGTCCTTGGTTACCAGTGACTGTGGGTAGGGGTGTCCTTGGTTACCATGGTCACAGGTGGGTTTCCCTTGTTACCACCGACTGTCACAGGAGGGCTGTCCATGGATACCATTGTCACAGGAGGGGTGTCCTTGGTTACCATGGTCACAGGTGGGTTTCCCTGCTTACCACCGACTGTCAGAAATATGTGTCCCTGGTTACCACCGACTGTCACAGGCAGGTGTCCCTGGGCACTGTGAATGTCACAGGTGGGTTTCCCTGGTTACCACCGACTGTCACAGGATGGCTGTCCCTGGGTACCATTGTCACAGGAGGGGTGTCCTTGGTTACCATGGTCACAGGTGGGTTTCCCTGGTTACCACCGACTGTCACAGGAGGGCTGTCCCTGGGTACCATTGTCACAGGAGGGGTGTCCTTGGTTACCATGGTCACAGGTGGGTTTCCCTGGTTACCACCGACTGTCAGAGATGCGTCTCCCTGATAACCACGGTCACAGGAGAGGTGTCCTTGCTTACCAGTGACTGTGGGTAGGGGTGTCCTTGGTTACCATGGTCACAGGTGGTTTTCCCTGGTTACCACCGACTGTCACAGGAGGGCTGTCCCTGGGTACCATTGTCACAGGAGGGGTGTCCTTGGTTACCACTGGCACAGGAGGTGTGTCCCTGGTTACCACTGACTGTCACAGGAGGGGTGTCCTTGGTTACCATGGTCGCAGGTGGGTTTCCCTGGTTACCAATGACTGTCAGAGATGCGTGTCCCTGGTTACCACCGACTGTCATATGTGCGTGTCCTGGTAACCACGGTCACAGGAGAGGTGTCCTTGGTTACCAGTGACTGTGGGTAGGGGTGTCCTTGGTTACCATGGTCACAGGTGTGTTTCCCTGGTTACCACCGACTGTCACAGTAGGGCTGTCCCTGGGTACCATTGTCACAGGAGGGGTGTCCTTGGTTACCACTGGCACAGGAGGTGTGTCCCTGGTTACCACTGACTGTCACCGGAGGGGTGTCCTTGGTTAACATGGTCGCAGGTGGGTTTCCCTGGTTACCACTGACTGTCAGAGATGCGTGTCCCTGGTTACCACCGACTGTCATATGTGCGTGTCCCTGGTAGCCACGGTCACAGGAGAGGTGTCCGTGGTTACCAGTGACTGTCACAGTAGGTGTGTCCTTGGTTACCATGGTCACAGGTGGGTTTCCCTGGTTACCACCGACTGTCAGAGATGCGTGTCCCTGATTACCACCGACTGTCACAGGCCGGTGTCCCTGGGCACTGTGAATGTCACAGGTGGGTTTCCCTGGTTACCACCGACTGTCACAGGACGGCTGTCCCTGGGTACCATTGTCACAGGAGGGGTGTCCTTGGTTACCATGGTCACAGGTGGGTTTCCCTGGTTACCACCGACTGTCACAGGAGGGCTCTCCCTGGGTACCATTGTCACAGGAGGGGTGTCCTTGGTTACCATGGTCACAGGTGGGATTCCCTGGTTATCACCGACTGTCACAGATGCGTCTCCCTGATAACCACGGTCACAGGAGAGGTGTCCTTGGTTACCAGTGACAGTGGGTAGGGGTGTCCTTGGTTACCATGGTCACAGGTGTGTTTCCCTGGTTACCACCGACTGTCACAGGAGGGCTGTCCCTGGGTACCATTGTCACAGAGGGGTGTCCTTGGTTACCATGGTCACAGGTGGGTTTCCCTGGTTACCACCGACTGTCAGAGATGCGTCTCCCTGGTTACCACCGACTGTCACAGGCCGGTGTCCCTGGGCACTGTGAATGTCACAGGTGGGTTGCCCTGGTTACCACCGACTGTCAGAGATGCGTCTCCCTGATAACCACGGTCACAGGAGAGGTGTCCTTGGTTACCAGTGACAGTGGGTAGGGGTGTCCTTGGTTACCATGGTCACAGGTGTGTTTCCCTGGTTACCACCGACTGTCACAGGAGGGCTGTCCGTGGGTACCATTGTCACAGAGGGGTGTCCTTGGTTACCATGGTCACAGGTTGGTTTCCCTGGTTACCACCGACTGTCAGAGATGCGTCTCCCTGGTTACCACCGACTGTCACAGGCCGGTGTCCCTGGGCACTGTGAATGTCACAGGTGGTTTTCCCTGGTTACCACCGACTGTCAGAGATGCGTCTCCCTGATAACCACGGTCACAGGAGAGGTGTCCTTGGTTACCAGTGACTGTGGGTAGGGGTGTCCTTGGTTACCACTGGCACAGGAGGTGTGTCCCTGGTTACCACTGACTGTCACAGGAGGGGTGTCCTTGGTTACCATGGTCGCAGGTGGGTTTCCCTGGTTACCACTGACTGTCAGAGATGCGTGTCCCTGGTTACCACCGACTGTCATATGTGCGTGTCCTGGTAACCACGGTCACAGGAGAGGTGTCCTTGGTTACCAGTGACTGTGGGTAGGGGTGTCCTTGGTTAACTTGTTCACAGGTGGGTTTCCCTGGTTACCACTGACTGTCAGAGATGCGTGTCCCTGGTTACCACCGACTGTCATATGTGCGTGTCCCTGGTAACCACAGTCACAGGAGAGGTGTCCGTGGTTACCAGTGACTGGCACAGTAGGTGTGTCCTTGGTTACCATGGTCACAGGTGGGTTTCCCTGGTTACCACCGACTGTCAGAGATGCGTGTCCCTGGTTACCACCGACTGTCACAGGCCGGTGTCCCTGGGCACTGTGAATGTCAAAGGTGAGTTTCCCTGATTACCACCGACTGTCACAGGAGGGCTGTCCCTGGGTACCATTGTCACAGGAGGGGTGTCCTTGGTTACCATGGTCACAGGTGGGTTTCCCTGGTTACCACTGACTGTCACAGGAGGGCTGTCCCTGGGTACCATTGTCACAGAGGGGTGTCCTTGGTTACCATGGTCACAGGTGGGTTTCCCTTATTACCACCGACTGTCACAGGAGGGCTGTCCCTGGGTATCATTGTCACAGGAGGGGTGTCCTTGGTTACCATGGTCACAGGTGGGTTTCCCTGGTTACCACCGACTGTCAGAGATGCGTCTTCCTGGTTACCACCGACTGTCCCAGTCCGGTGTCCCTGGGCACTGTGAATGTCACAGGTGGGTTTCCCTGGTTACCACCAACTGTCACAGGTGAGTGTACATGGTTACCACTGACTGTCACAGGAGGGCTGTCCCTGGGTACCATTGTGACAGGAGGGGTGTGCTTGGTTACCACTAGCACAGGAGGTGTGTCCCTGGTTACCACTGACTGTCACAGGAGGGGTGTCCTTGGTTACCATGGTCGCAGGTGGGTTTCCCTGGTTACCACTGACTGTCAGAAATGCGTGTCCCTGGTTACCACCGACTGTCATATGTGCGTGTCCTGGTAACCACGGTCACAGGAGAGGTGTCCTTGGTTACCAGTGACTGTGGGTAGGGGTGTCCTTGGTTACCATGTTCACAGGTGGTTTTCCCTGGTTACCACCGACTGTCACAGGAGGGCTGTCCCTGGGTACCGTTGTCACAGAAGGGGTGTCCTTGGTTACCACTGGCACAGGAGGTGTGTCCCTGGTTACCACTGACTGTCACAGGAGGGGTGTCCTTGTTTAACATGGTCGCAGGTGGGTTTCCCTGGTTACCACTGACTGTCAGAGATGCGTGTCCCTGGTTACCACCGACTGTCACAGGCCGGTGTCCCTGGGCACTGTGAATGTCACAGGTGGGTTTCCCTGGTTACCACCGACTGTCAGAGATGCGTCTCCCTGATAACCACGGTCACAGGAGAGGTGTCCTTGGTTACCAGTGACTGTGGGTAGGGGTGTCCTTGGTTACCATGGTCACAGGTGTGTTTCCCTGGTTACCACCGACTGTCACAGGAGGGCTGTCCCTGGGTACCATTGTCACAGAGGGGTGTCCTTGGTTACCATGGTCACAGGTGGGTTTCCCTGGTTACCACCGACTCTCAGAGATGCGTCTCCCTGGTTACCACCGACTGTCACAGGACGGCTGTCCCTGGGTTCCATTGTCACAGGAGGGGTGTCCTTGGTTACCATGGTCACAGGTGGGTTTCCCTGGTTACCACCGACTGTCACAGGAGGGCTGTCCCTTGGTACCATTGTCACAGGACGGGTGTCCTTGGTTACCATGGTCACAGGTGGGTTTCCCTGGTTACCACCGACTGTCACAGGAGGGCTGTCCGTGGGTACTATTGTCACAGGAGGGGTGTCCTTGGTTACCGTGGTCACAGGTGGGTTTCCCTGGTTACCACCGACTGTCAGAGATGCGTGTCCCAGGTAACCATGGTCACAGGAGAGGTGTCCTTGGTTACCAGTGACTGTGGGTAGGGGTGTCCTTGGTTACCATGGTCACAGGTGGGTTTCCCTTGTTACCACCGACTGTCACAGGAGGGCTGTCCATGGATACCATTGTCACAGGAGGGGTGTCCTTGGTTACCATGGTCACAGGTGGGTTTCCCTGCTTACCACCGACTGTCAGAAATATGTGTCCCTGGTTACCACCGACTGTCACAGGCAGGTGTCCCTGGGCACTGTGAATGTCACAGGTGGGTTTCCCTGGTTACCACCGACTGTCACAGGATGGCTGTCCCTGGGTACCATTGTCACAGGAGGGGTGTCCTTGGTTACCATGGTCACAGGTGGGTTTCCCTGGTTACCACCGACTGTCACAGGAGGGCTGTCCCTGGGTACCATTGTCACAGGAGGGGTGTCCTTGGTTACCATGGTCACAGGTGGGTTTCCCTGGTTACCACCGACTGTCAGAGATGCGTCTCCCTGATAACCACGGTCACAGGAGAGGTGTCCTTGCTTACCAGTGACTGTGGGTAGGGGTGTCCTTGGTTACCATGGTCACAGGTGGTTTTCCCTGGTTACCACCGACTGTCACAGGAGGGCTGTCCCTGGGTACCATTGTCACAGGAGGGGTGTCCTTGGTTACCACTGGCACAGGAGGTGTGTCCCTGGTTACCACTGACTGTCACAGGAGGGGTGTCCTTGGTTACCATGGTCGCAGGTGGGTTTCCCTGGTTACCAATGACTGTCAGAGATGCGTGTCCCTGGTTACCACCGACTGTCATATGTGCGTGTCCTTGTAACCACGGTCACAGGAGAGGTGTCCTTGGTTACCAGTGACTGTGGGTAGGGGTGTCCTTGGTTACCATGGTCACAGGTGTGTTTCCCTGGTTACCACCGACTGTCACAGTAGGGCTGTCCCTGGGTACCATTGTCACAGGAGGGGTGTCCTTGGTTACCACTGGCACAGGAGGTGTGTCCCTGGTTACCACTGACTGTCACCGGAGGGGTGTCCTTGGTTAACATGGTCGCAGGTGGGTTTCCCTGGTTACCACTGACTGTCAGAGATGCGTGTCCCTGGTTACCACCGACTGTCATATGTGCGTGTCCCTGGTAGCCACGGTCACAGGAGAGGTGTCCGTGGTTACCAGTGACTGTCACAGTAGGTGTGTCCTTGGTTACCATGGTCACAGGTGGGTTTCCCTGGTTACCACCGACTGTCAGAGATGCGTGTCCCTGATTACCACCGACTGTCACAGGCCGGTGTCCCTGGGCACTGTGAATGTCACAGGTGGGTTTCCCTGGTTACCACCGACTGTCACAGGACGGCTGTCCCTGGGTACCATTGTCACAGGAGGGGTGTCCTTGGTTACCATGGTCACAGGTGGGTTTCCCTGGTTACCACCGACTGTCACAGGAGGGCTCTCCCTGGGTACCATTGTCACAGGAGGGGTGTCCTTGGTTACCATGGTCACAGGTGGGATTCCCTGGTTATCACCGACTGTCACAGATGCGTCTCCCTGATAACCACGGTCACAGGAGAGGTGTCCTTGGTTACCAGTGACAGTGGGTAGGGGTGTCCTTGGTTACCATGGTCACAGGTGTGTTTCCCTGGTTACCACCGACTGTCACAGGAGGGCTGTCCCTGGGTACCATTGTCACAGAGGGGTGTCCTTGGTTACCATGGTCACAGGTGGGTTTCCCTGGTTACCACCGACTCTCAGAGATGCGTCTCCCTGGTTACCACCGACTGTCACAGGACGGCTGTCCCTGGGTTCCATTGTCACAGGAGGGGTGTCCTTGGTTACCATGGTCACAGGTGGGTTTCCCTGGTTACCACCGACTGTCACAGGAGGGCTGTCCCTTGGTACCATTGTCACAGGACGGGTGTCCTTGGTTACCATGGTCACAGGTGGGTTTCCCTGGTTACCACCGACTGTCACAGGAGGGCTGTCCGTGGGTACTATTGTCACAGGAGGGGTGTCCTTGGTTACCGTGGTCACAGGTGGGTTTCCCTGGTTACCACCGACTGTCAGAGATGCGTGTCCCAGGTAACCATGGTCACAGGAGAGGTGTCCTTGGTTACCAGTGACTGTGGGTAGGGGTGTCCTTGGTTACCATGGTCACAGGTGGGTTTCCCTTGTTACCACCGACTGTCACAGGAGGGCTGTCCATGGATACCATTGTCACAGGAGGGGTGTCCTTGGTTACCATGGTCACAGGTGGGTTTCCCTGCTTACCACCGACTGTCAGAAATATGTGTCCCTGGTTACCACCGACTGTCACAGGCAGGTGTCCCTGGGCACTGTGAATGTCACAGGTGGGTTTCCCTGGTTACCACCGACTGTCACAGGATGGCTGTCCCTGGGTACCATTGTCACAGGAGGGGTGTCCTTGGTTACCATGGTCACAGGTGGGTTTCCCTGGTTACCACCGACTGTCACAGGAGGGCTGTCCCTGGGTACCATTGTCACAGGAGGGGTGTCCTTGGTTACCATGGTCACAGGTGGGTTTCCCTGGTTACCACCGACTGTCAGAGATGCGTCTCCCTGATAACCACGGTCACAGGAGAGGTGTCCTTGCTTACCAGTGACTGTGGGTAGGGGTGTCCTTGGTTACCATGGTCACAGGTGGTTTTCCCTGGTTACCACCGACTGTCACAGGAGGGCTGTCCCTGGGTACCATTGTCACAGGAGGGGTGTCCTTGGTTACCACTGGCACAGGAGGTGTGTCCCTGGTTACCACTGACTGTCACAGGAGGGGTGTCCTTGGTTACCATGGTCGCAGGTGGGTTTCCCTGGTTACCAATGACTGTCAGAGATGCGTGTCCCTGGTTACCACCGACTGTCATATGTGCGTGTCCTGGTAACCACGGTCACAGGAGAGGTGTCCTTGGTTACCAGTGACTGTGGGTAGGGGTGTCCTTGGTTACCATGGTCACAGGTGTGTTTCCCTGGTTACCACCGACTGTCACAGTAGGGCTGTCCCTGGGTACCATTGTCACAGGAGGGGTGTCCTTGGTTACCACTGGCACAGGAGGTGTGTCCCTGGTTACCACTGACTGTCACCGGAGGGGTGTCCTTGGTTAACATGGTCGCAGGTGGGTTTCCCTGGTTACCACTGACTGTCAGAGATGCGTGTCCCTGGTTACCACCGACTGTCATATGTGCGTGTCCCTGGTAGCCACGGTCACAGGAGAGGTGTCCGTGGTTACCAGTGACTGTCACAGTAGGTGTGTCCTTGGTTACCATGGTCACAGGTGGGTTTCCCTGGTTACCACCGACTGTCAGAGATGCGTGTCCCTGATTACCACCGACTGTCACAGGCCGGTGTCCCTGGGCACTGTGAATGTCACAGGTGGGTTTCCCTGGTTACCACCGACTGTCACAGGACGGCTGTCCCTGGGTACCATTGTCACAGGAGGGGTGTCCTTGGTTACCATGGTCACAGGTGGGTTTCCCTGGTTACCACCGACTGTCACAGGAGGGCTCTCCCTGGGTACCATTGTCACAGGAGGGGTGTCCTTGGTTACCATGGTCACAGGTGGGATTCCCTGGTTATCACCGACTGTCACAGATGCGTCTCCCTGATAACCACGGTCACAGGAGAGGTGTCCTTGGTTACCAGTGACAGTGGGTAGGGGTGTCCTTGGTTACCATGGTCACAGGTGTGTTTCCCTGGTTACCACCGACTGTCACAGGAGGGCTGTCCCTGGGTACCATTGTCACAGAGGGGTGTCCTTGGTTACCATGGTCACAGGTGGGTTTCCCTGGTTACCACCGACTGTCAGAGATGCGTCTCCCTGGTTACCACCGACTGTCACAGGCCGGTGTCCCTGGGCACTGTGAATGTCACAGGTGGGTTGCCCTGGTTACCACCGACTGTCAGAGATGCGTCTCCCTGATAACCACGGTCACAGGAGAGGTGTCCTTGGTTACCAGTGACAGTGGGTAGGGGTGTCCTTGGTTACCATGGTCACAGGTGTGTTTCCCTGGTTACCACCGACTGTCACAGGAGGGCTGTCCGTGGGTACCATTGTCACAGAGGGGTGTCCTTGGTTACCATGGTCACAGGTTGGTTTCCCTGGTTACCACCGACTGTCAGAGATGCGTCTCCCTGGTTACCACCGACTGTCACAGGCCGGTGTCCCTGGGCACTGTGAATGTCACAGGTGGTTTTCCCTGGTTACCACCGACTGTCAGAGATGCGTCTCCCTGATAACCACGGTCACAGGAGAGGTGTCCTTGGTTACCAGTGACTGTGGGTAGGGGTGTCCTTGGTTACCACTGGCACAGGAGGTGTGTCCCTGGTTACCACTGACTGTCACAGGAGGGGTGTCCTTGGTTACCATGGTCGCAGGTGGGTTTCCCTGGTTACCACTGACTGTCAGAGATGCGTGTCCCTGGTTACCACCGACTGTCATATGTGCGTGTCCTGGTAACCACGGTCACAGGAGAGGTGTCCTTGGTTACCAGTGACTGTGGGTAGGGGTGTCCTTGGTTAACTTGTTCACAGGTGGGTTTCCCTGGTTACCACTGACTGTCAGAGATGCGTGTCCCTGGTTACCACCGACTGTCATATGTGCGTGTCCCTGGTAACCACAGTCACAGGAGAGGTGTCCGTGGTTACCAGTGACTGGCACAGTAGGTGTGTCCTTGGTTACCATGGTCACAGGTGGGTTTCCCTGGTTACCACCGACTGTCAGAGATGCGTGTCCCTGGTTACCACCGACTGTCACAGGCCGGTGTCCCTGGGCACTGTGAATGTCAAAGGTGAGTTTCCCTGATTACCACCGACTGTCACAGGAGGGCTGTCCCTGGGTACCATTGTCACAGGAGGGGTGTCCTTGGTTACCATGGTCACAGGTGGGTTTCCCTGGTTACCACTGACTGTCACAGGAGGGCTGTCCCTGGGTACCATTGTCACAGAGGGGTGTCCTTGGTTACCATGGTCACAGGTGGGTTTCCCTTATTACCACCGACTGTCACAGGAGGGCTGTCCCTGGGTATCATTGTCACAGGAGGGGTGTCCTTGGTTACCATGGTCACAGGTGGGTTTCCCTGGTTACCACCGACTGTCAGAGATGCGTCTTCCTGGTTACCACCGACTGTCCCAGTCCGGTGTCCCTGGGCACTGTGAATGTCACAGGTGGGTTTCCCTGGTTACCACCAACTGTCACAGGTGAGTGTACATGGTTACCACTGACTGTCACAGGAGGGCTGTCCCTGGGTACCATTGTGACAGGAGGGGTGTGCTTGGTTACCACTAGCACAGGAGGTGTGTCCCTGGTTACCACTGACTGTCACAGGAGGGGTGACCTTGGTTACCATGGTCGCAGGTGGGTTTCCCTGGTTACCACTGACTGTCAGAAATGCGTGTCCCTGGTTACCACCGACTGTCATATGTGCGTGTCCTGGTAACCACGGTCACAGGAGAGGTGTCCTTGGTTACCAGTGACTGTGGGTAGGGGTGTCCTTGGTTACCATGTTCACAGGTGGTTTTCCCTGGTTACCACCGACTGTCACAGGAGGGCTGTCCCTGGGTACCGTTGTCACAGAAGGGGTGTCCTTGGTTACCACTGGCACAGGAGGTGTGTCCCTGGTTACCACTGACTGTCACAGGAGGGGTGTCCTTGTTTAACATGGTCGCAGGTGGGTTTCCCTGGTTACCACTGACTGTCAGAGATGCGTGTCCCTGGTTACCACCGACTGTCACAGGCCGGTGTCCCTGGGCACTGTGAATGTCACAGGTGGTTTTCCCTGGTTACCACCGACTGTCAGAGATGCGTCTCCCTGATAACCACGGTCACAGGAGAGGTGTCCTTGGTTACCAGTGACTGTGGGTAGGGGTGTCCTTGGTTACCATGGTCACAGGTGTGTTTCCCTGGTTACCACCGACTGTCACAGGAGGGCTGTCCCTGGGTACCATTGTCACAGAGGGGTGTCCTTGGTTACCATGGTCACAGGTGGGTTTCCCTGGTTACCACCGACTCTCAGAGATGCGTCTCCCTGGTTACCACCGACTGTCACAGGACGGCTGTCCCTGGGTTCCATTGTCACAGGAGGGGTGTCCTTGGTTACCATGGTCACAGGTGGGTTTCCCTGGTTACCACCGACTGTCACAGGAGGGCTGTCCCTTGGTACCATTGTCACAGGACGGGTGTCCTTGGTTACCATGGTCACAGGTGGGTTTCCCTGGTTACCACCGACTGTCACAGGAGGGCTGTCCGTGGGTACTATTGTCACAGGAGGGGTGTCCTTGGTTACCGTGGTCACAGGTGGGTTTCCCTGGTTACCACCGACTGTCAGAGATGCGTGTCCCAGGTAACCATGGTCACAGGAGAGGAGTCCTTGGTTACCAGTGACTGTGGGTAGGGGTGTCCTTGGTTACCATGGTCACAGGTGGGTTTCCCTTGTTACCACCGACTGTCACAGGAGGGCTGTCCATGGATACCATTGTCACAGGAGGGGTGTCCTTGGTTACCATGGTCACAGGTGGGTTTCCCTGCTTACCACCGACTGTCAGAAATATGTGTCCCTGGTTACCACCGACTGTCACAGGCAGGTGTCCCTGGGCACTGTGAATGTCACAGGTGGGTTTCCCTGGTTACCACCGACTGTCACAGGATGGCTGTCCCTGGGTACCATTGTCACAGGAGGGGTGTCCTTGGTTACCATGGTCACAGGTGGGTTTCCCTGGTTACCACCGACTGTCACAGGAGGGCTGTCCCTGGGTACCATTGTCACAGGAGGGGTGTCCTTGGTTACCATGGTCACAGGTGGGTTTCCCTGGTTACCACCGACTGTCAGAGATGCGTCTCCCTGATAACCACGGTCACAGGAGAGGTGTCCTTGCTTACCAGTGACTGTGGGTAGGGGTGTCCTTGGTTACCATGGTCACAGGTGGTTTTCCCTGGTTACCACCGACTGTCACAGGAGGGCTGTCCCTGGGTACCATTGTCACAGGAGGGGTGTCCTTGGTTACCACTGGCACAGGAGGTGTGTCCCTGGTTACCACTGACTGTCACAGGAGGGGTGTCCTTGGTTACCATGGTCGCAGGTGGGTTTCCCTGGTTACCAATGACTGTCAGAGATGCGTGTCCCTGGTTACCACCGACTGTCATATGTGCGTGTCCTGGTAACCACGGTCACAGGAGAGGTGTCCTTGGTTACCAGTGACTGTGGGTAGGGGTGTCCTTGGTTACCATGGTCACAGGTGTGTTTCCCTGGTTACCACCGACTGTCACAGTAGGGCTGTCCCTGGGTACCATTGTCACAGGAGGGGTGTCCTTGGTTACCACTGGCACAGGAGGTGTGTCCCTGGTTACCACTGACTGTCACCGGAGGGGTGTCCTTGGTTAACATGGTCGCAGGTGGGTTTCCCTGGTTACCACTGACTGTCAGAGATGCGTGTCCCTGGTTACCACCGACTGTCATATGTGCGTGTCCCTGGTAGCCACGGTCACAGGAGAGGTGTCCGTGGTTACCAGTGACTGTCACAGTAGGTGTGTCCTTGGTTACCATGGTCACAGGTGGGTTTCCCTGGTTACCACCGACTGTCAGAGATGCGTGTCCCTGATTACCACCGACTGTCACAGGCCGGTGTCCCTGGGCACTGTGAATGTCACAGGTGGGTTTCCCTGGTTACCACCGACTGTCACAGGACGGCTGTCCCTGGGTACCATTGTCACAGGAGGGGTGTCCTTGGTTACCATGGTCACAGGTGGGTTTCCCTGGTTACCACCGACTGTCACAGGAGGGCTCTCCCTGGGTACCATTGTCACAGGAGGGGTGTCCTTGGTTACCATGGTCACAGGTGGGATTCCCTGGTTATCACCGACTGTCACAGATGCGTCTCCCTGATAACCACGGTCACAGGAGAGGTGTCCTTGGTTACCAGTGACAGTGGGTAGGGGTGTCCTTGGTTACCATGGTCACAGGTGTGTTTCCCTGGTTACCACCGACTGTCACAGGAGGGCTGTCCCTGGGTACCATTGTCACAGAGGGGTGTCCTTGGTTACCATGGTCACAGGTGGGTTTCCCTGGTTACCACCGACTGTCAGAGATGCGTCTCCCTGGTTACCACCGACTGTCACAGGCCGGTGTCCCTGGGCACTGTGAATGTCACAGGTGGGTTGCCCTGGTTACCACCGACTGTCAGAGATGCGTCTCCCTGATAACCACGGTCACAGGAGAGGTGTCCTTGGTTACCAGTGACAGTGGGTAGGGGTGTCCTTGGTTACCATGGTCACAGGTGTGTTTCCCTGGTTACCACCGACTGTCACAGGAGGGCTGTCCGTGGGTACCATTGTCACAGAGGGGTGTCCTTGGTTACCATGGTCACAGGTTGGTTTCCCTGGTTACCACCGACTGTCAGAGATGCGTCTCCCTGGTTACCACCGACTGTCACAGGCCGGTGTCCCTGGGCACTGTGAATGTCACAGGTGGTTTTCCCTGGTTACCACCGACTGTCAGAGATGCGTCTCCCTGATAACCACGGTCACAGGAGAGGTGTCCTTGGTTACCAGTGACTGTGGGTAGGGGTGTCCTTGGTTACCACTGGCACAGGAGGTGTGTCCCTGGTTACCACTGACTGTCACAGGAGGGGTGTCCTGGGTTACCATGGTCGCAGGTGGGTTTCCCTGGTTACCACTGACTGTCAGAGATGCGTGTCCCTGGTTACCACCGACTGTCATATGTGCGTGTCCTGGTAACCACGGTCACAGGAGAGGTGTCCTTGGTTACCAGTGACTGTGGGTAGGGGTGTCCTTGGTTAACTTGTTCACAGGTGGGTTTCCCTGGTTACCACTGACTGTCAGAGATGCGTGTCCCTGGTTACCACCGACTGTCATATGTGCGTGTCCCTGGTAACCACAGTCACAGGAGAGGTGTCCGTGGTTACCAGTGACTGGCACAGTAGGTGTGTCCTTGGTTACCATGGTCACAGGTGGGTTTCCCTGGTTACCACCGACTGTCAGAGATGCGTGTCCCTGGTTACCACCGACTGTCACAGGCCGGTGTCCCTGGGCACTGTGAATGTCAAAGGTGAGTTTCCCTGATTACCACCGACTGTCACAGGAGGGCTGTCCCTGGGTACCATTGTCACAGGAGGGGTGTCCTTGGTTACCATGGTCACAGGTGGGTTTCCCTGGTTACCACTGACTGTCACAGGAGGGCTGTCCCTGGGTACCATTGTCACAGAGGGGTGTCCTTGGTTACCATGGTCACAGGTGGGTTTCCCTTATTACCACCGACTGTCACAGGAGGGCTGTCCCTGGGTATCATTGTCACAGGAGGGGTGTCCTTGGTTACCATGGTCACAGGTGGGTTTCCCTGGTTACCACCGACTGTCAGAGATGCGTCTTCCTGGTTACCACCGACTGTCCCAGTCCGGTGTCCCTGGGCACTGTGAATGTCACAGGTGGGTTTCCCTGGTTACCACCAACTGTCACAGGTGAGTGTACATGGTTACCACTGACTGTCACAGGAGGGCTGTCCCTGGGTACCATTGTGACAGGAGGGGTGTGCTTGGTTACCACTAGCACAGGAGGTGTGTCCCTGGTTACCACTGACTGTCACAGGAGGGGTGTCCTTGGTTACCATGGTCGCAGGTGGGTTTCCCTGGTTACCACTGACTGTCAGAAATGCGTGTCCCTGGTTACCACCGACTGTCATATGTGCGTGTCCTGGTAACCACGGTCACAGGAGAGGTGTCCTTGGTTACCAGTGACTGTGGGTAGGGGTGTCCTTGGTTACCATGTTCACAGGTGGTTTTCCCTGGTTACCACCGACTGTCACAGGAGGGCTGTCCCTGGGTACCGTTGTCACAGAAGGGGTGTCCTTGGTTACCACTGGCACAGGAGGTGTGTCCCTGGTTACCACTGACTGTCACAGGAGGGGTGTCCTTGTTTAACATGGTCGCAGGTGGGTTTCCCTGGTTACCACTGACTGTCAGAGATGCGTGTCCCTGGTTACCACCGACTGTCACAGGCCGGTGTCCCTGGGCACTGTGAATGTCACAGGTGGGTTTCCCTGGTTACCACCGACTGTCAGAGATGCGTCTCCCTGATAACCACGGTCACAGGAGAGGTGTCCTTGGTTACCAGTGACTGTGGGTAGGGGTGTCCTTGGTTACCATGGTCACAGGTGTGTTTCCCTGGTTACCACCGACTGTCACAGGAGGGCTGTCCCTGGGTACCATTGTCACAGAGGGGTGTCCTTGGTTACCATGGTCACAGGTGGGTTTCCCTGGTTACCACCGACTCTCAGAGATGCGTCTCCCTGGTTACCACCGACTGTCACAGGACGGCTGTCCCTGGGTTCCATTGTCACAGGAGGGGTGTCCTTGGTTACCATGGTCACAGGTGGGTTTCCCTGGTTACCACCGACTGTCACAGGAGGGCTGTCCCTTGGTACCATTGTCACAGGACGGGTGTCCTTGGTTACCATGGTCACAGGTGGGTTTCCCTGGTTACCACCGACTGTCACAGGAGGGCTGTCCGTGGGTACTATTGTCACAGGAGGGGTGTCCTTGGTTACCGTGGTCACAGGTGGGTTTCCCTGGTTACCACCGACTGTCAGAGATGCGTGTCCCAGGTAACCATGGTCACAGGAGAGGTGTCCTTGGTTACCAGTGACTGTGGGTAGGGGTGTCCTTGGTTACCATGGTCACAGGTGGGTTTCCCTTGTTACCACCGACTGTCACAGGAGGGCTGTCCATGGATACCATTGTCACAGGAGGGGTGTCCTTGGTTACCATGGTCACAGGTGGGTTTCCCTGCTTACCACCGACTGTCAGAAATATGTGTCCCTGGTTACCACCGACTGTCACAGGCAGGTGTCCCTGGGCACTGTGAATGTCACAGGTGGGTTTCCCTGGTTACCACCGACTGTCACAGGATGGCTGTCCCTGGGTACCATTGTCACAGGAGGGGTGTCCTTGGTTACCATGGTCACAGGTGGGTTTCCCTGGTTACCACCGACTGTCACAGGAGGGCTGTCCCTGGGTACCATTGTCACAGGAGGGGTGTCCTTGGTTACCATGGTCACAGGTGGGTTTCCCTGGTTACCACCGACTGTCAGAGATGCGTCTCCCTGATAACCACGGTCACAGGAGAGGTGTCCTTGCTTACCAGTGACTGTGGGTAGGGGTGTCCTTGGTTACCATGGTCACAGGTGGTTTTCCCTGGTTACCACCGACTGTCACAGGAGGGCTGTCCCTGGGTACCATTGTCACAGGAGGGGTGTCCTTGGTTACCACTGGCACAGGAGGTGTGTCCCTGGTTACCACTGACTGTCACAGGAGGGGTGTCCTTGGTTACCATGGTCGCAGGTGGGTTTCCCTGGTTACCAATGACTGTCAGAGATGCGTGTCCCTGGTTACCACCGACTGTCATATGTGCGTGTCCTGGTAACCACGGTCACAGGAGAGGTGTCCTTGGTTACCAGTGACTGTGGGTAGGGGTGTCCTTGGTTACCATGGTCACAGGTGTGTTTCCCTGGTTACCACCGACTGTCACAGTAGGGCTGTCCCTGGGTACCATTGTCACAGGAGGGGTGTCCTTGGTTACCACTGGCACAGGAGGTGTGTCCCTGGTTACCACTGACTGTCACCGGAGGGGTGTCCTTGGTTAACATGGTCGCAGGTGGGTTTCCCTGGTTACCACTGACTGTCAGAGATGCGTGTCCCTGGTTACCACCGACTGTCATATGTGCGTGTCCCTGGTAGCCACGGTCACAGGAGAGGTGTCCGTGGTTACCAGTGACTGTCACAGTAGGTGTGTCCTTGGTTACCATGGTCACAGGTGGGTTTCCCTGGTTACCACCGACTGTCAGAGATGCGTGTCCCTGATTACCACCGACTGTCACAGGCCGGTGTCCCTGGGCACTGTGAATGTCACAGGTGGGTTTCCCTGGTTACCACCGACTGTCACAGGACGGCTGTCCCTGGGTACCATTGTCACAGGAGGGGTGTCCTTGGTTACCATGGTCACAGGTGGGTTTCCCTGGTTACCACCGACTGTCACAGGAGGGCTCTCCCTGGGTACCATTGTCACAGGAGGGGTGTCCTTGGTTACCATGGTCACAGGTGGGTTTCCCTTGTTACCACCGACTGTCACAGGAGGGCTGTCCATGGATACCATTGTCACAGGAGGGGTGTCCTTGGTTACCATGGTCACAGGTGGGTTTCCCTGCTTACCACCGACTGTCAGAAATATGTGTCCCTGGTTACCACCGACTGTCACAGGCAGGTGTCCCTGGGCACTGTGAATGTCACAGGTGGGTTTCCCTGGTTACCACCGACTGTCACAGGATGGCTGTCCCTGGGTACCATTGTCACAGGAGGGGTGTCCTTGGTTACCATGGTCACAGGTGGGTTTCCCTGGTTACCACCGACTGTCACAGGAGGGCTGTCCCTGGGTACCATTGTCACAGGAGGGGTGTCCTTGGTTACCATGGTCACAGGTGGGTTTCCCTGGTTACCACCGACTGTCAGAGATGCGTCTCCCTGATAACCACGGTCACAGGAGAGGTGTCCTTGCTTACCAGTGACTGTGGGTAGGGGTGTCCTTGGTTACCATGGTCACAGGTGGTTTTCCCTGGTTACCACCGACTGTCACAGGAGGGCTGTCCCTGGGTACCATTGTCACAGGAGGGGTGTCCTTGGTTACCACTGGCACAGGAGGTGTGTCCCTGGTTACCACTGACTGTCACAGGAGGGGTGTCCTTGGTTACCATGGTCGCAGGTGGGTTTCCCTGGTTACCAATGACTGTCAGAGATGCGTGTCCCTGGTTACCACCGACTGTCATATGTGCGTGTCCTGGTAACCACGGTCACAGGAGAGGTGTCCTTGGTTACCAGTGACTGTGGGTAGGGGTGTCCTTGGTTACCATGGTCACAGGTGTGTTTCCCTGGTTACCACCGACTGTCACAGTAGGGCTGTCCCTGGGTACCATTGTCACAGGAGGGGTGTCCTTGGTTACCACTGGCACAGGAGGTGTGTCCCTGGTTACCACTGACTGTCACCGGAGGGGTGTCCTTGGTTAACATGGTCGCAGGTGGGTTTCCCTGGTTACCACTGACTGTCAGAGATGCGTGTCCCTGGTTACCACCGACTGTCATATGTGCGTGTCCCTGGTAGCCACGGTCACAGGAGAGGTGTCCGTGGTTACCAGTGACTGTCACAGTAGGTGTGTCCTTGGTTACCATGGTCACAGGTGGGTTTCCCTGGTTACCACCGACTGTCAGAGATGCGTGTCCCTGATTACCACCGACTGTCACAGGCCGGTGTCCCTGGGCACTGTGAATGTCACAGGTGGGTTTCCCTGGTTACCACCGACTGTCACAGGACGGCTGTCCCTGGGTACCATTGTCACAGGAGGGGTGTCCTTGGTTACCATGGTCACAGGTGGGTTTCCCTGGTTACCACCGACTGTCACAGGAGGGCTCTCCCTGGGTACCATTGTCACAGGAGGGGTGTCCTTGGTTACCATGGTCACAGGTGGGATTCCCTGGTTATCACCGACTGTCACAGATGCGTCTCCCTGATAACCACGGTCACAGGAGAGGTGTCCTTGGTTACCAGTGACAGTGGGTAGGGGTGTCCTTGGTTACCATGGTCACAGGTGTGTTTCCCTGGTTACCACCGACTGTCACAGGAGGGCTGTCCCTGGGTACCATTGTCACAGAGGGGTGTCCTTGGTTACCATGGTCACAGGTGGGTTTCCCTGGTTACCACCGACTGTCAGAGATGCGTCTCCCTGGTTACCACCGACTGTCACAGGCCGGTGTCCCTGGGCACTGTGAATGTCACAGGTGGGTTGCCCTGGTTACCACCGACTGTCAGAGATGCGTCTCCCTGATAACCACGGTCACAGGAGAGGTGTCCTTGGTTACCAGTGACAGTGGGTAGGGGTGTCCTTGGTTACCATGGTCACAGGTGTGTTTCCCTGGTTACCACCGACTGTCACAGGAGGGCTGTCCGTGGGTACCATTGTCACAGAGGGGTGTCCTTGGTTACCATGGTCACAGGTTGGTTTCCCTGGTTACCACCGACTGTCAGAGATGCGTCTCCCTGGTTACCACCGACTGTCACAGGCCGGTGTCCCTGGGCACTGTGAATGTCACAGGTGGTTTTCCCTGGTTACCACCGACTGTCAGAGATGCGTCTCCCTGATAACCACGGTCACAGGAGAGGTGTCCTTGGTTACCAGTGACTGTGGGTAGGGGTGTCCTTGGTTACCACTGGCACAGGAGGTGTGTCCCTGGTTACCACTGACTGTCACAGGAGGGGTGTCCTTGGTTACCATGGTCGCAGGTGGGTTTCCCTGGTTACCACTGACTGTCAGAGATGCGTGTCCCTGGTTACCACCGACTGTCATATGTGCGTGTCCTGGTAACCACGGTCACAGGAGAGGTGTCCTTGGTTACCAGTGACTGTGGGTAGGGGTGTCCTTGGTTAACTTGTTCACAGGTGGGTTTCCCTGGTTACCACTGACTGTCAGAGATGCGTGTCCCTGGTTACCACCGACTGTCATATGTGCGTGTCCCTGGTAACCACAGTCACAGGAGAGGTGTCCGTGGTTACCAGTGACTGGCACAGTAGGTGTGTCCTTGGTTACCATGGTCACAGGTGGGTTTCCCTGGTTACCACCGACTGTCAGAGATGCGTGTCCCTGGTTACCACCGACTGTCACAGGCCGGTGTCCCTGGGCACTGTGAATGTCAAAGGTGAGTTTCCCTGATTACCACCGACTGTCACAGGAGGGCTGTCCCTGGGTACCATTGTCACAGGAGGGGTGTCCTTGGTTACCATGGTCACAGGTGGGTTTCCCTGGTTACCACTGACTGTCACAGGAGGGCTGTCCCTGGGTACCATTGTCACAGAGGGGTGTCCTTGGTTACCATGGTCACAGGTGGGTTTCCCTGGTTACCACCGACTGTCAGAGATGCGTCTTCCTGGTTACCACCGACTGTCCCAGTCCGGTGTCCCTGGGCACTGTGAATGTCACAGGTGGGTTTCCCTGGTTACCACCAACTGTCACAGGTGAGTGTACATGGTTACCACTGACTGTCACAGGAGGGCTGTCCCTGGGTACCATTGTGACAGGAGGGGTGTGCTTGGTTACCACTAGCACAGGAGGTGTGTCCCTGGTTACCACTGACTGTCACAGGAGGGGTGTCCTTGGTTACCATGGTCGCAGGTGGGTTTCCCTGGTTACCACTGACTGTCAGAAATGCGTGTCCCTGGTTACCACCGACTGTCATATGTGCGTGTCCTGGTAACCACGGTCACAGGAGAGGTGTCCTTGGTTACCAGTGACTGTGGGTAGGGGTGTCCTTGGTTACCATGTTCACAGGTGGTTTTCCCTGGTTACCACCGACTGTCACAGGAGGGCTGTCCCTGGGTACCGTTGTCACAGGAGGGGTGTCCTTGGTTACCACTGGCACAGGAGGTGTGTCCCTGGTTACCACTGACTGTCACAGGAGGGGTGTCCTTGTTTAACATGGTCGCAGGTGGGTTTCCCTGGTTACCACTGATTGTCAGAGATGCGTGTCCCTGGTTACCACCGACTGTCACAGGCCGGTGTCCCTGGGCACTGTGAATGTCACAGGTGGGTTTCCCTGGTTACCACCGACTGTCAGAGATGCGTCTCCCTGATAACCACGGTCACAGGAGAGGTGTCCTTGGTTACCAGTGACTGTGGGTAGGGGTGTCCTTGGTTACCATGGTCACAGGTGTGTTTCCCTGGTTACCACCGACTGTCACAGGAGGGCTGTCCCTGGGTACCATTGTCACAGAGGGGTGTCCTTGGTTACCATGGTCACAGGTGGGTTTCCCTGGTTACCACCGACTGTCAGAGATGCGTCTCACTGGTTACCACCGACTGTCACAGGACGGCTGTCCCTGGGTTCCATTGTCACAGGAGGGGTGTCCTTGGTTACCATGGTCACAGGAGGGTTTCCCTGGTTACCACCGACTGTCACAGGAGGGCTGTCCCTTGGTACCATTGTCACAGGACGGGTGTCCTTGGTTACCATGGTCACAGGTGGGTTTCCCTGCTTACCACCGAATGTCAGAGATGCGTCTCCCTGATAACCATGGTCACAGGAGAGGTGTCCTTGGTTACCAGTGACAGTGGGTAGGGGTGTCCTTGGTTACCATGGTCACAGGTGTGTTTCCCTGGTTACCACCGACTGTCACAGGAGGGCTGTCCCTGGGTACCGTTGTCACAGAGGGGTGTCCTTGGTTACCATGGTCACAGGTGGGTTTCCCTGGTTACCACCGACTGTCAGAGATTCGCCTCCCTGGTTACCACCGACTGTCACAGGCCGGTGTCCCTGGGCACTGTGAATGTCACAGGTGGGTTTCCCTGGTTACCACCGACTGTCAGAGATGCGTCTCCCTGATAACCACGGTCACAGGAGAGGTGTCCTTGGTTACCAGTGACTGTGGGTAGGGGTGTCCTTGGTTACCATGGTCACAGGTGTGTTTCCCTGGTTACCACCAACTGTCACAGGAGGGCTGTCCCTGGGTACCATTGTCACAGGAGGGGTGTCCTTGGTTACCATGGTCACAGGTGGGTTTCCCTGGTTACCACCGACTGTCACAGGAGGGCTGTCCCTGGTACCATTGTGACAGGAGGGGTGTCCATGGTTACCACTGGCACAGGAGGTGTGTCCCTGGTTACCACTGACTGTCACAGGAAGGGTGTCCTTGGTTACCATGGTCGCAGGTGGGTTTCCCTGGTTACCACTGACTGTCATAGATGCGTGTCCCTGTTTACCACCGACTGTCATATATGCGTGTCCCTGGTAACCATGGTCACAGGAGAGGTGTCCGTGGTTACCAGTGACTGTCACAGTAGGTGGGTCCTTGGTTACCATGGCGACAGGTGGGTTTCCCTTGTTACCACCGACTGTCAGAGATGCGTGTCCCTGGTTACCACCGACTGTCATATGTGCGTGTCCGTGGTAGCCACGGTCACAGGAGAGGTGTCCGTGGTTACCAGTGACTGTCACAGTAGGTGTGTCCTTGGTTACCATGGTCACAGGTGGGTTTCCCTGGTTACCACCGACTGTCAGAGATGCGTGTCCCTGGTTACCACCGACTGTCACAGGCCGGTGTCCCTGGGCACTGTGAATGTCACAGGTGGGTTTCCCTGGTTACCACCGACTGTCACAGGATGGCTGTCCCTGGGTACCATTGTCACAGGAGGGGTGTCCTTGGTTACCATGGTCACAGGTGGGTTTCCCTGGTTACCACCGACTGTCACAGGAGGGCTGTCCCTGGGTACCATTGTCACAGGAGGGGTGTCCTTGGTTACCATGGTCACAGGTGGGTTTCCCTGGTTACCACCGACTGTCAGAGATGCGTCTCCCTGATAACCACGGTCACAGGAGAGGTGTCCTTGGTTACCAGTGACAGTGGGTAGGGGTGTCCTTGGTTACCATGGTCACAGGTGTGTTTCCCTGGTTACCACCGACTGTCACAGGAGGGCTGTCCCTGGGTACCATTGTCACAGAGGGGTGTCCTTGGTTACCATGGTCACAGGTGGGTTTCCCTGGTTACCACCGACTGTCAGAGATGCGTCTCCCTGGTTACCACCGACTGTCACAGGCCGGTGTCCCTGGGCACTGTGAATGTCACAGGTGGGTTTCCCTGGTTACCACCGACTGTCAGAGATGCGTCTCCCTGATAACCACGGTCACAGGAGAGGTGTCCTTGGTTACCAGTGAATGTGGGTAGGGGTGTCCTTGGTTACCACTGGCACAGGAGGTGTGTCCCTGGTTACCACTGACTGTCACAGGAGGGGTGTCCTTGGTTACCATGGTCGCAGGTGGGTTTCCCTGGTTACCACTGACTGTCAGAGATGCGTGTCCCTGGTTACCACCGACTGTCATATGTGCGTGTCCCTGGTAGCCACGGTCACAGGAGAGGTGTCCGTGGTTACCAGTGACGGTCACAGTAGGTGTGTACTTGGTTACCATGGTCACAGGTGGGTTTCCCTGGTTACCACCGACTGTCAGAGATGCGTGTCCCTGATTACCACCGACTGTCACAGGCCGGGGTCCCTGGGCACTGTGAATGTCACAGGTGGGTTTCCCTGGTTACTACCGACTGTCACAGGCGGCTGTCCCTGGGTACCATTGTCACAGGAGGGGTGTCCTTGGTTACCATGGTCACAGGTGGGTTTCCCTGGTTACCACCGACTGTCACAGGAGGGCTCTCCCTGGGTACCATGGTCACAGGAGGGGTGTCCTTGGTTACCATGGTCACAGGTGTGATTCCCTGGTTATCACCGACTGTCAGTGATGCGTCTCCCTGATAACCACGGTCACAGGAGAGGTGTCCTTGGTTACCAGTGACAGTGGGTATGGGTGTCCTTGGTTACCATGGTCACAGGTGTGTTTCCCTGGTTACCACCGACTGTCACAGGAGGGCTGTCCCTGGGTACCATTGTCACAGAGGGGTGTCCTTGGTTACCATGGTCACAGGTGGGTTTCCCTGGTTACCACCGACTGTCAGAGATGCGTCTCCCTGGTTACCACCGACTGTCACAGGCCGGTGTCCCTGGGCACTGTGAATGTCACAGGTGGGTTGCCCTGGTTACCACCGACTGTCAGAGATGCGTCTCCCTGATAACCACGGTCACAGGAGAGGTGTCCTTGGTTACCAGTGACAGTGGGTAGGGGTGTCCTTGGTTACCATGGTCACAGGTGTGTTTCCCTGGTTACCACCGACTGTCAAAGGAGGGCTGTCCCTGGGTACCATTGTCACAGAGGGGTGTCCTTGGTTACCATGGTCACAGGTGGGTTTCCCTGGTTACCACCGACTGTCAGAGATGCGTGTCCCTGGTTACCACCGACTGTCACAGGCCGGTGTCCCTGGGCACTGTGAATGTCACAGGTGGGTTTCCCTGGTTACCACCGACTGTCACAGGATGGCTGTCCCTGGGTACCATTGTCACAGGAGGGGTGTCCTTGGTTACCATGGTCACAGGTGGGTTTCCCTGGTTACCACCGACTGTCACAGGAGGGCTGTCCCTGGGTACCATTGTCACAGGAGGGGTGTCCTTGGTTACCATGGTCACAGGTGGGTTTCCCTGGTTACCACCGACTGTCAGAGATGCGTCTCCCTGATAACCACGGTCACAGGAGAGGTGTCCTTGGTTACCAGTGACAGTGGGTAGGGGTGTCCTTGGTTACCATGGTCACAGGTGTGTTTCCCTGGTTACCACCGACTGTCACAGGAGGGCTGTCCGTGGGTACCATTGTCACAGAGGGGTGTCCTTGGTTACCATGGTCACAGGTTGGTTTCCCTGGTTACCACCGACTGTCAGAGATGCGTCTCCCTGGTTACCACCGACTGTCACAGGCCGGTGTCCCAGGGCACTGTGAATGTCACAGGTGGTTTTCCCTGGTTACCACCGACTGTCAGAGATGCGTCTCCCTGATAACCACGGTCACAGGAGAGGTGTCCTTGGTTACCAGTGACTGTGGGTAGGGGTGTCCATGGTTACCACTGGCACAGGAGGTGTGTCCCTGGTTACCACTGACTGTCACAGGAGGGGTGTCCTTGGTTACCATGGTCGCAGGTGGGTTTCCCTGGTTACCACTGACTGTCAGAGATGCGTGTCCCTGGTTACCACCGACTGTCATATGTGCGTGTCCTGGTAACCACGGTCACAGGAGAGGTGTCCTTGGTTACCAGTGACTGTGGGTAGGGGTGTCCTTGGTTAACTTGTTCACAGGTGGGTTTCCCTGGTTACCACTGACTGTCAGAGATGCGTGTCCCTGGTTACCACCGACTGTCATATGTGCGTGTCCCTGGTAACCACAGTCACAGGAGAGGTGTCCGTGGTTACCAGTGACTGGCACAGTAGGTGTGTCCTTGGTTACCATGGTCACAGGTGGGTTTCCCTGGTTACCACCGACTGTCAGAGATGCGTGTCCCTGGTTACCACCGACTGTCACAGGCCGGTGTCCCTGGGCACTGTGAATGTCACAGGTGAGTTTCCCTGATTACCACCGACTGTCACAGGAGGGCTGTCCCTGGGTACCATTGTCACAGGAGGGGTGTCCTTGGTTACCATGGTCACAGGTGGGTTTCCCTGGTTACCACTGACTGTCACAGGAGGGCTGTCCCTGGGTACCATTGTCACAGAGGGGTGTCCTTGGTTACCATGGTCACAGGTGGGTTTCCCTGGTTACCACCGACTGTCAAAGATGCGTCTTCCTTGTTACCCCCGACTGTCCCAGTCCGGTGTCCCTGGGCACTGTGAATGTCACAGGTGGGTTTCCCTGGTTACCACCAACTGTCACAGGTGAGTGTACATGGTTACCACTGACTGTCACAGGAGGGCTGTCCCTGGGTACCATTGTGACAGGAGGGGTGTGCTTGGTTACCACTAGCACAGGAGGTGTGTCCCTGGTTACCACTGACTGTCACAGGAGGGGTGTCCTTGGTTACCATGGTCGCAGGTGGGTTTCCCTGGTTACCACTGACTGTCAGAAATGCGTGTCCCTGGTTACCACCGACTGTCATATGTGCGTGTCCTGGTAACCACGGTCACAGGAGAGGTGTCCTTGGTTACCAGTGACTGTGGGTAGGGGTGTCCTTGGTTACCATGTTCACAGGTGGTTTTCCCTGGTTACCACCGACTGTCACAGGAGGGCTGTCCCTGGGTACCGTTGTCACAGGAGGGGTGTCCTTGGTTACCACTGGCACAGGAGGTGTGTCCCTGGTTACCACTGACTGTCACAGGAGGGGTGTCCTTGTTTAACATGGTCGCAGGTGGGTTTCCCTGGTTACCACTGACTGTCAGAGATGCGTGTCCCTGGTTACCACCGACTGTCACAGGCCGGTGTCCCTGGGCACTGTGAATGTCACAGGTGGGTTTCCCTGGTTACCACCGACTGTCAGAGATGCGTCTCCCTGATAACCACGGTCACAGGAGAGGTGTCCTTGGTTACCAGTGACTGTGGGTAGGGGTGTCCTTGGTTACCATGGTCACAGGTGGGTTTCCCTGGTTACCACCGACTGTCACAGGAGGGCTGTCCCTGGGTACCATTGTCACAGAGGGGTGTCCTTGGTTACCATGGTCACAGGTGGGTTTCCCTGGTTACCACCGACTGTCAGAGATGCGTCTCCCTGGATACCACTGACTGTCACAGGACGGCTGTCCCTGGGTTCCATTGTCACAGGAGGGGTGTCCTTGGTTACCATGGTCACAGGTGGGTTTCCCTGGTTACCACCGACTGTCACAGGAGGGCTGTCCCTTGGTACCATTGTCACAGGACGGGTGTCCTTGGTTACCATGGTCACAGGTGGGTTTCCCTGGTTACCACCGACTGTCACAGGAGGGCTGTCCGTGGGTACTATTGTCACAGGAGGGGTGTCCTTGGTTACCGTGGTCACAGGTGGGTTTCCCTGGTTACCACCGACTGTCAGAGATGCGTGTCCCTGGTAACCATGGTCACAGGAGAGGTGTCTTGGTTACCAGTGACTGTGGGTAGGGGTGTCCTTGGTTACCATGGTCACAGGTGGGTTTCCCTTCTTACCACCGACTGTCACAGGAGGGCTGTCCATGGATACCATTGTCACAGGAGGGGTGTCCTTGGTTACCATGGTCACAGGTGGGTTTCCCTGCTTACCACCGACTGTCAGAAATATGTGTCCCTGGTTACCACCGACTGTCACAGGCAGGTGTCCCTGGGCACTGTGAATGTCACAGGTGGGTTTCCCTGGTTACCACCGACTGTCACAGGATGGCTGTCCCTGGGTACCATTGTCACAGGAGGGATGTCCTTGGTTACCATGGTCACAGGTGGGTTTCCCTGGTTACCACCGACTGTCACAGGAGGGCTGTCCCTGGGTACCATTGTCACAGGAGGGGTGTCCTTGGTTACCATGGTCACAGGTGGGTTTCCCTGGTTACCACCGACTGTCAGAGATGCGTCTCCCTGATAACCACGGTCACAGGAGAGGTGTCCTTGCTTACCAGTGACTGTGGGTAGGGGTGTCCTTGGTTACCATGGTCACAGGTGGTTTTCCCTGGTTACCACCGACTGTCACAGGAGGGCTGTCCCTGGGTACCATTGTCACAGGAGGGGTGTCCTTGGTTACCACTGGCACAGGAGGTGTGTCCCTGGTTACCACTGACTGTCACAGGAGGGGTGTCCTTGGTTACCATGGTCGCAGGTGGGTTTCCCTGGTTACCAATGACTGTCAGAGATGCGTGTCCCTGGTTACCACCGACTGTCATATGTGCGTGTCCTGGTAACCACGGTCACAGGAGAGGTGTCCTTGGTTACCAGTGACTGTGGGTAGGGGTGTCCTTGGTTACCATGGTCACAGGTGGGTTTCCCTGGTTACCACCGACTGTCACAGGAGGGCTGTCCCTGGGTACCATTGTCACAGGAGGGGTGTCCTTGGTTACCACTGGCACAGGAGGTGTGTCCCTGGTTACCACTGACTGTCACCGGAGGGGTGTCCTTGGTTAACATGGTCGCAGGTGGGTTTCCCTGGTTACCACTGACTGTCAGAGATGCGTGTCCCTGGTTACCACCGACTGTCATATGTGCGTGTCCCTGGTAGCCACGGTCACAGGAGAGGTGTCCGTGGTTACCAGTGACTGTCACAGTAGGTGTGTCCTTGGTTACCATGGTCACAGGTGGGTTTCCCTGGTTACCACCGACTGTCAGAGATGCGTGTCCCTGATTACCACCGACTGTCACAGGCCGGTGTCCCTGGGCACTGTGAATGTCACAGGTGGGTTTCCCTGGTTACCACCGACTGTCACAGGACGGCTGTCCCTGGGTACCATTGTCACAGGAGGGGTGTCCTTGGTTACCATGGTCACAGGTGGGTTTCCCTGGTTACCACCGACTGTCACAGGAGGGCTCTCCCTGGGTACCATTGTCACAGGAGGGGTGTCCTTGGTTACCATGGTCACAGGTGGGATTCCCTGGTTATCACCGACTGTCACAGATGCGTCTCCCTGATAACCACGGTCACAGGAGAGGTGTCCTTGGTTACCAGTGACAGTGGGTAGGGGTGTCCTTGGTTACCATGGTCACAGGTGTGTTTCCCTGGTTACCACCGACTGTCACAGGAGGGCTGTCCCTGGGTACCATTGTCACAGAGGGGTGTCCTTGGTTACCATGGTCACAGGTGGGTTTCCCTGGTTACCACCGACTGTCAGAGATGCGTCTCCCTGGTTACCACCGACTGTCACAGGCCGGTGTCCCTGGGCACTGTGAATGTCACAGGTGGGTTTCCCTGGTTACCACCGACTGTCAGAGATGCGTCTCCCTGATAACCACGGTCACAGGAGAGGTGTCCTTGGTTACCAGTGACAGTGGGTAGGGGTGTCCTTGGTTACCATGGTCACAGGTGTGTTTCCCTGGTTACCACCGACTGTCACAGGAGGGCTGTCCCTGGGTACCATTGTCACAGAGGGGTGTCCTTGGTTACCATGGTCACAGGTGGGTTTCCCTGGTTACCACCGACTGTCAGAGATGCGTGTCCCTGGTTACCACCGACTGTCACAGGCCGGTGTCCCTGGGCATTGTGAATGTCACAGGTGGGTTTCCCTGGTTACCACCGACTGTCACAGGACGGCTGTCCCTGGGTTCCATTGTCACAGGAGGGGTGTCCTTGGTTACCATGGTCACAGGTGGGTTTCCCTGGTTACCACCGACTGTCACAGGAGGGCTGTCCCTGGGTACCATTGTCACAGGAGGGGTGTCCTTGGTTACCATGGTCACAGGTGGGTTTCCCTGGTTACCACCGACTGTCACAGGAGGGCTGTCCCTGGGTACCATTGTGACAGGAGGGGTGTCCTTGGTTACCACTGGCACAGGAGGTGTGTCCCTGGTTACCACTGACTGTCACAGGAGGGGTGTCCTTGGTTACCATGGTCGCAGGTGGGTTTCCCTGGTTACCACTGACTGTCAGAAATGCGTGTCCTTGGTTACCACCGACTGTCATATATGCGTGTCCCTGGTAACCACGGTCACAGGAGAGGTGTCCGTGGTTACCAGTGACTGTCAGAGTAGGTGGGTCCTTGGTTACCATGGCGACAGGTGGGTTTCCCTGGTTACCACCGACTGTCAGAGATGCGTGTCCCTGGTTACCACCGACTGTCACAGGCCGGTGTCCCTGGGAAATGGGAATGTCACAGGTGAGTTTCCCTGGTTACCACCGACTGTCACAGGTGAGTGTACATGGTTACCACTGACTGTCACAGGAGGGCTGTCCCTGGGTAACATTGTGACAGGAGGGGTTTCCTTGGTTACCACTGGCACAGGAGGTGTGACCCTGCTTACCACTGACTGTCATATGTGCGTGTCCTGGTAACCACGGTCACAGGAGAGGTGTCCTTGGTTACCAGTGACTGTGGGAGGGGTGTCCTTGGTTACCATGGTCACAGGTGTGTTTCCCTGGTTACCACCGACTGTCAGAGATGCGTCTCCCTGGTTACCACCGACTGTCACAGGCCGGTGTCCCTGGGCACTGTGAATGTCACAGGTGGGTTTCCCTGGTTAACAACAACTGTCACAGGTGAGTGTACATGGTTACCACTGACTGTCACAGGAGGGCTGTCTGTGGGTACTATTGTCACAGGAGGGGTGTCCTTGGTTACCGTGGTCACAGGTGGGTTTCCCTGGTTACCACCGACTGTCAGAGATGCGTGTCCCTGGTAACCATGGTCACAGGAGAGGTGTCCTTGGTTACCAGTGACTGTGGGTAGGGGTGTCCTTGGTTACCATGGTCACAGGTGGGTTTCCCTTATTACCACCGACTGTCACAGGAGGGCTGTCCCTGGGTATCATTGTCACAGGAGGGGTGTCCTTGGTTACCATGGTCACAGGTGGGTTTCCCTGGTTACCACCGAATGTCAGAGATGCGTCTCCCTGATAACCATGGTCACAGGAGAAGTGTCCTTGGTTACCAGTGACAGTGGGTAGGGGTGTCCTTGGTTACCATGGTCACAGGTGTGTTTCCCTGGTTACCACCGACTGTCACAGGAGGGCTGTCCCTGGGTACAATTGTCACAGAGGGGTGTCCTTGGTTACCATGGTCACAGGTGGGTTTCCCTGGTTACCACCGACTGTCAGAGATGCGTCTCCCTGGTTACCACCGACTGTCACAGGCCGGTGTCCCTGGGCACTGTGAATGTCACAGGTGGGTTTCCCTGGTTACCACCGACTGTCAGATATGCGTCTCCCTGATAACCACGGTCACAGGAGAGGTGTCCTTGGTTACCAGTGACAGTGGGTAGGGGTGTCCTTGGTTACCATGGTCACAGGTGTGTTTCCCTGGTTACCACCGACTGTCACAGGAGGGCTGTCCCTGGGTACCATTGTCACAGAGGGGTGTCCTTGGTTACCATGGTCACAGGTGGGTTTCCCTGGTTACCACCGACTGTCAGAGATGCGTGTCCCTGGTTACCACCGACTGTCATATGTGCGTGTCCTGGAAACCACGGTCACAGGAGAGGTGTCCTTGGTTACCAGTGACTGTGGGTAGGGGTGTCCTTGGTTACCATGGTCACAGGTGTGTTTCCCTGGTTACCACCGACTGTCAGAGATGCGTCTCCCTGGTTACCACCGACTGTCACAGGCCGGTGTCCCTGGGCACTGTGAATGTCACAGGTGGGTTTCCCTGGTTACCACCGACTGTCACAGGTGAGTGTACATGGTTACCACTGACTGTCACAGGAGGGCTGTCCCTGGGTACCATTGTGACAGGAGGGGTGTCCTTGGTTGCCACTGGCACAGGAGGTGTTTGGCTGGTTACCACTGACTGTCACAGGAGGGGTGTCCTTGGTTACCATGATTGCAGGTGGGTTTCCCTGGTTACCACTGACTGTCAGAAATGCCTCTCCCTGGTTACCACCGACTGTCATATGTGCGTGTCCTGGTAACCACAGTCACAGGAGAGGTGTCCTTGGTTACCAGTGACTGTGGGTTGGGGTGTCCTTGGTTACCATGGTCACAGGTGGGTTTCCCTGGTTACCACCGACTGTCACAGGAGGGCTGTCTGTGGGTACTATTGTCACAGGAGGGGTGTCCTTGGTTACCGTGGTCACAGGTGGGTTTCCCTGGTTACCACCGACTGTCAGAGATGCGTGTCCCTGGTAACCATGGTCACAGGAGAGGTGTCCTTGGTTACCAGTGACTGTGGGTAGGGGTGTCCTTGGTTACCATGGTCACAGGTGGGTTTCCCTTGTTACCACCGACTGTCACAGGAGGGCTGTCCATGGATACCATTGTCACAGGAGGGGTGTCCTTGGTTACCATGGTCACAGGTGGGTTTCCCTGGTTACCACCGACTGTCAGAAATATGTGTCCCTGGTTACCACCGACTGTCACAGGCAGGTGTCCCTGGGCACTGTGAATGTCACAGGTGGGTTTCCCTGGTTACCACCGACTGTCACAGGATGGCTGTCCCTGGGTACCATTGTCACAGGAGGGGTGTCCTTGGTTACCATGGTCACAGGTGGGTTTCCCTGGTTACCACCGACTGTCACAGGAGGGCTGTCCCTGGGTACCATTGTCACAGGAGGGGTGTCCTTGGTTACCATGGTCACAGGTGGGTTTCCCTGGTTACCACCGACTGTCAGAGATGCGTCTCCCTGATAACCACGGTCACAGGAGAGGTGTTCTTGCTTACCAGTGACTGTGGGTAGGGGTGTCCTTGGTTACCATGGTCACAGGTGGTTTTCCCTGGTTACCACCGACTGTCACAGGAGGGCTGTCCCTTGGTACCATTGTCACAGGAGGGGTGTCCTTGGTTACCATGGTCACAGGTGGGTTTCCCTGGTTACCACCGACTGTCAGAAATGCGTGTCCTTGGTTACCACCGACTGTCACAGGCAGGTGTCCCTGGGCACTGTGAATGTCACAGGTGGGTTTCCCTGGTTACCACCGACTGTCACAGTTGAGTGTACATGGTTACCACTGACTGTCACAGGAGGGCTGTCCCTGGGTACCATTGTCACAGGAGGGGTGTCCTTGGTTACATCTGGCACAGGAGATGTGTCCCTGGTTACCACTGACTGTGACAGGAGGGGTGTCCTTGGTTACCATGGTCGCAGGTGGGTTTCCCTGGTTACCACTGACTGTCAGAGTTGCGTGTCCCTGGTTACCACCGACTGTCATATGTGCGTGTCCTGGTAACCACGGTCACAGGAGAGGTGTCCTTGGTTACGAGTGACTGTGGTAGGGGTGTCCTTGGTTACCATGGTTGCAGGTGGTTTTCCCTGGTTACCACCGACTGTCACAGGAGGGCTGTCCCTGGGTACCATTGTCACAGGAGGGGTGTCCTTGGTTACCATGATTGCAGGTGGGTTTCCCTGGTTACCACTGACTGTCAGAGTTGCGTGTCCCTGGTTACCACCGACTGTCACAGGCCGGTGTCCCTGGGAAATGGGAATGTCACAGGTGGGTTTCCCTGGTTACCACCGACTGTCAGAGATGCGTGTCCCTGGTTACCACCGACTGTCACAGGCCGGTGTCCCTGGGAAATGGGAATGTCACAGGTGGGTTTCCCTGGTTACCACCGACTGTCACAGGTGAGTGTACATGGTTACCACTGACTGTCACAGGAGGGCTGTCCCTGGGTAACATTGTGACAGGAGGGGTTTCCTTGCTTACCACTGGCACAGGAGGTGTGACCCTGCTTACCACTGACTGTCATATGTGCGTGTCCTGGTAACCACGGTCACAGGAGAGGTGTCCTTGGTTACCAGTGACTGTGGGTAGGGGTGTCCTTGGTTACCATGGTCACAGGTGGGTTTCCCTGGTTACCACCGACTGTCAGAGATGCGTCTCCCTGGTTACCAGCGACTGTCACAGGCCGGTGTCCCTGGGCACTGTGAATGTCACAGGTGGGTTTCCCTGGTTACCACCGACTGTCAGAGATGCGTCTCCCTGATAACCACGGTCACAGGAGAGGTGTCCTTGGTTACCAGTGACAGTGGGTAGGGGTGTCCTTGGTTACCATGGTCACAGGTGTGTTTCCCTGGTTACCACCGACTGTCACAGGAGGGCTGTCCCTGGGTACCATTGTCACAGAGGGGTGTCCTTGGTTACCATGGTCACAGGTGGGTTTCCCTGGTTACCACCGACTGTCAGAGATGTGTGTCCCTGGTTACCACCGACTGTCATATGTGCGTGTCCTGGTAACCACGGTCACAGGAGAGGTGTCCTTGGTTACCAGTGACTGTGGGTTGGGGTGTCCTTGGTTACCATGGTCACAGGTGTGTTTCCCTGGTTACCAACGACTGTCAGAGATGCGTCTCCCTGGTTACCACCGACTGTCACAGGCCGGTGTCCCTGGGCACTGTGAATGTCACAGGTGGGTTTCCCTGGTTACCACCGACTGTCACAGGTGAGTGTACATGGTTACCACTGACTGTCACAGGAGGGCTGTCCCTGGGTACCATTGTGACAGGAGGGGTGTCCTTGGTTGCCACTGGCACAGGAGGTGTTTGGCTGGTTACCACTGACTGTCACAGGATGGGTGTCCTTGGTTACCATGATTGCAGGTGGGTTTCCCTGGTTACCACTGACTGTCAGAAATGCCTCTCCCTGGTTACCACCGACTGTCATATGTGCGTGTCCTGGTAACCACAGTCACAGGAGAGGTGTCCTTGGTTACCAGTGACTGTGGGTTGGGGTGTCCTTGGTTACCATGGTCACAAGTGGGTTTCCCTGGTTACCACCGACTGTCACAGGAGGGCTGTCTGTGGGTCCTATTGTCACAGGAGGGGTGTCCTTGGTTACCGTGGTCACAGGTGGGTTTCCCTGGTTACCACCGACTGTCAGAGATGTGTGTCCCTGGTAACCATGGTCACAGGAGAGGTGTCCTTGGTTACCAGTGACTGTGGGTAGGGGTGTCCTTGGTTACCATGGTCACAGGTGGGTTTCCCTTGTTACCACCGACTGTCACAGGAGGGCTGTCCATGGATACCATTGTCACAGGAGGGGTGTCCTTGGTTACCATGGTCACAGGTGGGTTTCCCTGGTTACCACCGACTGTCAGAAATATGTGTCCCTGGTTACCACCGACTGTCACAGGCAGGTGTCCCTGGGCACTGTGAATGTCACAGGTGGGTTTCCCTGGTTACCACCGACTGTCACAGGATGGCTGTCCCTGGGTACCATTGTCACAGGAGGGGTGTCCTTGGTTACCATGGTAACAGGTGGGTTTCCCTGGTTACCACCGAGTGTCACAGGAGGGCTGTCCCTGGGTACCATTGTCACAGGAGGGGTGTCCTTGGTTACCATGGTCACAGGTGGGTTTCCCTGGTTACCACCGACTGTCAGAGATGCGTCTCCCTGATAACCACGGTCACAGGAGAGGTGTCCTTGCTTACCAGTGACTGTGGGTAGGGGTGTCCTTGGTTACCATGGTCACAGGTGGTTTTCCCTGGTTACCACCGACTGTCACAGGAGGGCTGTCCCTTGGTACCATTGTCACAGGAGGGGTGTCCTTGGTTACCATGGTCACAGGTGGGTTTCCCTGGTTACCACCGACTGTCAGAGATGCGTCTCCCTGGTTACCACCGACTGTCACAGGCCGGTGTCCCTGGGCACTGTGAATGTCACAGGTGGGTTTCCCTGGTTACCACCGACTCTCACAGGTGAGTGTACATGGTTACCACTGACTGTCACAGGAGGGCTGTCCCTGGGTACCATTGTGACAGGAGGGGTGTCCTTGGTTACCACTGGCACAGGAGGTGTTTGCCTGGTTACCACTGACTGTCACAGGAGGGGTGTCCTTGGTTACCATGGTTGCAGGTGGGTTTCCCTGGTTACCACTGACTGTCAGAAATGCCTGTCCCTGGTTACCACCGACTGTCATATGTGCGTGTCCTGGTAACCACGGTCACAGGAGAGGTGTCCTTGGTTACGAGTGACTGTGGGTAGGGGTGTCCTTGGTTACCATGGTCACAAGTGGGTTTCCCTGGTTAACACCGACTGTCACAGGAGGGCTGTCCCTGGGTACTATTGTCACAGGAGGGGTGTCCTTGGTTACCGTGGTCACAGGTGGGTTTCCCTGGTTACCACCGACTGTCAGAGATGCGTGTCCCTGGTAACCACGGTCACAGGAGAGGTGTCCTTGGTTACCAGTGACTGTGGGTAGGGGTGTCCTTGGTTACCATGGTCACAGGTGGGTTTCCCTCGTTACCACCGACTGTCACAGTAGGGCTGTCCATGGATACCATTGTCACAGGAGGGGTGTCCTTGGTTACCATGGTCACAGGTGGGTTTCCCTGGTTACCACCGACTGTCAGAAATGGGTGTCCTTGGTTACCACCGACTGTCACAGGCAGGTGTCCCTGGGCACTGTGAATGTCACAGGTGGGTTTCCCTGGTTACCACCGACTGTCACAGTTGAGTGTACATGGTTACCACTGACTGTCACAGGAGGGCTGTCCCTGGGTACCATTGTCACAGGAGGGGTGTCCTTGGTTACAACTGGCACAGGAGATGTGTCCCTGGTTACCACTGACTGTGACAGGAGGGGTGTCCTTGGTTACCATGGTCGCAGGTGGGTTTCCCTGGTTACCACTGACTGTCAGAGATGCGTGTCCCTGTTTACCACCGACTGTCATATGTGCGTGTCCTGGTAACCACGGTCACAGGAGAGGTGTCCTTGGTTACGAGTGACTGTGGTAGGGGTGTCCTTGGTTACCATGGTTGCAGGTGGTTTTCCCTGGTTACCACCGACTGTCACAGGAGGGCTGTCCCTGGGTACCATTGTCACAGGAGGAGTGTCCTTCGTTACCATGATTGCAGGTGGGTTTCCCTGGTTACCACTGACTGTCAGAAATGCCTCTCCCTGGTTACCACCGACTGTCATATGTGCGTGTCCTGGTAACCACAGTCACAGGAGAGGTGTCCTTGGTTACCAGTGACTGTGGGTTGGGGTGTCCTTGGTTACCATGGTCACAGGTGGGTTTCCCTGGTTACCACCGACTGTCACAGGAGGGCTGTCTGTGGGTACTATTGTCACAGGAGGGGTATCCTTGGTTACCGTGGTCACAGGTGGGTTTCCCTGGTTACCACCGACTGTCAGAGATGCGTGTCCCTGGTAACCATGGTCACAGGAGAGGTGTCCTTGGTTACCAGTGACTGTGGGTAGGGGTGTCCTTGGTTACCATGGTCACAGGTGGGTTTCCCTTGTTACCACCGACTGTCACAGGAGGGCTGTCCATGGATACCATTGTCACAGGAGGGGTGTCCTTGGTTACCATGGTCACAGGTGGGTTTCCCTGGTTACCACTGACTGTCAGAAATATGTGTCCCTGGTTACCACCGACTGTCACAGGCAGGTGTCCCTGGGCACTGTGAATGTCACAGGTGGGTTTCCCTGGTTACCACCGACTGTCACAGGATGGCTGTCCCTGGGTACCATTGTCACAGGAGGGGTGTCCTTGGTTACCATGGTCACAGGTGGGTTTCCCTGGTTACCACCGACTGTCACAGGAGGGCTGTCCCTGGGTACCATTGTCACAGGAGGGGTGTCCTTGGTTACCATGGTCACAGGTGGGTTTCCCTGGTTACCACCGACTGTCAGAGATGCGTCTCCCTGATAACCACGGTCACAGGAGAGGTGTCCTTGCTTACCAGTGACTGTGGGTAGGGGTGTCCTTGGTTACCATGGTCACAGGTGGTTTTCCCTGGTTACCACCGACTGTCACAGGAGGGCTGTCCCTTGGTACCATTGTCACAGGAGGGGTGTCCTTGGTTACCATGGTCACAGGTGGGTTTCCCTGGTTACCACCGACTGTCAGAGATGCGTCTCCCTGGTTACCACCGACTGTCACAGGCCGGTGTCCCTGGGCACTGTGAATGTCACAGGTGGGTTTCCCTGGTTACCACCGACTGTCACAGGTGAGTGTACATGGTTACCACTGACTGTCACAGGAGGGCTGTCCCTGGGTACCATTGTGACAGGAGGGGTGTCCTTGGTTACCACTGGCACAGGAGGTGTTTGCCTGGTTACCACTGACTGTCACAGGAGGGGTGTCCTTGGTTACCATGGTTGCAGGTGGGTTTCCCTGGTTACCACTGACTGTCAGAAATGCCTGTCCCTGGTTAACACCGACTGTCATATGTGCGTGTCCTGGTAACCACGGTCACAGGAGAGGTGTCCTTGGTTACGAGTGACTGTGGGTAGGGGTATCCTTGGTTACCATGGTCACAAGTGGGTTTCCCTGGTTACCACCGACTGTCACAGGAGGGCTGTCCCTGGGTCCTATTGTCACAGGAGGGGTGTCCTTGGTTACCGTGGTCACAGGTGGGTTTCCCTGGTTACCACCGACTGTCAGAGATGCGTGTCCCTGGTAACCACGGTCACAGGAGAGGTGTCCTTGGTTACCAGTGACTGTGGGTAGGGGTGTCCTTGGTTACCATGGTCACAGGTGGGTTTCCCTCGTTACCACCGACTGTCACAGTAGGGCTGTCCATGGATACCATTGTCACAGGAGGGGTGTCCTTGGTTACCATGGTCACAGGTGGGTTTCCCTGGTTACCACCGACTGTCAGAAATGCGTGTCCTTGGTTACCACCGACTGTCACAGGCAGGTGTCCCTGGGCACTGTGAATGTCACAGGTGGGTTTCCCTGGTTACCACCGACTGTCACAGTTGAGTGTACATGGTTACCACTGACTGTCACAGGAGGGCTGTCCCTGGGTACCATTGTCACAGGAGGGGTGTCCTTGGTTACAACTGGCACAGGAGATGTGTCCCTGGTTACCACTGACTGTGACAGGAGGGGTGTCCTTGGTTACCATGGTCGCAGGTGGGTTTCCCTGGTTACCACTGACTGTCAGAGATGCGTGTCCCTGGTTACCACCGACTGTCATATGTGCGTGTCCTGGTAACCACGGTCACAGGAGAGGTGTCCTTGGTTACGAGTGACTGTGGTAGGGGTGTCCTTGGTTACCATGGTTGCAGGTGGTTTTCCCTGGTTACCACCGACTGTCACAGGAGGGCTGTCCCTGGGTACCATTGTCACAGGAGGGGTGTCCTTGGTTACCACTGGCACAGGAACTGTGTCCCTGGTTACCAGTGACTGTCACAGGAGGGGTGTCCTTGGTTAACATGGTCGCAGGTGGGTTTCCCTGGTTACCACTGACTGTCAGAGATGCGTGTCCCTGGTTACCACCGACTGTCATATGTGCGTGTCCTGGTAACCACGGTCACAGGAGAGGTGTCCTTGGTTACGAGTGACTGTGGGTAGGGGTGTCCTTGGTTACCATGGTCACAAGTGGGTTTCCCTGGTTACCACCGACTGTCACAGGAGGGCTGTCCCTGGGTACTATTGTCACAGGAGGGGTGTCCTTGGTTACCGTGGTCACAGGTGGGTTTCCCTGGTTACCACCGACTGTCAGAGATGCGTGTCCCTGGTAACCACGGTCACAGGAGAGGTGTCCTTGGTTACCAGTGACTGTGGGTAGGGGTGTCCTTGGTTACCATGGTCACAGGTGGGTTTCCCTCGTTACCACCGACTGTCACAGTAGGGCTGTCCATGGATACCATTGTCACAGGAGGGGTGTCCTTGGTTACCATGGTCACAGGTGGGTTTCCCTGGTTACCACCGACTGTCAGAAATGCGTGTCCTTGGTTACCACCGACTGTCACAGGCAGGTGTCCCTGGGCACTGTGAATGTCACAGGTGGGTTTCCCTGGTTACCACCGACTGTCACAGTTGAGTGTATATGGTTACCACTGACTGTCACAGGAGGGCTGTCCCTGGGTACCATTGTCACAGGAGGGGTGTCCTTGGTTACAACTGGCACAGGAGATGTGTCCCTGGTTACCACTGACTGTGACAGGAGGGGTGTCCTTGGTTACCATGGTCGCAGGTGGGTTTCCCTGGTTACCACTGACTGTCAGAGATGCGTGTCCCTGGTTACCACCGACTGTCATATGTGCGTGTCCTGGTAACCACGGTCACAGGAGAGGTGTCCTTGGTTACGAGTGACTGTGGTAGGGGTGTCCTTGGTTACCATGGTTGCAGGTGGTTTTCCCTGGTTACCACCGACTGTCACAGGAGGGCTGTCCCTGGGTACCATTGTCACAGGAGGGGTGTCCTTGGTTACCACTGGCACAGAAACTGTGTCCCTGGTTACCAGTGACTGTCACAGGAGGGGTGTCCTTGGTTAACATGGTCGCAGGTGGGTTTCCCTGGTTACCACTGACTGTCAGAGATGCGTGTCCCTGGTTACCACCGACTGTCATATGTGCGTGTCCCTGGTAGCCCCGGTCACAGGAGAGGTGTCCGTGGTTACCATTGACTGTCACAGTAGGTGTGTCCTTGGTTACCATGGTCACAGGTGGGTTTCCCTGGTTACCACCGACTGTCACAGGAGGGCTGTCCCTGGGTACCATTGTCACAGGAGGGGTGTCCTTGGTTACCATGGTCACAGGTGGGTTTCCCTGGTTACCACCGACTGTCACAGGAGGGCTGTCCCTGGGTACCATTGTCACAGGAGGGGTGTCCTTGGTTACCATGGTCACAGGTGGGTTTCCCTGGTTACCACCGACTGACAGAGATGCGTCTCCCTGATAACCACGGTCACAGGAGAGGTGTCCTTGGTTACCAGTGACAGTGGGTAGGGGTGTCCTTGGTTACCATGGTCACAGGTGTGTTTCCCTGGTTACCACCGACTGTCACAGGAGGGCTGTCCCTGGGTACCATTGTCACAGAGGGGTGTCCTTGGTTACCATGGTCACAGGTTGGTTTCCCTGGTTGCCACCGACTGTCAGAGATGCGTCTCCCTGGTTACCACCGACTGTCACAGGCCGGTGTCCCTGGGCACTGTGAATGTCACAGGTGGGTTTCCCTGGTTACCACCGACTGTCACAGGATGGCTGTCCCTGGGTACCATTGTCACAGGAGGGGTGTCATTGGTTACCATGGTCACAGGTGGGTTTCCCTGGTTACCACCGACTGTCACAGGATGGCTGTCCCGGGGTACCATTGTCACAGGAGGGGTGTCCTTGGTTACCATGGTCACAGGTGGGTTTCCCTGGTTACCACCGACTGTCACAGGAGGGCTGTCCCTGGTACCATTGTGACAGGAGGGGTGTCCTTGGTTACCACTGGCACAGGAGGTGTGTCCCTGGTTACCACTGACTGTCACAGGAAGGGTGTCCTTGGTTACCATGGTCGCAGGTGGGTTTCCCTGGTTACCACTGACTGTCAGAGATGCGTGTCCCTGGTTACCACCGACTGTCATATATGCGTGTCCCTGGTAACCACGGTCACAGGAGAGGTGTCCGTGGTTACCAGTGACTGTCACAGTAGGTGGGTCCTTGGTTACCATGGCGACAGGTGGGTTTCCCTGGTTACCACTGACTGTCAGAGATGCGTGTCCCTGGTTACCACCGACTGTCATATGTGCGTGTCCCTGGTAGCCACGGTCACAGGAGAGGTGTCCGTGGTTACCAGTGACTGTCACAGTAGGTGTGTCCTTGGTTACCATGGTCACAGGTGGGTTTCCCTGGTTACCACCGACTGTCAGAGATGCGTGTCCCTGATTACCACCGACTGTCACAGGCCGGTGTCCCTGGGCACTGTGAATGTCACAGGTGGGTTTCCCTGGTTACCACCGACTGTCACAGGACGGCTGTCCCTGGGTACCATTGTCACAGGAGGGGTGTCCTTGGTTACCATGGTCACAGGTGGGTTTCCCTGGTTACCACCGACTGTCACAGGAGGGCTCTCCCTGGGTACCATTGTCACAGGAGGGGTGTCCTTGGTTACCATGGTCACAGGTGGGATTCCCTGGTTATCACCGACTGTCAGAGATGCGTCTCCCTGATAACCACGGTCACAGGAGAGGTGTCCTTGGTTACCAGTGACAGTGGGTAGGGGTGTCCTTGGTTACCATGGTCACAGGTGTGTTTCCCTGGTTACCACCGACTGTCACAGGAGGGCTGTCCCTGGGTACCATTGTCACAGAGGGGTGTCCTTGGTTACCATGGTCACAGGTGGGTTTCCCTGGTTACCACTGACTGTCAGAGATGCGTCTCCCTGGTTACCACCGACTGTCACAGGCCGGTGTCCCTGGGCACTGTGAATGTCACAGGTGGGTTGCCCTGGTTACCACCGACTGTCAGAGATGCGTCTCCCTGATAACCACGGTCACAGGAGAGGTGTCCTTGGTTACCAGTTACAGTGGGTAGGGGTGTCCTTGGTTACCATGGTCACAGGTGTGTTTCCCTGGTTACCACCGACTGTCACAGGAGGGCTGTCCCTGGGTACCATTGTCACAGAGGGGTGTCCTTGGTTACCATGGTCACAGGTGGGTTTCCCTGGTTACCACCGACTGTCAGAGATGCGTGTCCCTGGTTACCACCGACTGTCACAGGCCGGTGTCCCTGGGCACTGTGAATGTCACAGGTGGGTTTCCCTGGTTACCACCGACTGTCACAGGATGGCTGTCCCTGGGTACCATTGTCACAGGAGGGGTGTCCTTGGTTACCATGGTCACAGGTGGGTTTCCCTGGTTACCACCGACTGTCAAAGGAGGGCTGTCCCTGGGTACCATTGTCACAGGAGGGGTGTCCTTGGTTACCATGGTCACAGGTGGGTTTCCCTGGTTACCACCGACTGTCAGAGATGCGTCTCCCTGATAACCACGGTCACAGGAGAGGTGTCCTTGGTTACCAGTGACAGTGGGTAGGGGTGTCCTTGGTTACCACTGGCACAGGAGGTGTGTCCCTGGTTACCACTGACTGTCACAGGAGTGGTGTCCTTGGTTACCATGGTCGCAGGTGGGTTTCCCTGGTTACCACTGACTGTCAGAGATGCGTCTCCCTGGTTACCACCGACTGTCACAGGCCGGTGTCCCTGGGCACTGTGAATGTCACAGGTGGTTTTCCCTGGTTACCACCGACTGTCAGAGATGCGTCTCCCTGATAACCACGGTCACAGGAGAGGTGTCCTTGGTTACCAGTGACTGTGGGTAGGGGTGTCCTTGGTTACCACTGGCACAGGAGGTGTGTCCCTGGTTACCACTGACTGTCACAGGAGGGGTGTCCTTGGTTACCATGGTCGCAGGTGGGTTTCCCTGGTTATCACTGACTGTCAGAGATGCGTGTCCCTGGTTACCACCGACTGTCCTATGTGCGTGTCCTGGTAACCACGGTCACAGGAGAGGTGTCCTTGGTTACCAGTGACTGTGGGTAGGGGTGTCCTTGGTTAACTTGTTCACAGGTGGGTTTCCCTGGTTACCACTGACTGTCAGAGATGCGTGTCCCTGGTTACCACCGACTGTCATATGTGCGTGTCCCTGGTAACCACAGTCACAGGAGAGGTGTCCGTGGTTACCAGTGACTGGCACAGTAGGTGTGTCCTTGGTTACCATGGTCACAGGTGGGTTTCCCTGGTTACCACCGACTGTCAGAGATGCGTGTCCCTGGTTACCACCGACTGTCACAGGCCGGTGTCCCTGGGCACTGTGAATGTCACAGGTGATTTTCCCTGATTACCACCGACTGTCACAGGAGGGCTGTCCCTGGGTACCATTGTCACAGGAGGGGTGTCCTTGGTTACCATGGTCACAGGTGGGTTTCCCTGGTTACCACTGACTGTCACAGGAGGGCTGTCCCTGGGTACCATTGTCACAGAGTGGTGTCCTTGGTTACCATGGTCACAGGTGGGTTTCCCTGGTTACCACCGACTGTCAGAGATGCGTCTCCCTGGTTACCACCGACTGTCACAGGCCGGTGTCCCTGGGCACTGTGAATGTCACAGGTGGTTTTCCCTGGTTACCACCGACTGTCAGAGATGCGTCTCCCTGATAACCACGGTCACAGGAGAGGTGTCCTTGGTTACCAGACACTGTGGGTAGGGGTGTCCTTGGTTACCACTGGCACAGGAGGTGTGTCCCTGGTTACCACTGACTGTCACAGGAGGGGTGTCCTTGGTTACCATGGTCGCAGGTGGGTTTCCCTGGTTACCACTGACTGTCAGAGATGCGTGTCCCTGGTTACCACCGACTGTCATATGTGCGTGTCCTGGTAACCACGGTCACAGGAGAGGTGTCCTTGGTTACCAGTGACTGTGGGTAGGGGTGTCCTTGGTTAACTTGTTCACAGGTGGGTTTCCCTGGTTACCACTGACTGTCAGAGATGCGTGTCCCTGGTTACCACCGACTGTCATATGTGCGTGTCCCTGGTAACCACAGTCACAGGAGAGGTGTCCTTGGTTACCAGTGACTGGCACAGTAGGTGTGTCCTTGGTTACCATGGTCACAGGTGGGTTTCCCTGGTTACCACCGACTGTCAGAGATGCGTGTCCCTGGTTACCACTGACTGTCACAGGCAGGTGTCCCTGGGCACTGTGAATGTCACAGGTGGGTTTCCCTGGTTACCACCGACTGTCACAGGATGGCTGTCCCTGGGTACCATTGTCACAGGAGGGGTGTCCTTGGTTACCATGGTCACAGGTGGGTTTCCCTGGTTACCACCGACTGTCACAGGAGGGCTGTCCCTGGGTACCATTGTCACAGGAGGGGTGTCCTTGGTTACCATGGTCACAGGTGGGTTTCCCTGGTTACCACCGACTGTCAGAGATGCGTCTCCCTGATAACCACGGTCACAGGAGAGGTGTCCTTGCTTACCAGTGACTGTGGGTAGGGGTGTCCTTGGTTACCATGGTCACAGGTGGTTTTCCCTGGTTACCACCGACTGTCACAGGAGGGCTGTCCCTGGGTACCATTGTCACAGGAGGGGTGTGCTTGGTTACCACTGGCACAGGAGGTGTGTCCCTGGTTACCACTGACTGTCACAGGAGGGGTGTCCTTGGTTACAATGGTCGCAGGTGGGTTTCCCTGGTTACCAATGACTGTCAGACATGCGTGTCCCTGGTTACCACCGACTGTCATATGTGCGTGTCCTGGTAACCACGGTCACAGGAGAGGTGTCCTTGGTTACCAGTGACTGTGGGTAGGGGTGTCCTTGGTTACCATGGTCACAGGTGGGTTTCCCTGGTTACCACCGACTGTCACAGGAGGGCTGTCGCTGGGTACCATTGTCACAGGAGGGGTGTCCTTGGTTACCACTGGCACAGGAGGTGTGTCCCTGGTTACCACTGACTGTCACCGGAGGGGTGTCCTTGGTTAACATGGTCGCAGGTGGGTTTCCCTGGTTACCACTGACTGTCAGAGATGCGTGTCCCTGGTTACCACCGACTGTCATATGTGCGTGTCCCTGGTAGCCACGGTCACAGGAGAGGTGTCCGTGGTTACCAGTGACTGTCACAGTAGGTGTGTCCTTGGTTACCATGGTCACAGGTGGGTTTCCCTGGTTACCACCGACTGTCAGAGATGCGTGTCCCTGATTACCACCGACTGTCACAGGCCGGTGTCCCTGGGCACTGTGAATGTCACAGGTGGGTTTCCCTGGTTACCACCGACTGTCACAGGACGGCTGTCCCTGGGTACCATTGTCACAGGAGGGGTGTCCTTGGTTACCATGGTCACAGGTGGGTTTCCCTGGTTACCACCGACTGTCACAGGAGGGCTCTCCCTGGGTACCATTGTCACAGGAGGGGTGTCCTTGGTTACCATGGTCACAGGTGGGATTCCCTGGTTATCACCGACTGTCACAGATGCGTCTCCCTGATAACCACGGTCACAGGAGAGGTGTCCTTGGTTACCAGTGACAGTGGGTAGGGGTGTCCTTGGTTACCATGGTCACAGGTGTGTTTCCCTGGTTACCACCGACTGTCACAGGAGGGCTGTCCCTGGGTACCATTGTCACAGAGGGGTGTCCTTGGTTACCATGGTCACAGGTGGGTTTCCCTGGTTACCACCGACTGTCAGAGATGCGTCTCCCTGGTTACCACCGACTGTCACAGGCCGGTGTCCCTGGGCACTGTGAATGTCACAGGTGGGTTGCCCTGGTTACCACCGACTGTCAGAGATGCATCTCCCTGATAACCACGGTCACAGGAGAGGTGTCCTTGGTTACCAGTGACAGTGGGTAGGGGTGTCCTTGGTTACCATGGTCACAGGTGGTTTTCCCTGGTTACCACCGACTGTCACAGGAGGGTTGTCCCTGGGTACCGTTGTCACAGAGGGGTGTCCTTGGTTACCATGGTCGTAGGTGGGTTTCCCTGGTTACCACCGACTGTCAGAGATGCTTGTCCCTGGTTACCACCGACTGTCACAGGCCGGTGTCCCTGGGCATTGTGAATGTCACAGGTGGGTTTCCCTGGTTACCACCGACTGTCACAGGACGGCTGTCCCTGGGTTCCATTGTCACAGGAGGGGTGTCCTTGGTTACCATGGTCACAGGTGGGTTTCCCTGGTTACCACCGACTGTCACAGGAGGGCTGTCCCTGGGTACCATTGTCACAGGAGGGGTGTCCTTGGTTACCATGGTCACAGGTGGGTTTCCCTGGTTACCACCGACTGTCACAGGAGGGCTGTCCCTGGGTACCATTGTCACAGGAGGGGTGTCCTTGGTTACCATGGTCACAGGTGGGTTTCCCTGGTTACCACCGACTATCACATGAGGGCTGTCCCTGGGTACCATTGTGACAGGAGGGGTGTCCTTGATTACCACTGGCACAGGAGGTGTGTCCCTGGTTACCACTGACTGTCACAGGAGGGGTGTCCTTGGTTACCATGGTCGCAGGTGGGTTTCCCTGGTTACCACTGACTGTCAGAGATGCGTGTCCCTGGTTACCACCGACTGTCATATATGCGTGTCCCTGGTAACCACGGTCACAGGAGAGGTGTCCGTGGTTACCAGTGACTGTCACAGTAGGTGGGTCCTTGGTTACCATGGCGACAGGTGGGTTTCCCTGGTTACCACCGACTGTCAGAGATGCGTGTCCCTGGTTACCACCGACTGTCACAGGCCAGTGTCCCTGGGAAATGGGAATGTCACAGGTGGGTTTCCCTGGTTACCACCGACTGTCACAGGTGAGTGTACATGGTTACCACTGACTGTCACAGGAGGGCTGTCCCTGGGTAACATTGTGACAGGAGGGGTTTCCTTGGTTACCACTGGCACAGGAGGTGTGACCCTGCTTACCACTGACTGTCATATGTGAGTGTCCTGGTAACCACGGTCACAGGAGAGGTGTCCTTGGTTACCAGTGACTGTGGGTAGGGGTGTCCTTGGTTACCATGGTCACAGGTGTGTTTCCCTGGTTACCACCGACTGTCAGAGATGCGTCTCCCTGGTTACCACCGACTGTCACAGGCCGGTGTCCCTGGGCACTGTGAATGTCACAGGTGGGTTTCCCTGGTTACCAACAACTGTCACAGGTGAGTGTACATGGTTACCACTGACTGTCACAGGAGGGCTGTCCCTGGGTATCATTGTCACAGGAGGGGTGTCCTTGGTTACCATGGTCACAGGTGGGTTTCCCTGGTTACCACCGAATGTCAGAGATGCGTCTCCCTGATAACCATGGTCACAGGAGAAGTGTCCTTGGTTACCAGTGACAGTGGGTAGGGGTGTCCTTGGTTACCATGGTCACAGGTGTGTTTCCCTGGTTACCACCGACTGTCACAGGAGGGCTGTCCCTGGGTACCATTGTCACAGAGGGGTGTCCTTGGTTACCATGGTCACAGGTGGGTTTCCCTGGTTACCACCGACTGTCAGAGATGCGTCTCCCTGGTTACCACCGACTGTCACAGGCCGGTGTCCCTGGGCACTGTGAATGTCACAGGTGGGTTTCCCTGGTTACCACCGACTGTCAGAGATGCGTCTCCCTGATAACCACGGTCACAGGAGAGGTGTCCTTGGTTACCAGTGACAGTGGGTAGGGGTGTCCTTGGTTACCATGGTCACAGGTGTGTTTCCCTGGTTACCACCGACTGTCACCGGAGGGGTGTCCTTGGTTAACATGGTCGCAGGTGGGTTTCCCTGGTTACCACTGACTGTCAGAGATGCGTGTCCCTGGTTACCACCGACTGTCATATGTGCGTGTCCCTGGTAACCACAGTCACAGGAGAGGTGTCCGTGGTTACCAGTGACTGGCACAGTAGGTGTGTCCTTGGTTACCATGGTCACAGGTGGGTTTCCCTGGTTACCACCGACTGTCAGAGATGCGTGTCCCTGGTTACCACCGACTGTCACAGGCCGGTGTCCCTGGGCACTGTGAATGTCACAGGTGAGTTTCCCTGATTACCACTGACTGTCACAGGAGGGCTGTCCCTGGGTACCATTGTCACAGGAGGGGTGTCCTTGGTTACCATGGTCACAGGTGGGTTTCCCTGGTTACCACTGACTGTCACAGGAGGGCTGTCCCTGGGTACCATTGTCACAGAGGGGTGTCCTTGGTTACCATGGTCACAGGTGGGTTTCCCTGGTTACCACCGACTGTCAGAGATGCGTCTTCCTGGTTACCACCGACTGTCCCAGTCCGGTGTCCCTGGGCACTGTGAATGTCACAGGTGGGTTTCCCTGGTTACCACCAACTGTCACAGGTGAGTGTACATGGATACCACTGACTGTCACAGGAGGGCTGTCCCTGGGTACCATTGTGACAGGAGGGGTGTGCTTGGTTACCACTAGCACAGGAGGTGTGTCCCTGGTTACCACTGACTGTCACAGGAGGGGTGTCCTTGGTTACCATGGTCGCAGGTGGGTTTCCCTGGTTACCACTGACTGTCAGAAATGCGTGTCCCTGGTTACCACCGACTGTCATATGTGCGTGTCCTGGTAACCACGGTCACTGGAGAGGTGTCCTTGGTTACCAGTGACTGTGGGTAGGGGTGTCCTTGGTTACCATGTTCACAGGTGGTTTTCCCTGGTTACCACCGACTGTCACAGGAGGGCTGTCCCTGGGTACCGTTGTCACAGGAGGGGTGTCCTTGGTTACCACTGGCACAGGAGGTGTGTCCCTGGTTACCACTGACTGTCACAGGAGGGGTGTCCTTGTTTAACATGGTCGCAGGTGGGTTTCCCTGGTTACCACTGACTGTCAGAGATGCGTGTCCCTGGTTACCACCGACTGTCACAGGCCGGTGTCCCTGGGCACTGTGAATGTCACAGGTGGGTTTCCCTGGTTACCACCGACTGTCAGAGATGCGTCTCCCTGATAACCACGGTCACAGGAGAGGTGTCCTTGGTTACCAGTGACAGTGGGTAGGGGTGTCCTTGGTTACCATGGTCACAGGTGTGTTTCCCTGGTTACCACCGACTGTCACAGGAGGGCTGTCCCTGGGTACCATTGTCACAGAGGGGTGTCCTTGGTTACCATGGTCACAGGTGGGTTTCCCTGGTTACCACCGACTGTCAGAGATGTGTCTCCCTGGTTACCACCGACTGTCACAGGACGGCTGTCCCTGGGTTCCATTGTCACAGGAGGGGTGTCCTTGGTTACCATGGTCACAGGTGGGTTTCCCTGGTTACCACCGACTGTCAGACATGCGTGTGCCTGATTACCACCGACTGTCACAGGCCGGTGTCCCTGGGCACTGTGAATGTCACAGGTGGGTTTCCCTGGTTACCACCGACTGTCACAGGACGGCTGTCCCTGGGTACCATTGTCACAGGAGGGGTGTCCTTGGTTACCATGGTCACAGGTGGGTTTCCCTGGTTACCACCGACTGTCACAGGAGGGCTGTCCCTGGGTACCATTGTCACAGGAGGGGTGTCCTTGGTTACCATGGTCACAGGTGGGTTTCCCTGGTTACCACCGACTGTCAGAGATGCGTCTCCCTGATAACCACGGTCACAGGAGAGGTGTCCTTGGTTACCAGTGACAGTGGGTAGGGGTGTCCTTGGTTACCATGGTCACAGGTGTGTTTCCCTGGTTACCACCGACTGTCACAGGAGGGCTGTCCGTGGGTACCATTGTCACAGAGGGGTGTCCTTGGTTACCATGGTCACAGGTTGGTTTCCCTGGTTACCACCGACTGTCAGAGATGCGTCTCCCTGGTTACCACCGACTGTCACAGGCCGGTGTCCCTGGGCACTGTGAATGTCACAGGTGGTTTTCCCTGGTTACCACCGACTGTCAGAGATGCGTCTCCCTGATAACCACTGTCACAGGAGAGCTGTCCTTGGTTACCAGTGACTGTGGGTAGGGGTGTCCTTGGTTACCACTGGCACAGGAGGTGTGTCCCTGGTTACCACTGACTGTCACAGGAGGGGTGTCCTTGGTTACCATGGTCGCAGGTGGGTTTCCCTGGTTACCACTGACTGTCAGAGATGCGTGTCCCTGGTTACCACCGACTGTCATATGTGCGTGTCCTGGTAACCACGGTCACAGGAGAGGTGTCCTTGGTTACCAGTGACTGTGGGTAGGGGTGTCCTTGGTTAACTTGTTCACAGGTGGGTTTCCCTGGTTACCACTGACTGTCAGAGATGCGTGTCCCTGGTTACCACCGACTGTCATATGTGCGTGTCCCTGGTAACCACAGTCACAGGAGAGGTGTCCGTGGTTACCAGTGACTGGCACAGTAGGTGTGTCCTTGGTTACCATGGTCACAGGTGGGTTTCCCTGGTTACCACCGACTGTCAGAGATGCGTGTCCCTGGTTACCACCGACTGTCACAGGCCGGTGTCCCTGGGCACTGTGAATGTCACAGGTGAGTTTCCCTGATTACCACTGACTGTCACAGGAGGGCTGTCCCTGGGTACCATTGTCACAGGAGGGGTGTCCTTGGTTACCATGGTCACAGGTGGGTTTCCCTGGTTACCACTGACTGTCACAGGAGGGCTGTCCCTGGGTACCATTGTCACAGAGGGGTGTCCTTGGTTACCATGGTCACAGGTGGGTTTCCCTGGTTACCACCGTCTGTCAGAGATGCGTCTTCCTGGTTACCACCGACTGTCCCAGTCCGGTGTCCCTAGGCACTGTGAATGTCACAGGTGGGTTTCCCTGGTTACCACCAACTGTCACAGGTGAGTGTACATGGATACCACTGACTGTCACAGGAGGGCTGTCCCTGGGTACCATTGTGACAGGAGGGGTGTGCTTGGTTACCACTAGCACAGGAGGTGTGTCCCTGGTTACCACTGACTGTCACAGGAGGGGTGTCCTTGGTTACCATGGCCGCAGGTGGGTTTCCCTGGTTACCACTGACTGTCAGAAATGCGTGTCCCTGGTTACCACCGACTGTCATATGTGCGTGTCCTGGTAACCACGGTCACTGGAGAGGTGTCCTTGGTTACCAGTGACTGTGGGTAGGGGTGTCCTTGGTTACCATGTTCACAGGTGGTTTTCCCTGGTTACCACCGACTGTCACAGGAGGGCTGTCCCCGGGTACCGTTGTCACAGGAGGGGTGTCCTTGGTTACCACTGGCACAGGAGGTGTGTCCCTGGTTACCACTGACTGTCACAGGAGGGGTGTCCTTGTTTAACATGGTCGCAGGTGGGTTTCCCTGGTTACCACTGACTGTCAGAGATGCGTGTCCCTGGTTACCACCGACTGTCACAGGCCGGTGTCCCTGGGCACTGTGAATGTCACAGGTGGGTTTCCCTGGTTACCACCGACTGTCAGAGATGCGTCTCCCTGATAACCACGGTCACAGGAGAGGTGTCCTTGGTTACCAGTGACAGTGGGTAGGGGTGTCCTTGGTTACCATGGTCACAGGTGTGTTTCCCTGGTTACCACCGACTGTCACAGGAGGGCTGTCCCTGGGTACCATTGTCACAGAGGGGTGTCCTTGGTTACCATGGTCACAGGTGGGTTTCCCTGGTTACCACCGACTGTCAGAGATGCGTCTCCCTGGTTACCACCGACTGTCACAGGACGGCTGTCCCTGGGTTCCATTGTCACAGGAGGTGTGTCCTTGGTTACCATGGTCACAGGTGGGTTTCCCTGGTTACCACCGACTGTCACAGGAGGGCTGTCCCTTGGTACCATTGTCACAGGACGGGTGTCCTTGGTTACCATGGTCACAGGTGGGTTTCCCTGGTTACCACCGAATGTCAGAGATGCGTCTCCCTGATAACCATGGTCACAGGAGAGGTGTCCTTGGTTACCAGTGACAGTGGGTAGGGGTGTCCTTGGTTACCATGGTCACAGGTGTGTTTCCCTGGTTACCACCGACTGTCACAGGAGGGCTGTCCCTGGGTACCGTTGTCACAGAGGGGTGTCCTTGGTTACCATGGTCACAGGTGGGTTTCCCTGGTTACCACCGACTGTCAGAGATTCGTCTCCCTGTTTACCACCGACTGTCACAGGCCGGTGTCCCTGGGCACTGTGAATGTCACAGGTGGGTTTCCCTGGTTACCACCGACTGTCAGAGATGCGTCTCCCTGATAACCACGGTCACAGGAGAGGTGTCCTTGGTTACCAGTGACTGTGGGTAGGGGTGTCCTTGGTTACCATGGTCACAGGTGTGTTTCCCTGGTTACCACCGACTGTCACAGGAGGGCTGTCCCTGGGTACCATTGTCACAGGAGGGGTGTCCTTGGTTACCATGGTCACAGGTGGGTTTCCCTGGTTACGACCGACTGTCACAGGAGGGCTGTCCCTGGTACCATTGTGACAGGAGGGGTGTCCTTGGTTACCACTGGCATAGGAGGTGTGACCCTGGTTACCACTGACTGTCACAGGAAGGGTGTCCTTGGTTACCATGGTCGCAGGTGGGTTTCCCTGGTTACCACTGACTGTCATAGATGCGTGTCCCTGTTTACCACTGACTGTCATATATGCGTGTCCCTGGTAACCACGGTCACAGGAGAGGTGTCCGTGGTTACCAGTGACTGTCACAGTAGGTGGGTCCTTGGTTACCATGGCGACAGGTGGGTTTCCCTTGTTACCACCGACTGTCAGAGATGCGTGTCCCTGGTTACCACCGACTGTCATATGTGCGTGTCCGTGGTAGCCACGGTCACAGGAGAGGTGTCCGTGGTTACCAGTGACTGTCACAGTAGGTGTGTCCTTGGTTACCATGGTCACAGGTGGGTTTCCCTGGTTACCACCGACTGTCAGAGATGCGTGTCCCTGGTTACCACCGACTGTCACAGGCCGGTGTCCCTGGGCACTGTGAATGTCACAGGTGGGTTTCCCTGGTTACCACCGACTGTCACAGGATGGCTGTCCCTGTGTACCATTGTCACAGGAGGGGTGTCCTTGGTTACCATGGTCACAGGTGGGTTTCCCTGGTTACCACCGACTGTCACAGGAGGGCTGTCCCGGGGTACCATTGTCACAGGAGGGGTGTCCTTGGTTACCATGGTCACAGGTGGGTTTCCCTGGTTACCACCGACTGTCACAGGAGGGCTGTCCCTGGGTACCATTGTCACAGGAGGGGTGTCCTTGGTTACCATGGTCACAGGTGGGTTTCCCTGGTTACCACCGACTGTCAGAGATGCGTCTCCCTGATAACCACGGTCACAGGAGAGGTGTCCTTGGTTACCAGTGACAGTGGGTAGGGGTGTCCTTGGTTACCATGGTCACAGGTGTGTTTCCCTGGTTACCACCGACTGTCACAGGAGGGCTGTCCCTGGGTACCATTGTCACATAGGGGTGTCCTTGGTTACCATGGTCACAGGTGGGTTTCCCTGGTTACCACCGACTGTCAGAGATGAGTCTCCCTGGTTACCACCGACTGTCACAGGACGGTGTCCCTGGGCACTGTGAATGTCACAGGTGGGTTTCCCTGGTTACCACCGACTGTCAGAGATGCGTCTCCCTGATAACCACTGTCAGAGGAGAGGTGTCCTTGGTTACCAGTGAATGTGGGTAGGGGTGTCCTTGGTTACCACTGGCACAGGAGGTGTGTCCCTGGTTACCACTGACTGTCACAGGAGGGGTGTCCTTGGTTACCATGGTCGCAGGTGGGTTTCCCTGGTTACCACTGACTGTCAGAGATGCGTGTCCCTGGTTACCACCGACTGTCATATGTGCGTGTCCCTGGTAGCCACGGTCACAGGAGAGGTGTCCGTGGTTACCAGTGACTGTCACAGTAGGTGTGTCCTTGGTTACCATGGTCACAGGTGGGTTTCCCTGGTTACCACCGACTGTCAGAGATGCGTGTCCCTGATTACCACCGACTGTCACAGGCCGGTGTCCCTGGGCACTGTGAATGTCACAGGTGGGTTTCCCTGGTTACCACCGACTGTCACAGGACGGCTGTCCCTGGGTACCATTGTCACAGGAGGGGTGTCCTTGGTTACCATGTTCACAGGTGGTTTTCCCTGGTTACCACCGACTGTCACAGGAGGGCTGTCCCTGGGTACCGTTGTCACAGGAGGGGTGTCCTTGGTTACCACTGGCACAGGAGGTGTGTCCCTGGTTACCACTGACTGTCACAGGAGGGGTGTCCTTGTTTAACATGGTCGCAGGTGGGTTTCGCTGGTTACCACTGACTGTCAGAGATGCGTGTCCCTGGTTACCACCGACTGTCACAGGCCGGTGTCCCTGGGCACTGTGAATGTCACAGGTGGGTTTCCCTGGTTACCACCGACTGTCAGAGATGCGTCTCCCTGATAACCACGGTCACAGGAGAGGTGTCCTTGGTTACCAGTGACAGTGGGTAGGGGTGTCCTTGGTTACCATGGTCACAGGTGTCTTTCCCTGGTTACCACCGACTGTCACAGGAGGGCTGTCCCTGGGTACCATTGTCACAGAGGGGTGTCCTTGGTTACCATGGTCACAGGTGGGTTTCCCTGGTTACCACCGACTGTCAGAGATGCGTCTCCCTGGTTACCACCGACTGTCACAGGACGGCTGTCCCTGGGTTCCATTGTCACAGGAGGGGTGTCCTTGGTTACCATGGTCACAGGTGGGTTTCCCTGGTTACCACCGACTGTCACAGGAGGGCTGTCCCTTGGTACCATTGTCACAGGACGGGTGTCCTTGGTTACCATGGTCACAGGTGGGTTTCCCTGGTTACCACCGAATGTCAGAGAGGCGTCTCCCTGATAACCATGGTCACAGGAGAGGTGTCCTTGGTTACCAGTGACAGTGGGTAGGGGTGTCCTTGGTTACCATGGTCACAGGTTTGTTTCCCTGGTTACCACCGACTGTCACAGGAGGGCTGTCCCTGGGTACCGTTGTCACAGAGGGGTGTCCTTGGTTACCATGGTCACAGGTGGGTTTCCCTGGTTACCACCGACTGTCAGAGATTCGTCTCCCTGTTTACCACCGACTGTCACAGGCCGGTGTCCCTGGGCACTGTGAATGTCACAGGTGGGTTTCCCTGGTTACCACCGACTGTCAGAGATGCGTCTCCCTGATAACCACGGTCACAGGAGAGGTGTCCTTGGTTACCAGTGACAGTGGGTAGGGGTGTCCTTGGTTACCATGGTCACAGGTGTGTTTCCCTGGTTACCACCGACTGTCACAGGAGGGCTGTCCCTGGGTACCATTGTCACAGAGGGGTGTCCTTGGTTACCATGGTCACAGGTTGGTTTCCCTGGTTACCACCGACTGTCAGAGATGCGTCTCCCTGGTTACCACCGACTGTCACAGGCCGGTGTCCCTGGGCACTGTGAATGTCACAGGTGGGTTTCCCTGGTTACCACCGACTGTCACAGGATGGCTGTCCCTGGGTACCATTGTCACAGGAGGGGTGTCATTGGTTACCATGGTCACAGGTGGGTTTCCCTGATTACCACCGACTGTCACAGGAGGGCTGTCCCTGGGTACCATTGTCACAGGAGGGGTGTCCTTGGTTACCATGGTCACAGGTGGGTTTCCCTGGTTACCACCGACTGTCACAGGAGGGCTGTCCCTGGTACCATTGTGACAGGAGGGGTGTCCTTGGTTACCACTGGCACAGGAGGTGTGACCCTGGTTACCACTGACTGTCACAGGAAGGGTGTCCTTGGTTACCATGGTCGCAGGTGGGTTTCCCTGGTTACCACTGACTGTCATAGATGCGTGTCCCTGTTTACCACCGACTGTCATATATGCGTGTCCCTGGTAACCACGGTCACAGGAGAGGTGTCCGTGGTTACCAGTGACTGTCACAGTAGGTGGGTCCTTGGTTACCATGGCGACAGGTGGGTTTCCCTTGTTACCACCGACTGTCAGAGATGCGTGTCCCTGGTTACCACCGACTGTCATATGTGCGTGTCCGTGGTAGCCACGGTCACAGGAGAGGTGTCCGTGGTTACCAGTGACTGTCACAGTAGGTGTGTCCTTGGTTACCATGGTCACAGGTGGGTTTCCCTGGTTACCACCGACTGTCAGAGATGCGTGTCCCTGGTTACCACCGACTGTCACAGGCCGGTGTCCCTGGGCACTGTGAATGTCACAGGTGGGTTTCCCTGGTTACCACCGACTGTCACAGGAGGGCTGTCCCGGGGTACCATTGTCACAGGAGGGGTGTCCTTGGTTACCATGGTCACAGGTGGGTTTCCCTGGTTACCACCGACTGTCACAGGAGGGCTGTCCCGGGGTACCATTGTCACAGGAGGGGTGTCCTTGGTTACCATGGTCACAGGTGGGTTTCCCTGGTTACCGCCGACTGTCACAGGAGGGCTGTCCCTGGGTACCATTGTCACAGGAGGGGTGTCCTTGGTTACCATGGTCACAGGTGGGTTTCCCTGGTTACCACCGACTGTCACAGGAGGGCTGTCCCGGGGTACCATTGTCACAGGAGGGGTGTCCTTGGTTACCCTGGTCACAGGTGGGTTTCCCTGGTTACCACCGACTGTCACAGGAGGGCTGTCCCTGGGTACCATTGTCACAGGAGGGGTGTCCTTGGTTACCATGGTCACAGGTGGGTTTCCCTGGTTACCACCGACTGTCAGAGATGCGTCTCCCTGATAACCACGGTCACAGGAGAGGTGTCCTTGGTTACCAGTGACAGTGGGTAGGGGTGTCCTTGGTTACCATGGTCACAGGTGTGTTTCCCTGGTTACCACCGACTGTCACAGGAGGGCTGTCCCTGGGTACCATTGTCACATAGGGGTGTCCTTGGTTACCATGGTCACAGGTGGGTTTCCCTGGTTACCACCGACTGTCAGAGATGCGTCTCCCTGGTTACCACCGACTGTCACAGGCCGGTGTCCCTGGGCACTGTGAATGTCACAGGTGGGTTTCCCTGGTTACCACCGACTGTCAGAGATGCGTCTCCCTGATAACCACGGTCACAGGAGAGGTGTCCTTTGTTACCAGTGAATGTGGGTAGGGGTGTCCTTGGTTACCACTGGCACAGGAGGTGTGTCCCTGGTTACCACTTATTGTCACAGGAGGGGTGTCCTTGGTTACCATGGTCGCAGGTGGGTTTCCCTGGTTACCACTTACTGTCAGAGATGCGTGTCCCTGGTTACCACCGACTGTCATATGTGCGTGTCCCTGGTAGCCACGGTCACAGGAGAGGTGTCCGTGGTTACCAGTGACTGTCACAGTAGGTGTGTCCTTGGTTACCATGGTCACAGGTGGGTTTCCCTGGTTACCACCGACTGTCAGAGATGCGTGTCCCTGATTACCACCGACTGTCACAGGCCGGTGTCCCTGGGCTCTGTGAATGTCACAGGTGGGTTTCCCTGGTTACCACCGACTGTCACAGGACGGCTGTCCCTGGGTACCATTGTCACAGGAGGGGTGTCCTTGGTTACCATGGTCACAGGTGGGTTTCCCTGGTTACCACCGACTGTCACAGGAGGGCTCTCTCTGGGTACCATTGTCACAGGAGGGGTGTCCTTGGTTACCATGGTCACAGGTGGGATTCCCTGGTTATCACCGACTGTCAGAGATGCGTCTCCCTGATAACCACGGTCACAGGAGAGGTGTCCTTGGTTACCAGTGACAGTGGGTAGGGGTGTCCTTGGTTACCATGGTCACAGGTGTGTTTCCCTGGTTACCACCGACTGTCACAGGAGGGCTGTCCCTGGGTACCATTGTCACAGAGGGGTGTCCTTGGTTACCATGGTCACAGGTGGGTTTCCCTGGTTACCACCGACTGTCAGAGATGCGTCTCCCTGGTTACCACCGACTGTCACAGGCCGGTGTCCCTGGGCACTGTGAATGTCACAGGTGGGTTTCCCTGGTTACCACCGACTGTCACAGGATGGCTGTCCCTGGGTACCATTGTCACAGGAGGAGTGTACTTGGTTACCATGGTCACAGGTGGGTTTCCCTGGTTACCACCGACTGTCACAGGAGGGCTGTCCCTGGGTACCATTGTCACAGGAGGGGTGTCCTTGGTTACCATGGTCACAGGTGGGTTTCCCTGGTTACCACCGACTGTCAGAGATGCGTCTCCCTGATAACCACGGTCACAGGAGAGGTGTCCTTGGTTACCAGTGACAGTGGGTAGGGGTGTCCTTGGTTACCATGGTCACAGGTGTGTTTCCCTGGTTACCACCGACTGTCACAGGAGGGCTGTCCGTGGGTACCATTGTCACAGAGGGGTGTCCTTGGTTACCATGGTCACAGGTTGGTTTCCCTGGTTACCACCGACTGTCAGAGATGCGTCTCCCTGGTTACCACCGACTGTCACAGGCCGGTGTCCCTGGGCACTGTGAATGTCACAGGTGGTTTTCCCTGGTTACCACCGACTGTCAGAGATGCATCTACCTGATAACCACGGTCACAGGAGAGGTGTCCTTGGTTACCAGTGACTGTGGGTAGGGGTGTCCTTGGTTACCACTGGCACAGGAGGTGTGTCCCTGGTTACCACTGACTGTCACAGGAGGGGTGTCCTTGGTTACCATGGTCGCAGGTGGGTTTCCCTGGTTACCACTGACTGTCAGAGATGCGTGTCCCTGGTTACCACCGACTGTCATATCTGCGTGTCCTGGTAACCACGGTCACAGGAGAGGTGTCCTTGGTTACCAGTGACTGTGGGTAGGGGTGTCCTTGGTTAACTTGTTCACAGGTGGGTTTCCCTGGTTACCACTGACTGTCAGAGATGCGTGTCCCTGGTTACCACCGACTGTCATATGTGCGTGTCCCTGGTAACCACAGTCACAGGAGAGGTGTCCGTGGTTACCAGTGACTGGCACAGTAGGTGTGTCCTTGGTTACCATGGTCACAGGTGGGTTTCCCTGGTTACCACCGACTGTCAGAGATGCGTGTCCCTGGTTACCACCGACTGTCACAGACCGGTGTCCCTGGGCACTGTGAATGTCACAGGTGGGTTTCCCTGGTTACCACCGACTGTCAGAGATGCGTCTCCCTGATAACCACGGTCACAGGAGAGGTGTCCTTGGTTACCATTGACAGTGGGTAGGGGTGTCCTTGGTTACCATGGTCACAGGTGTGTTTCCCTGGTTACCACCGACTGTCACAGGAGGGCTGTCCCTGGGTACCATTGTCACAGAGGGGTGTCCTTGGTTACCATGGTCACAGGTGGGTTTCCCTGGTTACCACCGACTGTCAGAGATGCGTCTCCCTGGTTACCACCGACTGTCACAGGACGGCTGTCCCTGGGTTCCATTGTCACAGGTGGGGTGTCCTTGGTTACCATGGTCACAGGTGGGTTTCCCTGGTTACCACCGACTGTCACAGGAGGGCTGTCCCTTGGTACCATTGTCACAGGACGGGTGTCCTTGGTTACCATGGTCACAGGTGGGTTTCCCTGGTTAACACCGAATGTCAGAGATGCGTCTCCCTGATAACCATGGTCACAGGAGAGGTGTCCTTGGTTACCAGTGACAGTGGGTAGGGGTGTCCTTGGTTACCATGGTCACAGTTTTGTTTCCCTGGTTACCACCGACTGTCACAGGAGGGCTGTCCCTGGGTACCGTTGTCACAGAGGGGTGTCCTTGGTTACCATGGTCACAGGTGGGTTTCCCTGGTTACCACCGACTGTCAGAGATTCGTCTCCCTGTTTACCACCGACTGTCACAGGCCGGTGTCCCTGGGCACTGTGAATGTCACAGGTGGGTTTCCCTGGTTACCACCGACTGTCAGAGATGCGTCTCCCTGATAACCACGGTCACAGGAGAGGTGTCCTTGGTTACCAGTGACTGTGGGTAGGGGTGTCCTTGGTTACCATGGTCACAGGTGTGTTTCCCTGGGTACCACCGACTGTCACAGGAGGGCTGTCCCTAGGTACCATTGTCACAGGAGGGGTGTCCTTGGTTACCATGGTCACAGGTGGGTTTCCCTGGTTACCACCGACTGTCACAGGAGGGCTGTCCCTGGTACCATTGTGACAGGAGGGGTGTCCTTGGTTACCACTGGCACAGGAGGTGTGACCCTGGTTACCACTGACTGTCACAGGAAGGGTGTCCTTGGTTACCATGGTCGCAGGTGGGTTTCCCTGGTTACCACTGACTGTCATAGATGCGTGTCCCTGTTTACCACCAACTGTCATATATGCGTGTCCCTGGTAACCACGGTCACAGGAGAGGTGTCCGTGGTTACCAGTGACTGTCACAGTAGGTGGGTCCTTGGTTACCATGGCGACAGGTGGGTTTCCCTTGTTACCACCGACTGTCAGAGATGCGTGTCCCTGGTTACCACCGACTGTCATATGTGCGTGTCCGTGGTAGCCACGGTCACAGGAGAGGTGTCCGTGGTTACCAGTGACTGTCACAGTAGGTGTGTCCTTGGTTACCATGGTCACAGGTGGGTTTCCCTGGTTACCACCGACTGTCAGAGATGCGTGTCCCTGGTTACCACCGACTGTCACAGGCCGGTGTCCCTGGGCACTGTGAATGTCACAGGTGGGTTTCCCTGGTTACCACCGACTGTCACAGGATGGCTGTCCCTGGGTACCATTGTCACAGGAGGGGTGTCCTTGGTTACCATGGTCACAGGTGGGTTTCCCTGGTTACCACCGACTGTCACAGGAGGGCTGTCCCGGGGTACCATTGTCACAGGAGGGGTGTCCTTGGTTACCATGGTCACAGGTGGGTTTCCCTGGTTACCACCGACTGTCACAGGAGGGCTGTCCCTGGGTACCATTGTCACAGGAGGGGTGTCCTTGGTTACCATGGTCACAGGTGGGTTTCCCTGGTTACCAACGACTGTCAGAGATGCGTCTCCCTGATAACCACGGTCACAGGAGAGGTGTGCTTGGTTACCAGTGACAGTGGGTAGGGGTGTCCTTGGTTACCATGGTCACAGGTGTGTTTCCCTGGTTACCACCGACTGTCACAGGAGGGCTGTCCCTGGGTACCATTGTCACATAGGGGTGTCCTTGGTTACCATGGTCACAGGTGGGTTTCCCTGGTTACCACCGACTGTCAGAGATGCGTCTCCCTGGTTACCACCGACTGTCACAGGCCGGTGTCCCTGGGCACTGTGAATGTCACAGGTGGGTTTCCCTGGTTACCACCGACTGTCAGAGATGCGTCTCCCTGATAACCACGGTCACAGGAGAGGTGTCCTTGGTTACCAGTGAATGTGGGTAGGGGTGTCCTTGGTTACCACTGGCACAGGAGGTGTGTCCCTGGTTACCACTGACTGTCACAGGAGGGGTGTCCTTGGTTACCATGGTCGCAGGTGGGTTTCCCTGGTTACCACTTACTGTCAGAGATGCGTGTCCCTGGTTACCACCGACTGTCATATGTGCGTGTCCCTGGTAGCCACGGTCACAGGAGAGGTGTCCGTGGTTACCAGTGACTGTCACAGTAGGTGTGTCCTTGGTTACCATGGTCACAGGTGGGTTTCCCTGGTTACCACCGACTGTCAGAGATGCGTGTCCCTGATTACCACCGACTGTCACAGGCCGGTGTCCCTGGGCACTGTGAATGTCACAGGTGGGTTTCCCTGGTTACCACCGACTGTCACAGGACGGCTGTCCCTGGGTACCATTGTCACAGGAGGGGTGTCCTTGGTTACCATGGTCACAGGTGGGTTTCCCTGGTTACCACCGACTGTCAGAGATGCGTCTCCCTGATAACCACGGTCACAGGAGAGGTGTCCTTGGTTACCAGTGACAGTGGGTAGGGGTGTCCTTGGTTACCATGGTCACAGGTGTGTTTCCCTGGTTACCACCGACTGTCACAGGAGGGCTGTCCGTGGGTACCATTGTCACAGAGGGGTGTCCTTGGTTACCATGGTCACAGGTTGGTTTCCCTGGTTACCACCGACTGTCAGAGATGCGTCTCCCTGGTTACCACCGACTGTCACAGGCCGGTGTCCCTGGGCACTGTGAATGTCACAGGTGGTTTTCCCTGGTTACCACCGACTGTCAGAGATGCGTCTCCCTGATAACCACTGTCACAGGAGAGCTGTCCTTGGTTACCAGTGACTGTGGGTAGGGGTGTCCTTGGTTACCACTGGCACAGGAGGTGTGTCCCTGGTTACCACTGACTGTCACAGGAGGGGTGTCCTTGGTTACCATGGTCGCAGGTGGGTTTCCCTGGTTACCACTGACTGTCAGAGATGCGTGTCCCTGGTTACCACCGACTGTCATATGTGCGTGTCCTGGTAACCACGGTCACAGGAGAGGTGTCCTTGGTTACCAGTGACTGTGGGTAGGGGTGTCCTTGGTTAACTTGTTCACAGGTGGGTTTCCCTGGTTACCACTGACTGTCAGAGATGCGTGTCCCTGGTTACCACCGACTGTCATATGTGCGTGTCCCTGGTAACCACAGTCACAGGAGAGGTGTCCGTGGTTACCAGTGACTGGCACAGTAGGTGTGTCCTTGGTTACCATGGTCACAGGTGGGTTTCCCTGGTTACCACCGACTGTCAGAGATGCGTGTCCCTGGTTACCACCGACTGTCACAGGCCGGTGTCCCTGGGCACTGTGAATGTCACAGGTGAGTTTCCCTGATTACCACTGACTGTCACAGGAGGGCTGTCCCTGGGTACCATTGTCACAGGAGGGGTGTCCTTGGTTACCATGGTCACAGGTGGGTTTCCCTGGTTACCACTGACTGTCACAGGAGGGCTGTCCCTGGGTACCATTGTCACAGAGGGGTGTCCTTGGTTACCATGGTCACAGGTGGGTTTCCCTGGTTACCACCGACTGTCAGAGATGCGTCTTCCTGGTTACCACCGACTGTCCCAGTCCGGTGTCCCTAGGCACTGTTAATGTCACAGGTGGGTTTCCCTGGTTACCACCAACTGTCACAGGTGAGTGTACATGGATACCACTGACTGTCACAGGAGGGCTGTCCCTGGGTACCATTGTGACAGGAGGGGTGTGCTTGGTTACCACTAGCACAGGAGGTGTGTCCCTGGTTACCACTGACTGTCACAGGAGGGGTGTCCTTGGTTACCATGGCCGCAGGTGGGTTTCCCTGGTTACCACTGACTGTCAGAAATGCGTGTCCCTGGTTACCACCGACTGTCATATGTGCGTGTCCTGGTAACCACGGTCACTGGAGAGGTGTCCTTGGTTACCAGTGACTGTGGGTAGGGGTGTCCTTGGTTACCATGTTCACAGGTGGTTTTCCCTGGTTACCACCGACTGTCACAGGAGGGCTGTCCCCGGGTACCGTTGTCACAGGAGGGGTGTCCTTGGTTACCACTGGCACAGGAGGTGTGTCCCTGGTTACCACTGACTGTCACAGGAGGGGTGTCCTTGTTTAACATGGTCGCAGGTGGGTTTCCCTGGTTACCACTGACTGTCAGAGATGCGTGTCCCTGGTTACCACCGACTGTCACAGGCCGGTGTCCCTGGGCACTGTGAATGTCACAGGTGGGTTTCCCTGGTTACCACCGACTGTCAGAGATGCGTCTCCCTGATAACCACGGTCACAGGAGAGGTGTCCTTGGTTACCAGTGACAGTGGGTAGGGGTGTCCTTGGTTACCATGGTCACAGGTGTGTTTCCCTGGTTACCACCGACTGTCACAGGAGGGCTGTCCCTGGGTACCATTGTCACAGAGGGGTGTCCTTGGTTACCATGGTCACAGGTGGGTTTCCCTGGTTACCACCGACTGTCAGAGATGCGTCTCCCTGGTTACCACCGACTGTCACAGGACGGCTGTCCCTGGGTTCCATTGTCACAGGAGGTGTGTCCTTGGTTACCATGGTCACAGGTGGGTTTCCCTGGTTACCACCGACTGTCACAGGAGGGCTGTCCCTTGGTACCATTGTCACAGGACGGGTGTCCTTGGTTACCATGGTCACAGGTGGGTTTCCCTGGTTACCACCGAATGTCAGAGATGCGTCTCCCTGATAACCATGGTCACAGGAGAGGTGTCCTTGGTTACCAGTGACAGTGGGTAGGGGTGTCCTTGGTTACCATGGTCACAGGTGTGTTTCCCTGGTTACCACCGACTGTCACAGGAGGGCTGTCCCTGGGTACCGTTGTCACAGAGGGGTGTCCTTGGTTACCATGGTCACAGGTGGGTTTCCCTGGTTACCACCGACTGTCAGAGATTCGTCTCCCTGTTTACCACCGACTGTCACAGGCCGGTGTCCCTGGGCACTGTGAATGTCACAGGTGGGTTTCCCTGGTTACCACCGACTGTCAGAGATGCGTCTCCCTGATAACCACGGTCACAGGAGAGGTGTCCTTGGTTACCAGTGACTGTGGGTAGGGGTGTCCTTGGTTACCATGGTCACAGGTGTGTTTCCCTGGTTACCACCGACTGTCACAGGAGGGCTGTCCCTGGGTACCATTGTCACAGGAGGGGTGTCCTTGGTTACCATGGTCACAGGTGGGTTTCCCTGGTTACGACCGACTGTCACAGGAGGGCTGTCCCTGGTACCATTGTGACAGGAGGGGTGTCCTTGGTTACCACTGGCACAGGAGGTGTGACCCTGGTTACCACTGACTGTCACAGGAAGGGTGTCCTTGGTTACCATGGTCGCAGGTGGGTTTCCCTGGTTACCACTGACTGTCATAGATGCGTGTCCCTGTTTACCACTGACTGTCATATATGCGTGTCCCTGGTAACCACGGTCACAGGAGAGGTGTCCGTGGTTACCAGTGACTGTCACAGTAGGTGGGTCCTTGGTTACCATGGCGACAGGTGGGTTTCCCTTGTTACCACCGACTGTCAGAGATGCGTGTCCCTGGTTACCACCGACTGTCATATGTGCGTGTCCGTGGTAGCCACGGTCACAGGAGAGGTGTCCGTGGTTACCAGTGACTGTCACAGTAGGTGTGTCCTTGGTTACCATGGTCACAGGTGGGTTTCCCTGGTTACCACCGACTGTCAGAGATGCGTGTCCCTGGTTACCACCGACTGTCACAGGCCGGTGTCCCTGGGCACTGTGAATGTCACAGGTGGGTTTCCCTGGTTACCACCGACTGTCACAGGATGGCTGTCCCTGTGTACCATTGTCACAGGAGGGGTGTCCTTGGTTACCATGGTCACAGGTGGGTTTCCCTGGTTACCACCGACTGTCACAGGAGGGCTGTCCCGGGGTACCATTGTCACAGGAGGGGTGTCCTTGGTTACCATGGTCACAGGTGGGTTTCCCTGGTTACCACCGACTGTCACAGGAGGGCTGTCCCTGGGTACCATTGTCACAGGAGGGGTGTCCTTGGTTACCATGGTCACAGGTGGGTTTCCCTGGTTACCACCGACTGTCAGAGATGCGTCTCCCTGATAACCACGGTCACAGGAGAGGTGTCCTTGGTTACCAGTGACAGTGGGTAGGGGTGTCCTTGGTTACCATGGTCACAGGTGTGTTTCCCTGGTTACCACCGACTGTCACAGGAGGGCTGTCCCTGGGTACCATTGTCACATAGGGGTGTCCTTGGTTACCATGGTCACAGGTGGGTTTCCCTGGTTACCACCGACTGTCAGAGATGCGTCTCCCTGGTTACCACCGACTGTCACAGGACGGTGTCCCTGGGCACTGTGAATGTCACAGGTGGGTTTCCCTGGTTACCACCGACTGTCAGAGATGCGTCTCCCTGATAACCACTGTCACAGGAGAGGTGTCCTTGGTTACCAGTGAATGTGGGTAGGGGTGTCCTTGGTTACCACTGGCACAGGAGGTGTGTCCCTGGTTACCACTGACTGTCACAGGAGGGGTGTCCTTGGTTACCATGGTCGCAGGTGGGTTTCCCTGGTTACCACTGACTGTCAGAGATGCGTGTCCCTGGTTACCACCGACTGTCATATGTGCGTGTCCCTGGTAGCCACGGTCACAGGAGAGGTGTCCGTGGTTACCAGTGACTGTCACAGTAGGTGTGTCCTTGGTTACCATGGTCACAGGTGGGTTTCCCTGGTTACCACCGACTGTCAGATATGCGTGTCCCTGATTACCACCGACTGTCACAGGCCGGTGTCCCTGGGCACTGTGAATGTCACAGGTGGGTTTCCCTGGTTACCACCGACTGTCACAGGACGGCTGTCCCTGGGTACCATTGTCACAGGAGGGGTGTCCTTGGTTACCATGTTCACAGGTGGTTTTCCCTGGTTACCACCGACTGTCACAGGAGGGCTGTCCCTGGGTACCGTTGTCACAGGAGGGGTGTCCTTGGTTACCACTGGCACAGGAGGTGTGTCCCTGGTTACCACTGACTGTCACAGGAGGGGTGTCCTTGTTTAACATGGTCGCAGGTGGGTTTCGCTGGTTACCACTGACTGTCAGAGATGCGTGTCCCTGGTTACCACCGACTGTCACAGGCCGGTGTCCCTGGGCACTGTGAATGTCACAGGTGGGTTTCCCTGGTTACCACCGACTGTCAGAGATGCGTCTCCCTGATAACCACGGTCACAGGAGAGGTGTCCTTGGTTACCAGTGACAGTGGGTAGGGGTGTCCTTGGTTACCATGGTCACAGGTGTGTTTCCCTGGTTACCACCGACTGTCACAGGAGGGCTGTCCCTGGGTACCATTGTCACAGAGGGGTGTCCTTGGTTACCATGGTCACAGGTGGGTTTCCCTGGTTACCACCGACTGTCAGAGATGCGTCTCCCTGGTTACCACCGACTGTCACAGGCCGGTGTCCCTGGGCACTGTGAATGTCACAGGTGGGTTTCCCTGGTTACCACCGACTGTCACAGGATGGCTGTCCCTGTGTACCATTGTCACAGGAGGGGTGTCCTTGGTTACCATGGTCACAGGTGGGTTTCCCTGGTTACCACCGACTGTCAGAGATGCGTGTCCCTGATTACCACCGACTGTCACAGGCCGGTGTCCCTGGGCTCTGTGAATGTCACAGGTGGGTTTCCCTGGTTACCACCGACTGTCACAGGACGGCTGTCCCTGGGTACCATTGTCACAGGAGGGGTGTCCTTGGTTACCATGGTCACAGGTGGGTTTCCCTGGTTACCACCGACTGTCACAGGAGGGCTCTCCCTGGGTACCATTGTCACAGGAGGGGTGTCCTTGGTTACCATGGTCACAGGTGGGATTCCCTGGTTATCACCGACTGTCAGAGATGCGTCTCCCTGATAACCACGGTCACAGGAGAGGTGTCCTTGGTTACCAGTGACAGTGGGTAGGGGTGTCCTTGGTTACCATGGTCACAGGTGTGTTTCCCTGGTTACCACCGACTGTCACAGGAGGGCTGTCCCTGGGTACCATTGTCACAGAGGGGTGTCCTTGGTTACCATGGTCACAGGTGGGTTTCCCTGGTTACCACCGACTGTCAGAGATGCGTCTCCCTGGTTACCACCGACTGTCACAGGCCGGTGTCCCTGGGCACTGTGAATGTCACAGGTGGGTTTCCCTGGTTACCACCGACTGTCACAGGATGGCTGTCCCTGGGTACCATTGTCACAGGAGGAGTGTACTTGGTTACCATGGTCACAGGTGGGTTTCCCTGGTTACCACCGACTGTCACAGGAGGGCTGTCCCTGGGTACCATTGTCACAGGAGGGGTGTCCTTGGTTACCATGGTCACAGGTGGGTTTCCCTGGTTACCACCGACTGTCAGAGATGCGTCTCCCTGATAACCACGGTCACAGGAGAGGTGTCCTTGGTTACCAGTGACAGTGGGTAGGGGTGTCCTTGGTTACCATGGTCACAGGTGTGTTTCCCTGGTTACCACCGACTGTCACAGGAGGGCTGTCCGTGGGTACCATTGTCACAGAGGGGTGTCCTTGGTTACCATGGTCACAGGTTGGTTTCCCTGGTTACCACCGACTGTCAGAGATGCGTCTCCCTGGTTACCACCGACTGTCACAGGCCGGTGTCCCTGGGCACTGTGAATGTCACAGGTGGTTTTCCCTGGTTACCACCGACTGTCAGAGATGCATCTACCTGATAACCACGGTCACAGGAGAGGTGTCCTTGGTTACCAGTGACTGTGGGTAGGGGTGTCCTTGGTTACCACTGGCACAGGAGGTGTGTCCCTGGTTACCACTGACTGTCACAGGAGGGGTGTCCTTGGTTACCATGGTCGCAGGTGGGTTTCCCTGGTTACCACTGACTGTCAGAGATGCGTGTCCCTGGTTACCACCGACTGTCATATCTGCGTGTCCTGGTAACCACGGTCACAGGAGAGGTGTCCTTGGTTACCAGTGACTGTGGGTAGGGGTGTCCTTGGTTAACTTGTTCACAGGTGGGTTTCCCTGGTTACCACTGACTGTCAGAGATGCGTGTCCCTGGTTACCACCGACTGTCATATGTGCGTGTCCCTGGTAACCACAGTCACAGGAGAGGTGTCCGTGGTTACCAGTGACTGGCACAGTAGGTGTGTCCTTGGTTACCATGGTCACAGGTGGGTTTCCCTGGTTACCACCGACTGTCAGAGATGCGTGTCCCTGGTTACCACCGACTGTCACAGACCGGTGTCCCTGGGCACTGTGAATGTCACAGGTGGGTTTCCCTGGTTACCACCGACTGTCAGAGATGCGTCTCCCTGATAACCACGGTCACAGGAGAGGTGTCCTTGGTTACCAGTGACAGTGGGTAGGGGTGTCCTTGGTTACCATGGTCACAGGTGTGTTTCCCTGGTTACCACCGACTGTCACAGGAGGGCTGTCCCTGGGTACCATTGTCACAGAGGGGTGTCCTTGGTTACCATGGTCACAGGTGGGTTTCCCTGGTTACCACCGACTGTCAGAGATGCGTCTCCCTGGTTACCACCGACTGTCACAGGACGGCTGTCCCTGGGTTCCATTGTCACAGGTGGGGTGTCCTTGGTTACCATGGTCACAGGTGGGTTTCCCTGGTTACCACCGACTGTCACAGGAGGGCTGTCACTTGGTACCATTGTCACAGGACGGGTGTCCTTGGTTACCATGGTCACAGGTGGGTTTCCCTGGTTAACACCGAATGTCAGAGATGCGTCTCCCTGATAACCATGGTCACAGGAGAGGTGTCCTTGGTTACCAGTGACAGTGGGTAGGGGTGTCCTTGGTTACCATGGTCACAGTTTTGTTTCCCTGGTTACCACCGACTGTCACAGGAGGGCTGTCCCTGGGTACCGTTGTCACAGAGGGGTGTCCTTGGTTACCATGGTCACAGGTGGGTTTCCCTGGTTACCACCGACTGTCAGAGATTCGTCTCCCTGTTTACCACCGACTGTCACAGGCCGGTGTCCCTGGGCACTGTGAATGTCACAGGTGGGTTTCCCTGGTTACCACCGACTGTCAGAGATGCGTCTCCCTGATAACCACGGTCACAGGAGAGGTGTCCTTGGTTACCAGTGACTGTGGGTAGGGGTGTCCTTGGTTACCATGGTCACAGGTGTGTTTCCCTGGGTACCACCGACTGTCACAGGAGGGCTGTCCCTAGGTACCATTGTCACAGGAGGGGTGTCCTTGGTTACCATGGTCACAGGTGGGTTTCCCTGGTTACCACCGACTGTCACAGGAGGGCTGTCCCTGGTACCATTGTGACAGGAGGGGTGTCCTTGGTTACCACTGGCACAGGAGGTGTGACCCTGGTTACCACTGACTGTCACAGGAAGGGTGTCCTTGGTTACCATGGTCGCAGGTGGGTTTCCCTGGTTACCACTGACTGTCATAGATGCGTGTCCCTGTTTACCACCAACTGTCATATATGCGTGTCCCTGGTAACCACGGTCACAGGAGAGGTGTCCGTGGTTACCAGTGACTGTCACAGTAGGTGGGTCCTTGGTTACCATGGCGACAGGTGGGTTTCCCTTGTTACCACCGACTGTCAGAGATGCGTGTCCCTGGTTACCACCGACTGTCATATGTGCGTGTCCGTGGTAGCCACGGTCACAGGAGAGGTGTCCGTGGTTACCAGTGACTGTCACAGTAGGTGTGTCCTTGGTTACCATGGTCACAGGTGGGTTTCCCTGGTTACCACCGACTGTCAGAGATGCGTGTCCCTGGTTACCACCGACTGTCACAGGCCGGTGTCCCTGGGCACTGTGAATGTCACAGGTGGGTTTCCCTGGTTACCACCGACTGTCACAGGAGGGCTGTCCCTGGGTACCGTTGTCACAGGAGGGGTGTCCTTGGTTACCACTGGCACAGGAGGTGTGTCCCTGGTTACCACTGACTGTCACAGGAGGGGTGTCCTTGTTTAACATGGTCGCAGGTGGGTTTCCCTGGTTACCACTGACTGTCAGAGATGCGTGTCCCTGGTTACCACCGACTGTCACAGGCCGGTGTCCCTGGGCACTGTGAATGTCACAGGTGGGTTTCCCTGGTTACCACCGACTGTCAGAGATGCGTCTCCCTGATAACCACGGTCACAGGAGAGGTGTCCTTGGTTACCAGTGACTGTGGGTAGGGGTGTCCTTGGTTACCATGGTCACAGGTGTGTTTCCCTGGTTACCACCGACTGTCACAGGAGGGCTGTCCCTGGGTACCATTGTCACAGAGGGGTGTCCTTGGTTACCATGGTCACAGGTGGGTTTCCCTGGTTACCACCGACTGTCAGAGATACGTCTCCCTGGTTACCACCGACTGTCACAGGACGGCTGTCCCTGGGTTCCATTGTCACAGGAGGGGTGTCCTTGGTTACCATGGTCACAGGTGGGTTTCCCTGGTTACCACCGACTGTCACAGGAGGGCTGTCCCTTGGTACCATTGTCACAGGACGGGTGTCCTTGGTTACCATGGTCACAGGTGGGTTTCCCTGGTTACCACCGACTGTCACAGGAGGGCTGTCCGTGGGTACTATTGTCACAGGAGGGGTGTCCTTGGTTACCGTGGTCACAGGTGGGTTTCCCTGGTTACCACCGACTGTCAGAGATGCGTGTCCCTGGTAACCATGGTCACAGGAGAGGTGTCCTTGGTTACCAGTGACTGTGGGTAGGGGTGTCCTTGGTTACCATGGTCACAGGTGGGTTTCCCTTGTTACCACCGACTGTCACAGGAGGGCTGTCCATGGATACCATTGTCACAGGAGGGGTGTCCTTGGTTACCATGGTCACAGGTGGGTTTCCCTGCTTACCACCAACTGTCAGAAATATGTGTCCCTGGTTACCACCGACTCTCACAGGCAGGTGTCCCTGGGCACTGTGAATGTCACAGGTGGGTTTCCCTGGTTACCACCGACTGTCACAGGATGGCTGTCCCTGGGTACCATTGTCACAGGAGGGGTTTCCTTGGTTACCATGGTCACAGGTGGGTTTCCCAGGTTACCACCGACTGTCACAGGAGGGCTGTCCCTGGGTACCATTGTCACAGGAGGGGTGTCCTTGGTTACCATGGTCACAGGTGGGTTTCCCTGGTTACCACCGACTGTCAGAGATGCGTCTCCCTGATAACCACGGTCACAGGAGAGGTGTCCTTGCTTACCAGTGACTGTGGGTAGGGGTGTCCTTGGTTACCATGGTCACAGGTGGTTTTCCCTGGTTACCACCGACTGTCACAGGAGGGCTGTCCCTGGGTACCATTGTCACAGGAGGGGTGTCCTTGGTTACCACTGGCACAGGAGGTGTGTCCCTGGTTACCACTGACTGTCACAGGAGGGGTGTCCTTGGTTACCATGGTCGCAGGTGGGTTTCCCTGGTTACCAATGACTGTCAGAGATGCGTGTCCCTGGTTACCACCGACTGTCATATGTGCGTGTCCTGGTAACCACGGTCACAGGAGAGGTGTCCTTGGTTACCAGTGACTGTGGGTAGGGGTGTCCTTGGTTACCATGGTCACAGGTGGGTTTCCCTGGTTACCACCGACTGTCACAGGAGGGCTGTCCCTGGGTACCATTGTCACAGGAGGGGTGTCCTTGGTTACCACTGGCACAGGAGGTGTGTCCCTGGTTACCACTGACTGTCACCGGAGGGGTGTCCTTGGTTAACATGGTCGCAGGTGGGTTTCCCTGGTTACCACTGACTGTCAGAGATGCGTGTCCCTGGTTACCACCGACTGTCATATGTGCGTGTCCCTGGTAGCCACGGTCACAGGAGAGGTGTCCGTGGTTACCAGTGACTGTCACAGTAGGTGTGTCCTTGGTTACCATGGTCACAGGTGGGTTTCCCTGGTTACCACCGACTGTCAGATATGCGTGTCCCTGATTACCACCGACTGTCACAGGCCGGTGTCCCTGGGCACTGTGAATGTCACAGGTGGGTTTCCCTGGTTACCACCGACTGTCACAGGACGGCTGTCCCTGGGTACCATTGTCACAGGAGGGGTGTCCTTGGTTACCATGGTCACAGGTGGGTTTCCCTGGTTACCACCGACTGTCACAGGAGGGCTCTCCCTGGGTACCATTGTCACAGGAGGGGTGTCCTTGGTTACCATGGTCACAGGTGGGATTCCCTGGTTATCACCGACTGTCACAGATGCGTCTCCCTGATAACCACGGTCACAGGAGAGGTGTCCTTGGTTACCAGTGACAGTGGGTAGGGGTGTCCTTGGTTACCATGGTCACAGGTGTGTTTCCCTGGTTACCACCGACTGTCACAGGAGGGCTGTCCCTGGGTACCATTGTCACAGAGGGGTGTCCTTGGTTACCATGGTCACAGGTGGGTTTCCCTGGTTACCACCGACTGTCAGAGATGCGTCTCCCTGATAACCACGGTCACAGGAGAGGTGTCCTTGGTTACCAGTGACAGTGGGTAGGGGTGTCCTTGGTTACCATGGTCACAGGTGTGTTTCCCTGGTTACCACCGACTGTCACAGGAGGGCTGTCCCTGGGTACCATTGTCACAGAGGGGTGTCCTTGGTTACCATGGTCACAGGTGGGTTTCCCTGGTTACCACCGACTGTCAGAGATGCGTCTCCCTGGTTACCACCGACTGTCACAGGACGGCTGTCCCTGGGTTCCATTGTCACAGGAGGGGTGTCCTTGGTTACCATGGTCACAGGTGGGTTTCCCTGGTTACCACCGACTGTCACAGGAGGGCTGTCCCTTGGTACCATTGTCACAGGACGGGTGTCCTTGGTTACCATGGTCACAGGTGGGTTTCCCTGGTTACCACCGAATGTCAGAGAGGCGTCTCCCTGATAACCATGGTCACAGGAGAGGTGTCCTTGGTTACCAGTGACAGTGGGTAGGGGTGTCCTTGGTTACCATGGTCACAGGTTTGTTTCCCTGGTTACCACCGACTGTCACAGGAGGGCTGTCCCTGGGTACCGTTGTCACAGAGGGGTGTCCTTGGTTACCATGGTCACAGGTGGGTTTCCCTGGTTACCACCGACTGTCAGAGATTCGTCTCCCTGTTTACCACCGACTGTCACAGGCCGGTGTCCCTGGGCACTGTGAATGTCACAGGTGGGTTTCCCTGGTTACCACCGACTGTCAGAGATGCGTCTCCCTGATAACCACGGTCACAGGAGAGGTGTCCTTGGTTACCAGTGACTGTGGGTAGGGGTGTCCCTGGTTACCATGGTCACAGGTGTGTTTCCCTGGTTACCACCGACTGTCACAGGAGGGCTGTCCCTGGGTACCATTGTCACAGGAGGGGTGTCCTTGGTTACCATGGTCACAGGTGGGTTTCCCTGGTTACCACCGACTGTCACAGGAGGGCTGTCCCTGGTACCATTGTGACAGGAGGGGTGTCCTTGGTTACCACTGGCACAGGAGGTGTGACCCTGGTTACCACTGACTGTCACAGGAAGGGTGTCCTTGGTTACCATGGTCGCAGGTGGGTTTCCCTGGTTACCACTGACTGTCATAGATGCGTGTCCCTGTTTACCACCGACTGTCATATATGCGTGTCCCTGGTAACCACGGTCACAGGAGAGGTGTCCGTGGTTACCAGTGACTGTCACAGTAGGTGGGTCCTTGGTTACCATGGCGACAGGTGGGTTTCCCTTGTTACCACCGACTGTCAGACATGCGTGTCCCTGGTTACCACCGACTGTCATATGTGCGTGTCCGTGGTAGCCACGGTCACAGGAGAGGTGTCCGTGGTTACCAGTGACTGTCACAGTAGGTGTGTCCTTGGTTACCATGGTCACAGGTGGGTTTCCCTGGTTACCACCGACTGTCAGAGATGCGTGTCCCTGGTTACCACCGACTGTCACAGGCCGGTGTCCCTGGGCACTGTGAATGTCACAGGTGGGTTTCCCTGGTTACCACCGACTGTCACAGGAGGGCTGTCCCGGGGTACCATTGTCACAGGAGGGGTGTCCTTGGTTACCATGGTCACAGGTGGGTTTCCCTGGTTACCACCGACTGTCACAGGAGGGCTGTCCCGGGGTACCATTGTCACAGGAGGGGTGTCCTTGGTTACCATGGTCACAGGTGGGTTTCCCTGGTTACCGCCGACTGTCACAGGAGGGCTGTCCCTGGGTACCATTGTCACAGGAGGGGTGTCCTTGGTTACCATGGTCACAGGTGGGTTTCCCTGGTTACCACCGACTGTCACAGGAGGGCTGTCCCGGGGTACCATTGTCACAGGAGGGGTGTCCTTGGTTACCCTGGTCACAGGTGGGTTTCCCTGGTTACCACCGACTGTCACAGGAGGGCTGTCCCTGGTTACCATTGTCACAGGAGGGGTGTCCTTGGTTACCATGGTCACAGGTGGGTTTCCCTGGTTACCACCGACTGTCAGAGATGCGTCTCCCTGATAACCACGGTCACAGGAGAGGTGTCCTTGGTTACCAGTGACAGTGGGTAGGGGTGTCCTTGGTTACCATGGTCACAGGTGTGTTTCCCTGGTTACCACCGACTGTCACAGGAGGGCTGTCCCTGGGTACCATTGTCACATAGGGGTGTCCTTGGTTACCATGGTCACAGGTGGGTTTCCCTGGTTACCACCGACTGTCAGAGATGCGTCTCCCTGGTTACCACCGACTGTCACAGGCCGGTGTCCCTGGGCACTGTGAATGTCACAGGTGGGTTTCCCTGGTTACCACCGACTGTCAGAGATGCGTCTCCCTGATAACCACGGTCACAGGAGAGGTGTCCTTGGTTACCAGTGAATGTGGGTAGGGGTGTCCTTGGTTACCACTGGCACAGGAGGTGTGTCCCTGGTTACCACTTATTGTCACAGGAGGGGTGTCCTTGGTTACCATGGTCGCAGGTGGGTTTCCCTGGTTACCACTTACTGTCAGAGATGCGTGTCCCTGGTTACCACCGACTGTCATATGTGCGTGTCCCTGGTAGCCACGGTCACAGGAGAGGTGTCCGTGGTTACCAGTGACTGTCACAGTAGGTGTGTCCTTGGTTACCATGGTCACAGGTGGGTTTCCCTGGTTACCACCGACTGGCAGAGATGCGTGTCCCTGATTACCACCGACTGTCACAGGCCGGTGTCCCTGGGCTCTGTGAATGTCACAGGTGGGTTTCCCTGGTTACCACCGACTGTCACAGGACGGCTGTCCCTGGGTACCATTGTCACAGGAGGGGTGTCCTTGGTTACCATGGTCACAGGTGGGTTTCCCTGGTTACCACCGACTGTCACAGGAGGGCTCTCCCTGGGTTCCATTGTCACAGGAGGGGTGTCCTTGGTTACCATGGTCACAGGTGGGATTCCCTGGTTATCACCGACTGTCAGAGATGCGTCTCCCTGATAACCACGGTCACAGGAGAGGTGTCCTTCGTTACCAGTGACAGTGGGTAGGGGTGTCCTTGGTTACCATGGTCACAGGTGTGTTTCCCTGGTTACCACCGACTGTCACAGGAGGGCTGTCCCTGGGTACCATTGTCACAGAGGGGTGTCCTTGGTTACCATGGTCACAGGTGGGTTTCCCTGGTTACCACCGACTGTCAGAGATGCGTCTCCCTGGTTACCACCGACTGTCACAGGCCGGTGTCCCTGGGCACTGTGAATGTCACAGGTGGGTTTCCCTGGTTACCACCGACTGTCACAGGATGGCTGTCCCTGGGTACCATTTGTCACAGGAGGAGTGTACTTGGTTACCATGGTCACAGGTGGGTTTCCCTGGTTACCACCGACTGTCACAGGAGGGCTGTCCCTGGGTACCATTGTCACAGGAGGGGTGTCCTTGGTTACCATGGTCACAGGTGGGTTTCCCTGGTTACCACCGACTGTCAGAGATGCGTCTCCCTGATAACCACGGTCACAGGAGAGGTGTCCTTGGTTACCAGTGACAGTGGGTAGGGGTGTCCTTGGTTACCATGGTCACAGGTGTGTTTCCCTGGTTACCACCGACTGTCACAGGAGGGCTGTCCGTGGGTACCATTGTCACAGAGGGGTGTCCTTGGTTACCATGGTCACAGGTTGGTTTCCCTGGTTACCACCGACTGTCAGAGATGCGTCTCCCTGGTTACCACCGACTGTCACAGGCCGGTGTCCCTGGGCACTGTGAATGTCACAGGTGGTTTTCCCTGGTTACCACCGACTGTCAGAGATGCATCTACCTGATAACCACGGTCACAGGAGAGGTGTCCTTGGTTACCAGTGACTGTGGGTAGGGGTGTCCTTGGTTACCACTGGCACAGGAGGTGTGTCCCTGGTTACCACTGACTGTCACAGGAGGGGTGTCCTTGGTTACCATGGTCGCAGGTGGGTTTCCCTGGTTACCACTGACTGTCAGAGATGCGTGTCCCTGGTTACCACCGACTGTCATATGTGCGTGTCCTGGTAACCACGGTCACAGGAGAGGTGTCCTTGGTTACCAGTGACTGTGGGTAGGGGTGTCCTTGGTTAACTTGTTCACAGGTGGGTTTCCCTGGTTACCACTGACTGTCAGAGATGCGTGTCCCTGGTTACCACCGACTGTCATATGTGCGTGTCCCTGGTAACCACAGTCACAGGAGAGGTGTCCGTGGTTACCAGTGACTGGCACAGTAGGTGTGTCCTTGGTTACCATGGTCACAGGTGGGTTTCCCTGGTTACCACCGACTGTCAGAGATGCGTGTCCCTGGTTACCACCGACTGTCACAGACCGGTGTCCCTGGGCACTGTGAATGTCACAGTTGGGTTTCCCTGGTTACCACCGACTGTCAGAGATGCGTCTCCCTGATAACCACGGTCACAGGAGAGGTGTCCTTGGTTACCAGTGACAGTGGGTAGGGGTGTCCTTGGTTACCATGGTCACAGGTGTGTTTCCCTGGTTACCACCGACTGTCACAGGAGGGCTGTCCCTGGGTACCATTGTCACAGAGGGGTGTCCTTGGTTACCATGGTCACAGGTGGGTTTCCCTGGTTACCACCGACTGTCAGAGATGCGTCTCCCTGGTTACCACCGACTGTCACAGGACGGCTGTCCCTGGGTTCCATTGTCACAGGTGGGGTGTCCTTGGTTACCATGGTCACAGGTGGGTTTCCCTGGTTACCACCGACTGTCACAGGAGGGCTGTCCCTTGGTACCATTGTCACAGGACGGGTGTCCTTGGTTACCATGGTCACAGGTGGGTTTCCCTGGTTAACACCGAATGTCAGAGATGCGTCTCCCTGATAACCATGGTCACAGGAGAGGTGTCCTTGGTTACCAGTGACAGTGGGTAGGGGTGGCCTTGGTTACCATGGTCACAGTTTTGTTTCCCTGGTTACCACCGACTGTCACAGGAGGGCTGTCCCTGGGTACCGTTGTCACAGAGGGGTGTCCTTGGTTACCATGGTCACAGGTGGGTTTCCCTGGTTACCACCGACTGTCAGAGATTCGTCTCCCTGTTTACCACCGACTGTCACAGGCCGGTGTCCCTGGGCACTGTGAATGTCACAGGTGGTTTTCCCTGGTTACCACCGACTGTCAGAGATGCGTTTCCCTGATAACCACGGTCACAGGAGAGGTGTCCTTGGTTACCAGTGACTGTGGGTAGGGGTGTCCTTGGTTACCATGGTCACAGGTGTGTTTCCCTGGGTACCACCGACTGTCACAGGAGGGCTGTCCCTAGGTACCATTGTCACAGGAGGGGTGTCCTTGGTTACCATGGTCACAGGTGGGTTTCCCTGGTTACCACCGACTGTCACAGGAGGGCTGTCCCTGGTACCATTGTGACAGGAGGGGTGTCCTTGGTTACCACTGGCACAGGAGGTGTGACCCTGGTTACCACTGACTGTCACAGGAAGGGCGTCCTTGGTTACCGTGGTCGCAGGTGGGTTTCCCTGGTTACCACTGACTGTCATAGATGCGTGTCCCTGTTTACCACCAACTGTCATATATGCGTGTCCCTGGTAACCACGGTCACAGGAGAGGTGTCCGTGGTTACCAGTGACTGTCACAGTAGGTGGGTCCTTGGTTACCATGGCGACAGGTGGGTTTCCCTTGTTACCACCGACTGTCAGAGATGCGTGTCCCTGGTTACCACCGACTGTCATATGTGCGTGTCCGTGGTAGCCACGGTCACAGGAGAGGTGTCCGTGGTTACCAGTGACTGTCACAGTAGGTGTGTCCTTGGTTACCATGGTCACAGGTGGGTTTCCCTGGTTACCACCGACTGTCAGAGATGCGTGTCCCTGGTTACCACCGACTGTCACAGGCCGGTGTCCCTGGGCACTGTGAATGTCACAGGTGGGTTTCCCTGGTTACCACCGACTGTCACAGGATGGCTGTCCCTGGGTACCATTGTCACAGGAGGGGTGTCCTTGGTTACCATGGTCACAGGTGGGTTTCCCTGGTTACCACCGACTGTCACAGGAGGGCTGTCCCGGGGTACCATTGTCACAGGAGGGGTGTCCTTGGTTACCATGGTCACAGGTGGGTTTCCCTGGTTACCACCGACTGTCACAGGAGGGCTGTCCCTGGGTACCATTGTCACAGGAGGGGTGTCCTTGGTTACCATGGTCACAGGTGGGTTTCCCTGGTTACCAACGACTGTCAGAGATGCGTCTCCCTGATAACCACGGTCACAGGAGAGGTGTCCTTGGTTACCAGTGACAGTGGGTAGGGGTGTCCTTGGTTACCATGGTCACAGGTGTGTTTCCCTGGTTACCACCGACTGTCACAGGAGGGCTGTCCCTGGGTACCATTGTCACATAGGGGTGTCCTTGGTTACCATGGTCACAGGTGGGTTTCCCTGGTTACCACCGACTGTCAGAGATGCGTCTCCCTGGTTACCACCGACTGTCACAGGCCGGTGTCCCTGGGCACTGTGAATGTCACAGGTGGGTTTCCCTGGTTACCACCGACTGTCAGAGATGCGTCTCCCTGATAACCACGGTCACAGGAGAGGTGTCCTTGGTTACCAGTGAATGTGGGTAGGGGTGTCCTTGGTTACCACTGGCACAGGAGGTGTGTCCCTGGTTACCACTGACTGTCACAGGAGTGGTGTCCTTGGTTACCATGGTCGCAGGTGGGTTTCCCTGGTTACCACTTACTGTCAGAGATGCGTGTCCCTGGTTACCACCGACTGTCATATATGCGTGTCCCTGGTAGCCACGGTCACAGGAGAGGTGTCCGTGGTTACCAGTGACTGTCACAGTAGGTGTGTCCTTGGTTACCATGGTCACAGGTGGGTTTCCCTGGTTACCACCGACTGTCAGAGATGCGTGT